>OX463838.1:56637402-56878196 GCA_949825065.1 Odontocerum albicorne | reverse complement strand
TATATATATATATATATATATATATATATATATATAATATATATATATATATATTAAATATATATATATATATATATATTATATATATATATTATATATATATATATTATATTATATATATATATATATATATATATATATAATATATATATATATATATATATATATATATATATATATATATATATATATATATATATATATATATATATATATATATATATATATATATATATATATATATATATATATATATATATATTATATATATATATATATATATATATATATATATATATATATATATATATATATATATATATATAGTATATATATATATATATATATATATATATATATATATATATATTATATATATATATAATATATATATATATATATATATATTATATATATATATATATAAACAAATTTTACATTTATGAATATATATTTTCATAAATGTAGAATTTGTTTTACTTCCGTGAATATTGCACGCGTTGCAACTATAGTATGTAGTATTATATAATTCTTTGGTCAGAAGTCATTTGGAATATTGCTCTATAATATAGGCGGCCAGTAGGGATTACGTATTAACTCATGCTAGAAGAGGTTCGGAAAGATTTCTCCATTGTCTCTACATGAGAGATTATGGATATTATCCCTGGCTTAATTCAAGTGTCTTTTTACTGGGGATGTTTAGCTACAGATCATTAGAGAGTGGAAGATTTCTTCGATTGGGTGCCTACTTTTTTTGGTTTTCTCAGGCGCAATTTAATAAACCCACCCGTCCTGAACAGTCGTGGTTTGTCTGTTCCGGATAATTATTTTAGACAACGCACCCATAGATTGTTCCATTAAGGTCGAACCCACCTGTCTTTGGAAACGCCGCCGGTAGGTAGAGCAATCACACTTTTTAGCCATGTGTGTCCTCATATAGAGGTGTGTCATATGTCGCTCAGCTCTTGAAATAATAAAAAAATTATAACATTTAACATGCAATTTTTTTTTAAGTATAACATATATTGTTTTACCATTGTTTTTTATCAAATAAATAAGTCTTAAAATGTTGAATTGTTTCCACATGGTTTTTTTTGTACTTATAATGTGTGGTCTTTGTATGAATTAAAGACACCTGTTACGAGTATGTGCAAAGTATCTGAAAAACATAATTAATAAATGGAATTTGTAATTTGTTTTATTAAATACTGTTTTTTCGACTATTTCTAAGGCTGTATTTTATTTATTTTGTAAAGTCTTATTTGTGCTTCCCTGATGATGAGGTGAAAGCCTTGAAACCGGTAAAGTTATACCGTTACAAAAAGTGGAATAAACAGTGTTTGATAAAAACAAATTATAATATGTTTAAACCTCCACAATGTTCATGCCTTAACTATAAATAATATAAAATTAATGAATGGAGTTTAAATTATCTATAAAAATACACGCTTACTAAGATATCTGGAATATCTAAGAATATACTAAGACATCTAGAATATCTGAAATATCTAAGAATATACTAAGATATCTAGAATATCTGAATATCTCGAATATCTAAGAATATACTAAGATATCTAGAATATCTGGATATTTGGAATATCTAAGAATATACTAAGATATCTAGAATATCTGGATATCTTAAATATCTAAGAATATACTAAGATGTCTTGAATATCTGGGTATCTGGAATATCTAAGAATATACTTAGATATATAATTTTTTTAAATAAAAAATGAACGTATTACACATTGTTTCTGATTCAATACAGGAAATCCACAAGTTCCTGTTTTATGAGTGGCTGGACAATTAGTGAGCAATTACTAGTGATTTGAATTCATATCATATTTTTTAAGAACACTTGACAATAGCGTCGCGCGACCTCAGTTTATGAAACGCAGCACTAATATATTAAATGAGGAATCCTAAAACAAAACTTTCCATTATGAATATACTTTTGAAGGGTCCCAAGGATCAGATTAAGTGAACTTTTAATAAATTAAGGACTTTGTTCAAGGAATCCTTTTGCTCAAGAAAGTTTAAAGAAGCCTGTTATGATAGAAATATTTTCTGTGTAAGATATCCGCGAGTTTCCAAAAATACTTGGTCACATTTTTAATTAAATTTCAGAAAAAAGGGGATCAAAACTGAGTTATTTAACTTTATAAACTTTTTTATTTCTATTTCTTTACCGTTTACAGAAGAAACAGGTATGATTTGTAAATTAATAATTGTTTATTTATTGGCGACCTTCGTGGCCCGTGGCCCAGTTGAGAAAACGCTTGATTTCCATTCGGGGGCTTCGAGTTCAATGCCCGATGGTACCCGAAAAAATTAATCATTGTCTGATAAAAGAGTTCATTGGCCAACAATACGCAAACACAGTACTCAAATTTAATGAGTTGCATAGCCGCGCGGTAACGCGCTGGACTTCTGAGTGAAGGGTCATCGGTTCGAACCTCACGCTGTGCTACTCCCCTCGAACGACACAGCCATTGCTTCCGCCTAGTGTTCGAGGGTATTAAGGATCCCTATGACTTTGGTCATATCTATTCTTTTTAAAAAAGAAAAAAACACGCATATATGTGCCAGTGTTGTTTTTTTTACGTATTGGGCAGTATTGCTAATATGTGCGATACCGTACCTACTTGAGTGGTTCTAAACTCGAATGCTCGATTAATGGGGCCAATGACAATTTGCCTCCAAGACAAATTTCATAATTAACCTCTTACATATACATAATTACCTCTTACATAAACCTAATTACCTCTTACATATACTTAATTACCTCTTACATAATAACCTCTTGCATTTACGTAATTACCTCTTACATATACATAATTTACTCATTGCTGATGTTAATCAAAACATTTTAACATTTTTGTAACATGACATCTTGAAACTTAGTGGGCCCGATACTAAATAATTTATTTATTTTAATAACCGCTGCCTTTGCAAAAATTCAATATCAATTACAATTATATAAAAAAAAAAAATTATTATGAAAACAGCGATCGAACAAATTTCAAACAATAACATAAAATATCACATAACATAAAATATAATGAAAAACAGAATTAAAAAAAACGTCAACACAAAATCCGAAATGATAAATATTCATGACCAAAACTGAAAAAAATATGGCTCGAGTGCATCAAAAATAAAAATTATTATCGTGCTGATGTAAACACTGATTTTAATTTATAAAGATTCATTTAAAATTAATTTAAAAATAGTAAATAATAATAAATGTAGTATATAAATGTCAATCAAGAATGTATGTGGACTGTTGACTTTATTTTAATATGTCAAAAAATCTTTGCCATAAATTTGAAAAAAAAACTTACCTCTTTCCCTTTAAGTTGTTTTCAAACGGTACTTCATTTATAGAACTTAAATATTAAAATACTGTTCTGTATTCATGATTTAAACCTCAAGAACAAATGTCAGAAATCATATATTGTACAAATCAAAAAGTGATTACCCAAAATGTGCGCATCATATTGAACTCACGGTATGAAATTATATAAGCTTTGAAATAGAAAGGCAATAATCCACCTTGATATTTCTATTTAAGGTTCTTCAAGGTAGTTTTAACTACCCTTCGATACTAGAAGCACTATTTTTTTTATGTTCCCGATAAATATAGATGTACAAGGAATCATCCTCTGTTCTACATATTAACTTACAGAACGAATATCATAGCTAAATAGTTATGTGTGGTATAAATATATTTAACCAACTAATTGACAATGTGGGTATTGGCATCACCTTCTTGGAATCGCAAACCAGTATGAGAAGAATCGTGGCTGATATTATTTCTTACAAATAAACTAACTGGTACATGAAAATAAATGAACTTAACCTTTCCCTTCCTGTGCTAAAAAATCCGCGCGTTCCGGTGCTGTGTATTCAATACACATGTAAAAATGAGCGATTTAAAATCAAAAAAATAAGAATATTCATACCCAATCGCTTAAATTAATTAAATTTGAAGTCAAAAGTGATAATAAATTAAATTTAGTTTGATGAAAACATGAAAAAAACATCGGCCGACGTTCACGAAATTCTATTTCTTGCGTTTCCATATACCGAAGTAGAGTGAGAGTGAGACGTGAATAGCGTCGCTTCCTCACCCATAGTGTTTTTTTTAATGAATATACCTACGTCACACACTGGAGTACGTTTGATTGTATTGTTGAATTTATTCCCGATTTTCACAAAATATCTCTGGTGTGGCCGATAGTTGCTAATTATTATTTATATTATTTTTTAAATGTATTACGGAGGAATACCTACCTAAAATCTGAACCCAGTATTTATTATATTTAAGGAAATATTAAAAAAATTATGAGCAATGTGTACTAGTTACATATCACAGGGAAGGAAGGGTTAAAAACACAGTCTTCTTTTTATCGCCTTAAAGGTATACAATTATAAACACTCAGAATTCTTCCATCTGGACAGCACTGAACGTACCACTAATGTTCTCTTTAATACTCATACCAGACACCTAGATCCTCGGGTTTTTCTACGGCAGCAAGTATCGCAGAGACTGCTTTTCATAGCATATACATACATACAGGCGATCCATTACATAAAGTATTTGGTTCGTCCAATTCCTACCATAAAAACAGTTAAATTGTATCAAATATCACGAAGACTTATAACTTTCGAACTAGCAATTCTAATAAAGTATATTTTTTGTACCTATTAATTGCCATATTTTTATGAGACTTTTTATGAAAATTATATCTCGCCTAAAAATATATTTAATCACTTTCTGTAATTAAATTGAAATCTCCGTAAGAAGAAATTAAAATTTCAACATGTCTATTTATTTTTAATTTCCATTATTTTGAGTACATGGTTAAACAAGTTACATCAGGCGGGCTTATTACTAAACAGCAATTTCTTCCAACTAACCACGTCATCTTGGAAATATTAAACATTTTTAATAGATGATAGATTAAACAAAAAAAATATTCACCTAAATTTGAGTTAAAAAAAAAAAAAAAAACTAATTTCTATCAATCGTAGTAGAACTGCATCCTGGCCACGCTCTTTATTTGTCTACTACACTTAGTATGATAAATTGAAGCGTAGTTTACGAAATGAACGAACCACTTGACACTAAAAGATTTTATGTGTCTATATACAATAACAAATATTATTTAGGAAGACACCCCACTGGCGCTCAACCTTTTTATAAAGGGTACAACCCTTAATTTAGCTGACCTTTATCTTCTTCATCAAATAAACTTTCAGTGTTTCTAATGACCGTTGAAATTGAATGAGCGAAACCACAAGGTTTAAAATAAAATTAAACGGTCAAAATATACTAAAGGTGTGAAGTCAAAAAAACAAAACCGAAATACTTTTTCTAATATTTTCGCTGAAACTCAAACTTTTTGCCCTCTCATCTTTTCAATTACCGCGATCGTTTCAGAAAAAAAGGTTCACGTACTCGTAAAGAATAGGGGGAGATTGTGATGCCAATATTTCGGAATATAAACAGCCGAGATTCAATATTTAATACAAAACGATTGGGTTCCGCGTGGAATAAGTAAAAGTATATGCGGGGTCGCCTAGTATTTTTAAAGAAGAAATAGGAAGGATCTGAAATTGAAAAGGTTTTAAAAATAATATCAAGCGAGTTCTGCGTGAAATAAAGTATTTCTAAGAATGACTGAAAATTTTTAATAATACAGTTTTAGGAGTGGTAATAATTCGAAAGCTGAGTTTGATCAAAGTAAAGTTTACTTATAATATTTTTTATTATCACCAAAACACTCCGCTTCTATTGGAATGGGTCAAATTCATTAATATCTTATTGTTTGTATCTTACCATACGTATTTTTTTCTGCACGTTTAGACACTTGACGATCGTTGTGGATTGGTTGGTAAGGTGTGCGTCGTCCAACCCGGGAGTTACTGATTCGGTACCAGTTTGAATTAAAGTTTAGTAAAATGGATTTCGGTCCGCTTTGTGATTAAGACAACATGCATAGAAAGTAAAAGATGACGCGACAAAAGAAGAGTGGTGAACCGGGAAAGCCAATAAACAATATCGGCCACACAAGTAGGAGCCTTAGAGCTACGCTGTGAGCTAGGTGACATATCCTAGCGAACCAACGCACCCCTAACTATCGCAATGACCACACTGAACGCTTTGCGCCACACGAAGTGACTATTAGTCACCTAGTGAGTCATTTAGCCAACATACGTGTTAGTTAATTTTGTTGTGTCACCAAGTGTGTGACAAGTACTTCATAAATTAACATTATGCACCCTACAAGTTCGAATTTAACTGAAATTCTCTGAGGGAAAGAGTTTTCTAGTCTAGTGGATACAATTTTTTTTGTACTTGTTATATTTGTTAAATGTACGAATAAGGGGAAACCTGTGATGTGCAAAGCATTTATTTTTTTAATATCTTAATTTGATTTTCTTTTTTGTAAAGGGTCTTTTAAATTAAGCGGTTTTCTTAATTCATTTTTTTTATTCTTGAACAAAACACACAATTTGCTTTGATTAAAAAAAACTTTTTATTGGTCATTGAAGTACCTATATAATGTATGACATTTAAACACAAAAACAAACAATATTCGCCAAATGTTGCAGTTCCACAGATGTTCACTCTTTTGTCAAAATATTCAATGACATTTTGGCATAATTGCAGTTCTAACTCACCAATAACGCGAATAATTTCGTCCTTTAGCCCAGAAAATTATCGGGGGCATTCTTATAGACCTGACTTTTTATGTAACCTCAGAGAAAATAGTCCAACGGTGTTAGATTACGTAATATTGGTGGCCAATTAAAATCACCGTTTCCGGAGATTACAATTCATAAAATAACTCAACGGTCGTATTGTATACGACTCCATTTTTATAAATGCCATGCGTTACACTTTTCAAATGTCAGAAGACCCAGGCAAGTTCGCGACGCTATATGTGTTTTATCTAGGAATAAAAAAAAGATTCAATTTGAAAGACCCTTTGTTAATGAATTTTTCTTAACATTTCTTTAGTTTTTTATAACTTGGTGAATTACGATGAGTCCTTGTAGGTGTTAAATATTGTTCTTTTGGAGGAATACACCGAAAATGGAACTTATTCAAAATAGACAATTTAATGTCATCATAAGATTATTTTAATGAGTTTTTGGAAGACCTTGATCTCGTTACTCATTATTTAGATCAGCCCAGTGTTGAATACTCTTCAGAGTTGAAGTGGATAACTGATGACTTTATTCCTTTAATATACACACACACAAAGTAGTGGTTATAAAATATCCACGTATAGAATTAGTTGTTTTACAACTATATAATTTTGTAAATCTAACATATGAGTTTGTGACAACCCTGATAAAGTGTCAAAAGTTTTATATGTTTTTTTGCAGTACAAAAATGTCTTGTTATTTATTGTAAGTATGAATTATATTTTAATAAATGATAAGAAAGAAAATTTTCATTGATTTTTTTGTGAAATATGTCTGATGTAGCAGGTACAGACACATACTTTTCTACGGTAAACAAAAGGTTAACTTAAAAAGGAAACTTTGTGTGTTTTAGGTTTATTTATTCGGGAGCTTTTAAATTTATTAAAGGTTGGTTTTACATGCTAAGTAAATATCACAAAATGTTAAGCTAGTTACTTGGTTTAAAGTAAATGTATCTCTCGATAAATGCGTTTTCTTTTTATGCGGTTTCTCCTTAACGCCGTTGTAAAAATGATTCTTAACTCTTTCACGGCGGGGGACCACTTAACTGGCCCATACATAATACGTGCCGTCCTGGCGCGCGGCCTTTTAAGTGGCCACTAACTTTGCGTGTCGATATCTCGGCCAAAATTAAATCTTCTTTAAAATTTTTAACCTGAATATAAGACAAAACGTGTCCTCTAGTGACATCTCTTTTAAAATCATCAAAACTTCAAGTACTTGATCCATAAGAAGGATTTAAACAGACCCCTTGCAGGCCGTCGATATTTAAAGCATTTTGAATAATCGCGCCACGCGTTCGGGCGATCCGAAGGTCATGTTTCTAATGACGATTGCTCCCGATCAATATGAAGTATTATGCGTCGATATTTTTTTTGAAAGTACGCGTATTGCGTATTGAATTAATTGCCTTTTTCATTGTTTATGGATTATTGTTTTCTTTGTATAATAAACATACTTTTATTTGTATAATAGTGTTATAAGAATATTTTCTAATATTACGTGTGTATAGTGTCAGCTAAAAAATGCATCGGCGCACAGTTCGACAGTACTCAGATTCGGTATAATGGTGAGTCATATTTTTATGTAGATACAATATAAATTTATTGACTTAAAACACCGCCGCCTGTGGGACACACGAAAGATACTCGAGCCATCGCCGTAAAAAGGTTAATACAGAATCGATTTCCACATTATTTGAATTTTATCTGATAAATACTATATTACTTCTGGATGAATGAAAGTCAGATTGGCAGATAGACTGACTGGCAACATATGCTATTACAATCAGTTAATACACTTTAAGAAGCGACTGAAAAAACCTCTTAATTTCTAGTCAGTAAAATAACGTGTTTCATTTCAACACAAATGATTTATCGTATCGCAAATCTCAAAAATCTTAAATTATCAACGTACCTCCACGGATTAGCGCTACGCTCAAACAGAGATTGTTTATTGGCCTTTCCAGTTCACCGCTTCTCTTTTTTTACGTCGTCCCTTACTGTCCATACTGTGAGACTTTGGAATCAGTTGCAAACCAATATAAGACTCGATCCGTCCTTGGCATGCTTTAAGAAGCGACTGAAAAAACTCTTAATTTCTAGTCAGTAAAATAACGTGTTTCATTCCTGATTTTTCTTTTCCTTTCCTCTCCACCATCCCTTCCTTTCATTTTGATTGATGATATCTCACTTTATATGAAAAATAATGTTTGAGTGACTGTCCGTCTTTGTGGGGTTTGTGGGCATGTGCCCACCTATATTTTTATGGATTTCATGGAGATGGATAGTCATTTGAATGATTTATGCGACCACGTAACTTGCTTCATTTATTTTTGTCTGGTTGGTTGAAAGAGATTGCCGCCTAGCAATAAGCCCGCCAAATTGTATTTGCAATAAAATCGTTAAATAAATAAATAAATAAATATTAACTTTTTTGTATACTCACAAAAAAATGTCAATAATTGAAATATTTTTTATCAATAAATGGATAATACTTTACTACACTTTTATTTTTATATATTTTTTACAATAATGAGGTTGGTAGGTATATTCGTTTAGTGCGTTTTTAGGTACATTAATTAGACATTTGTACGGGTTATGTACCTCAATATAAATATATTTGGATGTATATTTTAATTTTGTGGAAGTGTCTTGTCTTGGACAGTATCCCCCAAGGCCAGGGACAGTATCCGTCAAGCAAGCAGACCTCCGGGACGACCTCCCAAAATATGGGAAAACAGCTGACAGTCGACATCGCAAGAGGAAAACAATGATGCAGGACCATAACAGGCCAACAGGCCTAAAATAATATGAAGAAGTCTTGTCTTGAATTTCACGGTTTCGAATAATACGTTTTTTTTAAACTTACTAATGAGACTTATCGTGTATTTGTACATATAGTACATACCCGTAAGAAAGGTACCGAAGGAAAAAAATACATGATTTTTTATTCACTTGGGTGAAAAAATATATTGTTTGTTAGATAAATATTTTTATTTTAAAAAATATCTGTGTTTAAGGGAAATCTTTACAATAATAGCCAACAAAACGTGGAGCCAAATGATTCATTCCCAAAATATGTCTGAAATAAAAATACCATTTCAACATCGGGTTTCAGTCCACAACCTTCTTTATGCTGGGAAACAGCTTTATTTTATAACTTTATCTAGTATACAATTTGGTAGCTATATTTTATCCATTGTACAATTTGGGAGCTATATTTTATCCATTGTACAATTTAGTAGCCATATTTTATCCAATGTACAATTTGACAGATTTATTGCAAAGGGATTAAATTTATTTATTAAATTTATTAAATTTATTTATTGCAAATTTATCTTACAACCAACCATATATAATATGCTCGTTATTTTTTTTTCAGTGTTGGGTGAAACATTTACATTTAAGCTTTATGCAATGAAAATAAAATGATGAAAAAAAAAGAAATGTAATAAACAAAAAAGGAAAACGCTTAAAAAGTAAATACAGCCTTTTCAACAATTCCATCTATATAACATAATTAGGAATTAGAACGAATATTGATAATGGTGACCATGGAAACAATTGAAGAGTAAAACTTGTAAACCACATAACAACCATGTTTTTTATTTTTTATTTTTTTTTATGGAAAAACAGTCTATCAACAAGCGACAATATACCCATAAATGGCATACTCGTATATGTGAATACAAACTATAAAAATTGCTTTATATAATTTGTATGTTTTTTTTATTTTTCACAAATAAAACGTTTTGTAGAAAATGTACAGTTTTTTTTCTTATAACTCTTCACGTATTTTTTGACTCTTGAGTGGTTTATGAGTTTTACTTTTCAATTTCTTTTTAACTTTTCAAATGGGTTGTATAAGGAGTTGATATTAAATCGGAAGTCTTCCCTGAAGACTGGTTATCCATGGGAATCTGCCCATTTGGTAAAACCAGTTTCACGGCAAGAAGAAGCTTGAACCCCATTTGCAGAAATACTCTTTTCTTTTGACTTATTTTTAGGAGAGGCATTTGGTGTTACGTTTTTCTTTTGGTTATTGGAAATGTATTGTATCGTATTAAACTTTTGTTGTATACAGTACAATCTGGTGGGCTTATTGCCATGCGGCAATATCTTCCAACAAACTAGAAAGACAACCTTGCGTGGCTTCGTTGGCAAGACGACTGTCTCCTGACCCGGAAGTTGCGACTGAAATCCTGCGAGGACTTCGATTTATTAAAAAAAAGAATTAAATTTAACACCTTTATTGTGGGTTGGAATAAGATTGCCACATACCAATAAACCCAACAGGTTGTGTTGTATACATCGAAAATGTAATTTAATAATACAAATATGTTAAAGAAGCCTTAAGTGTAAACCAGACTGGAAGCCTTTTTAAAAAATATGGTATGAAACGGGAATCGAACCCGCAACCTCCGGGCTGGAAGACAAGCGTCTTACCATCAAGGCCACGAATGTCGTGTATGTAGTAAGTTAATAAAAATATTGAACGTTAGAAGATGAAAAGCGACAGGAAACAAGATAAATGAATCACTTAATGTAATGCGCAATATCAAAAGTAAAAAAAAACAAAAGAATTCAAGTTAATTTGTTAAATGACCAGTAGAACACACTGAGGATTAGAAAAAGGGATGTTGGAAAACCAGGAAAATACACTTTTTTACTGAAGAGAGATGCAATGTCTTTTAACTAGCTTTTTTTAGTAAGTCAGAAATATTGCATTGGTGATTATTAAAATTAAAAAAAAAATGATTCGTGCGAAACATGTCCAATTTCGCAAACATTCGTTAAAAATAAAAGCTAAATGAAAATTATTCGTTATTCCACAACTTGCGTTACCTCATTATCGTATTGTTAGCCGCTCCTTTTCTATTAATACTGATATTTCGTGTTAGAATAGAAAAAAACGCAGCTGTTTTAAACTTTGTTAGTTTTCTTACTGTCGGGCTCAGTCAAAATAAATAAAAGTCGGATATTAGTAGATAGGAATGCACGAATGAAGATAAAAAACGTAATTATTGTTATATATAAGTTATTAGTTATATTCACCTCTGTTCTTCTTCTTCTGAATTCTTACATATCAGTAGTAACGGAAAAAAATTGGACAGATTAGAGGCCTCAGAAATTTCTAAGGCAGTGCATCGAGGTGAACATTTGGCAAACACATATATCCCAAGAATCTCTTCGCTGCTCGCCGAGGTTGTTCCATGTCTCCCTCAACCTCCAGTCCGCAACCCAAATGTTTACCATGTTGTTTATAGTTAAGGCATTCACGATGTGGAGGTTTAAAGACATTGTAATTTATTTTTATCAAAGACTGTTTATTCCACTTTTTGTGACGGTATAACCCTACCGGTTTCAAGGCTTTCACCTTATCTTCAGGGGAGCACAAACAAGACTTAATGCTGTTTGAACTGGTACCGATATACACGATTCAATGGTTGGGGGCTGAGGGAGGCATGGGATAATTTCGGCCTAGAGCGGAGAGATTTTTGGGAAATAACTGTTCAACAGATTTTCGGATCGGTGTACTGACTTAGAAATTTCTAGGGCCTCTAATCTGCCCAATTTATTTCCGTTACTACTGATTTGTAAGAATTTGGCATCATCGATAGAAAAAGTATGATTTTCACGGTGACAATGATTAGCCATTTCAGAATAAATTAGAGGATTTGTTAATGCGGATTTGTGTTCACGAAATCTCTTATATATCAGAGATTTTGTGAACACAAATCCGCATTAACAAATCCATATCCATAAAAAAGTGGAATAAACAGTGTTTGATAAAAATAAATTACAAATGTTTACCGTTAGAAGCGTGTATCTCGGTACCAGTTCGAACATAATTCAGTCTTGTTTGTGCTCCCCTGATGATGAGAGGAAAGTCTTTAAACCGGTAGGGTTATACCGTTACAAAAAGTGGAATAAACAGTGTTTGACTAAACAAATTACAATATTGTTATACTCGTATATATTAAGGTGAGATGAAAATGAGCACTTTGAGATGATTTGGACATGTTTAACGTATGAGTTAAGGATGAATAGGGAAATTGTTTACACTCGGCCGAATAAAAGTATTTTTTGTGTACCCCGATATTGTTGATCCTAGGTTATCATTATTATCATCTAGTTCCCTCTAGTAACTCTGACTTTGTCATTTGTTTATCCCAGTGGTTCTCAATCAGTTGTTCACGTACTACTGGTGGTATGCGAGAGATGTTTGGAGGTATTTATTTAACACTTTTATTGCAAATACAATCTGGCAGGCTTATTGCCAGGCGGCGATCTCTAATAATCAACCAGACAAAAGGAAATGAAGCGAGTTAAGTGGTCGCATAAATCATTCAAATGACTATCCATCCCCATGAAATCCATAAACACATACGTGAGCATATGCCCTCAAACCCCACAAAGACGGACAATCAACGGAGAATTATTTTTCATATAAAGTGAGATATCATCAATCAAAAGAAAATGAATGGAGGGTGGAGAGGGAAGGAAAAGAAAAATCAGGAATGAAACACGTTATTTTACTGACTAGAAATTAAGAGTTTTTTTCAGTCGCTTCTTAAAGCATTCCAAGGACGGATCGAGTCTTATATTGGTTTGTAACTGATTCCAGAGTCTCACTGTATGGACAGTAAAGGACGACGTAAAAAAAGAGAAGCGGTGAACTGGAAAGGCCAATAAACCTTCTCTGTTTGAGCGTAGCGCTAATCCGTGGAGGTACGTTGATAATTTAAGATTTTTGAGATTTGCGATACGATAAATCATTTGTGTTGGTGAGGTTCTCAAATTCCTTCTTCAGTACGCTGATACTTAGTAAGCTAAAATGTGGAGCAGTTGTTTGGAGCCCGCGGGGGATTCGTTGCCCTCAAATGGTGGAGCAAGTCCAACCAACATTTTTGAGATATCCTACAAGGTTTCTTTGAGGTATGTTAGGATATTACCGTCTAAGCGTGATGAGGGTTATTGAAAGCTCTTCTTGCATATTTTAGTTGCTGACGGGATCAATATACCATGTAATATAATCTATGTACGAAAATAAATGGTTATATGTTCCTGATAACCATTTGAGACATAGAAATATTGATATTTTTTGACTGGCAATTGAATTATATTCTGAAAAAAGGAAATGTAGAAAGTCAGAGAAATTGTAGAAGTTGTATGTGTACGTTGGTGCGCTGAACCGGAGAAATAATTCGCAATAATTAAATTATATATTCGCAAACATGACTTCCAAAAATATTAAATATTTGTATAGATTCAATACGAGTATGTATAAGAATACTGACAAATAGTACGAGTACTTTTATTTAAGTGAAAATTTAAATAAAATAAAAAAAAATATTCCTTTCATAAGGGGCGTTGGAGATCTTTTTCGGGTTGCCGGGAACAAAGATGTCTACTCTCAAGTGATATTCAACGCTGGGGGGACCTGACATTACACTGGGAAGAAGAAGATTCCTTTAAAATTGACCGGCCAAGTTTGTTAATACTACCGGAGCGATCTCAAATACGCACCGGACGGAAACGCAAATTCATATAGGTCAGACAGAGTACAGTAAACCGTGAGACAGCGATATTTCATATTCGCTCAGCGTCTCGAGGTGCGTTGGTGCTCAGCGCACCAGCGCAGTTTGGGACCGGCCATCGCTGGTGAGGGTGCATTGATATTAAAGAAGCTAAGGATGTGTGGCGAGATAGGAATGTATATCACTCTCTCCACTTTGCTTGCCCCGATAGGGAAATAGCGTGATGGTTTATATCATATGTATGTTATGCAGGGGATACCTTTATGAAAATATTAATAATAATTAGCTTATTTTATCGGCTGCTTCCTAAAACTACTACTTTTAATCCACATTCTTCATTGGAAAACTTGAAGATCCACCTGTTGCCACTCGTTCTTGGCAATCCGTTCAACAACAGTGGAGCTATTATTCTCTTTAATTTCTCAGCTCGAATTTCTGAAGAGGTAATCATGGTTAAAAAAATTCATCTGGAAATATTTTGTTTTCAGTTTAACAAGACTCTAATTCTACAATTTAACGCATGTTATATCTTTATTTTACGACTTTATAGCTCAATTTATTATTCAGACGAGTCATAAAACGATACTATTAAACCACGTTCACCGAGTATCTGCTTAAGAGAAAGAAATATAAGTAGGGTGTTGAAATAAAAATTGCTCGTTAGTATTTGCAATAATCAATTTATTAGCTTCTCTGGTGCAATAAATAATTTTCGTATTGAAAAATTAATATAACCGATGCGTTAATACACGAAATATCGCTAGAAGTAAAACTATGACTAACTTCCATCCACAATACTGACTGAATAAAACTACAATATTTGAAACTTTTCATTTAAACTTGAAAAAATCTAGAAAATCAACAAATAATCTGCAAATGAGGCATTGATTTCATGGTACAGTGCTAAATTGGTGTTCCCTCCTATCAGACATTGATCTTCCGTGCCACATACCTATTGCGTAGGTGGAATACAGTTAGTGTAGTTTTTAAATATTCTTCGAGGTTTAGCTTCAATGAATATAATCATTTCATTAAAAAATAATTGAATATACTCGTATAAAAAGTGCTAAAATCTAAATTTAAAATGATGATAAACTGTTTATCTTTATTTTAAATTTGAATTGGAAACCAAAAAAGACTCGGAGTATCCAGCACAATTAACTCAACAAAGGATTTTATGTTTTGCTAAACACTGCACTCAGCCTGCACTAAATTGAATATATAATGGAGATGGGTGGTTTTAAACGTGCTGCAGTCATAATGAACCATGACGCTTACTATGTTATAAGGAAAATAAAATGGAAGAAAAATTTAACCTCAGTATTGTTTTCAGGAATTCGCGTTGTTTTCAGGAATATGTGAGATTTGGGTCATCGTAATACATTAAAAAAAAAAGGTTCGTGTCTGTTTTTAACTTAAGTCCTCTTTAACTTATATCTGTTTGGTTGGAATATACTGCCATATGGCACTAAGCCCATCATGTTGTATGGTATGCGACGTAAGTATAATGGAAAAACTCTTTTGTTAGATTAGGACCCTTTTTTCGGCAACCATCGACAATCGAACGGGTTTGCCAACTTTCCCACAGTGTTTAAAATTTTCACCTACTTATAAAACAGAGCTATTGTTTGAAAAATATATGTGTAAAAGCAAAATGCCATGTAAGTTTGTCTAATTTGCTTATATATTTTAAGTATAATATAGGGTGTCTTAAAAAATGTAAACACACTTTTACTTCGTGCCTTTTACTTGAACTTGCCGCAGGAATTTAACAAACCACGTATTAAAGAGGAGTTTAGAGATGAGGATTTATTTCCAGTAAGATGGCGCACCTCCCCACCATGATTATGATGTGAGAGCCTAACTTGACAATTAAATGCCGAACAAATGGATTGGACATTAAAGTTGCATTGAATATACCCCGCATTTCCTAGACCCCCTATAGACTTTGATAGCATCCAATAAAAGAGAATGCGCCAAAATACCAAATTAAATCATTCGTAATGTTTGTGATTCTAAGTTAGTAGTGCATAGGCTAGAACGACCATTAGTTACATCACTTGCTTTAGTAAAACATCTACATTTGTCTTCTTTAATTCAAAGTTTCTATCTTAGATATACCATAATGAATACTGAATTTATAATCATTCAAAATATGCATATATATTAACTTGGGACACCCTGTATTTAACACAAAATATACAATGCTTCTAAAAGATGTGTATATAAGCTCATTTATGTATTTGAAATAATGATAAATCAATTCCTTCAGTATTTTACAAAAAAATCTTTTTTTATAAGAAAATATGAACATTATTTTTTATTAGGTACTACGATTACCTAATTAAAAATATTATCCGAGTTCATTTCAATATGTGCATTCATAATTCAGGGACTTATGGTCGAAAATCTATATGTCACGTTTTTCAGACAAAGAATTATGAATGCCAAACCCTTTATGGAACTCAAATCTTTCGATCATAAAAATGTTATTACCAGTTGTTACTAAGTACCGTGACTCCAGGACGTGGGTTTTTCATGAATATTCTCTTTGCAAATCCACAATTTAGAAAGCAGTGACGTAGGGTAGAAGATACAATTAATTGAAAAATACGTGTACCAATTTACGTTAGATAAAATAATGGCATTTCAAAAGTTGTTATTTGGAAAAGTCAACAAAAATACGATTACCAATTTACGTTAGATATAAAAATGACATTTCAAAAGTTGTTATTTGGAAAAGTCAACAAAAATACGAGTACCAATTAACGTTAGATAAAATAATGACATTCCAAAAGTTTTTATTTGGAAAAGTCAACAAAAATTTAGGATATCATGTGACATTCTGATATTGAAATGAAAGATTCAAAATAGTTAAAGCATTTCTCTAAAAGTTGTATATTATTTTCCTATTTCACTAACGTCTTTAACTTTTTAATGTCGGTTTCCCTGAATTCTGGATAAACTCGTTACGTTTAGTTTTCCTTGCGGCAGTTTACTTAAATATCTGTTAATATCAAGAAGTTTAGTCCATACGTGATTCCTTCGTTAGATACTTTTTAACCGAAAATTTCAAAGTCAAATAAAGAGAAAAACTGTAGGAAATCTGTTTTTTTTTTTAAAATAACTTTTCATTATTCATATGTAAGATTATAAAAAAAAACGAATAAATACTTATACTTAACCGTTCGATTTAACTCCTAACTCTTCCATAATCTGAGAATATATGTACCACCCTAACAATTTAATTCCTCTCGTTGCAAGAATCTTTCATTAATTTAGTGGTGTTGATACCACTCAGTTTAGTGGTGTTGATACCACACAAAGCAAAATCAAATGGTGTAAAACTGTTAAAAGTAACAGTATCAGACACATGAAAACAATGTCGCAGAAAAGCTATAAATATTCGTTTATAACTAGTAAAAATTAACTGGTAAAACTAGTAATATAACTAGTAAAAAGATCACCATTTTACTAACTAGCGTACCTTTAATACTTTGTATGTGTCATCGATTAATATGCATCCATTTATTTATTGTGTAACTGTTTCTATGTGACTAATAATGCATTAAGTATATGCAACGATGTTATGTTTAAATCGCATACACGCTGCAATCAATATTAATCAAAATCTCCATTTCCTTAATTGGAAGTTAGTAAGTACGAGGGTCATCCAAAAACTAAGGTTACAAGGGATCCTGAGGCCGGGGGATTTTTTTGTTTCAAAGATGGTGCCTCGTCATGAATATCAGTACGGCCTTCTCTGAACAACCTAACCCACTTCGTGACATGTTGTCGACTCATCACATCACAACCATAAACTTCCATGAGCTTTTGATGGATATTCACGGCGGTATTGTTCTGCAAAGTCAAAAAACTGATGACCGCGCGGGTCTTGCACGGACGAGAGTTGGTGGGAGCGCGTGGGACTTTGTGCAAAAAATTGAAGAACAAGTTCGAAATGACTGTCGTGTGACGCTTGACGACCTTCACAAAGAATTTATTGACATTTCTCAACGTTTCCTTGTTGATATTGTTTCAGAAAAAACTTGGTTACAAGAAATTGTGTGCGAGATGGGTGCCCAGAATGCTCACACCGGAGCACCGTCAAAATCGCGTGACCGCCACGCGTGAATTATTTGATCGTTTTGCACAGCAGGGAGAAGCTTTTCTGGACTCTATCGTGACGGGGGATGAGACGTGGGTGTGTCACTACACCCTAACAATTTTCCAACGATCAGGAGGTTGAGGAAGCTGTGAAGAAGTGGCTAAAAGAGCTGGCGGCGGAGGTCTATGACACTGGCATACAAAAGCTGGTGCCCCAACTACAGAAATGTCTTGATCTCGACGGCGATAATGTTGAAAAATAGTTTAATATATTATTGAAGTATCCTGTGAATTTCAACTAAATACAAACATTTTTCGATCCTAAATAAATGTTGTAATCTTACTTTCTGGATGATCCTCGTACATTCATAGATCTTGCAGCATCCACGGGCTACGGAATGGCCAACACTTAACTCGTGTTATGCTCTCATTTAAATCGACGAGGAGTAACGATGTCAGACTTATTTTATTAGTATGAAAGTACACATACTATCACGCCGTTTCCTTTATTGGGTAAGCAGATGGGATAACACTTAACTTTCCTGTCTGGACACACATATTTCGCTTATTCTACACACATACAACTTTTCATACAGCTTCTACGATTTCTTTTACATCTTACATTTGTTTTTCAAAATAACATTGATTTTATTCCAGCATACTTTTTTTGGACTTCTTTTCTACACTTGTCACTAATATTTGCATAGCATATTTATTTGGTTAGTTTTTCTTCTTCCATATATTTCACGTGCCCAGACCATCTCAAAGTGCTCTTCTTCGTCTTATTCAATACATCTGCCTTAAGTTCTCATTCATACCGAATCTTTTCATTTCATATCCCATTAGTAGAAAAGTTGACGAGTATATTAAAAAAAGAATACTGCACAAAACACTGTGTACGTTTATTTCAAGATTAATTAAGAAGATCTAATTAATATTCATGCAAAAATATGAGTACAGGCAGTCTTTGAATTTTTACTTTTCAATTGTAATCATACCACTACTTGAAATACGGTCTTTGTAGTTCCAGAACCTTGGAGATATATGTGAGTAACGCTCTCGTTTTTTTCTACAGCCCAGTAATTTCTACTCAAATTAACCTTTTTTCTTTAAATTATAATATATCTACGATGTATTAAAACTTTAGTTCAAAATAAGTTTTTCGTAGTTAGTATGTTTTCTTCAAATTATATTTTTAAATGCAACCAAAAGTAGACCAAAAGGCTTTAAACACAAATAAATATAACTTGACAATCAAAACATTTTTAAACAAAATGATACTTAATAAAATTGTTTAAAAATAAATCGTAAAGAAAAATGGTTTTAGCATTTGGTTTATTTTACAAAATGATTATGAAGATTTTTAAAAGTAAAAATTATGCGTAAGAAATCAAAATTTATTTAGCCAATAGTAATAATATAGAAATTAAATAAGTTCTTTAGTTCTTAAGCTATAAATTTGTGTATGGGTGTAGCCTTTGGCGAATATGTGTATCATATATTGCTTTATTAAATAATATAAAAATACAAGAATGAAAAAATGATTGTTACAGTTAAGATAATTGTCTTGGCTTTGCATGCACGTATGATACTGCGAAATTCTGTTTAAATTATACTAGTTGCAACCCGTGAAATATTCACGGAAGTAAAACAAATTCTACATTTATGAACATATATTCATAAATGTAGAATTTGTTTATACATCGTCCCCTTTTATACCAGTTCAAAAATTGTTAGCTAGATATATATAATTCGTTCAGTATAGTTTCCATCTTTTCATTTATCACGGACCCACCGAGATTCAAATTTCGAATTACTTTCGGAGAGAATCCAAGTATTCCTCTCTCGCTCTCTTGTATTCAAAATTCAATTCTCGTATTCTTTCTTTGGCGACAGCCGTCGTATGGGTTTTGGCCTATTTATACTATGCAATAATATGTTGTAGTAATATGTTGATTTTGATAAAATATTATTGCATTTTTGAGAAGATTCCGCAATGATCTTGGTTATGAGTATTATATTTTCATTGCACGTAAGTTCATTTTTGTTTTACTTGAACACTGATATTTTTAGTTACGCTTAATATATGATCATCCACTCAACATTAAAAGATTGAGAAAATCCTAGACCTTTAAATCTTATCTGATGAACTAATAACAGGAATATTATTCAGCTTTTTCTATGAGTTTGTCCAAAGTTACAACGTAAAACAAATATGTTTTACGTTATAATAGCAAACCATTGGATACATAGTTTTTTTATTAAATAAATTAATATACTCGTATAATACAAACATTTGCCTAAAGCTATACCTATGTACAAGATTATAAAAGGTCTTTCAAATTGAGCAGTTTTTTAATAAAAAAAATTTAATTATTGAATAAAACCCACAATTTGCTTCAATTCAAAAAAACTTTTTATTGGTCATTGAAGTATAATGTTATGACATTTAAACACAAAAAAACAATATTTGCCAAATGTCCACTTCTTTCAGCTCCACAGATATCCACTCTTTTGTCAAAAAATTCGATGACATTTTGGCATAATTACGATTCTCACCAATAACGCGAATAATTTTGTCCTTCAGCTCAGGAATTGATTGGGGGTCATTTTTAAAAACCTGGCTTTTCACGTAACCTTCTGTTACCACTGAGGCACTAAAACATATACACTCAAACTGGACAGTACCAAAATCTGCTAAGATAATGTCCATAACATCGAAAAAGGTTGAAAGGAGCTAAATAGATGATGTAGAAATGCGTGCTTTAAGAAAAAATATTTAAGGTATGAAAGAACATGGAATGGAGCGGCTAGGGATGAATTTAAACATAAGATAAAATGAATGAATGATGAATGTAAACATAAAAATAAGATAAAGAGCCTTTGAGATGCATTTTGAAATGGTTTGGGCATGTAGAACGATTTAATGTTGAAAGACTAAAAAAATAAATATACAGCGCAAATGTATGTGAAACGTATGGTTGAGGAAGACCAAGGATAGTAAAATTAGATCAAGTGAATTATATTTAGAAAGAAGGAATAATAAATCAAAAAGATACAGATAAATAAAAAAAATAAGTCGTATGATAATGTGTACGGATGTAGAAGAGGCGAAGGAGGTGTGCTGCGATAGTAAGGCCTGTCACTCTCTTTTATATATTATATATATGTATAAAGTAAATTTTATTATAAATGTTACAGTGTATTGAGTTATTACAGGCATTTTTTTCGCAGAAAAAGCAACGTGTCGCTTTAATATTTTTTGCACAATTGTCTAGACAGGAAAACACAGGCACAGGAAAATAATATTTGTTAGCAAATTATGCAAACTTTATACATTAATGAGCGTTTTCATAATTTAGTTTGCATAAATTAGCGCGCTCGAGTCGCGTCGAGTCGGCGAGTGGGCCCACACCCTTATGCTTGGTGTTCCACTGCCTCGCCTCTACATCGATCGCCCCTTCTTCTATACTTCTATGTCGCTTATTCTACCCACAGTGGGGAACTATGGCTCATGGCACGAGGCAACCATTTCAAATGCAATTCGAATGGAGGGCCAGAACTGGAGTTTCGAATACAGGAACAATTTTTTTAGAGAACAAGTTAATTCAATTTCAGTAAGATATATGAAAATTTCTAATCTTCATGTTCTAGTTGATAAGAAGCCTGTTTGCTAGCTCGGATGATATGAGTTCGATTCTCGTTAACCCTTCGTTCGCTGTGATGTGTAACTGATACACATTGCTTCTAAAAACTTTAATATCTCTGAATATGAATTTATTCCCGATTTTCACAAAATATCTCTGATTTGGCCGATAAATGCAAATTTTTATAAATATTATTTTTCATTCAATACGTAAATGTATTACGGAGAAACACCTAAAATCTGAACCCAGTATTTATTATATTTATAGAGATATTCAAGTTTTTAGAAGCAATGTGTACTAGTTACACATCACAGCCAGGAAGGGTTAAATGAGTAAGTCATTGTACAACAGTAAACTAATCAGCCACTCCGCTGTAATGAAGGTATTTAATTTACTTGTTACCTAATTATTTTAAGCTTTCTTTAGTATTTATAAAATGTTTAAAAAATTATAAAAAGCATTTTGATTGTGTGTTTCTGAGAGTCAGCAAATATAATATCTGATTTTTGGGGATTTTTAAGCCCTATTTATAAAGCTATTTCTGAGGGAAATTATTTCCTGCTTTTCGAGTTTCTGCTTTCAAAGCAAACATTCATATGAAACGAACTCGTAAACACGTGAAATTTGTGTCTTATATTTAGTACATATGATTATGAAGAGAAAATAAGCTATTTTGACACTATATCCTCATTCAGGTTACGATTTCTGTCAAATACTGATCAAAAGACTCTTATCAATAGAAATTTTATTCAAAAGAAATATCATTCACATACTGATTTTGGTAATTAATTAACATAATAAATTCGATCCAGGCTTGGTGTTTATATAAAAAAAATTAAATATGCTTTATGTCTGAAATTGTAAAACAAGCTTATGATATGAAACAAGAAAAACTTATGAACAATTTTGAGAAAAAGCTTTGACGAAAAAGTTTTTGACACCTTTGGAAGCGAAATGTTGTGCAAATTTTATTAAGTTCGTTTTGTGAAATTGCCTCGCGAAAATAAATATATAACGCGAACACTTGTATAATTTTCTTGTGCTCGTGCCGTGAGATAAATTAAAACTGTTTTATTTCATTGGCAATGTCATCTAAAATGTTCAAATATCCTTTCTGACGATCTATATTAGAACCATAGAGTAATAAATATACCATAAAATATTCCGATCTATCATGGAGTGGTCCGCTGAAGTTAAGAACTATTTGATATTTTCCAATGTTGCTCTGTTCTACGTTTAAGTTAGTGGATCAACTATAGACGTATGAGGTTCAAAGCTATATACCGATTATATCGTTTTATAAAGAATAAAAACATCACTTATGTATTTTATTTTAAATGAGTCCAGTTATAAAGTAACACCCTTGGATGATGACGTCCAGCGGTCCTTCTACCTTTTCGGCGGCTTTCCTGATAATATCCTGCTGTTAGGGTTTCATTAAAATGTAAATTGATTTGGCACACCGCATTGTCACAAAATAATTTATTTAAGCCCTTTCATTTCATGGGTATGTTACTATCAACTTATAGTAAAACCAAAGTTATCTATTTCATGAATAACTTACACGTTTTCTATGATTCCTGTTCGATACTTTTGATATTCATACTGACCTATTTCAGTCACTATCAGCCTGTCGCGTACATTCTGTTGAGAACGAACCAGTTCTGAATCTGCAGAACGTGATTCCCGTGCATCCTCAAGTCTGGATACACATCGTTCTGCTGCTTCTTCGACATTTTGATGAACTAAAGCAGATCGATTGCACTGAAAAAGAAGAAAGTAAGTTAAAACATATAAAATTGTGAAACATTAAAAAACTTACACGTTTGCTATGATTCCTGTCACGTAAGAAATGAACCTAAGAGCGCACTTTTTTACCCATCCGGGCTGCACAATGCCTGTTTACGGTCCTGCTCCTTTTTTTCTGGAAGTGACTTTCAGATAAACTGGTGATAGTTTCCAACTGGAACAAGCTCATAAAATATAGGTACATGAAAAAGGACGATAATGGAAAGCATTAACGCCGATTATCAAAAACTTTTAAAGGTATTGATGCATTTATATGTGTACGAGTATGACACCAAATTTTACAATTTACCACAGTCACATTAATTGTCATTATATGCTGAACGTATAATATGTATAAGTATAAACGGTTTCTTGATTAAGCTGTTTGATATTTCAAAAGAGGTACATCAAGGATGTGCTTTGTTTCTCTGGTTGTTTAATATTTACATCCATACATGTTTGAAGAAACTATAGAGGCAATGAGACTCATACTAATGTCAAATCGGATTGTTTGCGGATCGCTGTATGCTAGTGACATGCCAATGTTAGCAGATAATGAAAGAGAAGTAAAGATTTTGATAAATAAATTGTATGCGGAAAGTAAATAGAAAGATCTGAGAGTGAATGTCACGATGTACAAAGTCATGGCGATAGATAACAGTAAAGGGAAACGTTAATGTAATATACAGCTGAGTAATAAAAGTTCAGAGAAAGTTGATGAATTCTGTTATTAACCCTTATCATGGCATTATAGCACAGGTGTTACACTAATTTTGGGATTTAAAGAAAAATCCAGAAACTCTAACGTAATTTCAAATATGGCAACACATTCAAATACTATACATGCACTATTGTGTGCAGTGGTATCATCTGGTAATAAATATTGTCAACACTACAAGCTTTTAAATGACACCGGGTCAACATGTCTGAACAGCGTGGGCGCGTTTTGAAAATTGGGGTAAATAATCTTTAAATATCTTATTAATCACTATATGTAGAGAAAAATTATTCACACCATTTTAGTTGTTGATAATTCAGCTATGTAAATATTGTTCTTATTTTCGATTGTAGAATTATTTTTTAGCGCTTTTATGTGAAAAGTTGTGATTTTTTTTCTCAATTTTCCTTCATAACTTACCATATAACAAGGAATCACCGAAGAAAAACATTAGTATTTGGATAAATTGAACTTGGCCAAAATAAGGGTTAAGTTTGTGTTTGTTATTTGTTTTATCAAACACTGTTTATTCCATTTTTTGAAACGGTATAACCCTACCGGTTTCAAGGCTTTGACTTCATCATCAGGGGAGCACAAACAAGAGTCTTGTTTGTGCTCCCCTGATGATGAGGTGAAAGCCTTCAAACCGGTAGGATTATACCGTTACAAAAAGTGGAATAAACAGTGTTTGATAAAACAAATTACAATGTATTTAAACCTCCACAATGTGAATGCTTCAACTACATATAAATAATATAAGTTTATTTATCCCGATGTGTTGAATAATAAGAAAGAGAGATCTCAGAGAGGATTTTGGCACGTAAAACGAATGAATGAATAAATATTAACAAAATAAATTTATGATGAGAGGTAGGCATTATAGAGGAAGATCAAAAAAATCATTGTTGTATTAAGATGTAATATTGAAAAAATAGGAAATGTAAGAAGTACGGGGAAATTATAGAAGGTGTAAAGATGGAAAAAAGGTGAAATATGTGTATCAAGATGAAAAAATTTGGCCCTCTGTCTTCTCTCAGCAGGAAAACGGTGTGATGGTATCTATGTACAGTACCCGGCGGTAAGTAATACACATCGGGATTAAGAAAGAGACTGTCGACAGTAATCGGCTAACTTCGGCTTTGTAGAGCGTCGTCTCTGTCATTCATACACGTGTTCCGTCGCGATTTGTCAGTCGTTGTCAAGCGTTTTAGGAACAGAGACGACGCCAAAGTTAGCCGATTATGGGCGACAGTCTATTTCTAAAGCTCGATGTGTATTATTTACCGCTGGATGTACATTTATTGCTATCAAGCAAACTCTTTCAACAAGCGAGACAAAATAACAGTTTCAGGCCTGATATTATTTATTTAAATACTTTATTATTGTACACTTTACAGTTTAGCGGTATATTATTTAAGTCTAATATATCTAAATATCAACCAGAAAAATGTTTAACAATTTTGTTTTCGTGTTGGGTTACATTTGAGCTTTATATAGACATTTGTTTTCATTAATATTTAATAATTCATTCAATATCAGCCTTCGTAACAATATGTCGTAGTGTCAGTGTTAACGACGAGTCAAATGACCAGACAATTTGAGGAATTATCTGGAAAGTCATAAAGACGACATGATTACGGTGTCGACGTTAAATTGCGCGCCAAATTGTCGAAATAGCAGGGAAGAGCTTCAAAATGGCCGACACTTTTATTGAAATATCCTCGCGGAAGAAAATTGAATCCGGACGTGCTATATTGTGCTTAAATTTTATACTAACAAATGAAATTTCCGGAAATTAAAACCGGAAACGTACCTTGATCGTTCGTAGCAGATGAAGGACTAAAAAAATATTAAATTAATATTATGGTATTTTTTGAAGAACACGAAAGAGTGATAATTTCTTTACATTTATGTAACTTATTGTACTAGTATATTTAACTTTCTCCATATGCAGTGCATATTCTGACACAACCGATTTATATTTTCACTGTTTAAAAATATATTTACACTTAAAAAATCATGTAATATTGTAATTCCTTCTTACTAAAATGTTAAATAAAAAACAGATGCGTGAGTTTCTCGCGCGGTAGAAGTGAAACTTCTTAGCTCCTAGGAAAAGTTGATTTTATGCATCGCTTTTTTCCATTTGTTAACGATTTTTATTAAATTTTTTTTTTTTTAATATACGAGTAATACGCAAGCGTTTATTGGTTGACTTATCCTACGTACATAACATAGCGTGTCTATGATGTGTTAGTAGCGTTTCTATGATGTGTTATGGATTTAAATTAAAAATTAATTTAAATTAAAAATAATTAATTGAATTAAACAATTTATTTAGTTTTAATATTTATTTTTAATTAATTAAATTTTTTGAATTTTAATATATTATTTTATATATATATTATTATTTAATTAATTGTAATTAATATTTATTAAATTAATTTATTTTAATTTTATTTAATTTTTATTTAATTTCAATTTACTTAATTTTTAGTTTTAATTTATTTATTTTTATTTATCTATTTAATTTTATTTTAATTTATTTAATTTTTAGTTTTAATTAATTTATTCTTATTTATTTATTCAATTTACTTTTAATTTGTTTAATTTTTAGTTTTAATTTATTTATTTTTATTTATTTATTTAATATTATTTTAATTTATAAAATTTTTAGTTTTATTTATTTATTTAATTTTATTTTAATTTATTAAATTTTTATTGTATTTAATTTATTTTATTTTTAACTGTTTTTAATATTTTTTAATAAATTTTTTTTATTAAATTTTTTTTTATTTTATTTAACTTTATCTAATTTTAATTTCATTCCTTCACTTAAAATAGATTAAGCGTTTCACTTTTCGTGACGTTCATGCCAATTTGCCCTACCGCGTCTATAGAAGTTTCACTTCAAAAACGTTAAATATTGTAATTTATTTTCACTGTTTAAAAATACGAGTATATTTACGCTTCGAAAAATCATGTAATATAGCAAATCTTTTTTACTAACACGAGCATATGCGGCTAAGTAACTCTTTGTTAGTAAAACTAAATTTCTCTGGGGGACGTTGACAACATATTCTTGGTGAGAATTCTTTATAAGTTATGGGTGTTAGTACTTTCCAAAAATGGCATCAAATTTCTTGGTGTTTTTCTTGATAGTAAATTTTATTCCGATATACAAATAATTTTAGTTTTTTTAAGGCTTCTATGGTCTTAAAGAGTGGTCTTAATGTATTTCGATGTTTTCCAACTAGATAAATAATAAAAACTGATGCGTGAGACTTGCGCGGTTGAAGTGAAACTTCTTAGCTCTTAGGAAAAGTTGATTTTATGCATTGCTTTTTTACATTTGTTAACGATTTTTATTATTTTTTTAAATTAATTTTTTCTGCTCGGCTGGAAAAAAATGCCATAGAAGACAGACATCACATTTAGTCGAATCAATCGATGCGACTTAATACGAGTATATATTGAATTGATATTTTACAGTTTAGTTTAATAGTTTACTTTTGTTATTAATACATATTTTATTGACTGAGAATTTGGCTTGTAGCTCGTGACAACATTAAACCAAATGAACATTCAAGGAGGCTGTAAATAATATAACCATTATATATTTATTTTTAATTAGTCTAAGTATGTCTCGAAATTATAATTCACATCTTTAAGTAACATAATTAAGTTTTGTTTGTAAATCGTTATTGGAATGAAGCTGTGATTTTCCGTAAACTCGATATAACCATAAACTCGATTTCCATAAACTCGGTTAACTTAAAATCTTATTAAATCAGGTTCATTAAAATCAACTGTTTTAATTTAATGTTCTCAATTGAAAATTTCACGGAATTCTTTCAAAGAATAAATAATTTCAAGAAATTTGTAGATAAAAGCCTACGAAGAAAGTAACAAGCTGAAATAATCTTACATTAATTTTATTATATTTTGTTTTCTAATTTATTTATTTTCTCGTTTAATCAGTAAGATATAATCAACCGGTTTTTATTGCCAATATTATTAGTATTTTAGATATAAATAATTCTGAACTCTGACGAAGTGGTCTTATTCATCCTTTAAAAATAAATTTTATTTATCGTAAAAGGGAACGATACTAATTATTAAAAATTGTAATTCATTAAATTATTAATTTATTTCCTATTATATTGCACCTTATAATTACTTGTGTTTACTACTTCGAAACAGATTGAAATTATACAGAACGAACCATTGTAAAAGGGGACGATGCCAATTTATTTTGAATTGTAATTCATTAAATAATTAATTTATTTCCTATTATATTGAACCTTATAATTACTTGTGTTTACTACTTCGAAACATATTGAAATTATACTGAATGAACCGCTGTAAAAGGGGACGATGCCAATTTATTTTGAATTGTAATTCATTAAATAATTCATTTATTTCCTATTATATTGAACCTTATAATTACCTGTGTTTATTTAACTTATGCTCTTTTTTTGAATGGGGACAATTATATGTGGCTTTTTCAAGATGTCGGAAACGCGAAAACATTACAGTCAATATATCTGAAACAAGTCTTCAAGGAAAACTTTATCAACGATTTAAATTAAACAATAGTAATGTTTATACACTAAACATCGTGCATAAAGAGGTTTTTGAGAATTAAATAATTCTTCAATCAAGATGTATCTTTTTTATTTTAAATTTTAAACATTAATGAACCCAAAAAACTTTAAGCGGATCTTGCTCCATTCGGTATTTCAAAAATGCATAATTTGTTTTACTTCCGTGAATATTTCACGGGTTGCAACTTGTTTTTACTTTTAATATTAAAACTCAGTTGTTACTCGTATAATGACACTACTCGTACATTCCCATCGTACGATGCTTTATTTTTATTGAACAAAGTAATATATTGTACAAATATTTGTCAAGGCTATACCTATATATACATTTATTACTTAAATAATCTTATTTGAATATTATAATTTATGAACTTACTTGATCAGTATAGTGTGTTATGCCGACGTTATAATAAATTGATCAGTAGGTATAGTGTGTTATGCCGACGACGCTACAATATTGGCAGAAAGCGAAGATGATCTTCAGAGAATGCTCTACAAATTTTACCCTTCTTCTAAGAAATACAATATGACGATTTCTATCAATAAAACAAAGTGCCTAACAATATCAAAGAGCCACTCAGATGCAAACTGATCATCGATAACGTACCCATCGAGCAAGTCATGTGATTCAATTACCTAGGAGTAGAGATCTCCAGCAACAGTGACCTATATAGTGAAGTACGAGCACAAACCAATAAAGCGACGGCTTTGGCTGGCTGCCTGCGGGACACTATATGGAGAAACAAACACATGCTAACCGAAAGTAAGGTCAGGATATATAAGACATGCGTCTGCCCCATCATGACATATGGGATGGAAGCGAGAGCCGATACCAACAGGACAAAAAACCTTCTCAGAGTAGCAGAAATGAAAACTCTACGCTCCATCGCAGGCAGAACCGTTAGAGATCGGATCAGAAATGAGACGATAAGGTATGTCTGTGGTGTTGAAAACATGGTGAGGTGGGGAAGAAGTAGAAGGCGCTTCTGGAGGGATAGTGTGGACTGCATGGAGGATATAAGACTGGCAAGAATCACTAAGACTAAAAACCCTAACTGCAGGCGATTACCGGGAGGCCGCCGAAAAGGTGGAAGGACAGCTGGACGTCTTCATTCCAGGACAGCCCACCGCCACAAACAGGTCATACAACCTTAACAAAGAAGAAGGAGAACTTACTTAATCTTATTTTCCGACATGTCATTTTATTTATATTTTTTATAATCTTAATATATGATTTCTTAGAAATAATTAACACCTATAGTACATACTACTTATAACAAGATAACAATTCTTACACTAATTATTTAGCAAGAACAAGTCCACTCGTTCAGGCTACTTGTATTCCATCACATTCATTAAGACCTTGGTCGTCCCAGCTAATACTGTAGGTGGACTAGTCAGGCAACATACGAGTATAATGCTTCGGGAGCCTGTGCTTATAACGGATGGGTAGGTCGGATTTACTCTCGTAAGCCCCCAGGGCAGCGACTAAGGGATTGCTGTGATTTTGTTGACTTTTATAGAACTTCACAGTCCAAGCGAGGATGTGGTGTTGTAGGGTTTCTTCTCGGTGTTCGGCGTGAAGTCGGGTAAGGTTTGTTCTGGGATGGGTGTTAAAAGATATCTTGAATGCCTTGTTTTGCACTCGCTGGAGTTTTCAGGTGATCCGTGTTGCTCACACTAGATGCTTATGCATTCATATTATTCTATAAACTATTATATTTTAAATTCATCTCAAATACCTTTAGGATTTTTATTTGAAAAGTTACATAGTTGTTTGTTGACTTTTTTATAAATGTTTATATCAGATTTAGTAAGGCCATTTCACTTTATTGTCACTTTCAGATAGTTTTTAGTCTTTTTTATAATCCTGACGATGGGGTTGTTAGTTTTGACGATGGGGACTTTCGGGATGGTAGTCACATGTGTGGCTTTTAGAGAAGTAAAACAAAAAATATTAGTAAATTGTTTTTTTTTTAAATTAAATATGTTTTTGGTTGTTGTGAAAACTTGTTTATAAACTTTTGCTTTGCGGGTTTTTCCAGCCACGTTGTGTATAATAATGCTATGTTAGTGTTAAATCGTGACTATCTCCGTGACCTAATTGGTAAGATGCTTGACTTCTTTCTGGCGGTTAAAGGTTCGATTTCCGAGGTTACCCGAAAAAAGGGCCCTAGTCAGGTAAAATAGTTCTTCTAGTAACAATACTCACAAGTGCTAGACGTGTGCTAATGTTTTTGCTTCTTTGCATGCGGGTCAGGATTTGTTAACACACCAATTTATGTACTTTTAAACCCGATAGCTTGATGACTGTATCCAAAAACAATATAGTCTTCCGACCACACTTTTTAATATTTCCAATAATCGATTTAAATAAGTAGAAGAGCGTTTTGCAAAAAAATAAGATAACAGGTTCATTGATAAAACATAACAGGTTTATTGATTAAACATAGCAGGTTCATTGATTAAACATAACAGGTTCATTGATTAAACATGACAGGTTCATTAATTAATGCCATGTTATCAATTTCGACATCACAACTCTGTTACCACTTTCTGACCTTATTTAACCCTGAGAGATCGGCGCACTGCTATAGCAGTGGAAGAAATTTGTTCTACCCTTGTATTCTAAATGAATATAATTCATTTAGAATACAAGGGTACATATTCTAAAATATATTTATGTTGTAAAAATATTTGTTTTTTGTTTTTGTTGTTGTTTAAAATAAATATTTATCACGAACGTCCGAATCGTAAATATATCTCAGCACTAGATAAACAATTATATTTTTTTCTCGTAGCGCTCTCAGGGTTAATATGAATTTATATATTAGCACTTAAGGGTTGTTTTAATTTATTAAATAAAAAAAAACAAAATGTTGTTTACGTTAAAAAAAACCTACGTTTACGCAATCATTTAAAAAAATAAATTAAAAGTTGAATGCGAATGTTAATTAAACATTTATTAAAACTAAGTTCGTTGATTGATGCTTTTACTTTGTGAATTTACTTGGATGAATTAACATCATTGTTTTTGACTTTCCAAATTTTCGTTCTCTCGGTTTTCATATTATTTCTCGTATCAAGTAAAAAAAACTTCTAAATTTCAAAACATTTCTTCGCAACTTATTAGATCTGGTGGTTTCTCCAAACTTTTCGCTCCACTCACCAACAAACTACGGAACATGAAGACCGTATTTTCCCAGGAGAATTTCGAAAACACGCTATATATTTTAAGCTGTTTTATAATATTTTCAGTTTTTCCTAATTAAGATAAAATTTTCTTAACTTCCTACTGTTTATTTTTATGGCAGTTAATGTATATGTATTGTAGTTCTCCGAGAAATAGTTTCGCATTTCTTGTGTAAACGCCGCTAGGACCAATTTCTCGTTTACTAAATTCTAAACATTCTGAATGTATATAAGTATAAAAGGCAATAGTTTAGTACATTTTAGGGTTTTTGTTTTCACAAATTGCTTTGTTGTTTCTTTGACATTATTTTAAATATGGCAAAATATGAGTTTTTTTTTCAGTGGTTGATATTTCTTTACTACAGTGAAAAAATGTTACAAACCAAAAAAAAGATGCAGATGCAGTAAACGATCGTGTGTGTTCCAAATGTTTCGTCTTGTTCTTCCTCTTGATCTAGGTCATATGAACTGTTTGTGACGGTGGGCTGTCCTGGGATGATGACGTCCAGCTGTCCTTCCACATTTTCGGCGGCCTTCCGGGTAATCTCCTGCTGCTAGGGTTTTCAGTCTTCGCGATTTTTGCCAGCCTTGTATCCTTTTTTTTTCAAGTGATGGATAGCTTGTTCGGAGTTTCGGTCCGATGGTAGGACACCTTACTCCTTCATCGGATAAGTTCTGACTGTTAAGATATTTATTGGAAATTTTTGGATCTTTTTGGGAATAGGGAAAGGATAGGTTTGTGGTAATTGTTTTGATTTTATGAATGATTATGAGAAATCCTTGTATCCTCTATGCGGTCTACATAATTCCTCAAGGAGCGCCTTCTACTTTTCCCCACTTCAATATGTCTTCAACACCACATACATACATTATCGTCTCATTTACGATCCGATCTCTAAGAGTTCTGCCTGCGATGGAGCGTATGGTTCTCATTTCTGCCACTCTGAGAAGGTTTTTTGTCCTGTTGGTATCAGCTCTCACTTCTATCCAATATGTCATGACGGGGCGGACGCATGTCTTATACATCCTGATGTGTCAAATGTGGTTTAGAAATAACCGTAATGGATATATGACATTTGAAGATGATATCTTCTCTAGAAGGCTGATTACCATTGATGATCAAATCAAGGCTTTTATCGAGAATAACCACTACGTTACGAGGGATTGCAGAGATATTGAAAAAAACTGAAACCGCCGTTCACAAGTATTTGATGTTATTTTGTGTTTGAATTCGACCTCAAAACATGACATTTCATTCCAGTTAACAAGCATCCTTTTATCTGTTACATCTCTTATTCATTAGTGACTGTTAAATTTGTGTTTTGAATTAACATTTTTTTGTTCTTAGAATTTTGCTTTGAATACTTTTTTTAGCATTAGACTTCCGCGCGGAAGGTCATCAGTACAAACCCCGCGCTGTGCTACTCCCGTTGAATGACACGTGTATTTTTACGCATAGTGTTCGAGGGTATAAGAATACCTATGACTTCGGTCATATCTATTCTTAAAAAAAAAAAAAGAAAATCCACATACCGGTGTGCTCCGATCGTCTCACTTCGGTGTGCCATCGGATCCAGTGCAGCGGTGTGGCCGGTGAGTTTGCCGGTGTGCAACAGTTTACTCACTTAACAAAAAAAACTCCACGGCACAGCGTCGCTTTCGAACTGAATTGACGTTGTAATGGCAAGATGTTCCTTGACTACGAAGCCCAGCGATGACGACATTATCCCTCCATGTATTCTTCCCAGAATACACATTTCTACAGCATTCGGTTTCTTTGAGTATTTGTACTAGTCCACGTTTCAGTCCCGTATATCAAATTCTGTGCCAAAATACTGCTGTGGACTAATATTTTACTAAATTTTGATGATGTTTGGTTTGAGTATTTATGTTTTAGTGCCTCATTGACTTTGTTTCTTATAGCTGTACGTCTTAACTCTTAATCATCTTAGTTAATTAATAACATAATTCCTTTACCTATTTTTTCATTTCCTTACAATTTACGGTCGATTTCAACCATTCAAAATACATTAAAATATAATTGCGCATCAATATAAAACACAACATGTTGTAAAATATAAACATCAAAACGGTAACATTATTTTTACAAAATTATAATCAAAATAATAAACACATACCGCCACATGGACAAGCACACAATAGGCTAAGGCCAGTGTTGATCTTACGTATGGAAGGACCTCAAAAAACAATGTACACACAAAAAATATTAGAAAAACAGAAACGTATACTTATTTACTCGCATAATTCATTCACTCAATACTTGAATAATTCCTTATAGAACGCAAACTCAAAGCCTCGAAATGTTCCACCAGTGTTTCCTTCGCCGCATTCTTCGGATTCACTGGAGTGATCATGTGACAAATGTTTCGGTGCTGCAACGCTCCAACTGTAAACCTATAGAGGATATGGTTGTAAAGGCGAAATTGCGGTGGACCGGGCATGTGATACGCATGGGCGATCACAGACTCCCAAAACACGTCTTGTACGGGGAAGTGGTGGGCAAACGAAGAGTTGGTGGGCAGAAGAAGCGCTATAAGGTTAGTCTGCGAGAGTCGCTTATTTTGTGCGGGGCACCTGAGGACTAGGACCAGGTGGCTCGGGACCGTGAGGGGTGGAGAGCCGTATGTCTCAGCGGCTAGACGTATGAGAAACAGTCTGCGCGCTGCGAACATTCGTCAACATGGCCAGGCAGCTCAGCAGGGTCCATGTCTGTAGCATTTGCGGGAGGGAGTGCGCTTCCAGGATCGGGCTGTTCTCTCACAGAAGATCACACGATCGACGTGGGAGAACGGTTCTGGACTCACGTTGGAGTGGTGAGGTGATCCTCGACTGCGAGGCCCGGCAATGATGACTCGAATAAAAAAATACTACATTGCTAATAAAAATATGAATTAAAACCCAAATAAAAAATCAAATATCAATAAAAAAAAAATTAAAAGACAAAACCCAGAATAACAAGTTATAGAAATGAAAATTTTGAAATCCCGAAATAAACAAGAAAACAAAAACAATTTGAAAGTTAATCCACGTATTAATCCTCAATCATGCTCGAAGCATTACTAAAAGAACAGAAACAAAATAAAATCCGTAGATACAAATACACTTTATAATTTCTTTATTAGTACCAAAAGGAAACACTTTAACTTATTTTATTTTATTTTCTGTGCACGTAACTGTTTATGAACTTTTTATTTCTTTTTTATCTTTTTATTACATCTGTGACATTCGTCCTTGTTTCGAGTAATTTTTAACAAGCGCTTTCGTTTATTGCACTTATCTCTGTAGCATCCTTGTCCTCTCCACCGCTCACATCTTTAAGTAAAGCATTCTTAGAGCTTCAAAAGTAATGGATGTTTGTTTTCGTTTCATTATGAGACATGGAAAAAGAAATTTACATAATATATATTCGTTTCTCTTCTTCAATTTGTTTTATGTTTAAAAAAAATGTAAATGGTTGAGTAATATTTAATATGTTCTGATATTTCTATAAGTGTTGTTTTAGTATATTTTTATATACGTAAACATTTTTTTTTTCGTTCTTCATTTGGTACGCGTATATTTTTTTTGAATTTCAGTTTTCGATATGTATTTTTTTTTGCATAATCGATAAAAATAATAACGGAAATGTGGTGTGTATATATGTCGTAAATTTTTTTGTAAATGTCGCGGATATAGACATATTTTATACCTCTGTGGCTTAGTTGATCTATCAACTAGGGACTCATAGATTTGATTCCTGTTGGAACACTAATTTTTGTATAAGGATTCCAGTATGGTTTCTACTTGAGGCCTTACTAACATCATTCAAAATGCTCGGAAGAGATTGCCATATGGAAATAAATCCGCTTTGTTATATTGTAGATAACGAAAGTGTAACATGAAACAAATATATTTTTTCTAGCTTGTTAACATCATATGAACGCTTGTAATTGGGATTTCAATTTTTTGATTTATATTAAAAATTATTGGTTTTGCGTCTCTTTACTAATGAATTTGGATTGCCTATTAAAAAAAAATAGTAATAACATATATGAATTTTCTTTCAGTGTTCTATCAAATTAACATTTTTTTTCTTAACCTGACTAGCTTATTGATGTGTAACAATATCTTCCAACCAACCAGAAATATGTTTGTAATGTGCCCTAAGTGAAAACCAGACTGGAATCCCATTAAAAAAAAACTGGGTTCCAGCAGGGATTGAATCCGCAACCTCCGAATCGGCAGACATGCGTCTTACCACCAGGCCACGGAGGTGGTCTGATTAAATAATTGACAAAATTTTATTTTGCAATGGATCCTAAACAAACTTTTGTCAAAAGTGAGTGACGATGTCAGAATTTACAATACATAATCTAAAAAGAGGGATGAACGGAAGCTGGAAACAAAATACTTTTAGTATCCTAAATTCTTGAGTAAGCGATAAAAAAAACAAGCTCAGAGATGTGATGTAAATTTTTATTATTTTTTTTTCTACATTTTCATTCGGTGACGTACAATTTTTGACAAATTACTTTATAATTATAATAAAATGTGGGCAATTTAACATTGATTCAATACGAACCTCTATACCAAAAGAACCAACATCTAAGAGAGGCTATCGACATTATGTATTCAACGCATTCTTTAATTTTTCGGACACATTTCACGCAAATGGGATACGGAAAAACTCTTAGCTAGATGAAGGGCGCAGAAGCAGTGGTAAATGACATGTGTACTAAATACACCAGGGGAAGAGTTTTACGAACTTCCCTTTGACAAAAGTTTTGCAAACAGCGGAATAACCGGCGAACTGGAGACGATTTCGCACGACATTCATTAATTTCACTGTAGGTCACGTTTCTTAGCATTAACCTTTCCTTCCCTGTGTTGGGTATCTTCGACACGTTGCTTCTAATAACCATCAATATGTCTATAAATATAATAAATACAAGGTTAAGATTCTAGGTATTCCTCCATAATATATTTACGCATTGATTTAAAAAATAATATTAATAATCAGAATTTATCGACTACATCGAGGTGTTTTGTAAAGATCGAAAACAAATTCGCATTTAAACGCGGCGAGTGCCTCGTCTTGATGATAGGTGAATAGTATGCAGGAAGCGTGACACCATATTCGCATCTCACTCTTGCATACTAGACTGAATTGCGAGGAGCTGAATTTTCTCAACGTCGCAAGCAAAGGCGTATGCGCCGGGGTATGCGACTGACGTTCCGCGCCACTAGTTGCCTCTAGGCTTGCAAATAGGTTAGACGTACGCCCGTTCCGTGAGCGTTTTTTAATGTTTTCAGATGGTGTTTTAATGTTTTCAGCAAATAAATCTCAATTTTTATAATTTTTAACTTCAATTATAATTAATTAAGGGGATTATCTATGAATGTTCTTATTTTTCCGATTTAAAATCGCTAATTTTTTATTGCGTACTCACTACCCAACACCGTAACACGCGTATTATTTTTATCACCGTAAGGGAAGGGTTAATGTCCAGAATCAGAAGTGAAATCTAATCAAAGTCAAATCATATATCGACTTAGTAACAGAATGCGAGTTTATTGTTTTTTTTTAACATACTGTTTGAAAAAATATGTGGCTTTCTTTCAATACGTTCTTCCAATGGTAAGGTTTGCTAGCTGACTCCAAAAATATTTTTTTACATTTCTGTGTTTTAGTAATTAAGAAAAAATAGTACATTTTTTAAATTATAAAATATGATTGAAGCACCAAATCATGATTTCAAAGATAGGAAAATGTGTTTTACATATGTCATAAAAATTATTTAAAAATAATGCATTTAAAAATATTACAATTACACAAAACTATAATAAAAAAATAGTAATTAATAATTAAATAATACGAAAGGTTTCACACTTCTTAAATATTTTTCTTTAGCGTCAATAGACCACACACACTTCCGATGTGGGTAAGGGTACAATATATGACAGAATACGGAATGAATTGATAAGGGATGAATGTGAACTTAAGGCTGATGTGTTAAGTAAGATGCATGGTTGGTTCAAATGAAGGATATTTTGAAAAAATATAACGTAAAAAATAAGAGAAATCGTAGGAGTTGCATTAATGTTAAATATTTAAAGGATGTACGTTGAGATATGAAATTCTGGCGTTCTTTTCTCTCTTCCTATCACGACATGTTAATTACTTCACGGTAAATGTCTATGTGATCGTGCAGTCTTTTTCTAGACCTTCATATTTTATACATCTCGCTTATAACAAATTGAAATTATTTGATATTATTCGTCTTGTCGATATTTTTTTCCAAATTTATTTGATTTTTTTCAAAACATCTGATTATTTTTTACGTTTGGGAATATTCAAGGCATTAGGAAACATTTTTGGATACTATTTTTATTATGTTTAACATATTTTCGATTATTTTGATAAAATTTGACGTGTGCGCGTGGTACTGTTAATTGATTTGTTGAATTTTGTATAAATAACTTAAATTGAGCAACCGAAAAATGGCAATTGTTATCCAGCATATTTAAGACAAGTGTTGAGGAAAAATACGAAAAGCGAAAAATGTCATTAATAATTTTGTAAAGATCTATACTTAAAACTGAATATCCTCCATGTATACAATAAGACAGCAGCTTTTCAGAAATGGAATAAATTACAATAATTTAAGTAGGTTTCCACAGTCGGATTAAATGAATCCGTTCACGCTACTTCCTAGAATTATTAAAATAAGACTGTCTAAAATTTAAATTTAATAATCCCAAATCCATTTGCGATGAAAGTGTTGAAAATACGTATATATTTAAGAAAAGGTTTGAATACATAACTGGATAATAACAACAACAGAAAAACCCTCAAGCACTCCCTGATCTTCTCCATTTTCTTATATGTAGCAGACATCTGAACTTCTGTACCGTGATCTCAATGCTGAGGAACGTGACTCCTACTGAAACTTCCGTACATTGAGCACATTCTTCTCTAGTCTTTTCGACATCCCGTTGTCTGCAGAGCAAGTGACAACGACACCTTGTAGCACTCTTCACCTGCTCGCATACAATCTACTTATATTCCAGCGATACTCGCATTGCTAAGGACCTTGGCATGCTTTAAGAAGCGACTGAAAAAACTCTTAATTTCTAGTCAGTAAAATAACGTGTTTCATTCCCAATGTTTCTTTTCCTTTCCTCTCCACTATCCCTTCATTTCCGTTTGATTGATGATATCTCACTTTATATGAAAAATAATGTTCGGGTGATTGTTCGTCTTTGTGGGGTTCGTGGGCATATGCTCACGTATATGTTTATGGATTTCGTGGGGATGGATAGTGATTTGAATGATTTATGCGACCACGTAACTTGCTTCATTTACTCTTGTCTGGTTGGTTGGAAGAGATTGCCGCCTGGTAATAAGTCTGCAAGATTGTATTGCAGTAAAAGTGTTAAATAAATAAATAAAAAAGGACTGAGTCTCCCCATTTCTTCGTTGTGTGAAATTTTACTGAAAAACTGAGGAATGGGATGAAGGTATAATTTTAAAAGCCTCTCTGAGGTATAAAGTTGTTTGAAAAAATAATCAACTGTTCTTTGTTCCTTCCATGAAAAACCTATAATTTTTTCCATCACCACATTTTGAAAGAACCCATCCTAGAATATTCTCTGTTTTTCAACACTATTTTTAAAAAAATGATGAGTCAAATTTGTTACCGGAATGAAACTGTAAATCTTAAATAATGTGGAATTTGAATTCAACGAAATTCAGAACAGAGAATCAATATTGTTGATAGAAAACTGTAAATAAACTATATAATTTATAGTTAAGGCATTAACATTGTGGAGGTTTAAAGATATTCTAATTTATTTTTATCAAACACTGCTTATTCCACTTTTTATAATGGTATAACCTTACCGGTTTCAAGACTTTCATCTCATCGTCAGGGGAGCACAAACAAGACTCGCACTATAAATAAACTACAAAATTAGAGAATCCGAATAAATACTGTAGAAATGCGTATTATGGGAAGAATTCATGGAGTGACAACATATCACAGAATACGGAATGAAGTGATAAATAATGAATTTCAACTAAGATGTGTTAAGTAAGATGGAGAAAGGTAAGTTGAGATGGTTTGGACTTGTAGAACAAATGAACGAAGAAAAACTTACAAAACGATATATATTGCAATATGAGTGGAAGGTGTGTGAGAGGAAACCCAGAAAAGTGTGGTTGGATCAAGTGAATGATATTCTGAAAGAAGGAAACGTAGTCAGATAAATCGTAGAAGTTGTATAGATGTGGAAGAGGCGAAGGATGTGTGTTGAGATCTGGCGCTCTGTCCTCTCTGCTTATCCAGACAGAGATATAGCGTGATGGTATTTGTGGAATAAAGTTTTTTAAATTACTAGAATACCCTTATAATTATCTAATTGCTATTTAGAAGCCTTTTTTCGTAAAGAAAATACAGTGAAGTTTATTTTAGTCGCTAAGTGTAATTAATTTTACTGAAAAATCAACGAAATACTACAGAAAACTATTAATTATTAATGTAAAGTGGAACCTGTTAGGAAAAGCACCATATTTTGTTTTAACATTGTATACCCCACTTACGTTGAATACATTACAATCTTTAGGGTTTATTGTCATGTCTTCCAACCAATCAAAATAGTAGAAAACAAACATTTACTTAAAACCAGACTAGAACCCTTAAAAAAATTAGATTAGAATAGGAGTCTAACCCACAATTTCCAAGTTGGAAGGCTTACTCATATAAATGTCTCTTATAATATTTATAATCTAAAATAATTATTCAATTTTTTTCCATATTGTCAACACACGAGCACATCACGTTTTTTTTTTCCAAATTAATTTCGCATTTTTTTCAAATGCCGATATTATTTGGTAGTTTATTTTTTTTCCATAAATCCATATATTATTAAAAACCACTTGAATATACACTAAAGTCGCGGTTCGGTATCACACATGTTGGCAAAACAACACCGCACATGAAGTGACAACACTATTGTTACCAGATGAAATATTTTACCAAAGTAAGACCCTCCATTTCGGGTACTTTTGAGAATCGAGCCTCCATGTCGTAGTTGACAAGACTACTGTTGTCTGACCCTTTCTGTTTGATAAAGGTGTATGTCGATATAGAAGTGAATAAGGATGTATGTCGATAAAGGAAAGTCTGGCGCTCTGTCCTCTCAGCCTATCCCGACAGGGAAATCGCGTAACAACCAAGTTAATTTATTAACATATCAATAATATAAAGTGCGTGCGAGTGACATGTGAATCCAATAATTGAGTGTTTATTTTAAAACATGACATGGATTCTCTAGTTTCCTGGACTGGGCAAAATCATTTCCTGTTCAATGTAAATAAATGTGTCTGTGTATCTTATCAGTGTACTATACAGGGAGTAGCATTAAATTATACAAAGAGTTGCTGAATTCGAGGATTTGGGTATAACCTTTGATATCGGACTCACATTCGTGAAACATGTCTCGCGTTTGATATCGGACTGTTTGTTACAAACTACTCGGTTTTATAATTGTGATATCAAGATAATGTAACAGTACTGATATATTTCGAAAATTGTATAATTATCTAATAAGAACCAAGTTAGAATATGCATATGAAGGTTGGGCTCCTCATCAGCTCAGATATAAAACAATATAGAACAAATACAAAAAAAAAACCTCAGATATCTATGGTACAGAACAAAGGGCGTATACTCAAAATATGCTCACCATATCGAATTTCTCATGGTGTGTAACTATAAAAGCCTCGAAACAAGAAGGCAAGGATCTATTGCGATATTCCTACTAAAGGTTTATCAAGGTTGCTTTAAGTGTCCCGCAATACTAGAAACGCTTAGTTTATATGTACTTTATAAATATAACCGTGCAAGGAATCATCCTTTGCTCTACATACCAACTTACCGGACGAATATCATGGCTAAACACTCAGTCACGCGTGGTATAGAGATATTTAACCAACTGAATGACACTGTGGATATATTCTCGGCACGGCCTAGCAGTATGAGAAGAATTCTATCCGATATTCTTCCTAACGAATACGCCCTCGAAGTAGACCCTCTTTGTGTACCTGGAAAAATCCGTGCAAATTGGATAAAAAAAATGTTAGAAGAATCAATCATACTAACTCACTCTTTATAAACTGCTTTTTCATTTTATTATTGATATGTTACTTTTTAACAGCAAAGTCATCTTCATAATAAAAAAAAATCTTTGTTTTTAGTGTTTCATGTTTTATAATCATCATATGAAGAAGTGACGGCTGTCAAACAATATTTGATATATATTTTTTTTAATTATGACATTAATAAATAACATCTTTTCAATCGTTACTATGATAACACCAAATCTTAGACACGTAGAGTGGGTTTCACGATAGTTTGCACTGCTAGTCTAGGATGACCATATTTTTATTTATTTTGTTGTATATTTTTAAATATTGCCTCTCTGATATTTTCTATTCCAATACAATACTTAATTACCATAATAATAATAAAATATCAGATTGCGGTGTGCACCTAATGACAATAATGAAATGAATGGTCAATGACAATAATGAAATTTTAGGAGAATGGTCCTTAAGGGAAGAGATGATGATGATTTGTTGATAAATAAAACACGTTTTCGATCGCAATGCGGAAAGAGAGTTTTTATTTGTTAACGTAGGTATTTATACTATTCCCGCGTGTGTGCGGGAATGCGAGTAAGATATCCTTCGTCTCGTTTCTGCATTCGCAAAACGATTAATGTCGTATGTAGGTGATAATTTATTTACGGAACTGGCGCGACAGGTGTGGTGCGTTCTCGCTCTAGCATGGAATGAGCTCCGCGTCGGCTATGAGTTGAATGACCGGCGCGTGGACTTCGTACTTGTTTGTTTTGCATTGCTAAGGAATGCAAAGGTCATTTCATCGGTCATTGACCGCGTGTGCGACCGCCACAAAATGAATGAAAATTATTATTATATATCTAATATGGCATAAGTTAATATGGCCGTAAGCTAAACTGATATATTACTGTCTATTTAATTCATTATCTTTTAAAAATTAACTAAACTAAACTTTTAAACAATAAATGTTGTAATTTGTTTAACTTCTCCTACCATAAGGTGATTCAATAAAGAATAAATAAAAATCCTGAATATTTACCTCCTCACTAGTGTCCCGTCATTTCTTGATGTAATTATAATCATTCAAAACCACTTCTTTAGTCTGTCCACACAATGCTCTTCCTTTTCCTAGCTTCGTAACTTCAGACATTATGGTCACCGTATTTTCGTCAAATAAACGCTGCGCGCGCACACTTCAAACGTCAGTTCATACTGACGGAACGCATCAACCAACCACGGCAAATATATTTACTAATACACTGACACGTTTTGTATATTACGCACTAAACTTGTCAATGTGTTAAAAAGTGCAAACTCTCATGACACTCACTATACCTTAGTACCAAAAATTTTATATTGTTTGACGATGATTTCATTCATCTCAAGGAAATCCACCATCAAGGAAAAAATCAAGGTTGAATTGATATTTAACGTTATTACACTTTCCACTGAAAACGCCACAATCTGCCAGGTTTATTGTCATGTAGGGATATTAAAAAACTAGATAAATATCATTATTTAAAAAAAAATTGCACCAATAGGAATCAAACCCGCAATTCCCAGTTTGGAAGGGAGGCTCATTTTTATTTATTTATTTATATATGACAAATTTTATAAATACATAATTTGTGCATAAAAACAACATGTTATTTAATGTGGACACACAATTTTAATCGATCAGGGTTTGTTGACTTTCGTTTGTCGTGTCCCCAGTAAACTAGGTATGTGTCTTATAAAATTGTAATAAACATCAGCAGGGTGAACTAATGCCTCCATTTTCGAATAATTGAGAGTCATTATGTTTTCGACGAGTCCTACAATTCTTTGGGAAGATTGCTTGTGGCCAAGGAGACAGTTTAGAGATGTTTGTGGTTACTGGAGGCGTGAAAAGGTGACACACAATAAAAAGATTTCCAATGTTTTGGACTGATCGACTGAGAGACGCTGCTGGACTACCCTTCACAACTGATTTTTGAGCTGCGGAGTTCAGAGATTGATGAAGAGGAGTCGTCAGAGGCTATCATGGGATTCGCGATGATGTCATGAGCTACATGACAGAATGATGATGATAAACATCAAATCAGGTACTTCCTTTTTGAAACAGTATTCCTGTGTAGTTTTCACTTAAAACCTCAAACGTTTTTCTGTTTACTTGGAAGAGATTACCATGTAGCAAAAAATTCGCCAAGTTATACTGTATACAAACAATACGATTAAAAAAATAATTGAAAAGCCTTAAATGAGAATTAGACTTAAGCCCTTTTTAAATATATCGGACATCAAGTCGAATCCTGAACCCCCGAGTTGAAATACAAATGTCTTACGAACTGTGCCACGGAGGTGGTCGTCAAGATTATGATTTCCAAGAATTATTCCTCTTCCGTCACATGTTGTATATTAGTTTTACAGCTCACATCCCTTAAAAGATCCTCAGAATGTTTAGGGAAATAATTTATTCACTAAAGTGAATAAATTATTTATTAAGAACCTTGTTAAGGTTCCGGTTTATCACCTTTTGGGACAGAAATTCTTCGAAGGACTTTGTTCTTAAACTTTTTCGTAGAAGCACATTTTAATTAGTTTTGATAAGAAATGCTAAGTTTAGAATTGTAAGGAACTTTATTAAATTTGTAACTATAAGATTAATCAAAATAAATCTTTTATATAAAGTTTTAAATGCGTGAAAAAAAAAGAATACATTACATACTTGAATTTATTTTCTGTATGCAAATTTTTTGTCTTAATCAAAAAAGCACTAAAACCTAGTCAATAAAGACGAAAATAATATTGTTTTGCGATATGACGTTGCGCTTGTGTTGTGCTTCTTCGTGTTGTTGTTGTGCTTCTTCGTGTTGTTGTTGTGCTTCTTCGTGTTGTTGTTGCGTTGCTGCTTCTCTAGAAAATCGCTTGCGCTTTTTGATTGACGCAAAAACCTTTTTATTTAATCACATGCAGCAATCTTGTCATTTCGATTCACACTAATTATAGTATACTAAGTTTGTAATACTTCAAATTGAAAAATTTTGCAGACACAATAAAAACTTATATATGATTTATAGTTTAGGCATTAATATTGTGGAGGTTTAAATACATTGTAATTCGTTTTATCAAACACTTTATTTCACTTTACGTAACGGTATAATTCAACCGGTTTCAAGGTTTTCAGTACATCATCAGGGGATCTCAAAAAGACTTAATTCTGTTCGAACTGGTACCGACATACACAATTCTAATGGTAAAAATTCGGATTGTGGGTGGTGGGAGGCAGGAGACAACTTCAGCGAGCGGCGGCAAGATCTTGGGTATATACTCGTATGTATATGTTTGCCAGATGTTCACCCCCGACTTGGCTATTTCTAGGGCCTATAATCCAGTGTTTCCTAACGTAGGGCCCACGCCCCATAGGGGAGTAATTTGATTTTAGTCGTATTTTGATCTCTTTGTCGCGTCACCGTTACGTAGGGGGGGCATAAGAGTTTTAGAAAGGCTTAAGTGAGGCATAGCAAAAAAACGTTGGGAAACACTGCTCTAATCTGTACTATTTATTTTCGTAATTACTGATATGTAAACATTGAAATCATCGATAGAAAATGTATGATTTTGACGGCGACAATGATTAACCATTTCAGAATAAATTAGTTCTTAATGCGAATTTGTGTTCACAAAATCTCTTTTCAATAAGAAAAAAATTACATTTTCAGGTGAGCGATGAGCTAAATCTGGAAACTGGATTTCCTCAATACCATAAAATTAAACGAATCTCAAAAAATTTTGTTTTTGTGTAATAAAAAATCGGAAAGAAGTATCCATTTATTTTTTCATGCTAAATATCCTCAGTGAGATACAGACAAAATCCTAGTTTACTGGGGATACGACAAATGAAAGGTAACAAACCCAGATCCATTAAAATTGTATGTCCAAATCAAAATACCTGTTGCTTTTTCGCAAATTGTGTATATTTCTTGTCATGTGCAATAATAAATAAATAAATAAAACTGTAAAAAGAGAATATTTTTCTTTACTTATCGATTTGGTAAACAGCGGAAACATATTTTTTTAATTGTTATTTTTACTTATATTTTTTCCGTTCATATAAAAAAAACTTAAATTTTTTCTACTGTTTTATTTGATTATTAAGTATACGGAAGTTATTTGAAATTAAACGCCTACCGCTAATTAAATAAACACGATGAAAAGCAAACATTATCTCAATTAATTCCACTAAGTTTTAATTGATTGTGAATCTCTGAGGGTTGGGATATAACGCTTTGAAAATTAATTGTTATCATAATTTACGAGAAATTTTGGATGTGTGTGCGGAATACGGCAGCCAAATGGCTGACAAGTTTTTGCAAATATTTGTGAAGTATCAAATTGGTAAATTGTTAAGTAAATACTAAATATATGTTTCAATTTAAAATAACTTGTTTCTTGTGACAACACGTTTGTTTTTTTAAGGGAGGACCAGTTTTAGGGTAAAAGTTTATCTCAATACACATGTTTAATTATTAATATATTTTAGACTTCATTTTATAAAAATCTAGTGGTCTATTTTCCATGTGGAAATCTCTTCTAACCAATCCTCAGTGAGATACAGGCAAAAGCCTAGTTTACTGGTAACATGACAAATGAAAGACAACACACACAGATCTATTGAAATTCGGATTAAATTACCTGTTGTTTTTTCACGAATTGTGTATTTGAAGATTTCTCGTCATGTACAAATAAAACAAAAAAATTAATCAGATATTAATTGAAGTAACATGGTTGCAAAATGGATTAAAATGACTTAACTTTTATATAAATTTCATGAATAATATAAAAATAACAATAAGGGTGTGATATTATAAAATAAATAGGAACAGATGTAAAACAAATTAGGATTTATACCGTTACTGACTCAAAATAATAATACGCCGCCCCCTCTTATCTCACCGAAAATTTTCAGCATCTTTCCAATCATGGATTAGCGCTACGCTCAAACAGAGATTGTTTATTGGCCTTTTCAGTTCACCGCTCCTCTTTCTTTACGTCGTTCTTTACTGTCCATGCAGTGATACTCTGGAATCAGTTACAAACCAATATAAGACTCGCTCCGTCCTTGGCATGCTTTACGAAGCAACTGAAAAAACTCTTAATTTCTAGTCAGTAAAATAATGTGTTTAATTCCCGATTTTTCCTTTCTTCTCCACCATTCCTTCCTTTTTGATGATATCTCACTTTATACGAAAAATAATGTTCGGTTGATTGTCTGTCTTTGTGGGGTTCATGGGCATATGCTCACGTATGTGTTTATGGATTTCGTGGGGATGGATAGTAATTTGAATGATGTATGCAACCATGTAACTTGCTTAATTTACTTTTGTCTGGTTGATTGGAAGAGATTGCCACCTGACAGTAAGCCGGCCAGATTGTATTTGCAATAAAAGTGTTAAGTTTATTGCAGAATGATGCAACGCAACACATAGTTTACTGAAGAGACATGTAAGGATTGTTATCTAGTTATAAGTTAGTATGCAGTAGTTAAGTATTTGTAAGAAATGAAATACTAAGATTATTGAAAAAAAAATTACACGTAGGAAATTAACATTGAGTAAGTTTGTTGTTATATAATCTTATAGACAATGGTTAGTCCTTTATTTCATGAGTAATACATTTGTATATGGGTAATGTCCTTTGGCAAATATGTTTATCACTGATAACTTGATTAAATAAATAAAAAAAGAAGTTAATGAAACAAAGAAGCAAAACAAAAAAAAAAACAATTGAAATATAACATCTGAATCATAAAGCTCATAAAATATAGGGTTGAAATATTCATTTGGAAAATATATATATAATTTTTTTGTCATTTTTATTTTATTTCTTTTCATTTTACATTTCGTACAGGTTTAACCTAACTGCATTAAACATAATTCATCAAGTCATATTCTGGTTTGGACAGGCACAGAGGCAAGGCAATTGCTAAACTAACTTATTATGACATCTTTTCTTTGTCTCTTCCATATCTATACTTTTTCTTACTCCGTACCGTTTAGGATCAATTAAATCACAAATTTGAACCAAATGATCGAGGGTGGTGGTTTTCGATATTTTCAGTGCCTGAAATATGAGTATCTCTCGGGTAGTATAATGCTACCTCCTCCTTCGTGACCTAGTTGGTAAGACGCCTGTCTCCCAGCAGGTTGGGGGTTTAAAACCCGCTGCAACCCAGATTTTTTAAAAAGGATTTCGATTTCGTAGATTGTGGACTCTTCCATTCCGAGCTCTTGCGCTTTGTAAGTAGCTTATACTGAAAGCATCATATTTCATCAGGGTTTACAAAGCTTGACATGAAGTCTGGATCCATAACATTTGCTTTTGTTATGTATCTGTAGGGCTCCACTCTGCAAACTTTTAGTTTGTCAGTCAGTAAAGACCTTTTGTTGGGCCAAATTTTCCCTTCAAATGAGATGGACAGTGAATTTAGGAATTTCAGTGAGTTTTTCGATGACCCTAGTAGACGCACAACAATTATTTTGAAGAATTTTAGCCACTTTTTGAACATTTTCTTCAATTCGAACTGTCAATGAGGGTCCAGACCGTGAATCTATGCTTATGCTCTCTACCATCACGAAATATTGTATACCACTTAAAAACGTTCTTACGACTCATTGCTTCACTGTCATAAACAAAATGTAATGTTGGCACATTGCTTCATTGTTCCTTAACCAACCGAGTCTCCAAAGGTATAGTTAATTGTTACGCCATTACGAATGAACCAAATATGCCAGCGCTTTGAAACTTTTACGGAAGATAGTCAAAATGTGTCGCTAGTTAACTCATTTATTCAGCTTCAGATGGCGCTGGTGGTTACGCGATAACAAAATCAGTTACCTATCCTATTGGACAGGCTGTGTATATACCATGTATTTTTTGACTCTCCTTTGTGAGGCACATTTGATTTACTAAATGCCATATCTTGACTGCGTCCAATGGATGTAAGGTTTCTTGTTTCTTCGAGGAACTTTTCTGGTCATATATCGTTTATTAAATATTTGAACGGGCATTGGTTCAAGCTTTAAATTGTCTACAATTGACATTTTAAAAATAAGTTTTATTATAGTGACTTTCATTTGTGACACAATTCATCCTAGTTAAGGTAGATTGATTGCCTTGAAAATCTATCTTAGAATTATGAAACTACTTTATGGATAACTGTATAACATTTATAATGTTAAAGCAGTTACTGCAAGCTAACATATACTACTTAGAGATATACTGGAGCAGATTTTTGGCAGGATTGAATACATCCTAAAATTAATAATTCGTACGTATATTGGTTTGATATGTTATGTTATATATCTTATATTGTAGATTTGATGGCGCGTTATTTATTTAACACTTTTATTGCAAATACAATCTAGCGGAATTATTGCCTGGCGGCAATCTCTTCCAACCAACCAGACAAAAGCAAATGAAGCAATTCACGTGGTCGCATAAATTATTCAAATGACTATCCATCCCCACGAAACCATAAACATATACGTGAGCACATGCCCACGAACCCCACAAAGACGGACAATCACCCGAACATTCTTTTTCATATACATTGAGATATCATTAATCAAAAGAAAAGGAAGGGATGGTGAAGAGGAAAGGGATAGAAAAATCAGGAATGAAACACGTTATTTTACTGACTAAAAATTAAGAGTTTTTTCAGTCGCTTCTTAAACCATGCCAAGGACAGAGCGAGTCTTATATTGGTTTGTAACTGATTCCAGAGTCTCACTGCATGAACAGTAAAGAACGAAAAAGAGGAGCGGTGAACTGGAAAGGCCAATATAAAATCTCTGTTTAAGCGTAGCGCTAATCCATGATTGGAAAGACGCTGAAAATTTTCGGTGAGATAAGAGGGAGTGGCGGGACATTTAATGATATTATACAATAGAGACAGTATGTGAATTAGGTTGGGTTTAATGTACGAGTATTTTAAATATATCAATCTCTGTCCTTAGGATAAATTTTATAAAACGTTATGAAAGTGATGTAATTTTAATTTAATGCGCAGATAGAAAGGGAACGTGACAGTTATTTTGAGTAAATAACGATGAATTTTAATAATTAATGATGGAAGTCAGCAGTTTCCACCGTTTTTTGTTTCACGGTGCCCTAAGAATGAATATAAATATATTTTAATAACACCCAAATTTATTTTCACTTTTAAATGGAATGGGTCCAAAAAAAAATTTATCCACACAGTGTCTAAAATTTCCTGTTTTTCGTTGAGCATTGAACAATATTTGATTTTTAATACATTTTTAAACAATATCAACAAGTAAACTTTGAAAAATGTCAAGAAATTCTTCGTGAAGGTCGTCAAGCGTCACACGACAGTCATTTCGAACTTGTTCTTCAATGTTTTGCACAAATTCGTCAGAAATCACTGCCTTGCCTCGTCATGAGTATCAGTACGGCCTTCTCTGAACAACCTAACCCACTTCGTGACATGATGTCGACTAATCTCATCACTATTATAAACTTCCACGAGCTTCCGATGGATATTAGCGGCGGTATTGTTCTGCAAAGTCAAAAAACGAATGATCGTATGGGTCTCGCACGGACGGGAGGTGGCAGGAGCGCGCGACGACCTCTCCATCGGAAGAATTTACTGTGACTGAACAAAATGGCCGACAAACACACGGGACCAAACAAACTGACCATTTGAATCCCCCCAACACGCCAGGTGCGCCAACTTCGAAACAAAAAAAATCCCCTGGCCTCAGGAGCCCTTGTAACCTTACTTTCTAGATGACCCTCGTATCTAAAACTTAACCAGTTCCATATCGACCAATGTTGTAAAATATGATAGATTGCAGAGAATTCGCAGTTGTTCATACGTGTACAACGCTTATGGTATTTAAACGACTTTTAAATTAACTAATTACTTTATTCGTATACTTTTGTGTTAATTTTTATTCTTATGATTGTGTGCTGTATATTATGGGATGAACATTTTGGTTTTACTTTGGGTTAATTTTTGGTTTTACTTTTGTTTTTGTTTTTTTTCTTATGATTGTGTTCGGTATATTATGGAATGAACAGGTTTGGTCTTTCTGGAGGGATGATGTATGAAGTGTTTGATTCCGCATGATGTTTTCAGTTGTAATTGAGTGTCACTGTTTGTTTGTCAGGTTGATGAGAACGTGCAACGGGGTTTTGTTTTTGTGTAATAAAAAATCGGAAAGAATGATCGATTTATTTTTTCATGCTAAATATCCTCAGTGAGATACAGGCAAAAGCCTAATTTACTGGGGATACGACAAATGAAAGGCGACTAAACCAGATCAATTAAAATAATTTATGTCTAAATTAAATTACCTGTTGTTTTTTCGCAAATTATGGATATTTCTTGTCATGTGTAATAATAGATAAATATTATGCTAATGCTATTAAAATTTTGTTGGCTGAAAGATATTGCCGCATGATAATTACCCCACCCGGTGGTACTGTATACAACGAAAGTGTAATATAATATGTACAATTCAAATCGGTTATTTTGAATTTATATAACCTGGGATTATTAAAGAGTTTAACATCCCTCGGCGCTCTCGCATTAATTTCCTCCGTAATGCAGATTATGAAAACCTTTGATATAACGTATTAATGAATATAACAGAAAAAAACTTTAAATTAAACCAGGGCTGTGGAGTCGGAGTCGTGGAGTCGGAACATTTCAGGCGGAGTTGGAGTCGGAGTCGGAAAAAATCGACCGACTCCGACTCCGTTTAATTATTTTAACATTTTCTTTAACTCATCCAATGCTGAGAACACGCCTGGCGTGTCCATGTGAACATCTGCTTCATGCTCAAAACACGCGCGGCGTGTCCATGCCTAAATAATGTTAGTGTATTATATCAGCATACGATATTCGTTCATTACTTCGGAAGATGACGCCGCATTCGGGCGTTCTCAAAAATCTTGTGTGCTATTCAATATTGAATAAAAAAAATAATAAACAATATAAATAAGATTTAGTTAACGTATGAAAACAAATGAAGCAACCTTTTTATTTTAAAGTGTTTTCTTATTTTTTTTAATACCTACCTGTGTTGTTTTTCTAATTATTTTAAAAGTTTTATTTAACTCTTTTTTTAAATATTAATATATATTTTTAATATTATTTTAGTGTGAAGATATTGCTAAATGCGTATTGTTTATATATTTTTTTATTAAATTGTTTCATTTGTGTACGAATATAATTAATTTTTTATTTATACCTGTATCCATTATTAATAAGTCAATATAAATACATTAGGTAGACGCAGTAAATTATAAAATAAAATAAAAATTGAAGTCAGAGTCAAGAGTTGGAGTCGGAGTCGGAGTCGGTGTCTGAGTATAAAATAAAGCCGGAGTCGGAGTCGGAGTCAGTAAATTTTCATCCGACTCCACAGCCCTGAATTAAACAAATGTTATTTTTGTATACTCGATATAATATTTTAATTTATGACTTAGTATAAAGATTATGAAAATTTGAAACTTTCTTATAACAATGTTGTTCCCATAAAACTAAAGTGTTCTACCGTGATTTAATATTTCCCATAACACAGGAGGCATTCATCAGCTTTCAAGTGAGATGGAATCTCCCTCATCTATCATAATCACTCATTACTAAATAACATTAATCGCTTGGGATTTTATTTTCTTTGCAACTTTACGTTATAACATTTATTATCTTTCTTCAAGAAAATAAATTTTATTTTTCTTAATTAAATATAAAATCACATAGGAGTAATCATGTATATTAATATACACATCATTATGCCGTGTTCCTTGCAGGGTAGGAAAAGAGAACAGATCTCCTATTTTTTCTATCCAAGCACAGAAATTGCGCCTTCTCCACATTCATACATCTCGTTATGCACACTATTATATTATTCACACTTCTCAGTTGACTTTCTTTTTATCTGACCGGCTTTGGTGCATTTGTTCCAGTCGCGTTTTCCTCTTGTCTACCTCTTAAACGCACATCTTGCATTTCTAACTAGTAAAATCGTTTAGTCATTCTATCATCATTCATTCTCTCTACATGTCCAAATCATCTTAAAGCTCCTTTCTTCATCTTACTTAAAATATAAATTTTATCCATGCATTCATTTCTGACGTCTTCATTCCGCTTTCTTTCAAACATTGACACTCCACACATTTTCCTTGGTGCACCCATCTCCACAGTATTTATTTTCCTCTTATCATTCTTCTGTTAAGTCCAAGTTTCACTTAATTTAATTATATGTATATTAATTTTTAAATTTTGGAAATATTTTGTTATTAAGCTAAGTGAAATAATTACTATAGTAAATTGTTATATTATTTTTTTATATTTTGTAGGTGGATAAGAATCAATTCAGTCAACTTGTATTGTATACGTCGAGTATTTTCGTTATTTTTTTATAAATATACATACATATTATATAAACGTACCATAACGCCATTTCCCTGTCAGATACTAGAGCGTTAGACTTTTCAATCTCAACATAAATCCTTCGCCTCTTCCATGTCCATACACCTTCTCACACAACTCCTACGTTTTCGCAAACTTTTTACGTTTCATTCTTTCAAAATACCATTCATTTGCTACTTTAGGAGCTATGTCCTTAAGGGAGAGATGATGATGATTTGTTGATAAATAAAACTCGTTTAGATCGCAATGCGGAAAGAGAGTGATTTATTTGGTAGACGTAGGTATTTATATCATTTTAGAATGTGTGCGGGAATGCGCTCGCGATATGTCGCCGTCTCGTTTCTGCATCCGCAAAACGATCAATGTTGTGTGTAGGTATCATTCAAATACGGAACTGGCGAGACAGATGTGGTGCCTTCTCGCTCCAGCATGGAATGCGCTCCACTCCCGGCAATGAGTTGAATGACCGGCGTGTGGACTTTGCACTTGTTTGTTTTTGAATTGTCAAGGTATGCAAAGGTCGGATCGCCGGTCATTGACCGAGTGTGCGACCGCCACGTTTTCCTTGTTCTTTCTGTAATACATTTTACACTTACATCGGCACTTTTTTTTAGTAGATTTAAATCAATCAACCAACAAACATTTGATTTGATTCTAATGATAACAATATAAAAAATAATATTTTACTGTTATTAAGCGCCAGAAAAATAATAAATTCATGTGCAAAAATGTAAGACTAATCCAGGAATTATGGAAATCGAAACCGGGACGCCATGAAACTTAGAAAACACGCTTACTAATTAGGCAACGAATTTCAGGATTCAAGGTGTTTTATTTATTTATTAAACATTTTTATGCATATTACAACATCGGATGGATTTTACTATAAATATTTTTTTTTCAATCAAACAGATTTTTTTTGCATGATTGTGTCTTGAATAAAGTTTGTGAAAATAATATTGATAAAAACGAATTAAAATAAAAATCTTCAAGGAAAATAGACGTTAGGGTTGGAATTGTATAGAAGCTAAAGGAGAGAAATATTTTGAGATTAATATTACTTCTTAAGTTTAGTTTTTTAATATTATTTAGGATGTACTCGTAACACATCTGATTTTATATTGGTATCATATTATCAGGTTTCATATAGAAATTGAAAATTGCAACGTTTAAAATAATAATGTACTCGTGTTATTATGTTGATTTTCTTTCTATTTGATAACGCGGTGAATTTCTTTCTAATTTTTTTTTACAAATAATTCCGTTATAAGTCGTTTAGCCAGAAGAGTTCTTTTACAATGTGTGAGTAACACTCTCTGTATTACACAACTTATGTAGTCGAATTGATTTTAGAATGCCACACGATTGGTTCACGCAGAGCGAACGTTTGTATTGTTGTTAAAATACTCGGTGATTAGAAAAACACTATCATGTCGAAATTAGGAGTGCATTTTTTGTCTAATGTAATGTATAATCAAAAAAAATTCGAATGCTTAGAATGTACTATGTTATAACTTAAAGTTTCCTGGAATTTAGTATCACTCCATCCACTATTATTTTAAAACTTTATTATTTGGAATTGTAATTATGATACATTAATATGTTAAATAATCTTATATTAATTTTATTTTTATGTGCTATAATCTGATTAAAGCTGACGAATATTTTTATTTTAAAATTCTTATCCTTTTATTTATTTTTAATCTTGAAAAATTTCATTCTTGTTATTTAATGTTTCCTAAAATCTGTCATGCCTAAACAATTAATATGTGAAATAAACTTACTTTAATTTAATTTTTATGATAATTACAATTTAAACTGACAGCATTTTTAATTTACAAAACGTGTGTGTTCATTTCAATGTTTGAATATAAAATATTATTTAATTTTTTTTTTGCTTTTTCACTTCATTAAAAAAATAAAGTGACAAGGGTTTTGTAAACGCACTGCTATTCACACTTTTGCAAAACGACTCTTCTGGCTGAATGATCTATACGAAATACTTATTAGTGGAATTATAACTATACAAATAGATCACGGCACTACAACTTCCTCGAATGTAATAGAGCTTGATTGATATTATACTGTCAGTTTTCAAATACAAATTTAACCCTACAATGCGCAATTTTTTTTATTTAAAAAATAAATTATTTAAAAAGTAAAAATATATTTATGCATTAAATATGTACTGGAACATGAAAATACAATAAAAAAATATTTTTTTTGTTTTTATATATTTATATTAAAAAAAAAAGAGTAAGATTCAAATATAAATCACTGCGCATTTGTAAGTTAATTATATGATATAAATGAAATTATATATTTAACTTCACTTATTTTACACTTATGTACATAAGAATAAAAGAAAAAAAAAAGGATTACCTTGATCACCAATAATATAGTAATTTGATTTCAAACTGGAACAAATCACAAAAGTCATCTACGCGCAACAAGTCAAACTTCAACTGCCAAATTCACCGGTAAAACAGTTTTCTATTAAACTAATGTGATTTTAAAGTAAGGAGATTATTATAACATATTAGTAACAGCGCGTGAGTCGTTGTTTATACCACTCAACACAAAAATATTTAGAAAAACTTTGGTTGATTCATATGTGCATCATTGCGCACTGTAGAGTTAAGTCGAAACATATAAAACAATTATGGAATATTGTGTTTCTATTTCTGACTGATTATCCGATGAACAAACGTCCCGTAATCAATGACGCCATTCATATAAGGAAGACCTTTATGAAACACTTATTAGCTTCATTCATCAAACGGTGAAATTATAGCCATTTGTATAAAGTAAATATTTCAATCCAGGCTAAGTTCAATAGAAACATGGATTTTCATCTCGGATCTTCATTGTACGAAGACGGAAATAGAAGAATGGTTATTTAGAAATAGATTTTCGATTTTATGTTTCCATGAAATACACTCAAACTTTTCTCTCGGTGAATAAGAATTCTTTTACAGTTGGTGAGTCGTTAACTGAACCAAACTGAATATGACAAGTGGTTTTTGATTAGCAAATATAACTAAGATATTGTAATTTATTTTTATCAAACACTGTTTATTCCACTTTTTTGTAACGGTGTAACCCTACCGGTTTCAAGGCTTTCACCTCATCTTCAGAGGAGCACAAACAAGACTAAATCTGTTCAAACTGGTACCGATATACACACTTCATCGGTTGGGGGCTGAGGGGTGTGCTCCCTTGAAGATGTGGGGAAAGCCTTGAAACCGGTAGGGTTATACTGTTACAAAAAAGCGGAATAAACAGTGTTTGATAAAAATAAATTACAATGTCTTTAAACCTCCACAACGTTAATGCCTTAACTATAAACAATATAACTAAGATAGTTAATGCTGTTTGAAATAAGTCAGAAAATCTCTATGATCTAGTTCTTAAAACACTGGTGCTGCAACGTTATAACTGTAAATCTATAGAGAATATGATTGTTGAGGTGGTTCAGATATAAGAGTCACATAGGCGATCACAGGCTCCCGAAACATGTCGTTTACGGGAATGGGTATGCGAAGGCTCAGTTGACAGGCGTCAACTACTCTCGTAAACAACTGTCCTTATAACGCTTCCTTTTGAAGGCGCCTGAAGCCTTGAAGAAGGTGAATCGAAATCGTTAGAAAGCGAGAGCTACGTGTTTTTAGGTTGATGGTGCGTTTACAACTATACATATGAGAAACAGTCAGCGTGCTGAGAATATACGCCAGTGTTACCAGGCGGCTCAGCAGAATCCATATGTCTACGATGTCTACAAGAGGGAGTGCGCGTCATGGATCGGGCTGTTCTCTCACAGTAGATCACAAATCGACCTGGAAGAGAGGCTCAAGATTGACTTTGGAATGGCAAGGGCATCCTCGACTAAGAAACATAGTAGCGCTGACGCTGGACTTCTTCTCGGCTGTTTTGAATTCTATTTCCAATGGTATCAAAATAAAAACGAAGGTTCCCATTATAACTACGCCCTATTGAGGCAGGCAGAGGAATATATTTTCACTTCATTGTATCCTGGCACACTTCGGCCACATTCATACAATTCGGCTTGCATATGTTCTTCTATCGAGGCTTTTTATTCTTCTCTCTTTCAGAGTTGTATTAATTTGGTTCTGCCATGTTTTTAGGTGATTTAAACTTTTCGTACCTTCTATACTACTAATTTAATGTAAAGTTCATCGTTTACTATCTCTACGTGATCAAACTATCTTAAAAAGGGTTTCAGTCTAATAAAAAAGTTTGCCTGATAACTTTTCTTGTTGTGCTAGACATGTGTGAGTGTTGATACTTCTATAAGTGCAATAGTACTGTCAAAACATACTATGACGAACTGCAAGTTCCAATTCTACTCCAGTGGCTCGAAAAAGTGAAAAAACGATAAGTGTAGCTGATGACAATGTTCAATGGCAGTAAGGATGAAGAACACTGATACTACTGAATGTAACAATTGAATAAACGTGAAACTTTAGAATAAGTTTATTGTGTAGTAAAAATTTAAAATGTGTATGACGGACAATCTTTTAATTAGAAAAAGTGTATGACGGGCAAGCTTTTATTTAGAAAATGTGTATGACGGGTAAGCTTTTAATTAGAAAATGTGTATGACGGGCAAGCTTTTAATCAGAAAATGTGTATGACGGGCAAGCTTTTAATTAGAAAATGTGTATGACGGGCAAGCTTTTAATCAGAAAATATGAATGAGGGGCAAGCTTTTAATTAGAAAATGTGTATGACGGGCAAGCTTTTAATTAGAAAATGTGTATGACGGGCAAGCTTTTAATTAGATAATTTGTATGACGGGCAAGCTTTTAATTAGAAAATATGTATGACGGACAATCTTTTAATGAGAAAATGTGTGACGGGCAAGCTTTTAATTAGAAAATGCGTATGACAGACAAGCTTTTAATTAGAAAATGTGTATGACGGGCAAGCTTTTAATTAGAAAATGTGTATGACGGGCAAGCTTTTAATTAGATAATTTGTATGACGGGCAAGATTTTAATTAGAAAATATGTATGACGGACAATCTTTTAATGAGAAAATGTGTATGACGGGCAAGCTTTTAATTAGAAAATGCGTATGACGGACAAGCTTTTAATTAGAAAATGTGTATGACGGGCAAGCTTTTAATTAGAAAATATATATTTTGTTATGTGAGTAGCGCGGTGTAGTAAATATTATTTGAATACATTCTTATATTTTTTTAATGCACATATACTCGTATACACTATGAAACTATTTTATTGCTGTGTAGACAACGAGGACATTGCGCTGAACTTTTTTATGTCAACATACTTCCTTCGAAGTGATCTTGTTTGTTAAATGATGCGATGAAATTTAACTTCATGTGTACTAAAGATGGCAGCAATGGAATAAGTCTTTGATTGGAAATCTCCAACTTATGAATTATTCTAATGTGCTTTTACAATGATTTGACCTGCCACGAAAATTGTGGTGTGTCTTGAATCTCTTTCGGTGCAACCATAGTTACAGTGCACACGTCTTGCATATCCAAATTTTCTTTGATTCCTCGTTGCACTCATTTGGAATGATTCTGAATGTCAGTTATTATGTGGAAAAACGTCCAATATATATTTACACACAGGTATGTACAAAAAACTTAATAAAGAAAGACTAAGAAAACAAAATATACAGTGCAAATGGGAGTGGAAGACGCGGTAGAGAAAGCCCAAGGAAAGTGTGGTGTGATAAAGTGAATGATGTTTAAAAAAATATGTTTTTAAAGTCGGAGAAGTCATAGGAGTTGTATGAGAAGGTGTGTGAAAGAATAAGGGATGATAGATATGTGGTATGGTGGTATGTTTGTTTTGTATTTTAATGATCTGATACGTCTAATGCTGATGGATAAATTTACTTCGCACAAGCCTACTTTGAATAAAAATGTATCGTTTAAAGGACAAGTCTGCTTCGATTAAAAATAATTTAATTGACAGGTGTGCATCGATTAAAAATACATTATTTTATTGACTGGTGTGCTTCGATTAAAATGTGTTTTTTTAATGACACGCCTGCTTCGATTAAATAATGTCATGCTAGTGACAACCCTGTATATCTGTATAATAGATGAGAAACCTACACCTCGGTCTAAGAAAAAAACACTATGGAGATAAAAATTAGATTTCATGTATTTGAATAAATTTTTATTTCATAACAATGTACGGTCTTTTATCAACCATTAAAAAACGTTACAATAGTAATATTCAAATTAGAAGTTTGAGTGCCCATGAATTTTAATATAACTTATCACAAAACTTATAAACATTTATATGAATCATGTACGTACTTGTATACCACCCACCATATACAAAAATACAAACTTGAAACAGGTCAAGGCTCGGACAATCAAAGGCCCTAACATAATAAACTCGTTTAAGAAAATAGTAAAAAATATGCATAAGCTCAATCAATCTACTAAAGAAACGGGCTTTCAAATTGAGCGGTTTTTTTAATTCAATTTTTTTTAATTCTTGAATAAAACACACAATTTGCCTTGATTTCAAAAAACTTTTTATTGGTCATTAAAATATAATGTATGACATTTAAACACTAAAAAACAATATACGCCAAAAGTCCACCTCTTGCAGCTCCACAGATGTCCACTCTTTTGTTAAAAATTTAATGACATTTTGGCATAATTGTGGTTCTAACTCGCCAATAACGCGAATAATTTCGTCCTTCTGCTCAGAAATTTATTGGAGGTTATTCGTATAGACCCAGCTTTTTACATAACCCCAAAGAAAATAGTCCAACGGTGTCAGATCACATGATCTTTGTGGCCAATTAACATCACCGTTTCCGTAGATTAAAATACATAAAATAATTCAATAATTTGAACGCGTTGTTGTATTGTACAAGTATACGACTCCATTTTTATAAATGTCATACATTACACTTTTCAAATGTCACAAGACCCAGACAAGTTCACGACGCCATCTGTGTTTTATCCAAGAATTAAAAAAAGTGCTCAATTTGAAAGACCCTTTATAATACAAAAAAAAAAACATCGAAACATCAACATATTTACAGATATCTCGAAAGTTTTAAAGCAACACAGTAAATAAAAAGAAAATATTTACTAGCGTTTATGAGATGCCTGTTTATTATATAGCACTCTAGAATTTTATTAGGAAACAACCATGGTTTGTAAAGATCAACGAAAGTATTATACATTTCTTATCATTCTTTTGAATGTCTTGACATGTCCCCTGGCATTGACAATCGCTTTAGCAAAATACTCCTGTGTTATCCGGAAAAAAGCTTTTCGATTCCTCTATGTCGCTTTATGTCAATTCCACGTAGACTCTCAATTTAACCTTTGAGAATCAACTGAGGAATTTTATACTTGATGCTTTTTATCGCTTGCCCCATGTATGCTGTTTTACGTTGTTTGATGACAGATAGGCCCTTCTCGATTTTTATGGATTTCTACGTTTAAAACAAGGCTATCCAGGGTATCCACAGTATTTTTTTCCATACCCCGATCACATCTCAAAAACCTCGAGTCAGTTAAGGAAGTGGACTTGAATAGTCTTCACTTCCACATCATTAAGCAGAATACCACTATAGCGCTACGCTCAAACAGAGATTGTCTATTGGCCTTTCCAGTTCACCGCTCTTCTTTCTTTACGTCGTCCTTTACTGTCCATGCAGTGAGACTCTGGGATCAGTTACAAACCAATATAAGACTCGCTCCGTCCTTGGCACGCTTTAAAAAGCGACTGAAAAAACTCGTAATTTCTAGTCAGTAAAATAACGTGTTTCATTCCTAATTTTTATTTTCCTTTCTTATCCACCACCCCTTCTTTTCCTTTTGATTGATGATATCTCACTTTATATGAAAAATAATGTTCGGGTGATTGTCCGTCTTTGTGGGGTTCGTGGGCATGTGCTTACGTATATGTTTATGGTTTCGTGGGGATGTATAGTCATTTGAATGATTTATGCGAAAACGTAACTTCTTTCATTTTCTTTTGTCTGGTTGGTTGGAAGAGATTGCCACCTGGCAATAATCCCGCCAGATTGAATTTGCAATAAATGTGTTAAATAAATAAATAAATGAATACCGTATACCATTTGAAGTATTTTATTTTTATACATATATCTGTTGATAAAATATACGACATTGTGTGATTGATAAAATATGCGACCCCAGTATTTTATATATCACAGCAATATTTATATAATACTATATACACACATACCATCACGCCATTTCCCTGTCAGGGTAGGCAGAGAGGTTAGATTGCCAGATTTTCATATTTTGACACATATTAAGCTCTTCTACATCTATCATGTCCTACTTCTCATATTACTTCTACGATTTCTCTGACTTTCTACGTTTCTTTCTATTAGAACATAATTTACTTGATCCAACCATACTTTCCTTGGTCTTTCGCCGACAAACTTTGTACTCATATTTGCACTATATATCCATTTTGTAAGTTTTCCTTCATTCATTCGTTTCACATATCCAAACCATCCCAACACACTTTTGTTCATTTTACCTAACATATCAATCAGCCTTAAGTTAAAATTCATCCTTTATTACTACATTCTATACTCGGTTATACATTGTCACTCCATATATTCTTCTTAATGTTTGTATTTCTAAAGCATTTATTCGGCTCTTTTTAGTTTTTTCATACGTAAAGAATTAATGCAGAGAATGAAAATCCTAAGAAACTTTGGAATAGTTTTCGAAACATGTGTAGGATTAATCAAATTGATACGTGTTTACTCTCTTATTTAAAATGTTTGGACTTTTCAAATCTGAGTCTTATAGATGTTCCCTCAGAGTGCAATCGAACTTTGAGGTCGATTTCTTCCTCATCTAATACATTAGTTATTCCAAATCGACCCAATAGGGCGGAGTACGGGTATTACGATAGCGCTTTGCCATTGTTCGTCCTGTGGCGTGGAATTATCTGCCACTTAGTATAAGATATGTGGGGTGGCGTGTGCTGTTTTTAGAAGCAATTAAAGACAACTCTTTTTGGGAGGTCAAATGAAAATTTATGATCTTATAAGAACAAAACACCACACTAAACCTAAAAGTTCGCCGACGCTGATCGCTGACGACTTGAAAATTTTCAAAAATATCAATTCCCCTCACGACTGTGCACCGTTACAACAGGACCTAGACTCCCTAGTCTCCTGGAGTGAGCAAAATCATCTTCTGTTCAACATTAATAAATGTGTCTGTGTATCTTATAGTCGATCGTTTTCACCAATCCACCATCAGTATATTAAACAGGGAGTGGCACTAAACAGAGTTTCTGAATTCAACAATTTGGGCGTAACCTTCGATGTCGGACTCACGTTCGTTAACCATGTCTCACGTTTGATATCGGACTGTTACAGACTACTCGGTTTCATAATGAGAATATCAAGAGAATTTAACAGCACCGATATCCTCCGAAACTTATATAATTATCTAATTAGAACCAAATTAGAATATGCGTATACGGTTTGGGCTCCTCATCAGCTCAAATATAAAAACAATATAGAACAAATACAAAAAAAAAATCCTCAGATATCTATGGTACAGAACAAAGGGCGATTACCCAAAATATGCTCACCATGCCAAACTTCTCACGGTGTGTAACTATAGAAGCCTCGAAACAAGAAAGCAAGAATCCATTGCGATATTCCTAATAAAGGTTTTCCAAGGTTGCTTTAACTGTCCCGCGATTCTAGAAGCACTAAGTTTATATGTACCCAATAAATATAGCCGTGCAAGGAATCACCCTCTGTTCTACATACCAACTTACAAGACGAATATTATGGCTAAACACTCAGTCACGCGTGGTATAGAGATATTGAACCAACTGAATGACACTGTTGATATATTATCGGTACCGACTAGCAGTATGAGAAGAATCCTGGCTGATATTATTCCTAACGAATAAGCTAAAACTAGAAGCAGACCTTCTTTGTGTAACAGGAGAAATCCGTGCAAAGTGGATAAAAAAAAAAAAAAAAAAAAAAAACTGAATAAGCTACTATCCAATATCGGATTAACAACAAAGATTTCTTTGTAGTTTGTTTTTCCTCGATGAGTTTTCTGCGGTTTTCTTACCAAATACGTTTTTTTAACATATAAAAATGCCAAGAAGTACTAAATCTAATGGTAGCATCCACTACCGTCCTATTTTTGCACTTTACTTGTTTGTGTTTATCAATGGATATAGTGATTTTGTAATATTTTGAATCTGTCAATAATCTTGCGTTTGAATTTTGAGTTGAAACGAATTTGATGTGAGTTTGGTCTTTAAACGGCGCTTTAACAGTTGTCCTTTTATTATTATTATTATTGCCGTACAGCTATAATCAGGTGACTATATTTAACACGAGATAATGAAAATAAATACAAACGGGACTTTTTTTTACACATTTTTATTCGAATGGAAGAGATTGCTATATGACAAAAAAAAAACTCGTTAGTTTGTACTGAAAACGAAAGTTTTTTACTGTATTAACTTTTGAAGTAAAAATTAAATCATAACCTTTTCTATTTCAAAAGAATTTATTATTTCGAGGTATGAAATTATAAATCTGTTTTCTTATTCCAGTTTCTCGTGAGAAAATAAGTGAAATGACATTTCAAAAATGTATTATTTATTTGGAGTAGCGATGAATTATAGAAACGTAGGATTATTCTGATTGGAGTAAATTGGGTGTGAAAATAATGACGTACGATTATGGATTATTGAATTTTGAAATAAATTTGTTATTTAGTATGTGTATTAAAAATTGATGAAAAATATTTAAGTGATTTTTTTTTAGTATTGACTTATTTTAAACACAAAGAAGTCTCTGGTTTTATTTTACCACGCCATATAAGTAAGTTACGTAAGGTTTGCGAGGAAGAGGTTTACTAATGAAAAAATGTCTGTATCAAATTTAAAAAAAAAATAAACTCAGTACAATGAGTAATAGAAGATCGTGAATGATGAGATGTATAAGTGTGGAAGAGGTGAAAGTTGTGTACTTGGATAGAAAAAAAATGGAGATCTTTTGCAATGTTTTACCTGAAGTCAAATGGCTACCATTAACAACGAACCTCTTTTTTGGTTTATCTATTTTTTTGGGTATCATGGGGAATCGAAACTTATACTGCCTGGTGAAAGTCTGGGGTCGATCCCCGCTGGAACCCAGATTTTTGTAAATAGGATTCCAGTCTGGTTAACACTTAGGGCCTATAAAAAACATATTTTTGGTTGGTTGGAAGAGATTGCCACATGGCAATAAACTCGCCAGGTAAAAAAAAAAAGTCAAACGTCTTATCAAATAGACTACTGAAAACGTCAAAACACTGAAAATTTAATACATGAAGGGTGAGGGTGAATTAAACAGTAAGTAATTTTTTTTGTCCCAGAATTGAAAAAAAACTTTTATCGGAGATAATATGACAAGTATTTATCGAACCGCTCATTAATTAGATATTTTTTTATAAAAAAGTTGTTAAGTGACCGCTGATTTATAAATGCCATTGACTGACTACGTGAACTTATTTACTTTAAAGAAAGGAATATTATAATATAATTGGTAATATTTTCTCAAGCAATTTATGTCAATTTCTGGTTGACAGGTCATTAAGTTTCTCAAAAAATGTGATATCAAACTCAAATGAATTGAAATTAGGGTATAACGAAATGATAATAAATTATGCGATTATTTTTACACTGTTGGTTTATTTAGACACTTCGATGTGAAACATACAAAAAGCGAATATATTGCCATACGGAAATCACTTTCAACAACCCAATCAAGATTTACGCCCATTAGTGCCAATCGCTAGGTAAAAAAAAATACTTCAAGCATTAAAAAACGAAAAGTTTTGCATATGTGTATATCACCAATGATTCCGTAATAAAAGAAAGACAGAAAAAGGAAAAAATAATGGGTTTATTCATTATGTTTAGTTTAAATCTTAAATTAATTATTTGATTTTTTTTATGAATAAATCACACACATTAAAATGTCTTTTATTTCCGTTCCATTAGAGTCAATTCTAACATATTCATGTTTATTTGTTGGGTCGCTGCGTAGGTTCGTTCACATAAATCAACAGATCATTTTGATATAAATATGCACAGGATTTGAGTGTTTCAATAAAATTTTGCCAACAATTTTTTTTTGCTGAGAATTGTCCAATCTTGCGATGAAGCGGCGAAGCTTGCACTTATTGGATTAATTGCGGATTTAGAGGGCATAAGTCAATTGTCTCAGAATAGATAATGAGCTTAGTGAGCCTTCTGATTTAAGCTATTTGTTTAGCTAGCTTAGTGATACGGCTGATACAAGCCGAGAATTGTTTCACGGGGAATGTTTGTTACGAGAGCTGTGTTTAGGCCAAATTAGTGTCATTTTACATCGGAATTGTGTGGTCTATTGATGCAAAAGAAATAAAACCAAAATGGGGGAAATCTTTGACATTGTTGTTTATAGTTAAGGCATTAACGTTATGGGGGTTTAAAGACATTGTAATTTATTTTTATCAAACACTGTTTATTCCAGTAGGGTTATACCGTTACAAAAAAGTGGAATAAACAGTGTTTGATAAAAATAAATTACAATATCTTTGACATTCTTTGGTTCTTAAAAACTTTTTTTGCTTATGACTTTGTGTATCCTCAAGTGTTTCTAAATTTATTGGTTTGCATGATGTTTATGCCACATATAAAATTTTAACTTGACAACCTTTGAAATTATGATTTGTTTCTATAAAATGGTTACCAAATTCTGAAAAATTATTCTTAGATAAATGACGTTTAAGTTTTAGTTTTTAAGTGCCTATGCTGTTTTGGATCATGCCAATAAATGAAGACGGTGTTTTTTTCTTCCCCCATGTACCATGAAACCAGTCAGACCTAAGTAATGATTTGCTTATAAGCTGGGATCAGTCCGCCTGAAGAGAGCCTCAGGATAGAAGATGGAAACACGTGCATCGGGGTTTAATGTAATAAATGAAAAACAAAATAATTTCTTGTTATACATTCAAACAAATTGTGATAAAGGTGATCATTAATTTTGATTTTAAAGGAAGTAAGTTTTGTTCATAATATTATTTGTTCATAACTCTTAATTTCTAGTCAGTAAAATAACATGGTCCTTTACTGTCCGTGCAGTGAGACTCTGAAATCAGTTACAAACCAATATAAGGCTCGCTTCGTCCTTGGTATGCTTTAAGAAGCGGCTGAAAAACCTCTTAATTTCTAGTCAGTAAAATAACGTATTTAATTCCTGATTTTTATTTTCCTTTCCTCTCTACCATCCCTTAATTTTATTTTGATTGGTGATAGCTCACTTTATATGAAAAATAATGTTCTGGTGATTGTCCGTCTTTGTGTGGTTCGTGGGCGTATGCTCACGTATGTGTTTATGGATTTCGTGGGGATGGATAGTCATTTGAATGATTTATGCGACCACGTAACTTGCTTATTTTACTTTTGTCTGGTTGATTGGACGAGATTTCTACCTGGCAATACGCCCGCCAGATTGTATTTGCAATAAAAATGTTAAATAAAAATAATAAAAATAAAAATATTTTTTCATGATAAATAATTTCACCCTTAACAAGCTAACGTTTTTGGAGCGCAGGTAAGGACATGATTTTAATTCATTTAGTTCACTGAAGATTTCGTTCTGTTTAAAAGGAATATTTCATCGTAAAATATCTGTGTGGCATTCAGTTTTATTCTGCTAGGTCCTTTATATTTTGCACAGTTCTAAAGGTTCAAGCAACCCAAAGAGGCTGTGTCAGCAGAAAAAGAAAAGAGCATTCTTTATAATACTTGGGGGAGAAGGCAGTTCAAAACGTGGCTGTTGAGTGCCTTGACCTAGTTGGCACGAAAAAATATAAATTTCCACATTTAATTCATTTGGATGACTTTTATTAATATCTTAGTAAACAATGTACTACATAGTATCGTTTTCTTTGAGATAACCTTACATAGTATCGTTTTCTTTGAGATAACAAATCTGCAATAGACATGTTAATAGGGTAGGAGGAAAATCAAGAAAAGTGTAGCGGGATCAAGTGATTCAGCTAGATCAATCCTACTACTAACTGCTCTGTTATGAGAGAAAAAATAAGTCGCCATCCAGTGCGATCTACACCAAAATATGTTTTTTTTTATGATTATGACGTTATTGATTTATTTATTTAACACTTTTATTAAAAATGCAATCTGGCGGACTTATTACCAGGTGGCTATCTCTTCCAAACAACCAGACGAAAGTAAATTAAGCAAGTTACATGGTTGCATAAATCATTCAAATGACTATCCATCTCCACAAAATCCATGAACACATACGTGAGCATATATATGTCCACGAACCCCACAAAGACGGACAATCACCCGAACATTCTTTTTCGTATAAAGTGAGATATCATCAATCAAAATAAAAGGAAGGAATGGTGGAGAGGAAAGGAAAATAAAAATTGGGAATAAAACACGTTATTTAACTGACTGGAAATCAAGAGTTTTTTCAGTCGCTTCTTAAAGCATGCCAAGGACGGAGCGAGTCTTATATTGGTTTGTAACTGATTCTAGAGTCTCACTGCATGGACAGTAAAGAACGACGTAAAAAAGAAGAGTGGTGAACTGGAAAGTTACGCATCAAATTTGGCTCCAAAACACTATTGTGGACTATCATCTTAATAGGGTTTGATTCAGTCCGGTTAGTGTTTATTTGTTTTAGTGCCCCATTGATTTTGTTTAACAAAGCAACTTGCCCTACGATATCCCCCTTAACTCTTCCATCATCTGAGAACGCACTTTTTAAATAGCAGAATTCTTTAATATGCTCCAATCGTTATTTAATCTCACACATGCATTTACAACCTTTCACACGTTTTTATCACCATCATTTTTAATTTATCAACATGCATTCTGAAACCTCTCTCTTCGCATCTTTCATATGGACGTGCCCTGGTGGTAAGACACTTCTTGCTGATCCGGAGGTTGCGGGTTCGAGCCTCGCTGGAACCCATATTAAAAAAAAGAGATTCCAGCCTGGTTTTCCCTTAGGGACCATTAAAACATCTTTCTGGTTGGTTGGAAGAGATTGCCACATGGCATTAAGCTCGCCAGGTTAAAAAAAAATAATGTTCTGGTGAAGTTCGTTTTTGTGGGGTTTATGAGAGTATGTGTTCATGAGTTTCGTGGGAATGGATATTTATTTGAATTTTTTTCCGACCACGTAACTTGTTTTATTTGCTTTTGTCTGGTTGCTTGGAAGAGATTGCCGCCTGATTATAAATCCACCATACTGTTTTTCCAATGAAGTATTAATAAATAAATTATATAAATATATTGTGTCCCTTTTAGAAAAATTTACTTGCATTGTGTTATGCTTTCGTTATATACAGCTACAAAGCTAAAAAGTTATTAATCATTTTGTTTGTTTATATATTAAAAAGATAAGCCAATAGCTTTGAAGGTGTATTGGCTTATCTTTTTAATATATAAACAAACAAAATGATTAATAACTTTTTAAATATAATTCTGAATTGTTCTTTCAGACCCTTAATATATTATTGAATTACATTCACGACGTCCGTGATCTTGGTCGAAAGAAGCATAACTTCCACCAGTGGGGTTAAATTTCAGATATCGGGTTAAATTTCAGATGGTATCCAAAAAATACACATAAAATAAAAAACAAGCTTCCCTTTCCGGTTAAAGAGTTCGTCTGGTAATAAAGTTCTCATGAGTCAAGTAAGTGTGCGAGTTTGTTACTTATTTACGTGCAATAATACACATGAATGCCCATAACCCGTAACAAGTATGATAGTAGGCAAAATACAAAGTGGGTATCGGGTTATCTGACGTTGGTGCCATCGGAAAGGACTATGTAAGCCTGTTTGTGATAACACATCCTGTTGCATAAGGGGCGGAGAGTTTTAGTACCAGCAGCTTACCTGCGTCTTATATCTCTATTGGGTCCCTGAAAACTATTAACAGTTCCACACCGTTTGGTTTCATATACTGCTGTTGGCTTCCTGTTGTGCTGAACGTTAATACTTTTAAACCTCTCACGTAGTACGTCGTTATATATATCTCTCGCTGGTTGTGATTCCTTTTGCCCTCCGTCAGCTTACCGAAGACGAAATTGCTTAAGAGAATGTACTCGGACATACGAGCCACTTGTCCAGACCAAGGCAGGCGAGCACGTGACACCAAAATGTCGATGATATAGTAGTTTGCTCTTCTCATACGTTTGATAATTGATAATCTTTGAAACCACTGAATCTTAGGGCCTATAAAAACATATTTCTGGTTGGCTGGAAGATATTGCCACATGGCAATAAACTCGCCAGGTAAAAAATTAAAAAAATCTTTATCATTTGCCTAAGGTACCTCTACTGGAATTTTTAATGTTACAAACAAGCGCAATGACGAACCACTGGTTGTATACTCCAAAGTTTGATTGTTGCAACGGAGGATAATATTGTTTTCCGGCTTCGCACTTTAATATGCCTGAATCACCAATCTCGGATATTTAAGGCTACCACGCAAAAGAAAAATAAGAGTGCAAAAAACGGGTCATGCTAAAACGGACCATAGATTATAAAAAAAATATTATCTGATAAATGATCGTGCATTATTAGATCATATTAAAAAAATATAGGTATATAAAAAAAAACAATTCCAACAACGATATTCAGACTGTTTGTTTAACTTTACATGGTTAATAAATTATTTTTAAGTGCATGTCATAACAATTTAATTTCTCTTTTCAACGTGGAATCGGATACTTGACTAAAATAAATTAAATTATAATCAAATTAGCTTTCACGAACGGTAAAAGGTGATCAAATTAATAATGCAAAAATACTCGTATACTTGTATATTAATACGCTTTCACGAACGGTAAAAAGTGATCAAATTTATAATGCAAAAATACTCGTATATTTGTATATTAATACAAGACAATTTACTGGTGCCATGTATGCTTTTAGAGTGTGCTTTTTAACGCTTCTGAACAAAACAGTGCTTATATATAAAATATTCTCAGGTTCAACTACTTACTATTGCAATCAATACATTTAATATTAATATTCCAAATTAATAGACCATATTATAAAGGTACACAACAATACCGCCCCGACATATCAATTGACAGCTGAATATGAACATTGTTAAATCTGAGAATAAATGTTGCGATATTCAAAGTTATGGTGAAAAAAATGTGATGGGGAAAGTAAATGCAATATATGGGTGAGCAATGAAATATTAGAGCAAATTAAGGAATTGTACCATTTACAAAAGGTAGTATTTTCTTAGATTATGGGAAAACTATAAGATGTATTGAATTGTATGCAGCGATAGAAACAAAGTCACTAAAACATATATACACTAACCGGATAGTTAAATTGAAACATAACATAGACGAAGAAAAATACTAACGAAAGTCAAAGAAGTGCTGTCCAAATGTGTACATTGAAAATAATAAGTAGAGTGATAGTGAATGACAGAACACGGATTGAAGTGATTACAGATGAATGTACACTTAAAGCTGATGTATTCAGTAAAATCAAGAAGAGCTATGCTTAAAAGTTTGGACATGTGGAACGAATGAATAAAAAAAACTTGCAAAACAAATGAGGAGGTAACGTTAAAAAAAAGATAATGTCCATCGGATACAAAAAATGAGTTGATAAAGCAGATTTTTTCTTATCGATGGTACGGAGCAGTTTAACATTTTCATTTCAATGAAAAAACACATAAATCATTTTAAAACCATAATAAAAAACTATTTTTTTTTAAATAATCTTGTCCAGGCTTCAAACCCATCAAAAAAGATCATGTCCGAATTGACAAATCACAGCTTTCCGATTGTGTCTAATTTCATGCCAGTTCACCAGCAACTGTCAGTTTTAAATCGTACGTGCAGTGTAATGTCATTATACAGCTTTATCTACCTACATATATTTATACTTATATTTATTCTTATTTTGTAACACTTATTTTATTTGATTAAAATCATAATAAATTACTCTACGTAATTATTTTTTAATTATTTCATGCACAATATTTTTGAAATCGAACAAAAAACATAATGTCCCAGAGCTGTTCAATCAAAAAAGATTAAAGTAGAATTGTTCACCCAAAAAGGATCATGTCCATATTTTAAACTAGAATAACTATTTCAATTATTATGATTCGATTTTAAACAACAACTCAAGTCACCTTAAGCGATTTTAAGGATTTCATAATTATGTCATGTACAATATTTTTAAAGCAAACAGTTTTTTTTGTGATTTTCCAACATTCTTATTTGGTGGACATGTTCTTTTTTTAATATCACCTCCTCAAATATATAGAACCATTATGAATGGAAGGCGTAGCAGAGGAAGACCCTGAATAAGCCGCTATGCCTGTTGGAAGGGCCTTAACTCTTCTGAACGGGACTGCTTCGGATATTGACATATTTCATATCACATTACCAAAAGCAAAAGTAAATTTTCTTCTTAGATTGAGCGCGTTAGAAAGCACTCATCAACATACTTAAGTGACTGAATATATGTGTATCATATGTTTGTGTGTTAATACTCGTTTGTATGCATATACATTATTTTTAATTTTATATAATTTAAAAAAAAATTCTATGTAATTTTTCTTCTTTTTTAATGTATTGTATTTTTCAAAGTAATTGGCTAAGCCTGTTTTGAAAAAAAAAATAATAAAATACTTTGGTTGTATCAAGTTATTGATGTTTTGAAAAAAAAAATTAAGTAAGGAAAATCGATGAGTTATATGGATGTAGAAGAGGGGAAATATGTGTCTTGAGATAGGAAAGTTTGCCATTCTCTTATCTTTGCCTGCCCCTTCAGGAAAACGGCGTGATGGTATATGTTTGTTAAACATTTGGTTTTCTTACAGATGTGGCCATTTTGTGATGAAAGATGATATATGATAAAACTGCTTAACATAATATGTTTAATATACTCTATATTAAAACATATTATGTTGAGCAGTTTTCTTTTTCGATAGAACGATTTTGAATCTCATATCCTGGTATTTTGTAAAAGAATATGAGAGATTCAATATTTCATAACCAAGTATTTGAATAGAGGAGTTTTATTTTAATATTTTCATTTGACTCTTGAAATATGAAGAATATTTTATCGATTTCAATATCCCGTCTGGAGCTTTTATACGTTTATTCCGGAGGTAATGTGATCATAAGCTCGTACTAAGATAAATCTATGATTGTCAAAGTTTGCGTAACATACACAATATTCTTAAACGGCCGCAAGAACTATATTCGAAGAAAAACAAATAAAATTCTTTGGAAGAAAAGGAATGAATAGTATTGAATCTTTCTAAAAATCTCTCCAAAACAAAAACATTTATGTTATACATTTTATAATTATAAATAAAACTTTTATCGAACTGAAACGATTGTTTTCTCTGCTTTTATCGAAATTGAAACGATTGTTTTCTCTCAAATTTACTTTGAATAATCTAGTTTCAGAACTTGTACATTGTTTTCGTCTTCGATGAACCAATTGATTGTTCTCAATCGATCCAATAAAGCGGGATATTATTGTAGGGCTGGTCATGTGGTGTAGAATAGTCTACCTCTAAATAATAGTGATGTAAGTGGCGTGCACATCTTTATAAAGAATTTGAAATCAACCCTTTTTGGGACTTTACATCATAATGTATGATTATTCGAGTATATGAGCACTACAAACATATTCTTTACTCCACATATCCACATACATACATATTCATTACCTAAAGCCTAATAAATTTCTATCACATATCCGAAGATTTACAAATGTTTCTTTGCGTCCATTTTGAAGTTAATTATTAAATGGCAGCATTTTTCACCTTTCTATCCTTATACTAAAATTATATAACTTCTTTTTTTTGTATTTTTTCTAATTGCCAATAAAAGCGGGTTTGAATTCTGACTTCAAGTGCCCTTAACGAGAGTCTGTTCTCTAAACATCGTTATTAAAATTATTCTTGTATTAAATAATTCACAATTACTTCTGATAAAAAAGAAATATTTAATTTATTTCGTATTTCTTTACTTTTTAATGTTTTCTCAAGAACAAAATAAGAAGCTTAAACTTTTGACGAGTGTTCACGGATAAAATAAACATTTATATGAAGAAAAAAAAACAACTTACAAATACATAGTACATTGTTTTATAATCAATGATATTATATAATGAAATGTTCATCATCCCTAGAGTTAAAACCTCTTTTGCCCAAAGGCAATATGCTTATTTGGCTCCCATTACATACAATGGCGTGCCGACTTCAATAAAGGTAAAGGTAGGAAAACCATTTAGACAGTCGATCGGAGCGTGGTTGTTATTGCGACAGGATTTTGAGTACTTGGGCTTTCAGGATGAATGACGAGTGGAAAGGATTTATGTGAGCTCGTGAGTGGGGGTTTCTTCTTGTTGTTTTAATTTTGGTTGTTTTTGTGTATCTGTGTATTTTTTTTTTGTTTTAATTTTGTTTTGATTTTATTTTTATTCGTATTATTGTGTGCGGTATGGTGTGGGATGAATATTTTTGGTCTTTCTGGAGTGACGATGTGTGAGGAGTTGAATTTCGCAAGATGTTTCCAGTTGTAGTTGAGTGTCACTGTCAGGTTGATGAGAGCGTGCAACGGGGTTTTGTTTTTGTGTAATCAAAAATCGGAAAGAAGTATCGATTTATTTTTTCATGCTAAATATCCTCAGTGAGATACAGGCAAAAGCCTAGTTTACTGGGGATACGACAAATGAAAGGCAACAAACCCAGATCCATTAAAATTGTATGTCCCAATCAAATTATCTGTTGTTTTTCTCAATTTGTGTATATTTCTTGTCATGTGTAATAATAAATAAATAAATAAATATACAATCTCAATGTGTAGTTAAATAAATAAATAAATAATAGGTTTATTGATAGCAATAAATGCAAAAAGTGAAATTATGTTCTGACTACTTACATTTAAGGGGTTCATTTAAATCTTAAAATAAAAAATTAAAAAAACCGTGAAAAGTTTAGTGCTGAAGAGAAAGCTTTATTGTTTTTTTTTTGTATAGTTTATAAAACAAAACCAAAGTAACGGTGTGTTTTTCAAGAGTCAATAAATGGTATAAATTATTTTATTTATTCTTGGGTATTGCTTATTGTTTTATGTATATAATATTGAAAATTATAAAAGTTCATTTAAATAGGCTATATTTTATGAAATGGAAAAAGGAAGAACAGTATTACATCCTGAGACACCACATATGCTGATTGTTATTCTTCCACGTGTACGAAGCATTCTGACTAGACATTCTATCATCATTAATTTTCTTCATATGTTCAAAACATCTTGAAGCTCTATTCTCCCTTTGTCTTTTCATAACATTCAAGCTAGACAAGAGTAATTTTTTTCAATTAATTTCTCCCTTTTTTATATATTTCTAGCACTCCACAAATTATCCACGCATCTTTTTTTATTTGAAGTTGAGATTCAAGTTGATGAATAACAATTGTGCTAGTTGAACTTTAAAATGAGTCAGGAGAAATAAAGAAGATTAAAAAAAATAAATTAAACGATCTCTAAGGAGTAAATTCAAAGAAGCTTTTTAGGTAAATGGGCAATTAATTAGTTTCCAAGATTTTTCCCACAGAAGAGAGATAACTTAATTGAAACGTTGCGATTAATTAACGTGATAAAAATTTTGCTAATTTGTAAGTTTTAGTCCAATTTTTGTGAATTATTCATATTTCTTCAATAAATGTATTATATCTTTTTGTTGAGAATAAGGTAAAAAATTAAACTAAAATTTTGCTAGGTGTGGAAAATAAAACAATAGTCTACTCCGTTAATTAATTCTGATCATTATGAAGTTCATCACTCGAAGAGATTTTCAAAAATTTCCTCATTTTAAAAAACAGTAAATAATAAATAAAGTGTTACTGGGGTCACCTTATAGCTTATGTTCTACCAGTGTCACGATATATTGGTAGAGTCGGTCTCACGAGAGTTTGCACTGCTGGTGCAAATATTTTGATTTATTTTGTAATATAATGACCATACTTTGATTTATTTTGTAATATATAATTATATATTTTTAAATATTGTCTATCTAATACTTAATATTCCAATAAAATACTTATCACAATAATAATATAATATTAAATTATGGTATGTACCTAATGAAAATTATGAAATCAATGGTCAATATAAAATCTAATTATTTATTCAATAGGCAAAGAAAACACAATAAACACCAATAAATTCTAAGACCAATTTAAAATTACTTATACCTAGGTTTGTATGTTCCTTCCGTCCTTCCGTGGTTGCAGTCCTAAGACTGGTTTGCAGCAATTTGAACTCTTCTCCTCCATTCCCCCCTGTCCTGTGCGGCTCTTTTTAAGTCTGTGTATGTTGAGCAGCGCACGTCCACCAACAGGTCCTCCAGGTACTCTCGGCGTGGGCGTCCCCTAGAGTTTGTCCCCTCGGTCATGCCCTCCATTATGGCATGCAAGAGGCCCTCTTGTCGTATTATATGACCGATCCATCTTGCACGCCTTTCGGACAGGATCCTGAGCAGGTGCCTTCCTCCTTCGATTCGTTGGAGAACCTCTTCATTTGTGATGCGGTCTCTCCAGGAAATTCCTAATAGTCTTTTATAGGACCACATCTCAAAAACCTCTAGTCTTCGTCTATCTCTTTCGGATAGGCACCATGTCTCGCAGCCGTACATCAAGATACTCCATACATAGGTCTTGATGAGGAGTATTCTCAGTTTAAGGTCTATATTATTTGATTCTATTATTTTCGACCTTTTATTAAATGCAAGTCTAGCCTGATGTATACGGCTGTCGACCTCGCTCTTGGACCGACCGTCCCATGTTATTTTGCTCCCGAGGCAGACAAACTCCTTGGTGTTCTTTAGTAGTTTACCCGACATCACTATTCTCATCTGGTGCTGCGCTCGTATTGTATAAATAAATAAATGACCCTGAAACTGATTCAAAAAAATATTATTATTAAATTCTTCCTCACTAAATGTTTACATGGATATGCAATGCAAAATTGGATAGCTTATCACTTCTTTAGTTTGTCCACACAATGCTCTTCCTTTTCCTTACTTCGTAGCTTCAGACATTATGGTCACCGTATTTTTCGTCAAATAAATAGATCACATTAACCAATCACGGCAAAGTTGGATGCCAGTTGAATACTAACGGATCACATCAACCAATCACGGCAAAGATATTAACTAATACATTGATACATTTTGTATATTACGCACTAAGCTTATCAATGCATTAAAAAGTGCAAATTCTCATGAAGCCCACTCTAGTCTCTGTTTGATGCGTGAGGATGTGGAATGCTGGATTGCAAATTTACCTGGATGGAAGCATTGTATAGTGTCTCTGTATTCCTGATGGAGCATGTGAGGTCATATAGATGATAGCAATAATGTCCGATTTAGAATTTCATAAAATCGGATACAAGTCTAAACTATTTAATATACATTGGCATCTCGAATTTTTTAACATATATATATGTAACATTTAGGATATGTTTAAATTACTGTATTTGTTAGAGAATAAGAAGTTACTACGAGTACAAACTTAATCAGAAGCGGGATCCTTATATGGGATAATTTAAAAGTTTGGATATTTTTTTATTCTTTTTAAGGAATAGTTTCACGAAGAGGGTGAAAGAACTGACGATTACTCGCCTAAAAGCGCCTTTTCTAAAGTGTAAAGAACAGACCTAACGGCTAGATAAGGCTCTTAGAACTGGTAGTGCCTGGAGGCCAAGTACCTTGACATACTTGGAAATCACTAAATAGACTTCGAGTGGAGGTGGCTAGATGCAAGGTAAATATACAGAGATGGGATTTCTTGAACTAAAATATACTTGAATTTGATTATGGATATATTATACATAGGTGTCACAACATATGCTAGTTTTTTTAGCATCGGGACTGTATGTTCTGGGTAGAACTTGATTTATACAAATGCTAAGGTGATATCTGTGCCTCCCACTGGAAACATGCGGTATTATTGATGGTCCGGACACGAAAATGAATTTTCTTTTAATATGTGAAGCAACACAAGAGGAAACTGATGTTTTAATTGCATATATTCAACAACTATTAATGTATTACAGTTATGGAAATTCAACTTATTGAAAGATTAATGCATTAGCATATATTGTCTCAAAATGACAAACAAGAAAGTGATTAATTTTTTATTTGTTTATTTACGCATGACAAGAAATATACATCATTTGTGAAAAAACAACAGGTAATTTAATTTGGGCATACAATTTTAATGGAGCTAGGTTTGTCGCCATTCATTTATCGTGTCCCCAGTAAACTAGGCTTTTGCCTGTATCTAACTGAGGAATATAAATATATACCGAAAAACTGTATACAGGGGGAGTATTGCGAACTCTGTATATAATAGTATTAATAATTGTTTATATTAATTCCAGGTTTCAAAGTACATTCAGTATACGCGGTGCAGTGACACATAAACAAAGTTAATAGATATATGTGAAATATTAAACAAAAAAAAAGTTGGAAAAGCGAGAAAAAAGGCCAAAAAGTTGGACAAATCAAGAAATAGTGACTACATATTAACGGTTTTTAAGATATTCTATCCAAATTCATTTAAATAGCTAACTTGTAAGTATTGCGTTAAAGAAATAAAGAAAAATCGAATTGCAGCCCCACAAAGGCCAAACAATTTTTGAACATTTAACATAAAATATCTCCAAACTCCAGTTGGACGTCATATTGCTTGGAGACATAAAAGTATGTGTAGTTGGTAGTCTAATATTGAACGCCAATATAAAAACATAAAAGGTTATTCTGAGTGCACTTTAAAACGAAATTTTGCATTTTCCATAAAATAAACGAAATATTTTTTTCCATCATAATTTTAACATGAATTAAACAAACATAGCTACAATGTTTTTAACTTACAGCAAAGAAATACAATTTACTGTTTGCATAAATATACTAATTGCTAAATACCTCCGTAGAGAAAAAGCATTTTTTGTTTCATGATTTAATTTTCAGTTTAGACAAAATGCTTGAATTTAATCTTATCTAAAATAATTGACTTAGGTATGTTTATTTCAATAAAATGTTAATTTGTTTTTGACTGTATAATGCCAAAGAATACTCTTGATGGATGAATGTCAAAAAAAATAGAATTTTATTGCAAAACAAATATTAACAGAAATTTCATTTTGTCATTCAAATACTCAACTGTGCATATTTGTATTTCTTGTTTTCAAGCATGAAAATAGCGAAATAATATATATACGAATATTTTAAAAGACCTTCTTAGTGTTGTCGCAAAGACGTCTGTCTATCGATCCGTTGGTCGTGGTTACGATTCTCCGTATTTATATTTTTTTTATTAAAGGTTCCAGTCCGGTTTTCTTTAAAGCCTTGTTTAATACTTTTTCGATTGGTTTGAAGAAATTGTCATAAGTTCACCAAATTGAACTATATACAACAAAAGTATAAATGAGTCGACCTATAAAAATTTAACACGATCAAATCAAATTCTGACAGAGGGAATTGAAAAAGTTTCAAAATAAGATAATTATATGTATAATAGGTTAGTCAATAAGTTTTGAAAGTGACATCTATGGAGCAGTAGAAACACCAAAATTTATACGCCATTTTACTATTTCATCTTTCATAAGAACGTACTCAAAATTTCATTTCGATCTGTCAATTCATTCTTTGTTTACAAGCCATTTGAAGTTGACGTGTCAGTGTATTTTTTAACAATGGAAAAATCCGAATATCGTGCAGTGATTAAATTCTTTGTTTTGGAAGGTTTATCGGCTACTGAGATCCATGCAAAGATAGTGAAAGTATTAAAGGAGTCTTCTCCTTCATTTCCAGCCGTTCACCGATGGGTTTTGGAGTTTAAGCGTGGCCGTACAAGCGTTGAAGACGATCCACGCTCAGGACTCCTTATGCAATGATAAAAATGTACAAAACCAAAACCTGAAAAAATTCCTGAAAGATAGTCAAAAACTTTCAGATCGTATGCATGAATTTCATAATATAAATTAAAAGTAAATTATCTTTTCTTTATTCATGAAGCAAAAACACGCCTCTGCCAGCAAGAATAATTTATTCAAACATTATGAAAAGAAATAAAGCTAAAGGACACAAATTTAAACCTTAAGTCCATTGGATATGCTCCTTCCCAAAATATCAACTTTTAAAGTACTACTGGATGAAACGAGTGAGGAAAGCCGTGTAAAATTATACTACTTAACTGAAAATCCGATAAATCACGTATCTTGTTTGAATTTTAAAAGACTTTTAACCATAATAACGCGATTGTAATAAATTTGCCACAAGTTTCCATTATTACGTGGCGAATAAATTCACTTGATCGAATTATTATCGACAAATATTCCTTCTGAGGAGAATACAACCTTTCGCCCGTGAATGTATTCTCCTCACGTTTTGTGAAGCAAGGTTATAGGTAATTCAAAGATTTATCCCGTATTAATTCAACAATGGTTGGAGCTTAAACCATTGTAAACACGTACAAAATGACTACAATACAAAATGTTTTATTATTGATATCAAAACTAATCAATACTTGAGAAGTTTTAGCATTCTATGAAGTTTTTCCAAGTTTTCTTTTTATCACGGAATAGTAAAAAAAAAAATTATCGTTTATCGTTTTTATATTTAATTTGTTTTATCTATTTACCGTTCTGAAAAGTGCAACTTCTGAAGAGATTTAAAGATTTTAGGTAATTTAAAATAACCACCACCCTAATTACCATTGTTTCTAAAAAAGACGTTTTGAAATAAATACCCTTAATTTTTAACCCTTTCAGTAGTTAAACCTACAATAACTTAAGATTTTCAGAAATAGAAACGTTTTTACAATGATTTGTTTGATATTTTGTGTGATTAATAATAACAATTGGGCTCTTGCAATTTCAATCATAGTATAAATATGCCAAAACCCTCACGATGGTTGTCGTCAAAGATACAATACGAGAATTGAATTTTGAATATAAGAGAGCGAGAGAGGAATACTTGGATTCTCTCCGAAAGAAATTCAAAATTTGAATCTCTATGAGTCCGTGATACTGAACGAATTTTAAATACCTAGGTAACAATTTTTGAACCGGTGTAAAAGGGGACGATGTATAAATGATATATAAACAAATTTTACATTTATGAATATATATTTTTATAAATGTAGAATTTATTTTACTTCCGTGAATATTTCACGGGTTGCAACTAGTCATAGGATAAATAGGACAAAACCCATACGATGGTTGTCGCCAAAGAAAGAATACGAGAATTGAATTTTGAATACAAGAGAGTGAGATAGGAATACTTGGATTCTCTCCGAAAGTAATTCGAAATTTGAATCTCGGTGGGTCCGTGATACTGAACGAATTTTAAATACCTAGCTAAGAATTTTTAAACCGGTGTAAAAGGGGACGATGTATAAATGATATATAAACAAATTTTACATTTATGAATATATATTTTAATAAATGTAGAATTTGTTTTACTTCCTTGAATATTTCACGAGCTGCAACTAGTAAATAATATTTGCCCAAACCAGACATGGTACTGTTTAAACTTTGCATTGCAATTAACTCACTCTATTAAAGCTTACTTTATCTATAATAATATTTTACAACCAGTAACTGATCTTAAATAAAAATATAATTAAATATGATACTTGCCCTCAATGGGCGTTGTATTGAAATATAACTGGTGTTAATAAGGTTCTTAATATAAATCAATCCATCAATCTATCCCTTTGAAACCATAGTTGAATATAACAAGAATAAACAAGATGGAACTGCCAGTCATGTGTAGTTAGCGGACGTGCGACTGCGTGATGGCTAGTCAACTTGACAGAATGGGTATTATAGAAAATCCCGGCTGTGAGTGTGGTTTGGATTATGTAACTATAGACCATACATTTTTCGATTGTCCTCTGGGAGACATATTTGATTTATAAAAACCCATATTTTTACTGCGCCCAATGAATGTTGCATTTTTTCTTTCTTCGTAGAACTTTTCCATTCATATATCGGTTGTTAAATTTTTAAGTTTAATTAGTTGAAACTTTAAATTATTAAGATTTGTCATTTTTTTAAATAAGTTTTTTTATATTGACTCATATAATTGCTGTACCGTACGGGGCACAAATCTGTATATAGGCACGTTGGTTGCCGCGTCGCGCTCAGAGAATCGACGTCGCGAATTCCGTAGCGAAGATCCAGTAGAAGAAGAAGAAAGTAGCAGGGAGAGATTCCTCTCAGGCAGTCGAAGTAGGGTAGCGGGTTTCAAGTAAAACACGGTTAAGTCGGTAGTACTGAGAATAATTGGTAGGAAGGAAGTATATTTCGCAATCAGGGGACCCTCTATATTAATGGTCCGCCGGTCATCACAAGCGCCCATTACCCGCGAAATACAACAACTTTCGAGGTTTTGAGCGCTGCTTAGGCCGACCGGGCCCCGACCTATTTCGACGCATCGCTACGCAAGTCACATTTCTTCCCTACAGCTCTCAAATGCGCAGACGTTATAATGATTCCGAAACCGGGTAAAAAACTCACGATCCCCGAAAATCACCGCCCGATCAGCTTACTGCCTACCCTAGGTAAAGTGCTCGAACGACTTATTCTCGATCGCCTAACAAGCGAGATAACCTCGCTTAACATAATTCCAGATACGCAACACGGTTTTCAACCGCGACACTCGACCTCTCATCAACTTCTTCGCGTCGTAGAACATATAGTGACTGGTTACAATAGTAAACAACAAACAACCCTCCTGTCGCTGGACGTGGCGAAGGCCTTCGACACGGTCTGGCACAACGGACTGCTCTTCAAACTGCACAAGGCCGGAATCTCTCTCCGCCTCGTGCAGATCATAGCTTCATTCTAAAGCGACCGTACCTTTTCCGTCAAGGTGAGCGGTATAAATTCCTCTCACCGCCCCATACAAGCGGGGGTTCCGCAAGGAGCCCTCCTCTCTCCCACTCTCTACAATATATACACCAGCGACATCCCCTCTCTCCAAAACAGCCGATCTATCACGGCTCAATACGCGGACGATACGGCTTTTCTCTCGAGTTCGAGACACTCTTGCGATTCCCACTCTCGCATTCAAGAATTCCTCCCAAATTTAGAACGCTGGTGTAGAAACTGGAAGGTAAAGATAAACCCTTCCAAGAGCGCAGCAGTCCGTTTTTCCAGAAGACGTCTCGACTTCATCCGCCCACTCAAACTTTTCGGCCAGAGCGTTCCGTGGTGCGACGAGGTGAAATACCTCGGCGTCACTCTCGACGCGAAGCTGTCCTGGAAAAGGCACACCACCATCATAACCGGGAGGGCGTACGGCACTCTGAAAGCCCTAACACCACTCCTGGGCAGACACAGTAGGATGTCCCCACGTATCAAGTTAAACTTGTACAAGGCCATCATACGTCCTCAGATGACTTACGCCATCCCGGTGTGGGGCCACGCGGCCGTAACCCACATGCGCAAACTCCAGGTGTTGCAAAACAAAGCTACGCGCATCATTATGGATGCACCCTACTTTGTCAGCAACAAACGGCTTCATGAAGATTTAGATCTCCCCACCATCCGAGAATACGCGATCTCTCTGGCCGAGAGGTTCTACAGTTCTCTCCCGAGCCACCCGAACCCCCTAATCAGTTCACTGTCGGACTACGACGCGAACGCGAATATCATCCACCCAAGGCCGAAGCAGATTCTTCGCACAACCCCCCGACCACCTATTCGCAACGGTAGACGCCGAATTATGCCTAGAGCGCATACATAATACGTATTTTATTTTAGCCCCATATTTATCTATGTAAAAAATATTTATCTTAAAAGTCACAGTGTTCACCCCCCCCCCCCTCATCTTCGTAATATATTATTATATCTATATTTATATATGTATACATCTCTATCCTTTCCATCTCTTTATTCATATTTATCAACACCTGTGACATACAAAAATATAAGTATATTAATATGTAACCTATATGTATTTATTACCTTAATATATGTACCGAATTCTATCCTTTCCTCTCTTATAACATACTTTTTCACACCACCACCCAAATAACCTTCAAATTTCACAAGTCCGTTCCATTTATTCGATGAAGGAGTAAGGTGTCCGTAAGTTGGACCGACACTCCGAGAAAAACCCCCAACTAGAGCAAGTCACATTTTCCATTGCGGTCGCGAACGCGATCGGAGTCAAACAAACATACATTTTACATAGTTTCCAACATGATTCACAAATACATAGAATAACACAATACATATTTCCATAGCATAGATTTACATACAGAATTAAGTTTATATTATTATATCAAATAGCATAGAATTACATGACATTTATACATATAACAGAGTTCATACACAGATTTACACAGTTTAAATAGACAAATATTAGGGTGAATTTGCCTCCAGATCTACACAGCATTGTCTATTTCATCATACCACATACACACACAAGGGTGACGGCACACGTCCGATACAATTGCATAATATTTTTAATTTGGTGGCACAAATCATCCTAGTTTGGGTTTTTTTTAAAAAACGTTTACCTTTTATAAAAAACGCTTACTTTTCATTAGCTTTAATTCTTTTGTGTTATCGTCATTCTTAAATATGGAATCGATAAATTTATTCTCCAGTCATTTTATGATTTGCTAGCAAAATATGTTAGGTTTGGACATTAAACTATTTCTGGATCACCAGGATTCGAACCTAAACATCTAAATGTTTTGGAAAAATACAAAACAACAGACTGGTACCAAAAACACATAAAAATTCATCTGTATTTATAAATATTCTTATTTCATTAATGTGTTTAAATTAAGACTTTTGAAATATCAAATTTATGACAAACTAAGTACTATCAACTTTTTTTTAGGTAATTTAACAATTTACAGCTTGAAATTGTTGAATCAAACATAAAAATGGTTAAATAAAATGTTTGTTAAAATGATTTCAATGAAAAAATTACCCAACAATTTTGTATGACTAATTTCGGAAAGTTAAAAAATGTTTTAAGCTCGACAATAAGTTATGCCAGTAAAGGCGAATGCGAAGTGAGACTTGGAATCACAAAAAACTGTAAACCTATAAATGTAAAGGGAATATAAATGATTTCTCCCAGGTAAGCTCCTGAAATGAGAGGGACAGGTTAAAAACAAGACCTATCGTAGATAATGCAGTGTACAGATCATGTGATGAGATAACATGTCAAACGATGGAGCTAAAGTGTAACAATATTGAGTTCTTTGAAAAGAAAACAAAACAGAGTCAAGAAGTTGGATAATGTTGTGACTCTGGCCGAAATAAATTGGGTTCTTGAGACGGCGGACATCACGAAGTGTACAACCGTATTGTTCTTAGTTTGAATACTTGATTACTGGAGTCCATGACTATAAGGTTTTCCAGTCACTTTCTTCAACGTATCCATATGATGAATTTGTAAGTATATGTTGAGGTACTAATAAATAATTAAAACGAAAACTTCAGCTAAACTTGCCAATAACTCTGAAAAACTTTTTAAACCTATAGAATATAACCTTTTTTAAAAGGGATAAAGTAATGATTGTTTATACTTGTAAAGATTAATGTGTAAAGGAACTGAAGAGGTTAATAAGTAGCATACAAATGACGAATGGGAATGTTTGTGGATTGCTGCATACTGATGTAGGGGTAGTGATGTAGTAGGTAGTGTGAGCGGAGAATGGAGTTGAATTGATACGTAAATTGATTGCGCGGTGTAAAGAAAAAAAAAACATATTACAAACAATATTGGGATATCCAAAGTCATGGTGATGGAAAAGTGTGAAAGTCACGCCACGGTGATAGAAAAGTGTGAAAATCATGGTGATAGAAAAGTGTGAGTCACGGTGATAGAAAAGTGTGAAAGTTACGGTGATAGAAAAGCGTGAAAGGAAAAGTTTATGTGATAAATAGATGTTTAATAAGAGCAATTTGAATAATCCTACTGTTTGGTATGTATGTAAAACAACCTTGAAAATCTTGGAAAATATGTTTATCTTTATTAAAAACCGACAGGTGCTAAAGTATTTCAAAGTAAATATTCTTATTATAATGTGTTTACTAAAAATTTCAACAGTCGTACTTCATAACTTCTTTGAGATTGTGTAATTCCCAGGACCCTGCGCGTCCTTTGTATGACACCACTGTGCGGTGGAATCAAAGGGATATTTTTGGGCGAGCGCAATCGATAAAGTGTACCAGGAGTCATTAACTCGCGGCACGAGTGCCACAAATGAAATAAGCAGAGTTTATTAATACAATTTTAATGTGTATATATAAAAAATATCCCTTATATTTAGAAAACAGTACAAACACAAAAAAAATATTAATATTATATCCCGAAGTTTCCCTGAATATGAAAGATATCCCTTTTATTAACCCTGAGAGCGCTACGAGAAAAAAATATAATTGTCTATCTAGTGCTGAGATATATTTACGATTCGGACATTCGTGATAAATATTTATTTTAAACAACAAAAAAACAAAAAATATATATTTTTACAACATAAATATATTTTAGAATATGTACCCTTGTATTCTAAATGAATGATATTCATTTAAAATACAAGGGTAGAACAAATTTCTTCTACTGCTATAGCAGTGCGCCGATCTCTCAGAGTTAAGAAAACAGTACAAAAAAAATATTAACATAGTATTCCGAAATTTCCCTTAGTAGGAAAAATATCCCTTATATTTAGACAACAGTACAAAAACTTAAAAAATATTTCCTTGTCAGCGTGTACAGAAAGGAAAGAGTGTCTGTCTTTCCTATTGTAGCACACACCTTTCGCCTCTTCTTTGTCTATACACCTACGATTTCTCTGACTTTTTACACTTTTTTCTTTCAAAATATGACACACTGAATCTAAACATAGTTTCCTTGGTCTTCCTCTACCACGCCTTTCACTCACATTTGCACTGAATATTTTCTTTCATCGTCTTTCTTCATTCATTATTTCTACATATCTAAATCATTTTATATGTTGTTTATAGTTAAGGCATAAAAGTTGTGGAGGTTAAAAGACATTGTAATTTATTTTTAACTGTATGCTTCATAGATTGCTCAGTGTCCCATTAACCGACGACAATTTTAAAAAGGAATTAATAACCATAAAAAAAATTGCTACAAATAATGGCTATCCTGGAAGCCTCATTGATTCACTTTTAAAAAACAAAACAAAAAAGAAACTTATAAAAGATTATATATTTAACGACACCTATAAGCATACCTATAAATGGAGCAAAGTTCTATTTATAAAAAACATATATGAAATAACCAAAAATATTTCAAGTCACATAAAGCCAGCTTATTACACTAATTTTAATCTCCGGAAACTCTTATTTAATGGGAAAGGCAAAAATGGAATACTTAGCAACAGTGGTGTGTATACACTTATGTGCTGACTGTGATAATTTATATATAGGAAAGACAGGAAGATCTTTTGAAAAGAGATTTCGTGAACACAAATCCGCCTTAACAAATCCTTTAATTTATTCTGAAATGGCTAATCATTGTCAGCGTGAAAATCATACTTTTTCTATCGATGATGCCAAATTCTTACATATCAGTGGTAACGGAAATAAATTGGACAGATTAGAGGCCCTAGAAATTTTTAAGTCAGTACACCGCTCTTGGCCGAAATTGTCCCGTGCCTCCCTCACCTCTCAGCCTCTAACCGTTGAAGCGTGTATATCGGTACCAGTTCGAACAGCATTTAGTCTTGTTTGCGCTCCCCTGAAGATGAGGTGAAAGCCTTGAAACCGGTAGGGTTATACCGACACAAAAAAGTGGAATAAACAGTGTTTGATAAAAATAAATTACAATAAATAATTTCAGAATGTTCGTCTAGATTTTATTTAATAAATCAGTTGGATATCACATTCATCCCTGATCAATTCATTCCGTTTTTTGCAATACATTGTGACGGCGTTTTTTCTTCAGTGCATGTTACGCTATTTCTTCGGCTTCTTCCGGTCTTTTTCATGTCCTCGTTTCACAACCATACATTTAAGTTGGCACTAGCATACAGTTATGGATTATCATATTAGCAGATTTTAATACTACTAGTATAATATATGTTTTAGTGCCCTATTGACTTTGTTTTCTATCGCTACACGTCTTTCAATATCTCTCGTAACTTTTCAACCATCTAAAAAAATCTTTCCTTTATGAAAATGAACAACACGAAAATAAAAATTCAAACTCACAAATATTTCAATTTCAACAGAGTTTTATAATAAAAATGGTTGAATTTTGGTGAATATTTGCTTTAATGCAAAAAAGACAATATTGTGATAACAAAAAAGACAATATTATTATAATAAAAAAGACAAAATTGTGGTAGCAAAAAAGATAATATGTTAAATGCAGCATTTAAAGAGGGCATCAATAACTTTTATGATAACAAAAAAGACAATTTTGTGAAGCAGTCGACAGAAAATGAGCAATTATAAAGTGTCCTGTAATATGAAGTGATAAAATAACAGCATTTAAAGATGGCATAAAAGTTACTGGTGCCCCCTTTAAATGCTGCATTTAACATGGTCATAACAAATAAGACAATATTGTGAAGCAGTCGACAGAAAATGAGCAATTATAAAGTGTCCTGTAATATGAAGTGATAAAATAAAAGCTTTTAAAGATGGCATAAAAGTTATTGATGCCCTCTTTAAATGCTGCATTTAACATGGTCATATCAAAAAATACAATATTGTGAAGCAGTCGACAGAAAATGAGCAATTATAGTGTCCTGTAATATGAAGTGATAAAGTAACAGCATTTAAAGATGGCATAAAAGTTATTGAATACTCTTTAAATGCTGCATTTAACATGGTCCAGAACGAGGAAAAAAAGAGAAAGGGTGCATTAAGTTTCAGACATAGTAAAGTGGCATGAGCATCTCAGCATGTGTTGTATGCATGTGTTGTGTGCATGTGTTGTGTGCATGTGTTGTAGAACAAGGGACGATATTATTAGTTTTTTTAAATACTTTTTATCTTAAATCAAATTGAGAGATCCTTCAACTGATATTGCAGAGAAAAAAATCAGGGGAGGTAATATACGGACAGAAGACGTATCTCGGAGTAATTCCATTGTGGTATCATATTTTCGTTAAATAACTAACGTCTGTGACCTAGTTGGCTGGGTTTCGAATTAAACTTCCGATGATACCCGAAAAAAAACTCCCTGTCTGTTGAATCTTGAATCTAGGTATGTGAAAGTGTTGTTACCTTTCCACGTGTAGATGTATAGCCAACACGTGCGATTATTAACTTCATGCCTACTCCGATGGCTCTTAACCTGGAGATTAGATCAATAGTGCGAAAGACAATGTTATCTATCGGCTACGCTCTTTAACCTTTCCCTTCCGGTGCAAAAAAATCCGCGCGTTCCGGTGCTGTGTATTCAATACACATGTAAAAATGAGCGATTCAAAATCGGAAAAATAAGAATATTCATAGCTAATCGTTTAAATTAATTCAATTTGAAGTCAAAAGTGATAATAATTGAAATTTTATTGCTTAAAACATGAAAAAAACATCGGCCGACGTTCACAAAAAGGGCGAAGAAACCACCTCAAATAGATGCCCGTGAGCTACTGAAGCGAGAGAAGCGAGCGAACTGAGATTCTATTTCTTGCGTTCCCATACACCGAAGTTGAGTGAGAGTGAGACGTGAATAGAGTCGCTTCCTCACCCATAGCGGTGTTTTAGAATGAATATACCTACGTCACACACTGACACGTTTGATTGAATTGGTGAATTTATTCCCGATTTTTACAAAATATCTCTGATGTGGCCGATAAGTGCTAACTATTATTAATATTGTTTTTTTTTTCATTCAATGCGTAAATGTATTACGGAGGAATACCCAAAATCTGAACCGAGTATTTACTATGTTTATAGAGATATTAAAGTTTTATGAAGCAATGTGTACTAGTTAACCATCACAGGGAAGGAAGGGTTAATATGTGTACGTTACCAATTTGAATATGTTATAAATATTATTTGAATTGACTGGTAAATGAAAAAGTATTGAATTAAAAAAAAACCTTGATTAAATTAATTTTTTTAAACATTTATATGTATATGGTATGTTGGAAAACATCAAGAATATGATAATTTATTATTTAGAGATTTTCTTCACGACTTAAATGAGGTGGAATATTTGTTAGCGCTGGAAACCAAGATGTAAGTGTAGACTGTCGAGTTCCCGTGACAATACGCATAGCTTTATATGTAATATTATATTTGTGTAACAATTATTTACGTGTGCGCAGATGACATATCATACACACATCAGTAATCATTGACAAAACTGAAATCAACAATGTTTGTATTTCGTTTCTCAAAAATATTTCGATGATCTTATGTATAATGAGAGGTTGTACTTAGGTAAAAGTGAGCGAGTGATCTTGCACTAAGACAGACATGATATGGCTGATTTCTCACACGTTTTTTTGCAAATTTAATGTCATATTTTCCGATATTTTTGCGCTGTAAAGGTGGAAAGATGAGACAGTTGTTTTTTTATGTTTGGGTTTAAGTGCCTATTACGATGGTAGTTTTCTGTAGATTCAAGGTTTAACATTAGTCGTGCGCAGTTTAAATAAAAAAAATATTTGCCACCGCTGAAAGTTACCGAAAATTATGCGAAATAAATTGTACTGATGGGGTGATAAAAATTTGTTGGCATAGGTATTTTTTATGAATTCAATGTTCGAAAGAAAATCCCACATTTGAAAAAAAATTCCATATTTGATTTAAAGCATAAATTTTTTAGTTTTTCGTGAAAAAGGAAAAGAAAAGTGAATGTTAGAACGATAATTTGATATTTATTCGATTATAAAAAATGAATCGTCTATTTTATTAACTACTAGGTAGTCGACCTCCGTGGCTAAGTTGGTAAGACGTTGCTTAAGCGACTTCCATTGGGGAATTTCGGATTTGATTTCCGAAGGTAATACAAAAAAAATTAAATGGTGTTCGAATTTATCTGGTAACAACACTCGCACACATCGAGTACGTATGCAACTGTTGATATCTCTTCAAGTGCAGTAGTTTTGCCAACACGTATTCTGACGAATCACGAGTTCCGTGCTTACTCCAGGGCTTCTAAATCCGAATACTTGATTACTGCAACCCGAGACAATTATGTTTCAGTGCCATAGGCTCTTATTTCAGAAGTATACGTATTCTGATTAACCCTGAGAGATCGGCACACTGCTATAGCAGTGGAAGAAATTTGTTCTACCCTTGTATTCTAAATGAATATCATTCATTTAGAATACAAGGGTACATATTCTAAAATATATTTATGTTGTAAAAATATTAGTTTTTTGTTTTTTTGTTGTTTAAAATAAATATTTATCACGAACGTCCGAATCGTAAATATATCTCAGCACTAGATAGACAATTATATTTTTTTCTCGTAGCGCTCTCAGGGTTAAAGTGGCCCGATCGTTCGATTCATTATATCTAAACGGTTAATATAAAACTTTGATACCTTGAGAAACTTAGTGTGACACGTATGTTAGATGGCACATCCTTAATGGATGATTTTGTCATATCCTGCGACGCCAAACCGTTCATAGATTTGAAGTATTTTGATTTGGTCTAGTAAAATTAACAAATAAGCTCTTAAAAATTAATAAATAAAACAAAAAAATAATAACTTTTCTAGCATGTATGTTAGATTTAATTACCATACTTATTCAATTTACTTCCTCAAATCTTTAACAGATATTAAAAAATCAGGATTCTTTCGCCAAGAATGTCGTGAATGTGAATACAATATATATTCTTCCTTAAACCCTAAATTTTAGTTTCTCTCTAGTTTAAATAGAATATTGAGTATGAAAAAGTGAAATATTTTTGTCATCTTCATAAATTATTTCAGCTTTGATACATACATTCCTGAATTATTTCAGGCGATATAAATTACATTGTCAATTTGATTTAATAATATTTGTTTTAATTTTCATCGATTTAAGTTTTATAAAATTTATAAATTGAAGAAACTGTTTGTTTTTTCACTGAATTGACGTATGATGCTTTTGTAAGTTTTTTGGAATATAAAATACTTTTGTTTGCTAAAAATCAAACTCTTCTACTCTGTGTTACCTTTTCAAGATGAATATTTATTTATTTAACACTTTTATTTCAAATACAATCTGGCGGGCTTATTACCAGGCGGCAATCTCTTCCAACCAACCAGACAAAAGTAAATGAAGCAAGTTATTTGGTCGCATAAATCATTCAAATTACTATCCATCCCCACGAAATCCATAAACATATAACATACGTGAGGACATGCCCATGAACCCCACCAAGACGGACAATCCCTCAAACATTCTTGTTCATATAAAGTGAGATATCATCAATCAAAAGGAAAGGAAGGGATTGTGGAGAGGAAATGAAAAGAAAAATCAGGAATGAAACACGTTATTTTACTGACTACAAAATCAAGAGTTTTTTTATATATTGGTTTGTAACTTCTTCCAGAGTCTCACGGCATGGCCAGTAAAGGACGACGTAAAGAAAGAGGAGCGGTGAATCGGAAAGGCCAATAAACAATCTCTGTTTGAGCGTAGCGCAAATCCATGATTGCAAAGACGTTGAAAATTTTCGGCGAGATAAGAGGGGGCGGCGAGACAGTTAAGGAGATTATACAATAGAGACAGTATGTAAATTTGGCGTCTTTTTCTAACATTCAACCAGTTCAATGTCTTCTGGTATGATTTAAGTCAGTAGAAAGATTTTTTTTCACCGGTACAAATAATACGAGATTCTGGGTCCGATTCTTGTAAGTATTCATGATTTAATGAGTATCAATCTATTTTTTTAGTCAATCATCTTAAACAGCTTTCTGGTTGGTTGTTAGATATTGCCACAGGGCAATACATCCTCTACATTGAACTGTGTACAGCGAAAGTGTGATACAATAATACAAATTGTTTTAGGTTACATTAAAAGTTTATATTATTATAAATACGGATGTCAATGATATATTTGAATTTAATTTAGCGTTAATTTTCAGGAATTTTAGTTAATAATGAGGTACATGGCCGTGCGGTAACACACTTGACTTCCATGTGAAAGGTCATCAGTTCGAACCCTTGGAGTGACACAGGTATTTTTTTCGCCTAGTATTCGGGGGTATAAGGATACCTATGACTTCGGTCATATCTAAAAAAAATCCACTTATAAAATAATAATAATAAAATGACTATTTATATAAATAACGCCGTTGAGAGCAAACATTACTCAGGGGCGCTCTAATTTGCGATTCAAACCCACTACAATTATATCATTGAGAGACTTAAATACTACAAAATAAATATATATAAATTGAGTGTAAAGAATAGGAAGATGGTGGCTGTTGTCATTAGAATAGGTACTTTTTGACATCTACATATATTTAGAAAAACATCCACTCTATCGTGAAGCATAGTGACTCCGACTATGGTCTCTGTCGACTCCTCTACGTCCATTTCTGCACTCCGTAGCTTGAAATGCAGTTGTTAAGGGCAGTCCAGTTGCATCACTTGGTTAGTCTAACACATTGGGATTCTTCCTCTTGTGCGTCGTCCTTCCACACCTCCAGTAACCACAAACCTCTCCAAACTGTCTCCTTGGCCACGAGCAATGTGCCCAAATAATTGAAGGACTCGTCGAAGGCATTGTCGACAATCTGTCGGTGATTCTCAGTTCTTTGAGAATGGAGGCGTTTGAAAAACATATTTGGTAGAAAAACCGTATCTTTGGACATATGCTGGGTAAGCATATGACCTTAGGTATTGCTGTTTATATTCATGTTTTCAACATATTTTATTGTAGGAAAAATAACACAAAACTCGCTGATTTTTAGTAATTGAATTTTGAGAACGACGAGGCGGTAAGTTTGTGGAAATAATTATTTGATCAATCATATAAGATGAATTTATTAGACATGAATATTTAAAAGATCATTTTTTTCTCTTAAAAATGATCTTTAAAAAAACAACGTAAAAATACCTTTGATTATTTATTATTTTAAGAATTTTTGGTTAAAATGTTATTGTACGAGTATGATAAAATTCATTTCTTTAATAAAATATTTAACCAAGTATATATTTTAAAAAAAAAATTTTTTTTCAGGCTCAAGAAAATATACGAATTTAAAGAACTAATTTAATGAAATAGAGACTACGTTGACATAAAATGCTTTGAAAAAATTAAGGGGCGGTTATTTTGAGGCACCTTTCACCGTAAAATGTTCCAAGAATTTAAATTCTGGTTAATATTACTACAAAGAGACATCAACTCTCAATCAAGATAGAGCATTTCTATTTACAAAAGAAAAACATTTGCAAGACACTTTCAAGTGTTTTAATTTGACGTTTAAAAAAAACAACCCTTATCAAAAAGGCTGTAATGTCTTGAAAGGGAAAAAAAAGAAATACATACCACTCTGTTACTTTGTTGGGATATGCAGAGAGGATAGATACTTCCTATCTCGACACATATATTTTGCCTCTTCCACATTCACAAACTTTTTCATACAACTTTCAACGATTTCTGTGATTTCGAAGATTTCCTTCTTTCAATATATCATTAACTTGATCAAACCATAGTTTCCTTAGTCTACCTTATACGCCTTCCATTCACATTTGCAATATATATATATATGTTTTGTTAGTCATTTTTCATTCATTCCACATGTCCAAACAATTTCAGCGTGCTTTTCTTCATCTTCCTTATCTCAAATTAATTCCTTATCACTTCATTCCGTATTCTGTCCTTCCATGTATTCATCTCAAAAAAATATTTGTCACAGCTTCAGTTCCTCTGTGTCTTTTCCAAGGTTCACGTTTCACTCCCATAAATATAATTCGCACCAAAATACTGTTGTGGAATATGATCTCAGCTGATTTCAATACTGTCCGGTTCAAGTATATATATTTAAGTGCCGAGTTGAGTTTGTTTCCTATCACTACTCACTGTTCGATATCCCTTGCAACTCTTCCATCATCTGAGAAAATACTTTGTAAAAAGCATAACTCCTCAACTTATTTCAATCTTTATTGCTCACTCATATAATACATCACATTTTCTTTTCCTTTCACACTTTTCTATCATCATCACCAGCCTGTCGTGTAGCTCATGTCTGAGCATTGTGATTTCAATGATAGCCCTTGTCGTGGTTGGGCCTCGCAGTCGAGGATCCCGTCGTCATTTCAACGTCAATTCAGTTATAAAGCGAAGCTGTGGCGTGGAGTTTTGTTTCATTCTATTGTTTTCTTCCTCAAGTGAGTGAGCCGCTGCACACCAGTTGTTTCATCGTTCATACTGCTGTACTGGATTCGATGGAACGCCGAAGTGAGTTAAAGTTCATTTAATCTGGACATTCACAATCAGAACATCGATATCAAATATTTCCGCTTTCAGTAAAAAAAATAACTATGCAATTGATCTTAAAATTCCAATAAAGAGGCAATCCTGCTTTGAAAATTACATTTGCTCTCGAAATTTCAAAAGGCATTTGCATTCCCCTCGGGTAATTTCTGGTTTCCGCTCTAAACATTTCCTTACCGAGATATGTATCCTTCGAGTTTGCCCCTATCCAGTGCATGCACCACTTCATACTATGTAGCGATGCATGCACACGATGCATATATTATGTGCGAGCTGGTACAAGAACTCATCACATTGAATATGTTGTGATCAGCGAACGAAAATTTCAGTGAAAAATATTATATTTCCATACATTATTGGATTTTTCCATAATACGGTTATACATTTTCTCATATACCTTTCTCTGATTTTTAACATATGTTTATTTTGAAATTCAATTTTTGGTTCAAACGTATCGTATTTATCATGATTTTTAATTTTACCCAACATCCTTCAATGGAACATTTATTAAATAAGTGCCTTATCACACATTCATTCTACAATACATGCCTTAACCATATTAAAGTACTTTATTCATTAAATTTGACACATCCGTTTTTAGTTCATTTTCATATATTTATTAATACACATACTTGGAAAGCTTTCATTTACACAACAATTTTTCATTTGAATTTATATAAAAAAAAAATTATTCTCCATGGCCTAGTTGTTGAAATATCTGTCTTTCGATCCGACATTTGATGGTTCGATCCACGTTGACATCTAAATTTAAAAAAAAAGATTCACGTTTGGTATAATTTGAGGCTCCTTTCCCTTCCTGTGCTAAAAAAATCCGCCCGTTCCGATGCAGTGTACACATGTCAAAATGAGCGATTTAACATCGGAAAAATAAGAATATTCATAACCAATCGCTTAAATAAATTAAATTTGAAGTCAAAAGTGATAAAAATTGAAATTTAATTGCTGAAAACATTAAAACAATTATCGGTCGACGTTCACAAAACGGGCGAAGCGACCACCTCCAACGAAAGCCCGCTGGCTACTGAGCGAGAGAAGCGAGCTAACTGAGATTCTATTTCTTGCGTTCCCATATACCGAAGTAGAATGAGAGTGAGACGTGTATAGCGTCGCTTTCTCACCTATAGCGTTTTTTTGAATGAATATACCTACGTCACATATTTGCACACGTTTGATTGTATTGGTGAATTTATTCCCAATTTTCATAAAATATCTCTGATGTGGCCGATAAGTGCTAATTATTATTAATATTATTTTTCATTCAATGCGTAAATGTATTACGGAGGAATACCTAAAATCTGAACCCAGTATTTATTATATTTATAGAGATATTAAAGTTTTTAGAAGCAATGTGTACTAGTTACACATCACAGGACAGGAAGCGTTAAACACCTTTCGGGTTTGTTGAAAAAGATCGCTTTTTCGCTATAACTCAACCAGATTATACTGTATATAAGAAAACTGTATAATAATACAAATAGTTGTTCACACCTTATATTTCAGGAAAGCAAAAAACTTTAAAAAATATATCTTCATTGGCTTGAAAGAAGTTGAGGAGAAAAACCGATGAAAAAATGAAAGTAGTTACACTTTATGTGTGTTTTGGGATAAAATGAGACACAAAGTAAAAAAATGTACAGTGTATGATGACGATGCAGTAAGCAATTTAGTGTATCAAATATGGTTTAAAAAAATCCGCAATGGAGATGATACATTCGATGATGATAGGCACTCTGAAAGGCCAATGACATGATCAAATTGAGGCTTTTGTCGAGAATTACCAACGTTCACGACACGAGAGGCTGCTGAGACATTAACCCTTCCCTTACGGTGATAAAAAAAATACGCGTGCTCCGGTGTTGGGTAGTGAGTACGCAATAAAAAATTAGCGATTTTAAATCGGAAAAATAAGAACATTCATAGATAATCCCCTTAATTAATTATAATTTAAGTTAAAAATTATAATAATTGAGATTTATTTGCTGTAAACATTAAAAACACCATCTGGCAACGCTCACGGAACGGGCGTACGTCTAACCTATTTGCAAGCCTAGAAGCTACTAGTGGCGCGGAACGTCAGTCGCATACCCCGGCGCTTACGCTTATGCTTGCGACGTTGAGACAATTCAGCTCCTCGCAATTCAGTCTAGTATGCAAGAGTGAGATGCGAATATAGTGTCGCGCTTCCCGCATACTATTCACCTATCGTCAAGACGAGGCACTCGCATCGTTTAAATGCGAATTTGTTTTCGATCTTTACAAAACACCTCGATGTAGTCGATAAATTCTGATTATTATTAATATTATTTTTTAAATCAATGCGTAAATATATTATGGAGGAATACCTAGAATCTTAACCTTGTATTTATTATATTTATAGAGATATTCATGGTTATTAGAAGCAACGTGTAGAAGATACCCAACACAGGGAAGGAAAGGTTAAAAATATTGAAAACCACTGTCCACGAGCGTTTGTTGCAATTTTGCGTTTGATTTTGACCTAAAGTACAATATATCCAGATATACTACTGAAAAAAAAATTCAAAATACTTGTTAATCAAAGAAATTTATGTTTTTCTAGTTTCAAAAAATCCTATTATTTTCCTAAATATAGTATGCTAAGTCTCTACAAGAAATCGGTATTTTTCCACGGTATTTTATTTCTCATTGCTGACAGCAAGCGCCTTGCGGATCGCCGCAATATTACGCCCCACAATTTCAGGCTGTCAGCTTCTAAGGAAGGTCAAAGTATAATGCCCTGAAGAGCTCTCTCTCCCATTTTTCTATCGTCAGGGACTCTCAGGGGAACTATAATGGATCTTTCCACAAATCATTCACTTTTTTTCTGTTTTCTTGTTTTTACTCTCCTTATAATGTGCCGTCTAAATAAAGGTTATTTTAAAAAAAAAAAAAAAAGAAGATTGATTTGTTTATTTTTATCTGGTTAAGGATAACTTAATTTTTTTATTACTATCACTTCAGTTATCATAAAAATTTACATACATTTTTCAAATTTATTAAAATAATCTATAATATTGTATTATATATAAGAGTACATTTGCAAAAGGCTGTATCTTTATCCCAATTCATTACTTAAGAACTATATAATTTATCTTATTGCTGTATTATAACCATAAGCTTACTTAATTTAAATTTCTTATGTGTAATTTTTAATTATCTTAATATTTAATAATAAAAAGGTTACACCTACTACTTATAACTAGATCACAATCTTACAACTAATTATTTTGTTTATTTTTTATATACCCGTACATATCCACTCGTTCAGGCTACTTGCATTTCACCACATTCACCAACACCTTGGTGTTTCCTGCTAATACTTATCAGGCTACAGATGAATGATATTTTAGGAGCGTATGTTCCTTAAAGGAGAGATGATGAGGATGATTGTTGATAAATAAAAACTCGTCGAAATCGGAGTGTGTAAAGAGGAATTTTATTGACAGACGTCGGTATTTATAATGTTTATTGAATGTATGCGGGAATGCGCACGCGATATGTCGCTGTCTCGTCTCTGCGTTTACAATATGTTTGTTGTCGCGTGTAGGTATTCTTTCTGTTTTGGAAGACAGCGCGAAAGATGTGTTGCTTTCTCGTTTCCTTATGGAATGCGCTCTCAGTTGGTAGCGAGTTGAATGACCGACGCGTGGATTTTGTCCATTGATTGTCTCAGATTGTGAAGGTGTGCAAAAGTTGTCTCGTGGGTTCAGTGACCGCGCATACGGTCGCCACAATATCAATATAAATAAATGTTTGAGTTCCAACGGGAATCGAGCCCGCATTGCTCCGACTGGAAGACAGGTATTTCATCAACTAAGTCGTGAAGATATTCATCTTAAATGTTCTTCTCTTAAAATATTATAAGAGAAATGATTGTTAATTTAATATTCCTTTTTTACTTCATCGTTCTTTTTTAAGAGGAAAAATTAATCGAAAATAAATATTATACCGTTATTTTAATTTTCGTGTTTATCCCGCAGCTATTTGTTCTAACCATTTCGAATATTTATTGTTAAAAAAATGGAATGATTTTTTTTATGTGTGAGCATGTACATAGATCTTTTCTTGCGCTTAAGAAGTAATATTCAATAATACCCATTAGAAAAAAGAGATAGAATCATAGGTAAAATCTATTCGGTTTGTAATGAAGGTGTCGCTAAAACCTGTTTTGAAATCGCTCAACTATTAGGAAATTCTGAATTCCTCTCAGGTTCCATATTACTAAACCGTACTTTAATCTTCAACATGAAAATTAAAATCATTAAGAAAGGTTCTAATAACCATGACTGTTAAATAAACAAGACTATTATTTTTGGTTTTCATATAATAAAAACCGATTTCAACAAACTTATTGAGTTAATAAATAATTTTCGTCATTGGGAACAAATTGAAATGACTCATTAGACGAGATTTTGACTTGTTTAGAGTAAAGTATATCTCAATCTTAACATGACAGTGTCAGGTCGTATTTAAATAATAAATAATCAAACAGTGAAATGGAGGGATTGAAAGTGAATATTCGTCACGTAATGTTGTTGAAATTTAAGCAAGGGAAAATGTTACAGAGATATCTGAAAAAATTAGCAGCGTATTTGGTGAATAAGTCATAATTTTCCGGCAAGTGCGAAACTAGTTTTTTAATATTTTTTTGACGATACGTCATTGAAGCATGAACCCAGACCATCAGACTTTGGTGATGAAACATTAAAATCATTGGTGGAATTCAATGCACACCAAAGTACTAGAAAATTAGCTGACAAGTAAAATACATCACAATTCACCATATGTCGTCACTAAGAAAGATGGAGAAAGTCAGCAAGTTGGGTGTTTGGGTTCCACACGCTCTTAGTGAAATAAAGTGATGGTGATTAAAAATGAATCGCATACGACAATGTTAAGAGCACAATGCAGTGGATAAATAAGGGCAAATTTCTACAATCTGTCCCAAAAGCTGAGCTTTATACAAGAAAAATAATGTTGTGTGTGGTGGGATTTTTTATTTTGAGATTTCAAAGCTTTTAGCGTGTCCATCAAAGTTTCATCGGAAAGCACCCTGGGCTTGTCAAGCGGAAAAATATAGTCCTCCATAACAACGCAAGATCCCATATACCAAGAGTTATACGGGAAAAAAATCGAGCTTGGCTGGTCTGTTTTATCCTTTCTACCGTATTAAAAAGACCTTGTATCATCCGATAGTCAATATAAATCTAATAAAAACCAGGATCGAGAGTTTCTCGAAAACATTTTCAAGTCAAAACCAGCAAAATTCTACTCAAAATATATAATTGACTACTTGATAATTGCCAACAAGTCATCGCAAATAATGGCGAATATGTAATTGATCAAGTTATCATTGCTGTTTTTTATTGAAAATTAAAATAAATATTCTACAATAGAAGCGTGTTATGTCTCAACCTAATATTTGATATAGACAGCAATATCAAACTTTATTTCGAAAATGCTAAAGATTTAGGTAACAAAAACTGACGAAATAAATCTACAAAGTAAATATGAGTGGAAATCGGGGTAAACGAAACCGAAAAAAATATATTTGGAAAAATAATGTAAAAAAATTGATGGAAGCTAACGCAAACAGTGACAATACACCTAAGGAGAATGTGTGTGGACACATAGTAGGCGGAGGAAGTATACCATTTTAAGAAATTCATGTGTTCTGTCCTTGTCTATCCTGATAGTGAAACGGCGTGATGGTATGTATGTCTATGCTTGTACTTATATCTTCGGTGATAAATAATTAAACAAATCGCTAGAACAGAATACCTTTAGGAGAGGAAAGTACAATTCTTTAAAGTATGAATTTCGTGTAGCGAAAAAAAGTAATTTATGTCGATGGATATTTTTGTTCAAACTTTTTTCCAGAGAGGAGAGAAATGGGGGAAAAGGAAGATTATTTTTTGATTGCTATTTACTTAAAAAAAATGGCGAAGTTTGATGGAGCTTAGAAGGTGTGATGAAATTTTATTTGAATGATTCAAAAAGTTTTTTTTTGTAAAGTTCGTGAAATCATTTATATTTTGTTGATACAGGGGAAGTACTTTTTTGGCTAGCATTTTTTTTCATTGTCTTTTTCGTATTCCCACAAAACAGCTTAATCCTTTTTATAACGAAAATTGCTATACTAATAATAAAATAAACTCCTCTATAATTCGTATGCAAAGACTTGGAAATAAGTTTTGCAACAATTTAGATATTTTTAATTTAAATATATATAAAGTATTCTCCAGAATATCACAATACTATTTAGAAATAGCTACTAAATTTGTGCTCTCCTTTATTAATATAAATAACGTAGTATAAGCGAAACATTAAGGACAATACTTTGCCTCTGGAGTTTAGTAACCCTGCATCAACATGTGGAAGGTTTCGATTCTGCAGTGCAACTTGCATCTCTGTCAGCTGGTAATTGACGTCACAATAGGCAAACAATGATGCATGACCATAACAGGCCAACAGGCCTAAAATAAGATGAAGAAGAAGAAAAACTTGCATCTCGTTCCACTAATGAGGTCATGTGTTTTCCATGTCTCAAGATCTATCCATAAAATTCTCGAAAAATCTAATTCTTCTTGTTCTACTCGTATGTAAGCGTTGTTCCACTAAAAACAAATCTAAATTCTTTACCACTATGAAAGAAGTCTTCGACAATTACGTAAGGTAAAATTACTTGGTAAAATTAGGTAATATTTTGTGATATACATACATATATTGAACTTAAATAAGCATATTAATATTAAATAATTTTAAACAATGACTTTGTAATTTATTATTTCTACTGCTTTTTGTAGCTCCATGTAAGTATATTGACAGAAAATACGAAGTTTTGTTTTTTTTGTCAATATTTCTAAGTAATTTTATAGCTTGTCACATGTTTATTTGTATGTAAAAGACACGTTAATTAATTAAATAAAAGGAAAGTAGAGACAAGAATACCTTTTGACATAAATTATGTAATTGTTGAACGAGGGTAACAATATTAATATACGGAATGCTCGCTCAATGATTTATGCGACCAGTCTCAAGAGATTAATGTAAGAGTGGAGACGGTTCGAAGCTGCTCTTTCAAAATGCAAGATCTCGTTTACATCAAGGATTTAAACTCGACTTACGTGTGCAAATTTTGCGTTGCTACATACTTTTCGTACTTCTCTATGATGCTGAAGCGTTCAAACTTCAGGGTATCACAAACAATCTAGAAACTTTTGAAATCTGATGGTATCGGATAATTTTGAGAATCTCATGGGTTCACAATATTTCTAACGATGATATGATGAAATGGATTAACAATGATAGCAAAGTACTATCACCCATCAAAAGGGGAAAGCTTGAGTAGGTTCTTTGAACACTTACTGGGAAATGAAAAATATGACACCCTTCAACAGGGAAAAAATCAGGACAAGAGAAGTGTGGAATGAAGACGGTTCTCTTCGTTGAAGAACTTATGTAAGCGGTACCATATATATTTGCACAGAGTTGCGCCTCAAAGGTCAAGAGAGTCGGGATAATCTTCAGCCTCCAAAGATGACAGGAACTTATGAGAAGAAAAAGATATTGAGTTCGGCGTTGAAAAGAAGAAGAACGCACATTTTAATACTTGGAACGTAATTTTTAGAATGGAAAAATATTTAAATAATATATTTATGCTTTGATTCGTGGATTATGAAATTAATCCCATGGATAATTAGATAATAATTAAAGTTTTAATCCAAGATTCCTATAAAACTGTACTTCCGATTCAACCCTCTTCATTATTTACGTCGTCCTTTATCGTCTATATTACCAGGCTATGTAACCTGCTACTAATTACCCTAAGAGTCGCACCCTCGTCGGTGGGTTCCATCCAGTGATATGAATAAAACTATTTTAGTTCTTTTCAATGGCGTGGCGTTTTTTCTACATTATACTTTTTCTAGTAATTAGCGATAATTTCAAATATTTTCTGTGACGTTTTGTTTTTCTTTTCAACATTTACTAACATATGTTGAACTTACATTTTATTTTTTTCCGAATGCATGTTTTTAAATATTTATTATTATTTATTTATTTTATACTTTTATTGCAAATACAATCTGGCGGGTTTTTTGCCCGGCGGCAATCTCTTCCAGCCAACCAGATAAAAATAAATGAAGCAAGTTACATGGTAGCATAAATCATTCAAATGACTATTCATCCCTACGAAATCCATAAACACATACGTGAGCATATGCCTACAAACCCCACAAAGACGGACAATCACCCGAACATTTATTTTCAAGTAAAGTGAGATATCGTCAATCAAAGGAAAAGGAAGAGATGGTGAAGAGGAAAAGAAAAAAAAATCAGGAATTAAACACGTTATTTTACTGACCAAAAATTAAGAGTTTTTTCAGTCACTTCATAAACCATGCCAAGGACGGAGCGAGTCTTATATTAGTTTGTAACTGATTCCAGAGTCTCACTGCATGAACAGTAAAGGATGATGAAAAAAAAGAGGAACGGTGAACTGGAAAGGCCAATAATTTATCTCTGTTTGAGCGTAGCGCTAATCCAAGATTGCAAAGACGCTGAAAATTTTCGGCTAAATAAGAGGGGGTGGCGGGATAGTTAAATATATTATACAGTGAAATATTGTGTAACCTAAAGGAAATAGCTAAAAATAATGGATACATGGACGTAGTAATACATACAGTTCTTAGGAATAAATTAAAGACATAATTAATTGATATATTTACCTTAAAATAAAATAACTGAATGCAAGAGATAATTGGTGAAGAATTTTACATATTGATGGATAACCCCGATTGTCTCACCCTTGTTTCAAAAAAAAAATATATGCATATTATACCAATACTTGTGTACTTAAAGATATTTTAATGCCAAAGACAAAGACGAACAACATATAAGATTGAAGTGTATGAAGTGGATTTTACAGTAGAGTATTTTTTTCATCCGTGATAAAAGTTATACAAAACAATGAATTTAGAAACATAAGACATATGTAAAGTAAATATAACAATGAATTTAGAAACATAAGACATATGTAAAGGTAATATAACAATGAATTTAGAAACATAACATAAGACATATGTAAAGTAAACATAACAATGAATTTAGGAACATAAGAGATATGTAAAGTAAATATAACAATGAATTTAGAAACATAATAGATACGAGTATGTAAAGTAAATATAACAATGAATTTAGAAACATAAGACATACGAGTATATGTAAAGTGAATATAACAATGAATTAACGAAGTAAATATAAAACAGTCTCAAATAACATGGTTTCACCCTTCTTATTTTTTACCTTTGGGTCAATATACCACACACACTTGCGATATTTAAAATATGATACCAGTTAGACCTAAGCATTGCTCGAGATGGGAGGTAGAAACACGTATTACAAGGATTAATGTTATTAGTGGAATAACAAAGTAATTTTATTTATATTATTATTTATAGTTAAGGCATTCATTGACATGGTGGAGGTTTAAAGACATTGTAATTTGTTTTTATCAACCACTGTTGATGGCACTTTTTGTAACGGTATAACCCTACCGGTTTCAAGACTTTCACTTCATCATCAGGGGAGCACAAACAAGACCTAATCTTGTTTGTGTTCCCCTGATGATGATATGAAATCCTTGAAACCGTTAGGGTTATATATACCGTTACAAAAAGTGGAATAAACAGTGTTTGATAAAAACAAACTACAATTTTATTTACTTTTGTTGACTCAACATTTGAGAAAAAATCTTGTCCGTTTGGTTGCAAGAAAAGGTAATAAATACACCATATTTAATATTGTTTGTTTAGGTGTTGACCAAAATTTAAATGTTACCAGTGCTTTTCTGTGCTCAGTGATGTTTGAAAATTAAATTATATTATATTTGTCCTCTAGCGGACGGATCTCTAAGTTATCTTCCTTGTTAGCTCCAATCTTTAAGAAGATCTTCAGCTAGGAACTGGCAACTGACACACCTCGGTACGACTCCGTTTTAATTGGGTTACTTGCATCCACTTTACTAGATCATTTCCCGTTTATAATAGTTTACCAAAGCGCAGTTTCTCTCAGCACTTACAGCTTTATTTAATCCACTTTTCAATTTAAATCATCTAAGCTGCACTGTGAGTACTTTTTTAATTGAAATAATTTTTTTAATGAAGCTTTTTATAATAATAGACGAAAAATTCTTTTTTTTTTCGGTTTCATATAAATTTACGGTAAAACAGTAAAGTTGAATCAAGATTAGATCTACAAATTTATTTGCATATATATGTTATGTCCAGTTGCGTTTTCTGTGTATTATTTATATTTATTTAAGACATAATTAATTATTATAGAAAAAAAGTTCTATCAAAACAAAGAATTCAAAAAGGGTCACCTTTCTTAAAAAAATCTTTTGAATATCATGACCCTTAAGTATTGCTCTCGTAAATAACCGGGTTATTCCGCCTGTAGGTTTTTGGGACATGAGGTAGAAACATGTGTAGCGGGGATAAATATAACTAGTAGAACTACAAAATAATTTATAGTTAAATATTTAAAAATATGTTTCCATTAATTTTTAAATAAATTATGCTAAAACAGACATTGTCTTTGGATATTTCTCCAGTTCATCACGTTTCATTTTTGCATAGTATTTTACTATTCATACCGTTAAACTCTGGATCCAGCTATCACTTTTAATTCTTGCACCATCATTATAGCTTGCTTCAAAAGGTTACTTTTAAATCATTATATATCTTTTCAATGACAATGCGTGTCTTTCTTTATTCAGAATTCAATGTTTCATAATCTGCGTTACATCCGAGATATTAATGTTCGTTATATGCGGGACCCACTGCAGGAAGGCAGACTTGGAAGTAAAGGGACGTCTTTTCCGTAGGCTTTTATAGTCAACAGATAAAGTTTAAATTCATCTGCTATTTTATGAAATGTAAAGTAGGGTGATATCGAAGTAATTCATAACGTATTGCTTTAGAATATTCAAATCATTCAGTATAGGGTTTCCAATTCATCGTTTAATTTGACTAACTAGTTTTCGGTTAATTTTTACATTCATGAAACCGGTTAATCGTTTCTAACCAGTTTTGCAAAAACATGTGAACATAAATAAATATACATCAAGAATTGATCTTTATAAGCCATTTCACTACAGGAAATACCCTGTATATGATAATATGATCGTCGTTGAGCAAATTTATTTAGTTATGTATATTTATAAGTTGAGGCGTTGAGGGTATTTATATATTTCAAATACTTGTTAAAGGCTACACAATTTATAATTGAGTTAAGAAATATTCACAAATATAACCAATGTATTTTCATTTTTAAATATCTATATTGAATGCTCACGATATGAATAAATTATTTATGTCTGTTGTTTAAGATTAGAAAAACTTGATTAAAATAAACTGACCATTGGCGTCAAGATGGTCATAAAAATAACCAATGAAATAACACGTCGTATCCGAAACTTTGCACAAACGCTCCATCAAAATATAGCAAAAACAATGTGGTTGGATAATTAAATTTTTTTATTTTATTTTCTAACATATTAACCGAATTAAAATAACCTATTTTCGGTTATTTTGATAATATTAAACTAACCTGTTAACCGATTTTAGATTAACTGGTTTGAAAGGCCTGATTCAGATGACGTGCGAGGTCGTAATGGAACAAGGAGAAAAAAATGTGAAGATTACTGTGACGTCGTTGACAGACATTTATCTTCAAACCCGGGGATGGCTTATCTAATCCTGTAGGAACTGAATTCTTAAACGGCATTCTAGCCTGGTTTTCATTTTAGACCTTTTAATAAATTCTTGGTTAGTTGTAAAAGTTTGTAATATGGTAATAAGTTCACCAGGTTGTACTCTTTTCAACGATATAAGTATAATACAGAGGAAATATGCAAATAAGCTGCAGGTACTGTAGCTCCTTGCTCTGCATGCAATATGATATGCCTTTAGGCGTGGTTCCGCAGAGGGAAGAGATGATGATGATTCGTTGATAAATAAAACACGTTTTGGACCGCAATGCGGAAGAAGAGTTTTTATTAGTAAACGTAGGTATTTATACTATTTCCGCGTGTGTGCGGGAATGCGAGCAAGATATCCTTCGTCTCGTGTCTGCATTAGCGAAACGATTAATGTCGTATGTAGGTGATAATTTATTTACGGAACCGCCGCGACAGACGTGTTGCGTTCTCGCTCCGGCATGGAATGCGGTCCACTCCCGGCTACGGGTTGAATGACCGGCGTGTGAACTTCGGACTTTTTGTATTGTCAAGGAGTGAGAAGGTCGCATCGCCGGTCATTGACCGAGTGTGCGATTGAGTGTGCGACGACCGCCACATGCCTATCATAAATGAGTTTAAATAGTCTTCTCCGGTGATACCAACTTCAGGTACCGTGATCACCCACTTTGTATTTTGCGTGCTATTATACTCGTCACGGATTATGGGCATTTATATTAATTCAATATAAGAATCAATTAAACAAATAATGACTTTACCTGACAGTAAAAGAGTCTTGTGAAAATAAAATTTCACATTAACAGCACCGGAATCCAAATAGCAAACGCCGCTTTGTTATTTTCTAATAATTTCTTTGTAAAACATTTTTTAAGTTCAATTTTCACTGTTTAAATACTTCCCCCAACACTCTTAAAGTTACTATTATACTTTTAAAGTCAGGAAATCCGACCAATTAGGAATAGTTTGTTATAAAAAGGGTAAGAAGCTACAACACAAGTTCCCCTTAAGTAGGTCAAGAGAATCGTTTAGCGAGAAATATGTGCAAGAGGGGTGTTTCAATCCATTGTGAGCGAGAAATGGGCGCAGGTACGCCGTCTCAAGAGTTGTTAGACGAACTAAGTGATACAATAAGAGTTATATTGGAATAAAAATACAGGGTGAATCAAAATTGTTTAAAAAGAAATATTTGAAAGAGAATTTAAAGAAAAATATTTATTTTTTTTCCATTATTTTCTCATATATGCTACATCCGGCTAACTTATTGCTAAATTGCATTTTTTTTCTTATCACCCGTCTCATCTTGGATGCATTATAATCTATGACAGACAGACAAAAAAAAACAGAGAAAATGAGTTTGTTCAAGGATAATGAAGGGGACCAAACGAAACTTAGAAAGAAAGGACATTCAGAGTTAAACAATATTGTTTTAGTCTCTCGTAAACGTTTACGTCTTAATACCTGAAATAATTATAAGGTTTTAAAAATATTTTCTTGTTGTGAGTGTATTATTTACACTAAATGCAGCATGTTGTATTAGTTTAGATAGGTGGCGCCCTAAACGTTCCAAGTCGATAATACAGTATTCTACTTTTCATTTATCAAAAGAGGTTAATAGGGATAGTACACGTCTGGTAATTCTTGGAAGTTCATTCCACAGACGCGCCGAGTGAACCGTAAATGATGTGTGAAATGTGGCGTACTGTGGAATTTTCCTATCATCTAAAATACATAATATTTATTATGTTGTTTACACAAATCGTGAACACGTGTCGTGAACACAAATCCGCCTTAACAAATCCTCTAATTTATTCTGAAATGGCTAATCATTGTCACCGGGAAAACCATACTTTTTCTATCGATGATGCCAAATTCTTACATATCAGTAGTAACGGAAATAAATTGGACAGATTAGAGTCCCTAGAAATTTCTAAGTCAGTACATCAGCCCGAACATCTGGTAAACAGTTATATCCCAAAAATCTCTCCACTCTCGGCCAAAATCGTCCCATGCCTCCCTCACCCCTCAGCCCCAACCGTTGAAGCGTGTATATCGGTACCAGTTCGAACAGAATTTAGTCTTGTTTGTGCTCCCTGAAGATGAGGTGGAAGCCTTGTAACCGGTAGGGTTATACCGTTACAAAAAAGTGGAATAAACAGTATTTGATAAAAATAAATTACAATATATTGTATATATATATATAAACATAATGTTTTTTGTAAGTTAATTTATTTTTGAATATATATGCTGATATGTAGTGACCGGAAAGTTTGGCAGTCTATCTTCGATGCATTCCACATGAAAAATGGCGTGATAGAATTTATGTATATTTAAAAATATTGATTTTTTCGAGTTCTTTATTGCGACACTGGCAAATGCAATTTTGCAATTGACCTTTCATGATATATGCAAATAAAATGAAATATTATTTTTCCGTATTTCAAATCTTACCCGTTTAATTCATGGTATAACGAGTAAAAAAAATACAAATATTCGTGTTATACTTTTAATTATTCGTTTATATTCCAAACCTACCAACCACGTAATGTTGCGTGCCTGGAACAATGCAGTCTGCGTTTCGAGAAAGTTCTGATTGCGCAAAACATGGATATTCATTAAGAAGTCAGGGTGTTGTGTATTTATGTTAAATATTAATAATTGAATTTTTTATTTCATAAAAAAATCAAAACCCTTTGTTACTGGTTATCGAGGGCAGCAGCTTTTAAAAGCTTTTTTTTCTGAATCAGTTTCATTGAAATTTTTATCTTTTGTCAAAAATAAAAGGTAGCACTGATATTGCTGATGGTCAGGTGAATTGGAAAATTGCTATCCATACTTTGTACAAAGGTGTGATTTAAACTGTGTGGCACTACACTTTCGTTTTGTATAGTATAATGCAAGCGGCTTATTGCTTTAACAAATGGCAATATTTTGCAAGCAACTAGATACGAGTATTTATAAGAAAAAAGCGTTTAACAAAAACCAGACTTAAATTATTTTTAATAACACTTGGGTTTAAACTTAACCACGCAGGAGCCTTATTACGCCCAGTCTTATACCATATAAGGCCACACAGGTCGTCAAACAACTTAAAACCATCATGAATAAAAAAAACACTCAAAAAATCGACTGTTCAAAGCTACCTGTTCAAAAATGAAATATTATTAGATAGCCGACTTTAAATTAAAAATTATGTGTTGACCTTAATGGTTTTTAGAAGATAAAAGAAGGCGGTCAAAGCGTGGCTGAGAGAGACACATGTAAAGAGAGATTTGTTTGGTATGGGTGTGAGTATTGCTACCTCATCGCACTGAAGAAAGGAAGGTTTCTATAATTGGAAGACCGCTTTTATTTTTTTTTGATATACGAGTAAACTGCATATGGTGATAAAGCTATGAATCGTACGAGTGTGTACAAGTGGTGTTGCGAGTTTAAAAACGGTCGTACGTCTGTGCATGATGATCAGAGGAGCGGAAGACCTTCAATAATGACTGACGAAATTGTGGAAAAAATCGAAAATGCGCTCCGTGACGATCGCAGATTGAATATATCCCTCAAGGGGAGACCATCAACTCTGCAAGATACTGTGAGACCCTAAAAAAAATGCGGAGGACGATTCAGTACAAACCCTGATCCTAATATTTTTAATTTGATATTTGTGAATTATTAAAATTTAAGTAAGGTATTCTTATTTTTAACTTTCTGCTACATTTGCTATTCTATACTGCATAGCATTCACTATTATTTTGTAGTTTGGGGTGTACGTTGTAAGATATTAATTACTACATGACAATAAGCTCGCTAGGTTGCACTTGAAATTATGACAGAACTTTTGTCGTATCTGGTGCTGTGGCGTGTAATAGCTTTCCTGTAAGTTATAGAGGAATGTGTGACATGTGCAGTTTTGGGAAACATTTAAAGACAACCTTTTTTTTGACCTAGCGAGTTTATTACCATGTGGCAATCTCTTCCAAACAACCAGAAATATGTTTTTATATGCCCTAAGTGTTAACCAGACTGGAATCCTATTTAAAAAAATCTGGGTTCCAGTGGGGATCGAACCCGCAACCTTCGGATCGGCAGACAATTGTCTTACCACCAAGCCATGGAGATCGTCTTTGGAAGGTACTATCAAAACTTAATGATTATATATGAACGATTTACACATGCACTATGCTGCATCAAAAGCCAAATGTGTTACTTACTAATGCTGGAAGATTTACCATGTTTTTTGTGTAGTTTGTTTTCCGTTGGAAAATTTTGTTACATTTTTAATGTCAATTATAATACCGCCCTTAAGAAGAATTTGTTCCTGAACGGCGCTTTATAAATAGTTATTTAATATTATTATTATAACATTTTAAAATTATTTAATTAAATCCTCTTAATGCGAAAATTATCAATATATCAAGTTTAACTACAATGTATCAACTATACGTACAATATATCAAGTTAAACTACAATATATCAAGTTTAACTTTTTTATGTTCGTACGTACAGTATATCAAGTTTAACTACAATATATCAAGTATACGTACAATATATCAAGTTTACGTACAATATATCAAGTTTAACTACAATATATCAAGTTTAACTATTTTATATCAAGTTTAACTATTTTATGTTCATGAAAAAAAAGCAAAAGGGTTGTTAAAAGACAAAGCAGAGAAAATAAAACACTCCTAAAATAATAATTCGTGTAGGAAATTGTTCAGACTGTATTTAAACTGGTTCAATATCGCAACATTCACTTCATTATTGGGCAGTTTGTTCCAAGATGCCATAATTTGGTTAGCAAAACAAAGTTTTCTTGGATTATTGTCGAATTTAATTTTGGAGTGTTTCTTCTCTTATATCCTCTCAAATGTGTACTTTGGTAAGGAGAAAATTGTTGGCAAAATTCCGAACCATCATAATTACTGCGATGGCTCGAGTATCTTCTCTAACCTTTTTACGGCGATGGCTCGAGTATCTTTCGTGTGTCCCACAGGCGGCGGTGTTTTACCTCAATAAATTTATATTGTATCTACATAAAAATATGACTCACCATTATCCCGAATCTGATTACTGTGGAACTGTGCGCCGATGCATTTTTTAGCTGACACTATACACACGTAATATTATCCAAATCAAAGCTATAAATAAAGTGCGACAATATAAGAAGCAATAATCGAAGAAAACAATAATCCATAAACAATGAAAAAGGCAATTAATTCAATACGCAATACGCGTACTTACAAAAAAAATATCGACGCAAAATACGTCATATTGATCGGGAGCAATCGTCATTAGAAACATGACCTTCAACACACCCGAACGTGTGGCGCTAATATTTAAAATGCTTTAAATTTCGACGGCCTCGAATCGGTCTGTTTAAATCCTTCTTATGGATCAAGTACTTGAAGTTTTGATGATTTTAAAAGAGATGTCACTAGAGGACACGTTTTGTCTTATATTCAGGGTAAAAATTTTAAAGAAGATTTAATTTTGACTGAGATATCGTCACGCAAGTTAGTGGCCACTTAAATGGTCGCTCGCCAGGACGGCACGTATTTTGTATGGGCCAGTTAAGTGGTCCCCCGCCGTGAAAGAGTTAAGACAATTAATAACATTCAATAAAATCTCAGGGATTTCGTCTTCGTTACATAGTAAACTACTTCTTTAAACACGGTCTTTCACCGTAAGTCAAATTAGTTAGTGTTTTTCAAACATTTTTAATGCAGCTTTAAGGTAGACACCTTAATTTTTTTATTATTTCTCAAAATAGATAAAAAAGTTTTATATTTCTAAAATATTTATTTTACCACAGTTAAAATTGTTTCAGAGAAATCGAAATACATTTTTTTAAACTGTCAAATATATTTTATAAAAATAATAACTTTGATCCCAGTCACTGAAAAATAACCTGTTTTAAAATATAATTATAAATTGAAACATTGTTTTATCCACTTGAAAATATATATTGAACCCAATATATTGTGTTATAGCAAGGAGTGGAATCATGGACCCTCAAAGTTGGTAGTATGAACCGACTGGAAGCATTCGAAATGTGGATGCACCGGAGAATGCTACGGATACCCTGGACGGATATGGTCAGCATCACAAGGGTTCTTCAAAGAGCCAAAGTTGATAGAGAGTTGCTGACTAATATTATAATCCGAAAGGTGTCCTACTTGGGTCATGTACTTAGATGAGCAAAGTACAAATTACTGCACCTGATCATCCAAGGAAAAATAGAAGACCAAAGAGGTGTTGAAAGGAGGTTAATCGCCTGGTTACGCAATATACGTGATTGGACTGGCATAAAGGGAGATCTTTTTCGGGCTGCCGGGGACAAAGATATCTACTCTCGGGTGATATTCAACGTTGGGGGGGACCTGATATGACACTGGGAAGAAGAAGATTGAACCCAACTAGTTTCAAGTTATATGTGACTCATCTACTCCAAACTTACTAAAGGAATACTCCGTACTGCCTCCTTAGTTTACTTAGTTTGGAATAACCCTTTAGTTAGTTCGGAATAGATGAATCGCATATGACTTGAAAGTAGTTGGGTTAAATGTATATTTTTAAGTGCATAAAACAGTGTTACAGATTTAAGTTATATATGAATAAACATGAATTTCAAAGAGCGTTGTCGGGAGACAACATTATTTTCAACACTATTTATCGAGTATACGGCTTAGATCCACTTGAGTATACATACACATGCGGCTTTCAATAAAATTAGAAGCGTATTCTACGATGATAATCTACACTTGAAACTTCGACAACAGTTAGTCAAATGCTACGTTTGGTCAGCGTTATTGCATGGAGTGGAATCATGGACCCTCAAAGTTGGTAGTATGAACCGACTGAAAGCATTTGAAATGTGGATGCACCGGAGAATGCTACGGACACCCTGGACGGATATGGTCAGCAACATAAGTGTTCTTCTAAGAACCAAAGTTGATAGAGAGTTGCTGACTAATACTAAAATCCGAAGGTGTCCTATTTGGGTCATGTACTTAAAGGAGAAAAGTACAAATTACTGCACCTTTCATTCAAGACAAAATAGAGAGTCGAAGAAGTGTTAGCAGGAGGCAAATCTCCTGACTCCGCAATATTCGTGATTGGACTGGTATAAGGAGCGCCGGGGATCTTTTTCGGGCTGCCGGAGACAAAGATGTCTACTCTTAGGTGATATTCAACGTTGGAAGAACCTGATGTGACACTGGGAAGAAGAAGAGTATACACATAACTCGCGGATCGTCTTTGGACGTGTTGGTTAAGCAACAACACTTTTACATATCTAGCGCGTGTGAACATTGCTACATTGTTAAAATTTTGAAGTTTAACCAGCTAAAACTTTAAATGGTCTAAAATTGTAATTTATTGTAGAAAAAAATGTTTCATTAAGTAGACTCACATAATTGCATACTCACTTGAATTTGATGGGACAAATCATCTTAGTTTGGGTGGACTGTCTATTAAAAAAACATCGTCAAATTTGATTCTTTAATCAATATAGATTTTAAGCGTCAATTTATTATATATACGAGTAAAAACCCCCATGTTAAAACATTATTGACGGCAAAATTATGTATTAATTTAATAAAATATTATATGTCAACACGGTTCTATATATTTTTAATATTTAATAAATCTTGAGTTTATGCCATAATTCGTTTGTTTTAATTTTTATTTTAATTAAAATATATTTGAAGTCCGCATTGTTATGTATAAAAAACCGCATAAACCTTTCTTTCAGTAAAAGTTTAAATACATCGGAATTTAATATTTCAATTTATGTACAATATATAAAATCCTATATATTAATGTTTTTAATAAATTGGATGACAATATTGTCTCATGTATAAGTATAAGAAATATTTTAACAAGTTTCATAAGCCTAAGTTCTTCAATAAATCTTGATTCTTTGCAACAGCTTATATGAAATTTTGTTTAATATTGATTTAAACATATTTGACACCAGCATTGTTACATAAAAAAAAACTTAAAAGCTTTAATAAACTAGCTTTAATAAGGTTGTTCAATAAATTTCGACTTTAGACGTCAATTTAAATGAAATATTATGTTTTGATGGTTTAAACAAATTTGACGTCAGTATTTTTACGTACTAAAAATTCTATATAAAGCTTTCATATAACTGAATTCTTTTTTATTGCCATCAACTTCCAAGAACATTTATTGTTTCTTAATATATTTTATATAAACATTGTAACGATTAAATATACGAGAAAATGCCTTATAAAGCTTTCATAAAACTCCATTCTTCAATTAATTTTGATTCTAGGCATCAACTTATAACATATTAAGTCTCATATTATGTAATTTTAAACATATTTGCTGTCAGTATTATTATGTGCATACAAAATATCAAAAAGCTTTCATTTCATTAAGTCTTTCAATAAATCTTGATTCTAGTCATGATTTTCTTTTGTTTTTGAATTATTTGGTGTAAATATTGTTAATAATAAAAAAATAGCTTAAAAAACTTTTATAAAACTAAATTTTTCAATATGTCTTGAATTAAGTCATCAATTTATATGAAACCTTACGATGTTTTAAACATATTTGATATAAACATTGTTACGAGTATGTATAAAAACACCTTACAAAGCTTACATGAAACAAAGTTCTTCAATGTTTCTTGATTGTATAATATAAACAGGAAGCTTTATTTAAAGATTGATTGGGGCTTAATTCGCGAATAAAATGTTTTTTTTTAAGTGTTTGTAATCATTCCAGTTATCTCGAATTTCCAAGTTACCTCGCACATACGAGTAAGTTTATGAAGTCGTACTAAAAATAGTGTCCCAATTTTACATACGCACTGACGTCATAGCAAATTTTAGATATTCATCGTAAGAAAGTGGGAGTACTTTATGTCACTAACCAAAAGTGGGAGTATGTCACTAACCAAAATCGATTGAGATTATTCACGATACGAAAACAGCTTTTGTATGCGGTCACTATTAAAGTTTACGATTGGATTTTCATTAAAACTTTCATTACGATTGAAGAAAATCAAATGTGTTCTTATTGTAAACAACGAAATGAATTTACGAGTGCATTATTGATTGAATTTAAATAATTAATTATCGATTTGTACTATTTCACATCTTTGACGTGACATGAACTATATTGAAAGGTACTGAATCTATTCTTCAAGGCGAAATTTAAAATTCAGTAAGACAGTGTTCATAACAACTTAAGAAATAGTGTTTTTGACAATTTTGTAGCTGCAAACAAGATAAATATATAACATATAAAGTTAATGTAGAGGCTATAATATAAGTCTTGTAGAAAGATAATTAATTGTCTAAAACACGTAGATTATTTCTTCGACGTCCTTAATAATGACATCTGGAAACGAATGAACAAAGAAATTCACCACCAGAGGCAAAATATATATAGGAAATGAGAAAAAAACAGGTGTTATACAGGTTACGAGCACTTATATTGCAAGGCAATATTAAGTGCAACAAGAAGACGCATATACTGGTTGAGAAACCGAAAAGAGTGGTTGATTGTATTTTCAGAGTTTTGTTTAGGAACAATGCCTTTAAAATTGAGAACGACAACGAATTACTATGCGAGACAATGCTTCATAAACCTGTATATTCAACTATGTATTTTTCCGAAATTGATGTTTCGATCACAAAGTTTATTAAAAGTAGTATTTACTACGAAAGTAGTACTTATGTTACTAAGAAAGTAGTACTTACTAAGAAAGTAGCACTCGCTAAGAAAGTATCACTCGTCAAGAAAGTAGCCCTCGCTTATAAAGTAGCACTCACTAAGAAAGTAACACTCGCTAAGAAAGTTGCACTCGTTAAGAAAGTAGCACTTGCTAAGACAGTAGTACTTGCTAAGAAAGTAGCATTTGCTAAGAAAGTTGTCCTTGCTAAGAAAAAAGTACTTACTTAGAAAGTAGTAATTACTAAAAAAATTAGTACTTACTAAGAAATATTAACTGAGTATGACATTTTCTTAACAAGACACCTTTATTGGGTAAAACACAACTATGTGTTTTTTCCGAAATTGATGTTTCGATCACAAAGTTTATTAAAAGTAGTATTTACTACGAAAGTAGTACTTATGTTACTAAGAAAGTAGTACTTACTAAGAAAGTAGTACTTACTAAGAAAATAGCACTCGCTAAGAAAGTATCACTCGTCAAGAAAGTAGCCCTCGCTTATAAAGTAGCACTCACTAAGAAAGTAACAGTCGCTAAGAAAGTAGTACTTGCTAAGACAGTAGTACTTGCTAAGAAAGTAGTACTTGCTAAGAAAGTAGTACTTACTAAGAAAGTAGTACTTACTAAGAAATATTAACTGAGTATGACATTTTCTTAACAAGACACCTTTATTGGGTACATTTAAATCATAACAGATTATATGTTTATGTTTTTTTTCATACTAGATTCGTTAAGAGAAATCGTATTTTATCAACGCCAATGAGAAATCGTATTTTACCCTGCATATACAAATATGTGTTTTTCCGAAATTGATGTTTTGATCACAAAGTTTATTAAAAGTAGTACTTACTACGAAAGTAGTACTTATGTTACTAAGAAAGTAGTACTTACTAAGAAAATTGTACTTACTAAGAAAGTAGTACTTACAAAGAAAGTAGTACTTACTAAGAAATATTAACTGAGTATGACATTTTCTTAACAAGACACCTTTATTGGGTACATTGAAATCATAACAGATTATATGTTTATGTTTTTTTTCATACTAGATTCGTTAAGAAAAATCGTATTTTATCAACGCCAATGAGAAATCGTATTTTAACCTGCATATACAAATATGTGTTTTTCCGAAATTGATGTTTTGATCACAAAGTTTATTAAAAGTAGTACTTACTAAGAAAGTAGTACTTATGTTACTAAGAAAGTAGTACTTACTAAGAAAGTAGCACTCGCTAAGAAAGTATCACTCGTCAAGAAAGTAGCCCTCGCTTATAAAGTAGCACTCACTAAGAAAGTAACACTCGCTAAGAAAGTTGCACTCGTTAAGAAAGTAGCACTTGCTAAGACAGTAGTACTTGCTCAGAAAGTAGTACTTGCTAAGAAAGTAGTACTTACTAAGAAAGTAGTACTTACTAAGAAAGTAGTACTTACTAAGAAAGTAGTATTTACTAAGAAAGTAGTACTTACTAAGAAAGTTGTACTTACTAAGAAAGTAGAACTTACTAAGAAAGTAGAACTTACTAAGAAAGTAGTACTTACTAAGAAATATTAACTGAGTATAACATTTTCTTAACAAGACACCTTTTTTGGGTACATTTAAATCATAACAGATAATATGTTTAGGTTTTTTTTCATACTAGATTCGTTAAGAAAAAACGTATTTTATCAACGCCAATGAGAAATCGTATTTTAACCTGCATATACAAATATGTGTTTTTTTCCGAAATTGATGTTTTGATCACTAAGTTTATTAAAAGTAGTACTTACTAAGAAAGTAGTACTTATGTTACTAAGAAAGTAGTACTTACTAAGAATGTAGCACTCACTAAGAAAGTAACACTCGCTAAGAAAGTGGCATTCGTTAAGAAAGTAGCACTTGCTAAGACAGTAGTACTTGCTCAGAAAGTAGTACATGCTAAGAAAGTAGTACTTACTAAGAAAGTAGTACTTACTTAGAAAGTAGTACTTACTAAGAAAGTAGTACTTACTAAGAAAGTAGTACTCAGTAAGAAAGTTGTAATTTCTAAGAAAGTAGAACTTACTAAGAAAGTAGTACTTACTAAGAAATATTAACTGAGTATGACATTTTCTTAACAAGACACCTTTATTGGGTACATTTAAATAATAACAGATTATATGCTAAGGGTTTTTTTCATACTAGATTCGTTAAGAAAAATTGTATTTTATCAATTTATAAGCAACGATTAGGCATCAAAGGAAATAACGAGTTTGAAAATGTGTGTATTAAGTATTTTTTACATTTAGCACAGAATCAAAACAGATTAATATAAATTTGATGCTTATTTTAACTCCATCGTATAAATCAATAGTTCTAAATCTATGCAATAGGGTGGAGTTTCATTAAAGTGATTTCACCATTTCAGGTCCCCTGGCGTGGAATCACGATCCTCTAAGTATTATAGATATGGGTGACATGTGCAGATTTAGGAAGACAGTCCTTTTTGGTAGGTCTTACCAAAGTTTATGATTATATATGAATACTACATATACACACTGCACTACACCCAAAGCCGAATGCGTTACTATAACATATCGGAAGATCTACCAAGGTTTTTTTATAGTTCGTCTTCCCTAGCTAAGTTTTTTTTGCTGTTTTCTTAACAAATACGTTTTTTAAACATGTGCAGATGCAGGTAACCTTCATATTCTTATACTTATTTGGTATATATATACAATTATTTTGTAATATTTTTAATCCAACAATAAAAGTGAATTCGGTACCGAGTTAGAGCGCCCTTGAGGATATGCGGGTAAGTACCTTCCTATTCTTACACTCAACAGGTATATATATTTATACTGTAATATTTTTAATCCATCAATAAAAGTGGATTCGATACCGAGCTAGAGCGCCCTTGGGCATATGTGGGTAAGTACCTTTCTATTCTTACACTCAACTGGTATATACCATATAGTTATATTGTAATATTTTTAATCCATCAATAAAAATGGATTCATACCGAGTTAGGATGGATTGGATTTGATACCCTTGAGGAAAGTCACTTGAATTGTCTTTTTATTATTATTATTATTAGAAATACTTATTCATCTCGTACAATTAATAAATATATCAAATAAAATATTTCTTACGTTAATAATTAAAACCAGTAGCTTAATTAAAACCAGTAGCTTAATTAAAACCATTAGCTTAATTAAAACCAGTAGCTTAATTAAAACCAATAGCTAAAAAAATCTCCGCCGACTTCTTATTAACGAAAATAGTTAACGATTAAGCATTTTGATTAAAAACTGTGTTTCTGATTGGTCATTAACTAGAGTAGCGATAATCCGCAGTTAGCCTCGAGGCTTTTGTAATAGCAAAATGTAACTTATTAATCTGGGACAAAGTTATTTGAGAAACTGTCTGAATATTCAAAACACCATTGGCAATGATTGCGGTCCCGCGAAAACTCGAGAATTTTATCAACTTTTGACAACCTGGATTTCGTATCTCTTACTCTTAAAGAACTTTGTCCGTTTGAATAAATTAATTGGAGCCTATTACGGTCATTTGAAAATTATTTAATAAAAGCTTGGAAAATTGTAATGTTTTTAAAAATGAATTTGTTCATATTATAAAAAATAACAAGGTATCAATTATTATAATTTGCGTCAACTCAACTGTCTTAATGAATCAAATAAAAATAGTTGGAATTAATTTGTTATTGAAAATATTTGAGAAGCACTTTGCTTCGAAAACTTTTTCAATTGAATATCAAATGGAAAGAAAGCACATGCAAATGAAAAATAAACACTTAAGTTTTTTTCAAAAGCGTTTTTTTACAAAGGGGGTTTCTTGGAGAAAATAAACAAGAAAAATGTAATGGTTCACATATTATCCATTGAGATGATAAAGTTTATATTAGGTCCTTACATATGAAATTGGCGTTTTGCCGTACTGGCAACTTTGATCTCAAATATCTTCTCTTTGGTTAGGAATTCCAAATTCAAATTTATACAGCTATTTACTCAAGTATTTGTGTTTCAAAAATTATAATTCATTTGTTTTTTCCTCAATTGTTTTTTTTCTTTGCGTCACTCAGTTTACAAAATGGAAAACTTGAAATATCGCGTTATTTACGAGTACGAGTTCCACCGTGGCACCAGTGCTGCAGAAACGGCTCGAAGGATTAATGATGTGTATGGCGACGGTGCCGCAAAAGAAAACACAGTGCGTTTTTGGTTCCAACGTTTTCGTTCTGGAAATTTCGACCTGCATAACAAGCCCCGTGGACGGCCGGAGACCAAAGTTGATAATGAAGAATTGAAGGCTATTGTGGAAGCGGATCCATCGCAAACCACGTCCGAGTTAGCTGCAGGCTGCGGTGTTAGTGATAAAACTGTTTTAATCCACTTGAAGCAAATTGGGAAGGTGAAAAAGCTTGAAAAGTGGGTACCTCACGAATTGAGTGAAGCAAATCAACAAACGCGCGTTGACTGCTGCGTTGCATTACTCAACCGGCACAATAATGAAGGGATTTTGAATCGAATCATTACCTGTGATGAAAAGTGGATCCTGTATGATAATCGGAAGCGCTCATCGCAATGGCTGAACCCTGCCGAACCAGCCAAACCATGCCCCAAGCGAAAATTGACTCCAAAAAAGTTACTTGTGAGCGTTTGGTGGACTAGTGCTGGTGTCGTTCACTACAGCTTTCTTACATCTGGCCAGACGATTACGGCAGATGTCTATTGTCAGCAACTGCAAACCATGATGGAAAAGCTAGCTGCTAAACAACCGAGGCTGGTTAATCGCTCTAGGCCACTGCTACTTCATGATAACGCTAGACCACACACTGCACAACAGACGGCTACCAAATTAGAAGAGCTTCAATTGGAATGTCTAAGACATCCACCGTACTCTCCGGACCTTGCCCCAACAGATTACTATTTTTTTCGAAATTTGGATAACTTCTTGCAAGGGAAAAAATTCAACTCCGATGGGGCAGTCCAAACCGACTTCAAAGATTTTATTGATTCCCGTCCGAATGGTTTTTTTAGTAAAGGGATCGATGAACTACCTATGAGATGGCAAAAGTGCATAGATAGCAATGGTACATACTTTGATTAAATAAATATATTATATTAAAAAAAAATCAACTTTATGTTCCTCCCAAACAAAACGCCAATTTCATATGTAAGGACCTAATATCTACGTATGAACAAATATTTATCTTAATACCACGTGTTCTAATTGTAAAAAAAAAACGCTTGTGTTCCAGTTTGGGGATTTTGAGTTTAATTTCTGTTTGTATCAATTTTATTTTAAAAAGGTTGTAGTCTGATTTTCAATAAAAGCCTTTTATCATATTTTTGGTTGATTTGAAAATATTTCAAACCACCCTTCAGTTTATAACACATCGATCAATAAGTCCCGGGACTAACCAACAGATGGCGCCTCTAATACCAAATCCATACCATCCTCAGTTAGTACCAATCGTTAGAAGTTACGTATCAAACTTTCATGACATTGTGTCATTGAGTTACAGTGGTTTGAGTGACGCTACTTTTGCTATTTTCAAAACAATGGAAAAAACCGAATTTCGTGTGTTGATAAAACATTACTTTTTAATGGGAAAAAATATTGTTCAAAATCAGCGATGGCTTGAAAAGTGTTATCCGGGCTCTGCTCCGTCGAAAACAACCATTTGTCGGTGGTATGCTGATTTCAAACGCGGTCGTACAGACACAAATGATGCTGAACGTCCAAATGAGGCTGTTACACCAGAAAATATAAAGAAAACCCTCAAAATCGGGGAAAACCATCAATAGCGAATACAATTACATTGCGTTATTGGAGCGTTTGAAGGCAGAAATTGCAAAAAAATGGCCCCATATGAAGAAGAAAAAGTTATCTTTCATTAGGGCAATGCACCGTGTCACAAGTTGATGGTAACGATGGCCAAATTGCATTAGTTGAACTTCGAATAGCTTCCGCACCCACCGTATTCTCCAGATTTGCCCCCCAGCGACTATTGGCTGTTCGTAGACCTCAAAAAGATGCTCCAGGGAAAGAGATTTGGCTCCAATGAAGAAGTGATTGCCGAAACTAACTCCTATTTTGAAACCAAAGATAAATCGTTCTTCACGGCTGGCATAGAAAAGTTAGGAAAACGTTGGAATGAATGTACCGTTCTTGAAGGAGACTATGTTGATGAATAAAGAAGAATTTTGGCAAACAAATGTTGTTTTAGTAGTTAATCCCGGGACTTATTGATCGATGTGTTATATAAAGGTAGTGCAATACAATACAATGATTTATTTCCAATTTATATGAAGATTTAAAAAGATAGACAATAATTTGTGTTCCATTGATTTAAGACATAATTCATTCGGATTTAATTCAGTCATAACAGGTGATCGAACAAGGGGATTTCCCTAAGAGACGTACATTTGATGATACATATCAATAACTCCAACAAAATTTAAAAAAAATGTTATTAAGTGTACATACAAATAAATAGCGTTGTTATGTTTTATACTGGAGACTGATAAAACTGAAGAAATACTTATTATCTTGTCGTGTAGCTTATGATTGAGCATCGTGACTTCCATGATAGCCCTTGACGACTTCTCTACATACATCCGAGGACTCAACGACTCGAAGAGCTGTTGTTAAGGGCATTTCTGTCAGGTTTCTCATTTGGCTAGTTCAATACGTTGAGGCTCTTCCTTTTGTGCGTCGTCCTTCTACGCTTTCATTGACCACAAGACTCTCCAAACTGAATACTTGGTTATAAGCAATGTATTCAAAAGATCAGAGATTTTGTCGTAGACATATTGTGGACAATCTATCGATGAAACTCTTTTCTTCGATAATGAACACATTAGAAGAAATACTTTTAGAGATTTAATAAATTTGTACTTCATTTTAAAATATGCAATCCACTCAAAGTAGGATGATTTGTAACACCAAACTAAAGACATTATGGAATTATATGAGTCAATATATAAAACCAATCAAAAAAAAAATTATAAGTCAAGATAATTTAAAATTTCAACAAATTAAGTTTAAACAACTTAACAATCGATCTATAAATGGAAAAGTTCCTCAAAGAAAGAAGAAACGCAACATTCATTGGACGCGACAGACATGGTTTTTAGTAAATCAAATCTATCTCGCAAAGGACCACCGAAATGATGTACTTATTAAGAAATTTATAAAGTCAAGGACCTGGGAAATCGATGAAATAAAGGATTTATTTTGATAGTAAAATATTTGAAAGTAAAATTTGCCTAAAACCTTTTGAAATCTATCCAGGGACCTAACGTCACTGCAAGTTTACACCTATTGTTAAACGACTTACAATGAACCTGGAAGAAACAAAATTTTCTATGTGCTGGCAAAATATAAAATAAATATTATTTTAGTTGGTTCATTTTTCGAAAGTAATGACTTATATTAAAATGAAATGTTATGTATTAAAAATGGAAGATATATCAACGCATATAAGGGCTGTGTTTCATATGTTTTTTTTTAATAATGATATTTTTTGTTACGAGCTAACAAATGGTAAACCAACAAAGTGATGTCAAACAGGTAAAGAGCTATTAGTACTGAAAATATTTTTTGTAGGGATAATTGTCCACAAGCTGAATGTTATTTTTTAATTTTATAAAAATAAAATAAAAAATAGTGTAAAATAAAGATATATTGAAAACAATTTGATATATGGTATAACCTTTATTTTGATATCTATAGTAGTATAACGTTTATTTTGATATCTAGTATAACATACGAAAGAACGACCACATAACTTCATACCAGAAGGCATTGAACTAGTTGAATGCTAGAAATTGACGCCAAATTCACATACTGTCTCTATTGTATAACACCCTTAACTGTCCTACCACACCCTCTTATTTCGCCGAAAATTTGCAGCGTCTTTCCAATCATGGATTAGCGCTACGCTGAAACAGAGATTGTTTATTGGCCTTTCCAGTCCACCGCTCCTCTTTCTTTACGTCGTCCTTTACTGTCCATGCAGTGAGACTCTGGAATCAGTTACAAACCAATATAAGACTCGCTCCGTCCTTGGCATGCTTTAAGAAACGACTGAAAAAACTCTTAATTTCTAGTCAGTAAAATAATGTGTTTCATTCCTGATTTTTGTTTTCCTTTCCTCTCCACCATCCATTCCTTTCCTTTTGATTGATGATATCTCACTTTATATGAAAAATAATGTTCGGGTGATTGTCCGTCTTTGTGGGGTTCGTGGGCATGTGCTCACGTATGTGTTTATGGATTTCGTGGGGATGGATAGTCATTTGAATGATTTATGCGACCATGTAACTTTCTTCATTTACTTTTGTCTGGTTGGTTGGAAGAAATTGCCACCTGCCCGTAAGCCCGCCAGATTGTATTGCAAGAAAAGTGTTAAATAAATAAATATCCTTTATTTTGATATCTAGTATAACGTTTATTTTGATGTCTAGTATAAAATTTATTTTTTACATAATTGGATATTTGTAAGTCAAGAGTGTCTTGGCGGAATGTTGTTTCATTCATTCATTCATTCAAAGGACAATTTATATAGCGCCATTTAGAGAGCAAACTTTCCCCAAGGGCGCTCTAATTCGGGAGCCGAACTCACTATTATCATATTCTTTATTGAATCTTAGAAGAGACGTATGTTTCACTTTGTGGTGTCTCGTTTATAAATTTTTAATAAAATAAACATAATTTTTTTATTTTGAAGTCACCATTTCTTTGTTTGAATTATTTTTGTTTTATTTGAATTCACTACCGGTTTCAATGACCTCCGTCTTCCTCGTCAGGTGAAGAGGAACTAAATTATGTCTACAAAATATTTTTTTTCTAATTATAATAGGTATAAGAGAAGAAGAGAGGAGTAGTGAGTAAGAATGGGAGAGGTATAGGTAGGCGTCAAAAGTATGGCTTTTGAACCGGAAACGTATTTAGCAAAGGAAGTGAATTAAAATAAAACAGTGGTGAATACAAAATTTAAAAAAAATATATATTTTTACTACTTTTATTAATCTATTAGCAGTGTGGATCATATAAAACTTATTCCTAGTACACAGCGTCGTCGTTGGTGTGCCTCGCAGTCGAGGATCCCCTTGTCATTCCAATATCAATTCAGTGAACTCGCTCTGTTGGAAAGCGAAGCCGTGCCGTGGAGTTTGTTTTAAGTGAGTGAGCCGTCGCACACCAGCAAACTCACCGGCCACACCACTGCACTGAATCCGATGGCACACCGAGGTGAGACGATCGGAGCACGCCGGCATGTTGGGTGCCATTATGGATAGGGATGGGGCAATAATAAAATGAGCAAGTAGAGGATTGAAGGTGGGGGTAAATTTACAAAGAGTGAATCATATAAAACATATTCCTTGTACACAGAGTCTTCGTCTTCGTTGCTGTGCCTCGCAATCGAGGATCCCCTCGTCATTCCAATATCAATTCAGTTAACTCGCTCTGTTGGAAAGCGAAGCCGTGCCGTGGAGTTTGTTTTAAGTGAGTGAGCCGTCGCACACCAGCAAACTCACCAGCCTCACCGCTGCACTGAATACGATGGCGCACCGAGGTGAGATGATCGGAGCACACCGGCATGTTGGGTGCCATTATGGAAAGGGGTGGGGCAATAATAAAATGAGCAAGTAGAGGATTGAAGGTGGGGGTAAATTTACAGAGAGGGGAAGGACATTAGGAAAGGAGTCCCTCATCCTTTATCCGGGTTTTTGACCGGCTCCATCATTCGATAAAGGGCATTAATCTAATACGGAGGCGGAGTTACACAATACAGCACACAGTTGTACACAGCACAACCCTGTGAGATTACTGTCATTTGACAACTTCTAATCGACTAGAAATATATTCATGAAGCCTTAAGGGAAAGCCTGACTGAAAACCTTTTTTTTTAAACAAGCTACGTTTCAGTGGTAATCAAACCTGTAACCTCCGTTAATTCGCAATTATTCTAACCTCTGCGCGCGATAGTAAAGATGATAATATATGGTATATAAGTACATAGTAGTGTATGTTTGAAAATTAATAATCAATAATTTAAGTTATTTGATTATTTATTTTTTACTTTTTTTCGGTTGTTTAATAATTTTATTAAAAATCCATTATTTCCATTTCAATTTCAAGAATTTTTCATTTTTCGTGAACGTGGCGCGTTGTTTTAGCCGTAGAATTTGAAATAAATTCTCAGAAATGAAAGATTGTCAAAAGAATATTAAATGAAGAATAGATTATATGAGTACGTAGCCACAAAAGAAAGGACGTGATTCAAAATTGATTTATGTATGTATATTGAATGTGAACTTTTTGTTACACAAATACTTTTGTTAAAATTTGTATAAATTAAACAAGGATTTTATTAAATATTTGAGTAGTTTCAAAAGGTAATTTTGTTTCATTCCCAATTTTATCTTAATAAATATATTTTTTTTTTTTCAGTTTCTGTTCAGCTAAGTATATTTACTAAAAACAGTCTTTTTTAATTTCTTGAATCTGTAAAAAGACGTTTGTTTCACTTTTTGGTGTCATGTTTATTCATTTTTAATAAAATAAATAAAACATTTTTTTTCTTTTGTATTCACCACAGTTTTTTTTGTGAGATCCCTACCGGTTATAAAGTCACCTGGCGAGGTTTTAATCTTCACCTGACAGTTCATTTTTACCTGACGAGGAAGGCGGTCTTTGAAACCGGTAGTGAACTTATGTACAAAAATAAAACAGTGGTGAATACAAAATAATGTATTTATATACTTCATTTAAAATTGAAGTATTTTATAACGTTAGTGCATAAATTCGACATATGGGTGAACAATGTAAGATTGGAACAAGTCAAAGAATTTTGCTTTTTGTGTAATATTTTCTCATATGGTAGAAGAGTAACGAACTAAAAACCAATCAACGGAGAACAAAAACACATATTATACTCGAACCAGATACTATAGAAATCTGCTAAGATGGCAGACAACAGTACTTAAGTATCAACTTTGATGTATGGGAGTAAAACGTGGACGGGGGAAATACTGAAAGGAGCCGTTGAAAAATGATTGAGAAATGCGTGCATTGAAAATAATGTTTGGATTGACAATGTATGACAAAACACGAAATAAAGTTATGAGGAATGAATGTGAACTTAAGGTAGATTTCTTAAGTAAGATGAATAAGATGACTATAAGATAGTTGGGACAAATTGGGCGTTAACATATAGTAAGTTGTGAGGGTTTTTTTTTAAATTTAAAAATGAGCACCAAAAGTAAAACAAAATGGTAAAGGTTATACGTCATTCGAAAGAAAATGTTCTGCTCTACAAGATATTGTGTTTGCTTTTACGTTACATATATTATTTTATTTGATTACAAGCCTTCAAAATGGAATGTCAAGTAGACGAAAGTGAGCATTTTCGACACCTCCGTCTGTTCGCGTTCAATCGAGGAAATAAAGCTGACAAAGCTGCTCGCGATATTTGCAAAGTGTACCGTGAATATGCTATGAATTAAAGGACAGCTCGTCGATGGTTTTTGCGTTTCAAAGATGGGAATTTCGACCTGAAAGACATGGAGCGTTCCGGACGACACTTTGCAAATATCGTGATCAGCTTTGGCAGCTTTATTCCCTCGATTGAACGCAAACAGAAGGAGGTATCGAAAATAATAAATAATAAATAATAGGTTTATTGATAGCAACATAGTATGTACAGATTATATTTAAATAACACTTCTAAAACACATAAATTGCAGATAATACATTAAATACAGAAGCTATCAAAAGGTCTGGGCTCATCTAATAGCATCCCCTCGGCCAAGATACACCCCACCAATATAGGGCAAACCCAGCCACGGGGACACCAGATGTTTTTCAGCCCACACCCTTGAAATGCTCACTTTCGTCTACTTGACATTCCATTTTGAAGGCTTGTAATCAAATAAAATAATATATGTAACGTAAAAGCAAACACAATATCTTGTAGAGCAGAAAATTTTCTTTAGAATGACGTATAACATTTACCATTTTGTTTTACTTTTGGTGCTCATTTTTAATTTAAAAAAAAAACGGACACAACTTATGTAAACACCTAATACATAACGAACAAATTAAGAAATACTTACAAAAAAAATAAACATTGCTTATGTGAATGGAAGTCGTGGTAGAAAAAAGACAAGAACAGAATAATTGAATCAAGTGAATGATATTTGAAACGCACTGTATCTTTAATTTGCTAGTCTTTTTTCATTAATTTGCTCCACGTGTCTCAACCATATTTGAGTGTTTTTCTTCATCTTACACAATACATTAGCCTACAATAGAGTGAATACTCTCACAATGGTAAGAATATGGAAAAATATATTTAATTAATTTAGGCCATTTTTTTCTCATTTGTTCAACAATGATGTATATTTCTTAAGTTAAGTAAAAAAGAATTTCTTTAAACAGAGTTAAGTTTTTTAAATCATAAATTATAAAATATAATACAAATTGTTAATTTATATAAATGTTTTCAAATCTCTGGGCAGCTAATATTATAGGTATATGAAAAACGTTCTTGAAAATATAAAAAAAAATCTAAAACGTTCATTTTTTTATCGATTAAAATAAGTACAATTAAATAGGAATAAACTTTAACTCTTTTCAACAATAATATTTTCCAGGTTTAAACTAAACCCACCGGCAAGATGTTGTTCAAAGCTAAAATTTAATAACTCACTCAGCAAGCAGAGACTTGCCTGTAGCATTCGTGTTTAAGGTTTTCAGAAAGCTTTCATTGCAGTTATTCAGGACAGCTGGTACATCTCAGCGCGTCCTGCGGCCTGTCACGCCTGCTTGTGTACTTCTGGGAGTTTCCTGCTCATTCTGAAGCTCCTAGGTCGGGGACGTGAATTCTACCCGTACATGGGGAGAACGCTTCCTGAAATACAGTTACAGAACGTGACTTGGATTGAATCATCTACAAAGCGACACAATAGAATATAAATATTTTCATAACTCACCAGTCATCGGTTTTTTTATGGAAATAAATCTAATTTATTAACTATCTGGATATAAGGACCAAAGAATAAAAAAAAATACGCAAAATAACATGAATGTCGTCATACAATATTTGGTTCGAATTCAACACTGCATTTTGTAGTACAACCATGTATAGTATGTTACAACAGAAGCTTTTCTTGTTTGAGACAGTGTATTTTATTGCATATTCGTATATATATTACAGTGTGTTTTCTTGTTTAAGACAGTGTATTTTATTGCACACTCATATGTATATTACAGTGTGTTTTCTTGTTTAAGACAGTGTATTTTATTGCATACTCGTATATATATTAAAGTGTGTTTTCTTGTTTAAGACACTGTATTTTATTGAATACTCGTATATATATAACAGTGTGTTTTCTTGTTTAAGACAGTGTATTTTATTGCATACTCGTATATATACAATATCACAGTGTGTTTTCTTGTTTAAGACAGTGTATTTTATTGCTTACTCGTATATACATTATATTATTGTGAATAAATAAAAAAAAACATATAATCAATAAGAAAAACAATAATATTTTGGGCATATAACACATCGATCAATAAGTCCCGGGACTTACCAACAAATTGCGCCTCTAATAACTAATCCACACCATTCTTAGTAAGTACCTATCTTCAGAAGTTACGTGTCAAACTTTCATGAAAACAACCATTTGTCGGTGGTATGCTGATTTCAAACGCGGTCGTACAGACACAAATGATGCTGAACGCTCTGATTGTTAAAACATAAAAAAAAAGAAAAGTAGAGTATTAGGTAAATGTAAAGACAATTAAGTAGTATATGCTGCCATTAATAAAGAACTTCCTCGGATCTGCATATGTTTAGAAAAAATATATTTGTTAAGAAAACCACAGAAACTTACAAAGGTACTACTAACTACAAAGAAACCTTTGTTAATATTCCGATATGGGACAGTTATACACTCGAATTTAGGTGGAGTGTTGTGTATGTAGTGTTCGTAAATAATCATAAAATGTTAAACTTCTTAAAAATAAGTTATCTTCAAGTAACTTACCTAAGGCTGCACACATCACCCTCTCCATCACTTAGAGGTGAATAGAGATTGATCCAATTGAAATACAACTCGAGAAAACGAATGTCAACTAAAAATGACGATGGTCAATTCATTAAATATAACGTTATTATGACATAACAATAACAAAATAAATACGTTAAAATAATGAAAAATATACGCTTATTGATTTAACCAATAAAAAAAAGACTTTTAGTACAGTGAAATATTGTTCACAACTTCAAAAATACCCAATAAATAACACTTCAAACAGAGAAAAACTAATCATGCCTACCAGCTACAGTAGTGCCCAAGCGTAAAAAAAAATATCATATATTTTGATTAATAGTTATAATAATAAAATGACAATCTATTTTGTGCCGTTCAGAGAGCAGACTCTTCTCAAGGGCGCTCTGTACTCAGGATTCAAATCCATTATTATTGACAGATGTATATAAGTTGACTGTAAGGTTAGGAAGGTGGTGGCTGCGGTTATAAGATAAGGTGGCTTCCCACATCAGTATTGTATTATACTTTCGTTGTACACAGTATAACCTGGCGGGCTTATTACCATGTGACAATATCTTTCAATCAATTAGAAATATGCTAAAAAGTCCTTAAGTAAAAACCAAACAGTTGCGACTTGAATTGCAATGGAAAGAACTTCCTAGAGTTCCAACGGGAATTGAAACCCACAACCTCCGAACTGGGAGACAAGCATCTGATCGATTAGGCCATGTAAATCTATTGAATATATTTAAAAAACATGTTTGGTAAGGAAACCGTAGAAAACTTACCAAGGGAAGACGAACTATGAATAAATCTTTGTAGATCTTCAGATATGTGATAGTAACACATTCGGCTTTAGGTGGAGTGTATTTTGATCATAGTGTGTGTATACATATATTAATTTTCATTAGATCTCCCTAAAAGCAATGTTTTTGTGAGCTATTTAAAGAAGTATAAGTCACCGATATCTCTAATGCTTCGGAGAAAACTATTACAAACCACAGAACCAGCAACGGCAAAGATCTCCCATTAAGGGACTCGAATACGTAGAAACAAAGTTTGAAATTAATTTGCTCGTTTCATTATAATTATTGTATGTAGTATCATAAAACATTAACGTCTAATATATTTGTTTATTTTCCAACATAAACAGTAATGGGGCTTTTACATGAATAATGAAATAACATTTATTGGTTCAATAGTCAACATGTTAGTCATGAAATTAATTATTCAAGCTATCGATTAAAAAAATATATTACTAATATAAACCTCCATGCAAAAGACAAAACCTATCAAATAAATTACTTATTCATCTGTCTTTGATGTTTAAGGCATTATAGAAAACAATTCCATGTTTTTATCTCAATTTATTTTCTACACGAAAACTGTTTTATTATAATTATTTTAAATGTCAATTTATTTTTTATTTATTTATTATTACACATGACAAGAAATATACACAATTTGAGAAAAAACAACAGGTTATTTGATTTGGATATATAATTTTAATGGATCTGGGTTTGTTGCCTTTCATTTGTCGTATCCCCAGTAAACTAGGCTTTTGCCTGTATCTCACTGAGGATATTTAGCATGAAAAAATAAATCGATACTTCTTTCCGATTTTTGATAACACAAAAAACCCCGTTGCACGCTCTCATCAACCTGACAAACAGTGACACTCAACTACAACTGGAAACATCTTGCGAAACTCAACTCGTCACACATTATCACTCCAGAAAGACCAAAAATATTCATCCCACAATATACCGCACACAATCATAAGAATAAAAATCAAAACAAATCCAAAACAAAAAAAAGAAGAAAAAAGAAAAACACACAGAAACACAAATACAAAAACAACCAAAATTAAAACAACAAGAAGAGACCCACACTCACGAGCTCACATAAATTTTTTTGAAATCAAATATTACGATATTGTCTTGTTACAACATTTTGCTGCCAATTAAAATGTTTAATTTAATTAACAGGACTTCCCTTGACAATAAAAACCAAACAAACTGTAAACCACCCTGTTAGCTAGCACACCCTGGTCTACTTGATTCATTGCTTGATGATAAACTAGATGACCTCTTTGTTGTGTAGAGTTGTTCATTAGTGATCTTTATTGTTTTGTTTGAAAGGTTTGTTTCATGTTGATACAGGCATGTAATTAGTCTGATTTAATTGATGTTTGATTATGTTACACGTTTTTATTTTCGTAAATAAAGTTTTCACTCTCACCATGCAATGACCTACATAACTTTATTCTTTTGTTTAGATTGCTCAATTTGATAACAGATTAGAAAATTAACTGTGAAGTGCATAATTATGTTATATACTTTGTTGGTTAATAACTAGAGGCTTAGAAAATATAAACAAATTGTTTTTAATTTCATAATAAGTTTTTAATTTATCAAATATGCCAAAATACATTGAGAATAAGACTAATTTAGAAACGTTAAAAACTTAATACTTATAATTATGAAAAAAATATACAAAAATAACTTTTTTTTAATATCATTAGAAAATCGCTTTCATACACATGTTTAACTTTTTTGGGTATTTTTTCTAATAAGACTTATATACGGATCAGAAGAAACTAATAAATATTTAAATAAAGCGTAATTTATCCTAGCACGCGAAGTTTTTAAAGTGTGATGTTGCCTAATTTTTCTAATTTATTTATTTTTGGTCTCTGATGCCGTTTGTCCAGATATTTGTCCAATATGAATCAAAGAAGAATCGATGATCTCAGCACCGTGCGTCAATATTTTGTGCAAGGCTGCAGGCATGTTGTACCACGAGTATAATGATACGTATAACATTTTTGTTTCCTTAGCGTAATTTTCAAATTTTGTTGTTCGCAATATCTGTTACAATTATGCTCTCTACTTCTGGATAACAATTGTTTTTTTCTCTTCTAAAACCCGATCATATGATTGATATAAATTGAAACCTCTTTCAGAAGCTTCCTGTTGGATATTTTTGTACTATATACATTACCGTAATTTTTTTGCATTGAACAATGCTAAAGCTTCTTCTGGGGAATAAAGATTTTGTATTAGAGTTGTTAAAATTTGTTTCTTTGCCTTTTTATAACTCGTTGCTCTTCTTGGTGATGCAGTCAACATTTCTTGTATTGAATTTGCCCCATCATGTCTAGTTCTGACTCGAACACTAACTGCTGCTTCATATGTCAATTCTTCCTTCTCGTAGCTGGTAACCAAATCACGCACTTTTCTCCTTTTTGATTCGGATGAACATTCTAGAAATATTTTAGCTGTATGGCCTGCCTTATTAATTGTCTGCATTGAGAAAAAAAATCGAAATCTTCACAAAACCAAAGTTGGTAGAGTTTAAAAAACAAATTCCAACGTCTTGGTTTTTGTACCTACCCATTTTTGACGAATTTTCTCACATTCGGTTTTAACAAAAACTTTTAATCTTATAGCTTCTGCTTCTTTATCATCTTGAATATTGTAAAATCTTTTTACAAAATCATAAACACGCTTAATGCGGTGTTTCTATAATAAAAAAATATATATATTTAAGAAATCGCACAAAATCGCGGTAAATTGTGATATTTTTTATTTAAAGAATATATAAGATTATTTTTTTAACTTTGTTTCATAGCCCTGCGACATATTGCACATAACCTTATACCTTATTAAACTTTGAACTCAATAAAATGCATACGATGAAATTTCATGAATTTGTTATTGTTACAAAAATAAGCCATAGTATAAATAAATTAATATAATTATGACATAAATAAATGAATAAATACCTGTAGAACACGATGCCATCGAGAAAATTATTTTCAATATTTTTTTAAAATACTGGTAAGATGCACAAACTTCGGAAGTCAGAAATGTACTAATATAAATATTTTATACCTGCTACACAAAGCGTCACTTTGTCCCGTCATAAAAAATAAAATAAGGGTTTCTTGAAAAATCTGGCAATTGCGTATTATCAATAGGTTTGTTTGACACACTAAAACGGCACTTTTTATGTGAAGTATTGATTTTCATTTTTAGGATTTTGTCCCTCTAGATTGGTCAATCCGAAAACTGTGCGACGGATGATTTTTTTCGAGTTATCAAATGTAAAGCATCATTAATTAACGTTTAAGGAAGAATTGAAAAAAAATATAACATTACTCAGAATATCCTTTCATGCTAATTGCCCTTTGCATATCTTCGTTATCATTAAACGAACTCTTCACAACTACTTTTTCCATTATTGTTTGGAAATTGGTTATTTATTTAAATATATTTGTTTTTTTTTTCAAACCCATTAAATAATTTAATGTATTTAAGAGGAGCTATGTTAAAATAATAAATTATTTTATAATAATTAAATGTTTCCAAGATGAGCTGGTTGGTTGGAAGATATTGCTATACAGCAATAAAATCTCTGGATGTACTATGTACATATATAACCATATAAGAAAATAAATCAATTTTTCTTCTCCCGTGTCATCGGATTTTAAGTTCGTCGTCGCTTATTTTCTTTTCACATTGCAGTCGCCAGAGGAGTCTTAAAATAATTAGATGTCAATATTCTAGTGTAGATCGCGCTGGATAGGGACTTATTTTGTCTCCTATAACAGCGTGGGTAGTGGTGGGATCGAACTGATCTCTTAAAAATATCTAGTTACATGGACAGTGTCGTACTTATAAGAGGGTTAAGTTTTAAATGAAATACAAATAAGAAACAAGAAACACCCATTTCCTTGACGAATTTTACAAAAAAGAATTAAGTTAATACAAGCTTATAAAATATCCAACTTGAGCTTTTGAAAGGATAGGCTATTCGATGAAATAGTTTTATTATAAGCAAATAAATCGGACAAATCAACCCCAAAATCCAGACTGTAAGGAGATAAAACTTTCAATACGATTGGTAGGTTTAATTTGTTAGGTAGAGTTATAAGTAACGTTATTTTATCCACTTCCAAAATTGATAATTTTTAATCTTCTCAATATAACCACAACATTTATTTCACTGCCATATATCGCATAACAAATAAAAAGCTTGACTTTTGCAATTATTTTTAATCCATTATGTTGTTTATAGTTAAGGCATTAACGTTGTGGAGGTTTAAATATAATGTAATTTATTTTAATCAAACACTGTTTATTCCACTTTTTTGTGACGGTATAACCCTACCGATTTCAAGGCTTTCACCTCATCATCAGGGGAGCGCAAACAAGTCTTGTTTGCGCTCCCCTGAATACTCGTTGCTCTTCTTGGTGATGCAATCAACATTTCTTGTATTGAATTTGCCCCATCACGTCTACTACTGACTCGAACACTAACTGCAGCTTCATATGTCAATTCTTCCTTCTCGTAGCTGGTAACCAAATCACGCACTTTTCTCCTTTTTGATTCGGATGAACATTCTCGAAATATTTTAGCTGTATGGCCTGCCTTATTAATTGTCTGCATTGGAGAAAAAATTCTAAATCTTCACAAAACCAAAGTTTTTAGAGTTTAAAAAACAAATTCAAACGTCTTGGTTTTTGTACCTACCCATTTTGGACGAATTTTCTCACATTCGGTTTTAACAAAAACTTTTAATCTTATAGCTTCTGCTTCTTTATCATCTTGAATATTGTAAAATATTTTTACAAAATAATAAACACGCTAAATGCGGTGTTTCGAAGGGTTAGAACGCCATACTTCAAAAATACTAATTCTCGTAAGTCTGGCCCCTATAACAAAAAAAATATATATATATTTAAGAAATTGCACAAAATCGCGGTAAATTGTGATACTTTTTATTTAAAGAATATATAAGATTATTTTTTAAACATAGTTTCATAGCCCTGCGACATATTGCATATAACCTTACACCTTATGAAACTTTGAACTCAATAAAATGCATAGGATGAAATTTCATGAATTTGTTATTGTTACAAAAATAATCTTTTTATTGTAGTAGTATAAATAAATTAATATAATTATGACATAAATAAATGAATAAATACCTGTAGAACACGATGCCATCACGAAAATTATTTTTCTCTCCCTGAATTTCGCTCCCCTGAATATGAGGTGAAAGCCTTGAAACCGGTAGGGTTATACCGTCACAAAAAAGTGGAATAAACAGTGTTTGATAAAAATAAATTACAATATTTTTAATCCATTTTTAAAACTACACTCTATACGATTTCAATCTTTATTTCGAAACTATTAAACCATGCTATGCAAGGTTTCAGATATTTTTACAGCGTTTTGAACTGTTATGAAACGGAGTTTGGATACATAATATTTTCGGGATTAAGTGCTTACTTCTCTTATACGTAGATTTTATAACAGTTTCCCCAATTAAAAAAAACGCATTAAACTCAATAATATCGCCCTGATTCATCGACTGATAGCTTAATGTCAAAACTATAAAATCTCAAGTCACGACTTTTAGTTACTCAACATTATATAAGGACATGGTAAAAGAGAAATTATTTCAATTTTATACTTGTGATTAAAAACATTCGACATCTGTGATTACAGTGTAATGAAAAATATTGGACATCTGTGATTACGATTAAGGACTATTTTAATTATTATTGATAAAATGTACTTTTTGGGAGACATCTGTTTTTAGATTTTACAATTTTTTCCTCCTCGAACAAATTTTAGAGCGCTCCTGATATATTTGGGTGATTATTATTATTATTTTCTTCTTCTTTTAGGCCTGTTAGCCTGTTATGATCCTGCATCATTGTTTCCCTCTTGTGACGTCGACTGCCAGCTGTCTTTCTAATTCTATAATTATAATTTTCGCTAGTTGTAAATTCGCATTTCGTAAATGAATAATTTTTTTTATAAATATAACTAATAAATTGTAGTCTAATGTAAGAGAGATGAAGACATTTTTTTTGAGTACCTCAATGCGCAAAAACGGAAAATATTTTTTTTGGTTTCAGTTTTCTACCTCATTTGAAGTGAGTTTTGGATTAAAATTCTCACAAGAATTATTTTTTTATATAAGAATACGAAACATTAAAACAATAGAGTAGAAATAATAACAAGATTAAATTACTATTTTGTTAAGATAAAAATAATAATAAATCGTTTATGTAAAATATATTTTTAATGTATAGAGGTAAATTCTAGGAAAAATCTGGAGGTTTTCAGAAAAAAAATTAAAAGGTTCTTTATTACAAAGTTGTCGAGCCAGCCTTGGAACGGAACCAAAAATGGGCCATCTTACTTCTTACCTTTTCTTGTTTCAAAATTATATTAATTTCGTTAAACCATACTTATCTTGGTCGTCCTATGCCATGACTAACACCTTTGACTCTAATTGTTTGAGATATGTTGGCGTGTACAATATATTGTCAATATTCATGGTTATTTATGAACCCTACATATGTTCTACACTCAATAACTGTAACTGTCACATATCGGAAGATCTAAAATTGAGCGTTTTTTTTACTCAATTTTTTTAAATTCTTGAATGAAACACAATTTTCTTGGATTTTTAAAAAACATTTTATTGGTCATTGATGTATAATGTATGAAATTTAAACACAAAAAACAAAATCCGACAAATGTCCATCTCTTGCAGCACCACAGATGTCCACTCTTTAGTCAAAATTTTCGATGACATTTTGGCATAATTGCGGTTCTAACTCATCAATAACGCGAATAATTTCGTCCGTCAGCTCAGGAATTGATTGGGGGTCATTCTTATAGACCTGGCTTTTCTTCACGTAACCCCAGAGAAAATAGTCTAACGGTGTCAGATCACATGATCTTGGTGGCCAATTAACATCACCGTTTCCGGAGATAATACATAAAATAATTTAACAATTTGAACACGTTGTTGTATTGTCTACGACTCCATTTTTATAAATGTCATACATTACACTTCTCTAATGTCACAAGACCCAAGCAAGTTCACGACGCCATCTGTGTTTTATCCAAGAATTTAAAAAAAGCTTAATTTGAAAGAACCTTTATAATACAAAGGTTTTTTCTATTACATCATTGCTGGTAAATTTTCTGTGGTTATCTTAGCAAATACGTTTTGCTAAACATATGCATTTGTAGAGAAGTATCTAATGTCCGCAACCACCACTTTTTTTTTCTTATACTGAATTTGTTTTGTTGTAATATTTTAAATCTGTCAATAAAAGTAGTTTCGAATCTCGAGTGACAGCTTTCTTAAAGAGAGTTTACTCTCTAAACAGCGCTATATGAATGGCCCTTTTATGATTATTATTATGCCTATAAAGGTTCTTTCAAATTGAACGGTTTTTTAAATTCTTGGATAAAACATAGATGGTGTCGCGAACTTGCCTGGGTTTTGTGACATTTGAAAAGTGTAATGTATGAAATTTATAAAAATGGAGTCGTAAAACCACTTAAAGGTGTTCTTTTTCATTCATATATTTTTAGCTCACATTCATCCTTAATAATTATAATTCTTAACCTGTCATACATCGACACATCACATATTCTTTACACTGCATTAATTTCTACGACTCTGATTCTAGCTGGCATTTTCAATTTTTTAAGTCAGTTTTTCGTCATCCATCCGTTCCACATGTCCAAACCACCTCAACGGGCTCCATTCACTCTAATTTACATATTAGTTTTTGGCTCAAATTCATTCTTAATAATAACATTTCATATTCTGTCGTAAAGGGTCTTTCAAATTGAGCTGTTTTTTTTTATTCTTGGATAAAACACAGGTGGCGTCGCGAACTTGCCTGGGTCTTGTGACATTTGAGAAGTAAAATATATACCATTTATAAAAATGGAGTCGTATACAATACAACAACGCGTTCAAATTTTTGAATTATTTTATGTAATGTAATCTCCGAAAACGGTGATGTTAATTGGCCACCAAGATCATGTGATCTGACACCGTTGGACTATTTTCTCTGGGGTTATGTGAAAAGCCAGGTTTATAAGGATGACTCTTAATCAATTCCTGAGCGAAGGACGAAATTATTCGCGTTATTGGTGAGTAAGAACCGCAATTATGTCAAAATGTCATGGAAAATTTTAACAAAAGAGTGGACATCTGTGGAGCTGCAAGACGTAGACATTTGGCAAATATTGTTTTTTGTGTTTAAATATCACACATTATACTTTAATGACCAGTAAAAAGTTTTTTGAAACAAAGCAAATTGTGTGTTTTATTCAAGAATTTAAAAAAAATGATTAAAAAAAACGCTTTATTTGATAGACTCTTTATTATAAATCGGTTAAGTAAGTCTTTCGCCAGTCATTTTGTCAACATGTTGTTCAAACTACCTTAACGCGTACTTTTTCACCCTTCTTAAAACTTCAGTGTTTAGCTCATATTTATCCACAATAATATTTTTTTCATAGTAAAAAAAAATATATGAAAATAATTTTCACTGGTGTTTTTAAAAATGTAATTGAGATCTTTGAAAATGTTCAGAATTTCAAAAGAAAAATGATTCGTTGTTGTCGACTCAATAATGTCGTAATAGAGAACATCCTACGCTGAAATTCAGTGTACCTGAAACATTCTGTAAAATCCCGCACCCTCCTCCTACGCACTGGAAATATGAAATAGCGCTCATATCTCCTGCGAGAATGGGTATATCAATAATGCAGCCTTTTTTGTTTCTGCCGGATGAACCGTTTTCAACGGTAAATAACATATTTTTTCAAGTGTAAATAAAATATAAATATTTTTAAACCGGTGTCAGTGTTTCATTGTTTCCGAGATAACAAAGTAAATAACTAAAATTTCTATAAAACTGATTTTCACTGTAAGGTCTACTGAAAGGTGTTTTGAATTACCCTTCAAACAGTGATCAAGGTCACATTGTGATAACATTTGCTTTTGTTACTGTGAGCTCTTATTGACAAATCACATTTTATATGTATCTATATAAAGTGCGGTTTCTACTCGTGACTGTTCCCTATAGAAAATCATGATGGTATACTACTTTCTAAGCGTGAGGAAGGATGTGATGGTCTCTTCTTATATCTTTCAGTTGCTGGCAAGAGCAATGTCAATTGAGTGGTATAGAGCCAAACCAGCCTATCAAACAAAACCAAAAAATGAGAGTGTTAAAATTTGAGTCACATAACGTTTCTTTATAAGCCAGAAGTGCCTTTACTTCAAAGTTTTAAATGGTACTACTGCTGCCACCTATAATTTTTTTTGGCAAAGCAATTTTCGTGATGTACTTTTATGCCAAATTTGCCTACCAAACAAAAAACTTTAATCATCAAATAATCTTGTCATAATATTGGATACATTTTTATTATAGTAGTTTTAGAATGTATCTGTTCAATGAATAAAAAAACATTAGTTACACAACATTTGATTTATAATGAACCCATAGACTTTGAGCTCCATTATCTTATTTCAACACATTCGTTGTATAGGCTGGTTTGGCACTTTGCCACTCAATTTTAACTATGGTGGAAAATATATGGTTTAATATTTCTATCAACTATTTGAGATACATAAATATTGATCTTTAGGGGTGGCAATAAGTAATAGAAATAACTAACCAAGTAACCTCCTTGTGTTTCCCGAACTGTCTTTAGCATTTAATAAAGAAAACATTTAAAGTTTTTTTATGAGATTGAGTTATTTATTTTGACGCATCAATAATTTCTTATTTGTTGATATTTATTTCTTATAACTGTTTATATTTATCTTTAAGCTTTGTGTGTAATTGTATTTAAACTATATATGTAAGATTTAAAAAATAAATAAATAAATACAGGATTCCATCATGCTACTTTCATCACTTTTTTTGTGTCAACATCACTTCTCGCTTTTAATAATTGTCTATGTGACCTCACGACGTCCCATTTATTTTATAATTTTATTAATATTAATAATATTATTTATTTATATTATCGATTTTCAGGTATACAGAGCAGACCTACAAAATCCATACACATATGTAAGATATTGAATAAAAAACACAATTTGCTTTGATTTCAGAAAACTTTTTATTGGCCATTGAAGTATAATGTATGATATTTAAACACAGAAAACAAATGTCTACCTCTTGCAGCTCCACAAATGCCCACTCTTTTGTCAAAATTTTCGATGACATTTTGACATAATTGCGGTTCTTACTCACCAATAACGCGAATAATTTCGTCATTCAGCTCAGGAATTGATTAAGAGTCATCCTTATAAACCTGGCTTTTCACATAACCCCAGAGAAAGTAGTCCAACAGTGTCAGATTACATGATCTTGGTGGCCAATTAACATCACCGTTTCCGGAGATTACAACACATAAAATAATTCAACAATTTGAACGCGTTGTTGTATTGTATACGAATCCATTTTTATAAATTTCATACATTACACTTCTCAAATGTCACAAGACCCAGGCAAATTCGCGACGCCATATATGTTTTATCCAAGAATTTAAAAAACTGTTCAATTTGAAAGACCCTTTATAAGCATAATAATAATCATAAAAGGGCCATTCATATAGCGCTATTTAGAGAGTAAACTCTCTTTGAGGAAGCTGTCACTCGAGATTCGAAACTACTTTTATTGACAGGTTTAAAATATTACAACAACAACGATGACACTTTGACATAATTGCGGTTCTTACTCACCAATAACGCGAATAATTTCGTCATTCAGCTCAGGAATTGATTAAGAGTCATCCTTATAAACCTGGCTTTTCACATAACCCCAGAGAAAGTAGTCCAACAGTGTCAGATTACATGATCTTGGTGGCCAATTAACATCACCGTTTCCGGAGATTACAACACATAAAATAATTCAACAATTTGAACGCGTTGTTGTATTGTATACGAATCCATTTTTATAAATTTCATACATTACACTTCTCAAATGTCACAAGACCCAGGCAAATTCGCGACGCCATATATGTTTTATCCAAGAATTTAAAAAACTGTTCAATTTGAAAGACCCTTTATAAGCATAATAATAATCATAAAAGGGCCATTCATATAGCGCTATTTAGAGAGTAAACTCTCTTTGAGGAAGCTGTCACTCGAGATTCGAAACTACTTTTATTGACAGGTTTAAAATATTACAACAAAACAAATTCAGTGGAAGAAAAAGAAAGTGGTGGTTGCGGACATTAGATACTTCCCCACAAATGCATATGTTTAGAAAAACGTATTTGCTAAGATAACCTTTGATAAGTGTAATGTATGACATTTGATAAGTGTAATGTATGACATTTATAAAAATGGAGTCGTAGACAATACCACAATGTGTTCAAATTGTTGAATTATTTTATCCCCGGAAACGGTGATGTTAATTGGCCATCAAGATCATATGATCTGACACCGTTAGACTATTTTCTCTGGTGTTACGTGAAGAAAAGCCAGGTATATAAGAATGACCCCCAATCAATTCCTGAGCTTGATGGACGAAATTTTTCGCGTTATTGTTGAGTTAGAACCGCAATTATGCCAAAATGTCATCGAAAATTTTGACAAAAGAGTGGACATCTGTGGAGCTGCAAGAGATGGACATTTGTCGGATATTGTTTTTTGTGTTTGAATTTCATACATATTACTTCAATGACAATTTAAAAGTTTTTTAAAATCAAAGAAAATTGTGATTTATTCAAGAATTAAAAATATTTTAGTAAAAAAAAACGCTCAATTTTAGATCTTCCGATATGTGACAGTTACAGTTATCGAGTGTAGTGCATATGTAGGGTTCATAAATAACCATGAATATTGACAATATATTGTACACGCCAACATATCTCAAACAATTGTAGTCAAATGTGTTTGTCATGGCATAGGACGACCAAGATAAGTACTAAAATAGCTACACAAAAACCAAGCCACGAAGAGAAGATCTCCGTACGTACTGAATAATTAAAAAAAATATTGTAGCTTTGGCGACAGAAAAATTATTCTTGAAGTATTTTTTTCCAAGAAATCTAAAGATACATATTTAATTACATAAAAATGTTAAATATTTTATCATATCTGAGAGCGAAATTATTCATGCCTAATTTTTATGGAAACAAAGCGATGGGATAATAAGATTATTCAAATAATAATAAGGAATAGCTATTAGGTCAGGTTAAATCAGAAAATTTATTTGACCATAAGATTTCCTCATATTTTGAGTAATAATGAAATTAAGGTTTTTTTTAACACTATGTTAAATAAAAAAATGAGTGCGATACATGTTTTTTCATTAATAAATTTTATTTTTAATATACTGCAAGCATTCTTTAATTTATAATACTTATTAATTAATTTTTTCTCATACAAGTATTAATTTAAGTGATAACCTTTGATTAGAAGTATTACATTTTATTAGATAAATCTTATTTTTAAGTTTTGTTTAAAGCTATCGGAAAACAAAAAAAAAGAGTGGTTAAATTCGGACGAATAAAAAACTTAACTGTTAGTTTATTGTTTTTAACAAGATCGAATTTAGAATAAAAAATATTTCTCAATACGACTTCTGAACGACTGAAATATAAAATTATTTTAAAGTTACCAAACTAAAGTTCAATTCTGAAAAAAAAAACAACATACTTTTTACCTGTGGAAAGTTAGTTTTGGAAACAATTATCAATTATCCTCAGCTAGTGATTGATAACTTGTTTGGAGTTTCGGTCCGATGGTAGGACACCTTACTCCTTCATCGGATAAGTTCTGACTGTTTTGATATTTTGGAAATTTTGGATCTTTTTAGGAGTCGGGAAAGGATAGGTTTGTGAGTTTTTATGGATGATTATGAGAAATTATAAAACGATTAAATACATAGATAAATGTGATAATATATATATAAAATTACATAAGAATATACATTTGGTTGTGTCGTCACACACGGTAATATATTGAATGGATGAAAAATGATGGTTATGAATAAAATATAGTATGTAAGTGAATATAGTATGTATATATATATATAGGTAATTAAGTGGATAAGGAGACGTGTGTGACTTATATAAATATATTAAAAAATGTAAATAATGTTTATTGAGAGTGGTAAATACGGTTGCCTAAGGGGGTAAACTGTCTTGCGGAGGAGCTGTCGATGACGGGGTGTCCAGAGTGACGATCGGTGGGTCATTTGGGGGGATGATTACGGTTAAGGAGGGGGGGTTCGGAGGGGCGTTTCGTAATATTGATTTCGGGCGAGTGTGTCTGAATCTGGTGTTCGCGCTGTAATTATCTAAGGATTTTATGATTGGGTTGGGATGACAGGATACGGAGCTGTAAAACCTCTCGGCCAGAGCGCGCATATGTTCGGGGATGGTATGTAGTTTGATATCCGCGTGGAGTCTAGAGTTACGTACTATGTAGGGTGCTTTTAAGATTATGCGGAGGGCTTTGTTTTGAATGACTTGAATGTGATGTAGAGTTGATTTCTTCGCGTGGCCCCAGACCGGAAGGGCGTAAGTCAGTTGAGGTCTGATGATCGCTTTATAAAGATGGAGTTTAGTGCGCGTGCTAAGTTTGCTGTGTTTGCAGATCAAGGGATATAGTGATTTGAGTGTTCCGTGAGCTTTTGATTTGGTAATATGGGCGTGTTTGTACCACGAGAGTTTACTATCCAAGGTGAGGCCTAAGTATTTCACGTGTTTCGTCCATGGGACGCTCTGGCCGAAGAGTTTGAGAGTTCTGACGGGTTCGATATATCTGCGTGAGAAGCGGACAGCTGTGCTTTTGGAAGGATTTATTTTAATCTTCCATTTGGTGCACCAGTGCTCCAAAATGGGAATGAAGTCTTGCAGTCTATCGTGGGAATCGGACTCATATTTCGATGAAGAGAGGAAGGCTGTGTCGTCAGCGTATTGCGCGGTGATACAGTGTGTTCGTGAAAATTGAGGCATATCGCTCGTGTATATGTTATACAGGATAGGGGACAGCAGTGCACCTTGGGGTACTCCTGCCAGAATGGGGCGTGGGGATGAGTTTATGCCGTCTATTTTGACGGAGAAGGAGCGATTTTCGAGGAATGATGCGATGATTTGCACTAGTCTGAGGGGAATACCTGACTTGTGCAGTTTGAATATGAGTCCGTTATGCCAGACTGTGTCGAAGGCTTTCGCCACGTCTAGTGAAAGGAGGGTCGTGAGGCCTTTGGCTCTGAAGGATTTGATTATGTGTTCTACAACGCGAAGAAGCTGATGGTTGGTAGAGTGTAATGGCCTAAATCCGTGTTGCGAATCTGGGATGATGTTGCGTGAGTATGTTTCTGTCGAGAGACGTTCGAGGATTAATTTCTCGAGCACTTTACCTAGAGTCGGGAGCAGGCTGATCGGTCTGTGATTTTCGGGGATAATGTGGCTTTTACCCGGTTTGGGGAACATGATGACGTCGGCGTTTTTGAATGGGGTCGGAAAGAATTTATGTCGAAGGCAGGCATTGTAGATGGCAGTAAGGGCGTAAATGGCTTTTTTCGGGAGTTTTTTCAAGGTGAGATTATTGATTTTATCGGGGCCGGGTGCTTTTTTATTAATGAGATTTTTGATGATAGATTGTATTTCTATCGGTGAGAAGAAGTCTGTGGTGGGGGGGGTTTGCTCATTTAATATGTCGACGACTGCATTGTCGACCATTATTGAGTGAGAGGGGTCAGAGAGGTCTGCATTAGGCGAGAATATGTTTGCTAGAGAGTCAGCAAAGGTCTCTGCGCGGTCGCGAGCAGAGAAAACGGGGCCATTTGGTCCTTGAAGAGAGCTGGGTCGGGAGGGCGTATTTCTAAGGCAGCGCGTTAGTTTCCATTTGAGTCCATCATTATATTCGAGGGACTCGACGAAGTCTGACCATTTGTCATTGCGGAGTTGCTGTAGGAGGTGTTTGATTTTTTTGACCAATCTGTTGTAGTCGGTCTTGTAAGAGGGGACAGCTGTGTTTTGCCACAGTTTTCGGGTTTTGTTTTTTTCCATAATCAGTATTTTGATATGTGAAGGAAGGGGAAGTTCGGGTTTATCGGCTGGTCTCTCTTTTGAAGAGGATGTGAGAGCGGATTTGATGGTGGCTGTGAAGTCATTTATAGCGGCGTCTATGGAGTTCGTGTCGGGGAAAGTTGTCGGTATTTTGATGCTGCTGTCGACGTTAATGGCGAAATCGCTCCACGAGGTGATGTGTCGCGGAGGGGCTGTGGGCGAAAAGGGTGGGAAGCCATCCGTCAATTGAAGTAATACCGGGTAGTGATCGGATTGAAGCTGGTGAACAGTCGTGAGGTCTGTTTGGTAGGGAATGTCGTTATGGACAATGATGTCGATGACATCGGGGCGATGGCTGTCTATTAGTGGATAGAGGGTGGGAGACGTGGGTCCTTCCACGAAGTATCTTTTGCGGGAGGAAATTTCATCGAGTATATTGCCATGAGTGTTGGGAGTGCGGCTGTGCCAGAAGTGGTGTTTAGCATTAAGATCTCCCGCCATGATGGTGGGGATATTGTCTGCGAGAAATGAGTCCAGTTCGGACTCGATAAGCGGGGAGGTAGGTGGAAGATAAGTCGCGCAAAGTTTAAGGGGGCCGTGGTTGGCGGTGTTCACCACGACGCATGTGGATTCTATGTAGAAGGTGGGAGGGGAGGGGATGCGGCAGTGGTCTATTGTGCTTTTGATGAGAGTTGCGGTGCCGCCTTTTCTGCCGATGAGGCGGTCGTCTCTGTAGCAGTAGTAGTTGCGGATGCTGTAACGGTAGCTCGGTTTGAGATGCGTTTCCGTTATCAGCAACACGTCCAGGTTGTGCTCGAGGAGGAAATCCTCGACCTCGTGTTTGTGTGCTCTGAGGGAGCCGTTTGCATTCCAGAACGCGGCGGATATGTGTGATGGTTTATAGGTGCGAGCCATGTTCTTGGATGTAGTTAAGGAGGTTCATGGCTTCGGTGATGGCTGATTTAAGATTGTTTAGAATGAGATCGCGATTTGGGGGGGGGGCGACGGGCGATGTGTAGTTTTGGGGTGTAGATGACGATAATAGGGGGCGGCGAGTTGCGACGTTCGCATATGACGCGTAGGAGGTGACCGGTTTCGATGCACTCTGGGGGGCGTTGGGGAATCGCCGTGTGAAGTTGTTTGCCGAGGGGGCGTTCGAAAGGGGGCGTTGGGGGGCGTTGGTAGAGGGGCGTTGATAGATGCCATCCATGAGGGGGCGTAAGGGCTGCGGGGTCTGGAAGTGGTGTTGGGGAGCGTTTGAAGGGAGGTTGCTCTTAGGGAAGCGTGGGCAGCCTCTGAAGTTGGCCGTGTGTGGGCCACCGCAGTTACAGCAGGTGGCGGGAGTGTCAGCGGGCTTCCTGCATTCTGATGTGTGATGGGTTCTACCGCATTTCACACAGTTGGCTGGGGCGTGGCAGTTGCCGGCGGAATGGGCGAACTGTTGGCATCGATGGCACTGGCCCATGCCTTTGCGCTTGTTCAGCTCCTCCACTGTGACTCGAATATCGAGTACACCGTGGAGTTCGGTGAAGATGCGCTTTGCGGCAGAGTCCCTTGTCATCTTGACAACGACCATGGGGAGTTCCACTCGATTTCGGTTTTTCATACGGTATACGTTTTGGACCGGGTAGTCGAGGGATTTAAGCTCAATCATTATGTCCTCGACGCTGATAGGGGTCGGAAGGCCACGAATGACGGCTAACAGGGGCTTCTCGTTCTCCAGGTGGAAGGAGTGGTATGGGATGGCGAGAGAGTCGGTGATGTGGACGAGGGAGCGGTAAGCCTCGACGGTTTCAGTGGAGATTTTTAAATCTCCGTTGGGCTGAACCTTCGAGGTGAAGTTGATGTTTTGGGACCTGAGTTTGGCTCTCAGGTCTGCGTATTTGTCGGAATTGTGAAGAACGATGGGGGGGATGCGGTCTTTTTTGACCGGAAGTAGAGGTCGTACGACTGTAATTGAAGGTGGGGCGGGAGCAGCGGGAAGAGGAGGGCTGAGTGGGCCTCTCATCCTTTTGTTTGTTTGGGTCGCGGTGGCATCATCTGGTTTCGGGTTAGACTGGGGACGAACGAGGGGGGGGCTTACTTGAGATTGGAGAGCCCTTTTTCGATTTTTGGCAAAAGATTGCCACTCCATATCTGGAGTATCCGGGATGATAATTGTTGGTGGGGAGAGTGGGGGATTCAGAGTGAGAGTGGAGCGCGGCGGTGTTGGGGGTGAGACAGTTGGCAAGACGGTTGGTGATTCCGATGGAGGTTCTTTGGTCAAGAACGTGAACTCTCCGTTACGGAAGAGCTCGTGGAGAAGCTTTGTCACTTTGATGGATTCTCTTTTGGTTAAAGAATCCATCTTAAAGAGCTCAATGGCGTCTTTAAGTGTAGAGATGACTGGTTCAGGGGAAGTTGGGCGGACCGGAGACATAGCGGATGATGGTGTAGGCGAGGCCACGGGGACGGAAGCGGGCGTTTCAGGCGTTGATGTTTTCCTAATGATGATACGCGGGGTTGTGATGAAGAAGTCCGACTTGGCGGACTTGGCGGACTTGGCGGACTTGATGGACTTGATGGGCTTCATGGTTGATTAACGGGGGGAGAAGGGCAAATAATGTGAGAAAGGTGGACAATATTGTTAGGATATAGCTGTGGAATAAGTATGGTTAGGTGTGAGTATAAAGTAGAATAAAGTAAAATAAGCAAATGATAAATAAAGTAAGATTATGAAGGATGATGTGAATGTATGAAGTATGGGATGAAGATAGGATGGGAAGAGTTGCCGACCTTATTCAGATTTGCAACTCCGCCCGAGGAGTGGAAAGGAGTGAGAGGGACAGAACAGTCAGTAGCTTACTTGACGAAGAAGAAGACGACTGGCATGGACCGGAACTCGAAACAAATTATTTCACTTGTATCTTTTTTGGAGGCCTGCTCCTTAAACAACGCGAACAAAGTTTAACACTGTTGCCGTGGTGAGGAGATTGTTCTTGCGCATGCGCGGATTGATGACGTCACTTTTGGCGTGACGGGCGTGAGCGATATGCAAAGCTTCGGTGGAGGTGGCACTGATTGCGACTGCGCGCGAGCACTTGTACGGTGACAAACGGCGTAAGCGACACTGCGAGCGCACAATTGGCGGGACGCGGGCTGATACGGTTGTATCTATCTATCGGAACGAACTGTGGAGAGAGCGCGTATGTTTGCGGGTAAAGGCGACTGCTCCAGAGCAGGTCCGTGACTGGAATCGAATTATCCTCAGTGAGATACAGGCAAAAGCCTAGTTTACTGGGGATACGACAAATGACAGGCAACAAACCCAGATCCATTAAAATTGTATGTCCAAATCAAATTACCTGTTTTTTTTTGCAAATTGTGTATATTTCTTGTCATGTGTAATAATAAATAAATAAATTAAAAATAATGATTTATTTTCGTTGTTTCTTTAGGATGAGGTATAAGATGTAATATTTTCTCCATTATAGGAAAAAAAATAATATAAAAATACCACCTTCATAAAACTCTATATTTATCAATATTATATGAAATACAAACAATATAATTTAAGAATAAATTACTTGACAGAATTTTTGAGGTTTTACGTGAATGTAATAATCATCATGAAAAATAAAGTAAAGGTTTTCTTTTCAATTTTTGAGATATTGAAAATTTCTCTTCTCACAAATTATTTTCACTGAAGTATGTTGAGATAATAGTATTTAAACCCATTAACTTAACCAGCGTTTCCCAATTTAATTAAGTCACGGGATCCTTTTGTATTTTGTACATCATAACGGAACCCTTTAAATATTTTTAACGTTGTTTTAAGTGTTTGGAAAAAAAATTGGGTCAACGTCAAATTTCTTTAAATTGATAGAAACACTTTTTCAGGGGGAAGGTAACTTAACGTTTTGTCTACTTTCTTGCAACGTTAATAAATACAGCCACCCTGTATATGTGCCTTTTAAGGAAAACACGATTAAGTTTTCCTCTAAATTGTAAATTATAATTGTAGTTAGGGTAATAAATACAACGTGTCTATCTCCATTAGTAAAAACTACAACATGTCTATATCCATGAGCATGACTAAATGCATGACTCTAGCCAGAGAGCAAGTTGGATGCAGTGTGGCGATCAACGACACACCAATTGAACAAGTTACAAAATTTAAATACTTGGGTGCTAGCATAATGTGCAATAATGACCTCTATGGCGAAGTACTTGAGCAATCACAAAAGGCCACAGCTATTTCCGGATGTTTAAAGAACACTATCTAGAAAAACAAGTATATAAACAACCAAAGCAAGGTGAGGATATACAAGACCTGTGTCCGACTCATAATGACATACAGCATAGAGCCCAGAGCCGACACTGTCAGGACCAAAAATCTCCTTCGAACTATCGAAATGAAGGTACTCAGGAGCATCGTTGGCAAAACCCCTCGTGATAGAGTACGAAACACAGAAATCCGAAGGATGTGCGAAGTTGAAGATATTGTCAGATGGGGACGACAGAGAAGAAGGTTCTGGAACGAATATGTATCTAGAATGGTGGAACCAAGAGCCGTAAGAATGGCCAGAGACAGTATCCCCCAATCAAGCAGACCTCCAGGACGACCTCCCAAAGAGATGGAAAGACAGCTGGCAGTCGACGTCACAAGAGAGAAACGATGGTGCAGGACCATAACAGACCAACAAGCATAAACGAAGAGGAATAAGAAGAACCGTCGAATATAAGTACATATGGTGGAACCAAGAGCCGTAAGAATGGCCAGATACAGTATCCCCCAAGCAAGAAGACCTCCAGGACGATCTCCCAAAAGATGGAAAGACAGCTGGCAGTCGACGTCACAATAGGCAAACAATGATGCAGGACCATAACAGGCCAACAGGCCTAAAATAAGATGAAGAAGAAGAAGTTAGGGTAGTTTCTCGCTATTCGAAATACGGGTCAAACACGGAGTGTAACCAATCACATTCGTTTGGACGTGTAACGTATTCTAGTATTTAGGTAAGTAGGCGCGATAGTATACAGTTGATGTAATGTGCAGGTTCTGGATTAAAAAACCAGGGTAGTTTAGTAAGTATAGAAGCTGTTAAGTAAAAGCGACCCAACCCAAATATTGTCTGGTCGTTGGATTTAAACGTATTACTTATCTTTTAATGGGTTATTTTTTGTTTTTCGCGTAACACTTCATTTTACCACACGGAACCCTATTTAATAAACTCGGTTTCACGGCTTTGAAATTTTTTATTTATTTTTTTATTATTTATTATAACACATGACAAGAAATAACCATAATTTGCGAAAAAACGACTAATTTTAATGGATCTGGGTTTGTTGCCTTTCATTTGTCGTATCGCCACTAAACTAGGCTTTTGCCTGTAATCTCATTGAGGATATTAAGCATGAAAAAATAAATCGATACTTCTTTCCGATTTTCGATTACACAAAAACCACACCCCGTTGCACGTTCTCATCAACCTGACAAACAGTGACACTCAATTACAACTGGAAACATCATGCGAAATTAAACTCCTCACACATCATCACTCCAGAAAGACCAAAAATATTCATCCCACAATATACCGCACACAATCATAAGAATAAAAATAAAAACAAAAATACGCAGAAACTCAAATACAAAAACAACAAAAATTAAAACAACAAGAAGAAACCCACACTCACGAGCCCATACAAATCTTTTCCACACGTTATTCATCCTGAAAGCCCTAGTACTCAAAAATGGTCATAAGTATTTTTTAACTAAAAACTGAGATGTTCTAGTTTATCCTTTGAATGACTGTTTACTAAAGCAAAACCAAATGACATCAATTATATGTCGAACAAAAAAAAAATTTTTTTCTACTCAGATTTTTTCTAATAAAACTGTTTTTCTACCCTCAATATTATCGCTTATTTTTTTAAAAAAGAGGGAAGAACTCATAAACCTATTTTATAGCATTTACGATAGTAAATCCGAGCCATAATCTGCATACGATAAAACCGTGCTTTATTTAGTAAACCATGATTTTCAAATGGTATTTCTCTTGGCAGTATTCCAATAAGAAAACTCCTATAACTTTTGTAAGACATTAGATTGGGTCGTTGAAGTGACAATTTGTCTAGAATTAAAAGAAACCGGTTTATATTATGATAAATCTTGACAAAAGGTGGTTGTCCCACGTTTTTTCGAATAGTTATATTAAACAGAACAATATGTTATGTTGATAATTGTACATAATTGTTTAGTGTCGTGTACGAGATAAATAATACATGTACTAGATAAATAATACATGTACGAGATAAATAATACATGTACGAGATAAATAATACATGTAGGATATAAGTAATACATGTACGAGATAAATAATACATGTATGAGATAAATAATACATGCAAGAGATAAATAATACATGTACGAGATAAATAATACATGTACGAGATAAATAATACATGTACGAGATAAATAATACATGTACGAGATAAATAATAAGAATAAAAATAATTAGTTCTAAGAATTGTTATCTAGTTATAAAGAGTATGCAGGTTTTAACTATTTCTAAGAAATTAACACTTGCACTTAAGACCTTAAGAACACTTGCACTTGCACTTAAGAACGCAAAAGAGTTTGTCTATCTTGGAAGCAAGATCACATGGGATGGCCTTACAAAAAGAGAGGTTGACAGTCGCATCCACCAAGCAAAAACTCTCCTTTAATAAGAAATCAAAGATTTTCGAATCCAACAACATGGACCTAAAGTTCCGCAAGCAATTTGTCGAAACATATGTGTGGAGTATATTGATGTATGGTTGCGAGACATGGTGCATAGGCGAAAGGGATCGAAAAAGATTGGAGGCCTTCGAGATGTGGACCTATAGATGAATCCTAAGGATTTCTTGGAGAGATCACATTATAAATGACGAGGTTCTCAGCAGGATCGAAGAAACAAGGCACCTGTCAAACACCATATCGGAAAGGCGTGCAGAATGGATGGGTCATATGCTGCGACATGAAAATCTCCTGCACAATATACTGGAGGGAATGATTGAGGGATCGATTGGCAGAGGGCGTCTTTGCCGGGAGTATCTGGAGCAAATATGCCACGATATGGACTGCACCTCCTATACAGAGCTCAAGAGGATCGTTGAAGACCGAGCAGAGTGGAAGAGAAGATGCAGAGCTTTGGTGCTAGCCAATCCCCAGGATTGAAACTGAAGAAGAAGAAGAAATTAAATATTAAGATTATTTATAATAAAATGACTTGTGAAAATTAAAATTAAGTTAGTTCATAGAAAGGAAGGGAAGACGCAGACTCAGCAGACACACATGACACGCATGTCAACTAATGAAATGTTCACCATCCCTAGAGTTAAAATCTCTTTTGCCCAAAGGCAATATGCTTATTTGGCTCCCATTACATACAATGGCGTGCCGACTTCAATAAAGGTAAAGGTAGGAAAACCATTTAGACAGTCGATCGGGGAGCATTGTTGTTATTGCGACAGGATTTTGAGTACTTGGGCTTTCAGGATGAATGACGAGTGGAAAGGATTTATGTGAGCTCGTGAGTGTGGGTTTCTTCTTGTTGTTTTAATTTTGGTTGTTTTTGTATTTGTGTTTCTGTGTATTTTTTTTTGTTTTAATTTTGTTTTAATTTAAATTTTCATTGTTATGATTGTGTGCGGTATATTGTGGGATGAATATTTTTGGTCTTTCTGGAGTGATGATGTGTGAGGAGTTGAATTTCGCAAGATGTTTCCAGTTGTAGTTGAGTGTCACGGTTTGTCAGGTTGATGAGAGCATGCAACGGGGTTTTGTTTTTGTGTAATTTAAAATCGGAAAGAAGTATCGATCTATTTTTTCATGCTAAATATCCTCAGTGAGATACAGGCAAAAGCCTAGTTTACTGGGGATACGACAAATGAAAGGCAACAAACCCAGATCCATTAAAATTGTATGTCCAAATCAAATTACCTGTTGTTTTTTCTCAAATTGTGTATATTTCTTGTCATGTGTAATAATAATAATAAAAATAATAATAATAATATTTTAATTATTGTAGATTAGTTCTTAAGATATAAATTTGAACTTACGTGTAGGTATACCCATTGACATTTGTTTGAGGTATATATTAATTTATTAAATAAAATAATAAAAATTTGTTACATCAATAAGCGTCTTGGAAATAGGCCTTTAATGAGAAATGTTGTTTTTAGTGTTGATGTTGTTTCAAGATTTGTTTAGACCATTTCTGTCTTCGAAGTTTAGACAGATATCGAGATTATTACATACATACTCACTCGTACATATTATCACGCCGTTTCCCTGTTGACGAAGACGGACATGACAGAACGTCAAACTTACCTGTCTTGATACACATATTACGCCTTTTTCACATTTTTACACCTTCTAACAAAGCTCTTACGATTTCTGTTATTTCTCACTTTTCCTTTTTTCAATTGATTCAACTATACTTGACTTGGTCCGCATCTACAATGCCTTCTAATTACATTTTCAAAATGTTTGTTAATCTCCTTTATTCATTCATTCCACGTGTCCAAACTATAGTTCTCCTCTTTATCTCACTCAAAACATTAGCCTTAAGTTTATATTGGTCCTTAATCCCTTCATTTGACACTATCCCTCCATTCATTCTCCTAAATTCCAAATAAGTACGAACAAATAATGATGCTGGATGTTTTGAGGTGTATAAATGCTATTGAAATGTGTTAATATAGTGAACATGTGTTATTTTATTGCACGGCATACGGTCCTGGATATTCTGGGCCCTGACTTGTTGTTTACTGTAGTAGGTATGCACTTTTGACTGCAAATTATATTAATCGTGTTGATATTTCGATATCCATATGTGATATTTATCGTAACATCTTGTATTTTTGGTATTCACTTGTACCCTGAAATTTTATATTATTTTGTAAAAAATGTTAGTGGTCTTAATTGACCGTTATGAAAAAAAAATATCATCACTGAAGTTTTATAAACCCACTGTCTCATATTACATTTCTTTGTACTATTTCGCATACTGGCTGGATACATCGGAAATTTATTGAATTTTTAAATGTTTTTCAATGAAAATTTCAGTTCCTCTACATTCCTCTTCAAATTATCTTCTTGGTCACAAGCTTAAACATATAACTGGAGTTAAGAAAATAAAATTTATGTAAAAAAAAACTTTTATACTAAATAATTTATTTATTTATTTAGTGAGATCTTATATTGTTTTTTACTTATGTTGGTTATAATTTAATCTGGCAGGTTTAATGTCAAGTCTCTTCCGACTAAACAGAAATATGGTAAAGAGGTCTTGAGTGAAAATTAGACTGAAATCCTTTTTGAAATAAAAATATATCAATGGAAATTGAAACCGCTACCTCGAGTTGAAAAATTGGCGTTTTGTTAATAAGGCTACGAAGTTTTGAATTTAAATAAAGAGGTTATCTATCATTTTTACTTTTTTTTAAACAAGGATTCCATCTTTTGCAAGAGCCTACACTTTGAATAAAATATGGGTGGCTTTTTAAAAATGGGTAAGGAAATATTAATTTCCTAAATAGATTGGAGTCTGGAAGTACACTAAGTGCTTGATCAAATTTTGTCAAGTGAACACATCTCCTTTTGCCAATAATACATTCCCGAACGGCTGGTAAATAAATTTTCCTCAGGAAATATAAATTTGAAGCGATGGATATGTGTAGTAGAGATCCGTTGGAATTCGTGGATTGATTGTGTTTCCCTTATTCAATTTACCCTCATATCCAAAAAGGGTCTGTTAACTAGAATTATGTTATCTCTTTTAGAAATGGGAAAAAATACATTTAAATAGAGAATGAGTGACATAAGTTTGAACAAATAAATCTTAAATAAGGATAGGACGCCCTCCGACTCTTTTAAGTCCAACAATCTCTGTGGCATAGTTTATATCAGTGTTCCCCAACCTTTTTAGACCTGTGGACCGGTAAAAAAAATCGCGGACCACTAATACTGAAATAAAAATGTTTTTTTTATTAAATATTTTTTTAATGTTATATTGGGACAGATGGACATATGTAACTATAATTGACAAATATACATATAACAGTTAAACAATTTTAATTGTTACATTGGCTGATACAATTAAAATTTAATAAAAACCATGGGGTTTTTGCAACAAACTAATACGAAACCTGCTGTTGATCTTTGCTAATATATTGGATATTCTTGGCTGCAGTGCTGTCTCTGACAGACGAAGTGCTGCATTTACGTCCAGTCTATTCCTGTGTTTCGAATTTATTGAGGACATGGATGAAAATCCTATATTTAATATTTTTGCATGGCGAATTTATTGAAATTTGGTATACTGTGTGCGGCCCGGCGGAAAGTCTCTGCGGCCCTGCACCGGGCCGCGGACCACCGGTTGGGGAACACTGGTTTATATGACACCTGTCACCAAACTGGAGGTTGCGTTCTTGATTTGTATTTTTAACCAAATTTAAAAAAAATGGATTTAATATATTATTTATAGTTAAGACATTAACATTATGAAGGTTTCAAGACATTGTGATTTGTTTTATCAAACACTGTTTATTCCACTTTTTGAAATGGTACAACCCTAAGAGTTTCAAGGTTTTTACCTCATAATCAGGAGAGCACAAACAAGACTGAATTCTGTTCGAACTGGTACCGAGATACACGCTTCTAACGGTTGACGACTGGGGGTGGAGGGAGGGAGGAGACAATCTCGGCGAGCAGCGGAGAGATTCTTGGTATATATGTGTTTTCCAGATGTTCACCTCGTAGAGTTATACCGTTACAAAAAGTGGAATAAACAGTGTTTGATAAAACAAATTACAAATGTATTTAAGTTTGCTTTTAAATTAAGGCCATTTAAAAAAAAGTCTCGTTAGTTTGGAACGGTCAATAACAACAAAGAGTGACAAAAACAACATAAAATTGCCACAATACACCCATTTTTAGCATAATGTCGCGTGTTTCTTTAAATTAATTATGTAAAAATATTATAAACATGGTCAACATTGTGTATTTTTATACTGAAAAACATAAAATTATTCTCAAAAGCTAAAGAACATTGTAGCAAATTACACGTTTTTCGTAAAAGGTTCTTTTATTTGTTCAAATAAGTAATACGTGAACGTAAATAAATAAAACTTTATCAATGGTTTTTTAACATCATCCCTATTTATGTTCGAGTATGTATGTTTTTTAACATCATCCCTATTTATGTTCGAGTATGTTTGTTTTTTAAAATCATTCCCTATTTATGTTCGAGTATGTATGTTTTTTAACATCATTCCCTAATTGAACTGCATTATTGATCAATAATGGGTGCTTCTAGGGTAAAAACAAGAAACGTGTGTCAAAATTACAATAAATTGACACATAACACATTTCTGATACAATATTACGCTTCAAACTTAAGTTAAAATATGATCGAAAATGTGAGTTTAAAAAAATTTACCACATAACATTCATTTGTGGTATTGAGTTATGTTTTTCTTCAAACTCAAGTTAACACAATGTTAAATAACCATATAAACGTTGAACATTGTGTGTTTTTTTTGGTCAGACACAGCAAATTTATTTCTCGATATGCCAATAAGCTTACCAGGTTATAAAACGTACAAAAGAAGTGAAAGAAAATACTGGTTTTTATTACAAGTACACTATTTAGAATTATAAATTGACTTAACTATGCTCAACTCAACTCATAAACCATTTTTTTGGTTTATTTGCAATAGTGAAAAAGCTAAGTTTAGTCATGTGTATATGTGTAAAAACTTAAAAGCTTTTATATTTGTTTCATTGTTGAATTACATCTTCAAGCTTTTATCTCAATAAAGCCAATATATCATAATTTCATGAGATATTTCAGAATAATAATCACTTCAGTTTGTATTCTCTCATATATGGTACATTTATTGCCACCCCATGTATTATTTGGCTCTTTTCAGTCCACGTTTCCCTTTCATACATCAAAGATGGTACTAATATACTGTTTTGAACTGTCATCTATGCAGATTTCGATACTGTTTGGTTTGAGTAAATATGTTTTCGAGTACCATTGACTTTGGTTCCTATAGCTACATTTCAATATCTCTCTAAGCTCTAACGTCATCTGAGATAATAATTAAAATAATAATTTATTTATTTATTTTACACATGACAAGAAATATACATAATTTGTGAATAAACAACAGGTAATTTAATTTGGACACACTCTATTAACGGATCTGGGTTTGTTGCCTTTCATTTGTCGTGTCCCCAGTAAACTAGGGTTTTGCCTGTATCTTACTGAGGACATATAGCATGAAAAAAGAAACCGATACTTCTTTCCGATTTTCGAATTCATAAAACCCCGTTGCACATTCTCATCAACCTGACAAACAAAATAAATTGTAGATTTCGTTGACTCTCACCTATCTTTAATTTTTCCCTCTTTTATGTATCTCATTTACATTTCTTTTCACACTTTTCTATGCTCATGACTTTGGATTTCGCAGCTCTAAAAGTATGGTTGGATCAAGTAATTAACATATTGAAGGAAGAAATTTAAAAAAATCAAAAAAATCTTAGGAGATGTGTGAAAATATGTACAAATGTAGAATATGAGATAAACATGTTGCGTGATATGAAAGCCGGGCGCTTTCCCCTGTCTGCCTACCCCGACAGGGAAACTGCGTGATAGTATGTATATAAAAAATCTTTCGTATTTTCTTTTATAAACGTTTTCGATTTTCGCCTTTTTTTAAAACATCATAAATTGTGTGAGGACGTTGATGCCAAAAATAAAACAGTGAAAAATATTCGACCTTAATATCTTATATGGAGAAAATTAGATGAGAAAGGCAAATGTTTTTAAAAGGTCGCAGGTGTTTGCCTATCTTTGGTGGAGAAAATACAGTTTGATTATTTGGGAAGGCTGTGGCAGGCTTCAATTATGGATTGTCAATATTTACTTTGTCACACTGAAATCACCCCAGGCTTCATTAACCCTCCATAGCTTACATATCGAATGACAAAATATGAATAGAGAGAGGTAAAACCATTTATAACGATAGTGGTTTTACTGATCATAGTTTCCAAATACATGGAATAAATTAATGTTAGAAAAACTTAATGTAAATTTTAATTCAGGTCATTTTAACATCATTCTGGATTGTTGGAAGAGCTTGTTACACAACAATAATTTCTCTATTTACTTCTTCCGTTGAATTAGATAAATTATTGTTACACAACAATAATTTCTCTTACTCAACGGAAAAAGTTACACTAACGATGCATCATCATCGAACCATGTATTTCAATCTGTAAACAGATAATATATAGTACCCAGCGGTAAATAATATACATCGGGCTTAAGAAAGAAACTGTCGATTTGTAGAGTCGACAAAGCGACAGTCTCTTTCTTAAGCCCGATGTGTATTACTTACCGCCGAGTACTTATACCTCTGCTTCATTCGATCCTGACCCACAATTTTTTTGGCACCTCATATGAATATCTCCTGTTATAAAATAATGTGAGTCTGTTTTTTTCCATAACCAAGAATACTAAAGGATTCTTTTCATGGTGCCAGAGCTAGACGTTGCCGATAATGTATCCACGGTATCTGTCACTCAATTGGTTTAATATCTCAGTGTTTAACTATCACTTTAGTTCTTAAAGTTAATATGTAAAATTCAGGATAATTTCTGCATAGCTGCAATTGTCTGGAACATAAAAAACTTAAAAGTGCCTCGCACATTGTTGAACAGTCAAAAATTAATGTACATCGCAGTACTTTTAATATGAATAACTCGATGGACTCTTGAATTCTTGTTTAGCGGCTTTTATGATTGTGTACCGCAAAAGTTATGTATACTATGCATATTTTGGATAATCACCCTCTGTTCAATGCCATAAATATTTGCTTTTGCCACGTCCATACAGCTCGATATGCATACTTTTCCATCATTAAGGTTTTTCACTCTTCCATCTTTCAGAATTTGGTAAATTTGATAATGTCAAGTTTTTTCAAGATTTTCTAAACTTTAGATTTATGCTACTCCTATGGGCCAATTATGTAGATCTTTTATTATTAACTTTTTCTGCGTGATCCGATCATGCAAATCTTTTTCACCCTAAACACTATCTTCTTTCGATCCCCATTCATTCCAATTTTTTTCATTCCCTTTTCTGTCGTACATTGTTTAACGTGTAATGAAATGAAAAAAAATACATAAAAAATAAACAAAAAAAAATTTAAGTTGAAGTGTCAATTTAAAAAGTAATTTCTATTAATTGTTTTTTTATTTTGATTTTTACGATTGATTTAGCACTTTCAAATATTTTCACTGCTAGTATGCTTTAGTTGAAAATAATGTTTGTAATTTGTTTTTATCACACACTGTTTATTCCACTTTTTGTAACGGTATAACCCTACCGGTTTCAAGTATTTCCCCTCATCATCTGGGGAGTACAAACAAGACTTGTTTGTACTCCCCTGATGATGAAGTAAAAGCCTTGAAACCGGTAGGGTTATACTGTTACAAAAAGTGGAATAAACAGTGTTTGATAAAATAAATTACAATGTATTTAAGCCTTCCCAATGTTAATGCCTTAACTATAAATGAAATAATATAAAGTTTAAATGTATAGCTTTGTACACAGATGGTTGGTTCAGAGGATGAGGAACGTTTTGAAGAACTTAATTTGTTCCTCAAAGCTATGTTTAGAAAACTTTAGCATATTAGTTAGTTTATTTTATTATTTCTGCGCTAGTTTTTTTGGATACACATACTTTTTAAATTAATTCAACTTTCAGTTAAGTAATTTTATTATAATTAACGGTTCAGTAATTTCAAGTTAACGCTTGCGTCCATTTTTATTTTAAAAGATAACATTGCATTCGCCGTCATTTTAATGCATACTCCGCTGGCTTGAAAAGAATATGAATATTTTTTTAACAAATGAGTCAGGGGTAGAAACGTGAAACAGTTATATTTAGGGTTTATTTTATTTTACGTGATAATTGAAAAAGTTCGTAAAAATATTCTAATATATTTTATATTGGAACTTGATTTTCACAATTTATTGTTGCTTTGAAAAAGGTTAGGTTAGGTTAGGTAACTTTGTAGATTTCCATAATAGAATATTCAACAATAAATTATTTTGTAATTCCACGTATTATATGTATCAATCTCCGCTACACGTCTTTCTACATCCGATCTTCTTCAATGTCTCTATTCGATGGTTTGGGATAGAATTTCTAATTAAAGAGAGCTTCGGGATAGGAAGCAGAAACACATGTAGTGCAGATTTCTCTGATTGATGGAATACTTAAGTTAATTAATTATTAAATTTTCTACATATTTTCAATAATTTGAATCAATTTGTTATTATCACAGATAGCTAATTATTTTTTAATTTATTCATAAACAAAAAAACATATCAATTAAATTAACTTCTTCTTCTTCCTAGTGTCATGTCAGGTCCCCCGAACGTTGACTATCACCTGAAAGTAGGCACCTTTTTCCCCGGCAGCCCGAAAAAGATCCCCAATGCTCGTTATACCAGTCCAATTACGTATATTGCGGAGTCAGGAGATTTGCCTCCTGCCAACACCTCTTCGAGCCTCTATTTTGCCTTGAATGAAAGGTGCAGTAATTTGTAATTTTCTCCTCTAAGTACATGACCCAAATAGGACACCTTCGGATTTTAGTAAAAGTCAGCAACTCTCTATCAACTTTGGCTCTTTGAAGAATCCTTGTGTTGCTGACCATATCATTCCATGGTATCCGTAGCATTCTCCAGTGTATCTACATTTCAAATGCTTCCAGTTGATTCATACTACCAACTTTGAGGGTCCATGATTCCACTCCATGTAGTAACACTGACCAAACGTAGCATTTGACAAACTGTTGTCGAAGTTCCAAGTTTAGATTATCATCGCGGAACACGCTTCTCATTTTATTAAAAGCCGCACAAGTAAATGAACTTAAAACTGTTAAATGTAATAAATATTTATACTGTATAAATTTATATATTTTTGGACATACTTTGAATGTGGTTGTTGAGATTATGATGTAGTTTCAATTATGTACATAATAGTTTTAAATTTAACTTTGTTTAATGAAATGAGTGCAATGTGAAAGTTTCAGCTGAATGTTTTAGTATTTAAGACAAATATAGTATTTGAAATAAGCATTCATGAAATGAAACCCATTTGTCACAGGCCTTGCGTGGTGAAGTGGTTCTCTATATAATGGAGGCTTTTGTACATTACTTTGTACATGTAATATATGCTTCATCTTAAATCAACCATTAAAATCACGTTCTTTGTAAATGTAAAATTGTCGATAAAAAATACACAAGTTATTGGAATCTGTAAGTCTATCACATACTTTCCTAGTCTAATTGATTAATTATCTAACATCTAACCCGGGGCTAAGCGTTTGATTCCTGATCGAATGCAATAAAAAATTAAAAAGTCCAAGTCAGTTTTTTGCATAAAGCCTTCGAATATACACGTATTTATGGTAAAAATTACCACAAACCAACAAAAATGTACTGCAAACTACATAAGTGTAAAAAAATATTATTCTATCGAAAATAATCTATTTTGCGAACAAAACACATTTATTGTTTTGAATTTAAGAGCTTTTAAACTTTATGAAGACGCGTTTCACGTAATTTAAGTGCTTTTCTTATAGAATTCCAATCGGTATACTTGTTATGTAATGTGACCTAGATAAACAAGAGCCAACTGATGAAAGTAACTCAATCAATTGCAATGTATTTAGTATGTTACATATTAACTGTGGATAATCGGAAGCGGCGGATCTTCGGCTGCACGGCGTTTACAAAATTTGAGTTGAAATTTTCAATATTTTTTTGAGAATGTAACTTTTTGGATTAAATTGATAGTTTTAATAAAAATAATAACACGACCTCCTTTTTGCACCAGACATTATTAAAAAACATGATTGCATCAAACAATTCCAGTTCAGTAATCAATTACGAACTTACGAGTATTTTGCATTATTTATCTTATCCACTCCTCAAAAAATATTCTAGTTTCGCACTGATAACAACTTTGTCTATGGATTGTATTGTATAACGATTTCAGTGTGTGCAGTAAAACCTAGTGGGTTAATTGCAATTTTGCAACTTCTTAAAACGAACCAGAAATATGTTCAAGGGGCCTGAAGGGTAAACTAGACTAGTAGTAAAGGGTTTTTCAAATTGAGTTTTTTTTGAGACAAAACACAGATGGCGTCGCGAACTTGTCTGGGACTTGTGACATTTGAAAAGTGTAATATATGACATTTATCCAAATGGAGTAGCATACAATAGAACAACGCGTTCAAATTGTTGAATTATTTTATGTATTGTAATCTCCGGAAACAGTGATGTTAATTGGCTACCAAAATCGTGTGATCTGGCACCGTTGAACTATTTTCTCTGGGATTACGTGAAAAACCCGGTCTATAAAAATAACCCCCAATCAATTCCTGAGCTGAAGGATGAAATTATTCGCGTTATTGATGAGTTAGAACCGCAATTATGCTAAAATGTCATCGAAAATTTTGACAAAAGAGTGGGTATTTGTGGAGCTGCAAGAGGTAGACATTTGGCGGATATTGTTTTTTTGTGTTTAAATGTCATAAATTATGTTTCAATGACCAATTTAAAAAAAATGAAATCAAAGCGAATTGTGTGTTTTATTCAAGAATTGAAAAAAATTAATTAAAAAAACCGCTCAATTTGAAAGACTCTTTATTTAAAAAAAAATGGATATAAATGGGAGCCCATAACCTCCAGGTCAAAAGACAGATGACGGATGTCTTATATTCAAGTCCCTTAATGGTGTCTTCATTGTATCTTTTGAATCTGTGTCTGAGAAATGTTCCTTCTAAAATGAGTAGAATTTCAAGATCAAGACTTCTTCTTTATCTAATAAATTGATCGTTCTAAATCGATTCAATAGAGCACGGTGTTATAAACAGCTTTTGCCGTTGCTGTGAAGCGGAATTGTTTATCTCCTAGTGATATACGAGTAGATATTGGTGGCATGTGCAGCTTTAGAAAGCAATTGAAAATATTCTTTTTTAGGAGATCTTATCAAAATTTATGATTGCATATAAATACTCCACATGTACATTAAACTACGCCTTACACTTAATGTGTTTACATCACACACCGAAAGATCTACAAAGGTTTGTTTGTAGTTCATCTTCCCATGGGAAGTTTTCCGTGGTGCTCTTACCATGTTTTTCTGTACATATCCTCACTCATATATTTTTCTAAACTTATTCTCAATGTTTATCAGAACATATGCTCACTTATATGTTTTTCAGAACATATGCTCACTTATATGTTTTTCAGAACATATGTTCACTTATATGTTTTTCAGAACATATGCTCACTAAAATATTTTTCTGAACATATGCTCACTTGTATGTTTTTCTGAGCGTATGCTCACTAATATATTTTTTTTAACATATGCTCACTTAAAGTTTTCTCTGAACATATGCTAACTTGTATGTTTTTATGAACATATGCTCATTTATATGTTTTTCCGAGTATATGCTCACTTATATGTTTTTCTGAACATATGCTCACTTATATGTTTTTCATAACATATGCTCACTTAACCTATATGTTTTTTTCTGAATATGTGCTCACTAACATCTTTTTTTGAACATTTGCTCACTTATATGTTTTTCAGAACATATGCTCACTTCACCTATATGTTTTTCTGAATATATGCTCACTAACATATTTTTTTGAACATTTGCTCACTCAAATGTTTTTCTGAACATATGTTCACTTATATGTTTTTCTGAACATATGCAGATACGAAGAAGTATCTAATCTAATGACTGCAACCGCTACTTTCCTATCCTTAAACATAAAAAGTTTTTTTTTATAATATTTTTAATTCGCTAATACCAATGGGTTTGAATCCCAAGTTGGAGCCCTTGAAGATACTAGGAGCCCTTGAAGATCTACACTCTAAACGGTGCCATATAAATTGTCACTTCATTATTATTTCAACAAAGCAACAAATATTATAATTTTTATTACTTGAAGTTACTAGTACAGATAACATCCTGCTTGTTTATTCATAACATTTCATCAAAGCGTCACAAAGCATAATTTCAACGTAATAACGCCAATCTGATAATATCGATCGAATTTCGAGTAATTTACAGTTACAAACATTTCAATTCGGTTTGTATAATTTGCTGACGTGTTCCATTTTTTTTTTTCACAGACAATGAAACATTACATAGCAGCACGGCGATGTATGATTTTCTGTGTTGGTTTGTTTTATGGGAACAATGACGGCTGACATCGGACAGTTGGAAAATGTACCCACGTACATTCGTTCAAATCAATACAGCAAGAACAAAGGATGATACTAACAACGGAACATTTGCTTGACTATTCTGAGTGACACAACCAGAAAATTATAGTTAACGTCGTGTTTCGATAATGAATTCAAATGTCCATGTCATTCATAATTATGAGCTTACGTGGAAAACTTGTACATTTTTTTGCATTTTTTATTTAAAATTTGTTAGTAGAAAATTTTCTGTATAAAGATGCTGAACTTAGAGGTGCCGAATAGTCTAGGCCAGAAATCTCTTACCATGTATCCCCGGCACCTTGACGCCACTCGACACATTTTTATAGACCCGCAACTTTTTGACCACAAATAAAAAAAAAACTCTTAGCCATGTTTTTTTAATGAAAGCGTGATCGTCTTTTTCAAAGCTAAAATTTCAGAAAATACTTGATGTTTTATTGCCTCACGTTTGAATTAGAAATTACTGGAATTATCGTTGGAGAGTAAATAATTCCTAGTATGGAAAAATGACAGCTGAATACGAGCGTTTAATACGAAATATATTGTCAACGATATAATTTACTATTTTTAAGAAATATTTTTTTATGCAATATAAGTTTAATTTGAGATTTTTTTGTATGCTTGAATATTATATTACGAAAATTGGTATAAAATATTCATGGAGAGAAATATTTATTTTGATGTACTGTCCCCTGATTTATTTAAGGTATACGGAGAATTCATCACGAGAAAGATATTAGACGGATATAAATGTGGTTTTGTCATAAGAGGTCGTAAAGTATTCAATATCTCATCCGATGACGATACAACACTTGTAACATAGTCCGTCTTTGGCATGCTTTAAAGAGCGGCTGAAAAAAACTCTTAATTTCTAGTCAGTAAAATAACGTGTTTCATTCCTGATTTTTCTTTTCCTTTCCTCTCCACAATACCTTCCTTTTCTTTTGATTGATGATATCTCACTTTATATGAAAAATAATGTTCGGGTGATTGTCCGTCTTTGTGGGGTTTGTGGGTATCCCATATGCTCACGTACATATGTGTTTATGGATTCGTAGGGATGGATAGTCATTTGAATGATTAATGCGACCATGTAACTTGCTTCGTTTACTTTTGTCGGGTTGGTTGGAAAATATTGCCGCCTGACAATAAGCCCGCCAGATTATATTCGCAATAAAAGTGTTAAATAAATTAATTAAAATAAATAAACCGATGACGAAAATGAGATGGTCGAGCTCCTACATATAGTTGAGATAGAGAGCCTCTAATTAGGTTTAAAAATAAATAAAACTTCTTATTGTGGACCAATTCGAGACAATTTTATTATTATTAAATTATAATTAATTATTATATAATTAATTAATAATATAATAATAATACATTATTTATAATATAATTAAAATAATAAATAAATAATTATTTAAAAATAATTAATTTAATAATTAATTATAACATAAAAATATTAATATATTTAATATTAAAAAAAAATATTTAATATTATTAAATGTATTATATTACTATTTATTATTATTAAAAATTAAAAAAATAATATTTTTTTATTTAATTAAGAGAGATTTCCTTGAATTAAAATCCACATAAACATATTTGATTAAATTAAGACAGATTTTCTTGAGTTAAATTCCACATAACCAATGCATAAAATCAACTTTTCCTTGGAGCTAAGAAGTTTACTTCTACCACGCGAGAGTCTCACGCATCTGTTTTTTTTATCAATGGGAATCTGATCTGCAACCGCTGTATTGGAGGACAACCGTCCTACTTACTAAGCTATGGAGGTTTATAAGTTTTTCAATTAGATTCGTTTTATGTATTTAAAAAGTAAGTGGTATTGAGCTCACAAATGATAAAATTGTAAGTGATCTACAGTACAAAATGTTTGGAAACCAGTACTTTAGGTTCTTTTAATCGATACTTTAGTGAGACTGGCCAAATGGCATGAAATCAAGTTCATCTGGAGTGCCAGAAAGAGGCAGTATAAATTGGTGCTCGCAATATTTTTGTCGACAATTTTCTATAAACACATTGTTTTGTTGTTTTTGAACTAACATTGAGAGCCAGATAGAAACGAACATATTAAATAATATTTTGGGTAGTTCGGAATGCAGTGTCGTATTTCTTGGATACATGTAACAAGGACGTATTTTTCGGAGGTAATTCCATTCAAAATGTGTTAAGTGCATATTATAAAATAATGTAAGGTAATAGTTTAGCGCATTTTCCGGCAATTTGTTTCCCGAAATCGCTATGAGCATTTTGAAGCATCATTTTCAATATGGAAATTAAAGTTGCTTTTTCGGTGCTTGATGCTTTTTTACTACGGCAACGAAAAAATGCATTCTAAACCAAAAATATATAAACCAAGGCCAAGAAAAAATTTAACACAATCCAAAAAAATAATGTACAGTATATAACGATGATGATCTAAGCAAAAGTGAGCGTAAAATGTAGTTTAAATATAATTTTAAAAAAAATTTGTGGTGATACGTCACTCGAAGATGGTGCTCGCTCTTGAAGACCGATTTCCAACAAGGACATCAAGAATATTTAATGATCGACAACGATAACACGAGAAATTGATGAGATGTCAAAAACAGATTTGCACAGTATAGTTACTTTAAAAAAGGATGTAAATGTTATCTAAAAACACGAAATTACTTTCCGGACCACCTATTTATACCATGATAGTACAAAAATAAAGCCAACTGCCGCCAAAACCCGTACGATGGTTGTCGTCAAAGAAAGAATACGAGAATTGAATTTTGAATACAGGAAAGCGAGAGAGGAATACTTGGATTCTCTCCGAAAGTAATTCGAAAGTTGAAAACTCGGTGGGTCCGTGATACTGAACGAATTTTAAATGCCTAGCTAACAATTTTTGAACCGGTGTAAAAGGGGAAGATGTGTAAATGACATACTCGTATATAAACCAATTCTATATTTATGAATATATGTTTTCATAAATGTAGAATTTGTTTTACTTCCGTGAATATTTCACGGGTTGCAACTAGTTAGTACTAATACTGATAGTATTCAAAGGACAATTTATAGAGCGCCGCCTGGAGAGCGCTTAAATATATGCGCAAAGCAAGCGGGCGCCCCAGTCAATTCCTGGTGGATTCACTTTCACACTGATTTTACTCTTAGACCGTTTTATATCTGAATTTATTTTTTTCTTTAATCCAAATGCTGCTTATCAAAAATTCTTATAGCGTTGTTAAGCATTTTAATTTTAATTAATATTTTTTTGTTCTTTAAGGTTACTTATATAAGTTTTAAATTTATAGTCATATTTTGTTTTATTAATGTGTTAACTAAAAATACGAAATAACGAAGAAATATAAAAAAAAAACACCTCAACTATTCACTAGGGTTCTGCATACTGAATAATTTTAGCATATCAACAATGGAATAGCATATTATATATTGGAATCTATAATCTAAAAGCTATAATCAATGAGTTTGCGGAGAAGTATAAAAATGTTTACTTAGTTTGTTGACTTCGTTTATTGTATATTTAAAAATAAATTTCACTAGATTGTATAAAAAAAAATCTGTACTAAATTTTGTTTAAAATCAAAAAGATAATGCACAAATATATTTTTAAAATCATTAAAAAATACCAAGTGCCAAATCGATAAAAATAATAATAAAACTTTTATTCTGATGTTAAAATAGAAATAAGTTTTTCTTTAATTATGAATAAGGGGCACATGATTTTTTTAGCCCAAGGCGCTTAAATGTATTAAAGCAGCCCTGGTAGTTTACAAAGATACACGAGGACTGCTAAAACAAATTTTATATCAAGAAAAGAAAGTTTCTTTCTTTCTTTTATTTTTTTATAGTTTCTTTCCTTTTTGAGATTTGGAAACAAACATTGTAGAGATGCAATAGATCTATATGAAGATGTCGTCATTCTCTCGCCACATCAACGTCAATCTTGAGCTGCTCTTCCACATCGATTATCTAATCTTCGGTGAGGAAATGGTTGAGAGATATAGCACTGCAATGAATCATGCAAATTCTTCAAGTGGAAGTCGCGTGATGAGCGGGCCACGTGGCAGGTAACAATGAATAATAGCTGACCGCCGAAGGCCATGGATCTGTTGGGAGGCCAAGATTTCGAAAGATGGACGTTGTTATTGAGGATGCAAGCATTGCCTAGGCACCCAGCTTGTCAAGCCTGATACATAATATAAGGAAGTGGATACAATTCTCGAAGGACGTTAACATTGAAGGACGTTAAATCGAAGGACGTTAACAGGCTAGTGATGATTTTGAGAAGATGCGCTATATGTTATATTGTCTTTTCCAGAGTTTTCCACACTTTGTCAGCTCTATTTTTTTCTTGTAATATCAATTGTTACCATAATAAGAGAAAAATATTCAAGATTGTCTAAGATAAAGTCACTGTTCTGAAGGCTAAATATAATATTAATGAAAATTTTATTTATTTTTTTATTTATTATTACATATGACAAGAAATATACACAATTTGCGAAAAACCAACAGGTAATTTTATTTGGACATACAATTTTAATTTATCTGGGTTTGTTGCCTTTCATTTGTCGTATCCTCAGTAAACTAGGCTTTTGCCTGTATATCACTGAGGATATTTAGCATGAAAAAATAAATCGATACTTCTTTCCAATTTTTGATTACACAAAAACGAAACCCCGTTGCACGCTCTCATCAACCTGACAAACAGTAACACTCAACTACAACTGGAAACATCTTGCGAAATTCAACTCCTTACACATCATCACTCCAGAAAGACCAAAAATTATAAAATATGTTGAGTCTAAGGATGAGAAAGTAGTGGCTATGGGCATTATATGAAGTACTTTTCTGAATGTATTTATGTTCAGTAAAGCGTATTTGGAAAAAAAAACTCTGAAAACTTGCAGAAAAACTACAAACAATCCTTTCTAAATCTTCCAACATGTGATAGTAACATATTCAGCTTAAGGGTGGGTGTAGTATATGTCTGTAGTGTTCATATATCATCATATTTTTTTATTAAACATTCCTAAAAAGGTAACTAATGTATGCTTTTTAGAAGTGGACTATTATGATCATATTTATAACAACCATCTGTTAGCTAGTGTAATCGTATTACTGTTAATAACAACCATCTGTTAGCTAGTGTAATCGTATTACTGTTGATAACAACCATCTGTTAGCTAGTGTAATTGTATTACTGTTAACCCGACTGGAGTCTAGAAATTTGTGAATCAGGCAGGTCAGAATTAATATAATTACAATAATCCAGACACGACACATAATTTTGTAAGAATTGTGTGTCTCTTTTGTACGAGTTGTTATATATTTTAGGACGAAATAAGTACGACACGAGTTGTTATCTCTTTTCGACTGCATGTAAGAGTTGTTATCTCTTTTAGACGACATACTATAAAACATAGCGACTTCAAAGTTTTACTCCTTTTCGAAACAACAACTCTAAGACAAAGGTTTTAAATGTACAATTCAGATATTCCACAAACGGACTGTTCTTCAGAAGCTATGCGGTGAACTCAAGTACTTGGCAAGGTGTAAGGTGAAGAAGAGTGAACAAATAATATATGTTGTAGGATCTCACTTTACATGTCCAAAATAGTGCCAGTAAGCGCCCATTAAGTTTTCAAATAAATATTTTCTTTTATTGTAATATTTTTAAAGTATGTTTACTTTGATATGTATATCTTATCATTTTTTTCTTTCTTGAGTTGAAGATCTAAACGGAGGTTTTTATTTCCGTTGGACCTCATTCTGTCTTTCACTGCCTTTTAAACATAATTCTGGTTAGTTGGAATAAACATGATAATAAATCCGCACGGTTATTTTATATTCAACGAAATTGTAATTTAATGTATTCGATTTGGTTTTATACTTTACTCACAAAACGAGGATAAAAATGGCATCTCAAGTAAGAATGTTTGAAAATATTTATACTTTGTGTACAAAGGCCCACTTCTTATGATAATGGAGTTCCAAAATAAAACACTTAACCTTTTTTCATCCATTTTATTCTTTTAGCAAAACACTAAGTGTATTTCAATACAAACTGTGTCCTTCTCAAGTGAGTTAACACTAAATTACCATGTTACTTACGCAATAATTTATACAAAGTGTTGTTTATAGTCTTATTAACAAGGTTACAGATTTAATTTTTGTATTCTTTTAATTATAAACTCCCACAACGTTACGCCTGAATTATTTAAACAAATGCCTTGTTATTTTGTTTGATGTTACTTTTTTGTGTTATCTTTTTTGTGTTATCTTTTGTGTGTTACCTTTTTTGTGTTATTTTTTTGTGTTATCTTTTTTGTGTTATCTTTTTTGTGTTATCTTTTTTGTGTTATCTTTTTTGTGTTATCTTTTTTGTGTTATCTTTTTTGTGTTATCTTTTGTGTGTTATCTTTTTTGTGTTATATTTTTTCAAATATTAAGAAAACAACCAAAACTGTTTAATTCGGTTCCTCTCAATTTTCCCCCATTTACCGGTTTCACTCTATCAAGCGTATCCTCAAAATGGAAGATGGGCAAATATTACACATTTTTCAAAATAATATATATGAACGAAGTCATAGGTATCACTTAATTCCTTATTTTGTCATACATTTTCAATCCATCTTTTCTTCTAAGTGCACGTATTTTTACAGCATTTATTCAGCTCCTTTCAGTATTTTTCCACATCAACGTTTTACTTCCATACATCAAATATGATACTAATATTCTGTTGTGGACTATCATCTTATAAGATTTTGATACTGTCCAGTTTTAATGTCCCATTGACTTGATTTCCTATCGTTACATGCCGTTTGATAATTCTCGCAACTCTTCTGCTACTGAGAAAATGCTACCTAAATAATAGAATTTCTTTCTTTCTCATCTTTCATTAAATATCATCGATCTACTAATTCTTGTTTAGTGATTTTTGAGAAGCAACGTTGGTAAATTTTGATATATCCGGTTGGAGTATATATATTTTAGTGTCAAGGGAAAGTTGTAACATTTGAAAGTACAATATGCACTTTTTTTCTTTCCTATGATGCGACACAAACTGAAGTGTTTGTTCAGGGAAGTTTTATTGAAATATATTCACATTTTCCAGACGGTAACTTATTATTATAAGAAGGTCCAGAAATAGGTGAGGTGAAATGGATAAATGAGTATACTCGTATCTGGTAGAAAGAAAAAATTCGAGTAAGAAAGTTGAGAAATTTCAAAATATTCAAAGGATAGTTAAAAGGAAATATTGATTGAAATAAAAACGAGAGCAAAATACTTTTGCATCATAATTAATGACCCTCAAAAAAAAATCATGAAGTAAAACTACCATTGAAATACTGTCAAAACTATGCTGCCTTCTTTCCCATTTGAAAATATTTTGATAAAAAATATAACGGTTTTTATTGCCTTTTTAGTATCTTTATGCAAGACAAGTTTCGATTCTTAAATCATATATCCTCATGCAGTAAGTGCTTTCGCGTGACTTCGAAAAGTATCTATGGTAACTGTCACTATAGCTTGGTGTTGCCTTGACATTTTAAGGTATTTCATTCTCGTTGTAATGAAATCCTGTATATGTGTTTCAATCTCGGAATAACGATCTACTGTTGCCTAGGAATGATTCTCACATCAAATCGTCTCTGCTGAATGTAAGGAAGGCGTTTCTGACTATCGCCCGATTAGAGAAACCCATTTGGGGCCTACCTTTCTGTACGAGATAACTATTTATAACATAATGTACTATTTTAGGATATTGTGCGCTATGCAGCCAGATGTTGAGCTTACAAAAATAAGCTGTCAGTTTCCACAAAGATGCTGATCTGCGGTCAATGGTAAGCGCTAATGGCTATCGCCAAAACTTATGGAGCATGTTTGATGAAAGCACTTGCGGTCTAAATGGGGCTAACTCCATTGAATTTTGTGGGTCAGCGTCGCCCTGCAATTATTCTTCTCAGTATGCGCCAGTCCGTGAGAATAGGTGAAGTCCACTTTCACTCCAACCCTTCGCGCTATTCTTAAAGTCTGCTTAGTGACCCAGTTGTCAACTTGGCCATAACGATGGTCAACATCGGCTGTAAGAAGAAAGATATTTTTTTTCTTTCCATTAAGCTTTATTGTTATTGTTTTTAATTTAAACCTTTTTAGCCATCTGGATCTATTCGCAGATCACATTTTGTAGTACTGCGATAATATATTTATTTAAATTTCCGAAAAGATCTCTATCAAGCCTTATATTGGTACATTTTGGTACAAATTAACTGCTCCAATTTAATAAACTGAATGGATAGTTTAGCGTTCGAAACTTTCTGTGAAAGTACTCGCAACTTTCTAAGTCGCTTAAACTCCATGCTTTGAACCGGTTTATAAGTGTATTTACGCTCCGAGTACTTTTTCTATCTTCTGTGAAGTCGAACGTTTTCCACTACCATTCTTTTAACATTCTTTGGAAAGTTCACCACTTCATGATATCGCGCTCATAAAAAAAGAAAAGAAAATGTTATAGTGTAGATCCTAGTCCTCCATAACAGCGTGGCCAGTGGTGGAAACGAATTGAACTATTATGATAACATGAAATACTCTTTCTGTTTGTCTCTTTTAAGGTAAAACTGTTCGTAGGAGATATATCGTGGGCTCAATACTATAACTAGGTAACTCAAAATTCTCTGTTCTGAGAAAATGGAATTCTTTGTTTCGAGCTCCTTTTGTCTGGTAACTCTTCTTTAATTATGAGGTATCGCGCTAATGTTCCTTTTATGAAACTTATAAAGGAGGTTTCAATAGATCGTAAGATGTAAGTTATATGAAATTCAGATATCTACTTTAAGCATTCTTCTGTTTCCACGTTTACAACTTACCTCATTATAAAAAGGCTAAATAACTCAGTTGAGAAATAATATTTTAAGATACCTTTTCAAAGCATTGTAAATCCCCTTCGATGAGCAATCCATTGATAATGTAAATTACTCAAAACCGCCAAATTTCGAGTTACATGGTTTAAGTATTGAGCCCACGATATGTTTTCTAGGTGTGTGTTTTCAGATAGGCGATACTTTAAAACTGTCATTAATATTACTGAATTTTTAATTTTGTGATATTTCGATTGATTGACGTCCTTGTAACATATACGAGTATGTATCAGTTTTACGTAGATATCGATTTGGTTTGATCAAATTATGTCTAATAATTGATTTTCGCGTTATAATATATTATTTAATGGTAACTTATTCTTTTTGTACAATAGAAATAAAAAAATTCTAGATAAAACATATGTTTGTTTAATTTTGAACACACATTCTTAACGAATTATTAATTTTCAGAGATCATAAATATGGAAAAAAAATGGTGTAATTCATTTTTATAGAAATTGTTTTTGATTTTAATTTACTACAAATTAAACACCAAATATACATACAACTTACGGTGGAACTACGAGTATATCAAATAATTTTGATAAAAAGTTTACTTTAAAAAAATAAATATAAAAAATATACTATACAAAAATTAAAAAAAACATATTGCATTGTATTACATTTCCTCGAATACGGCCTAGCGAGCTTATCAATACGACCTAGCGAGCTTATTACCATGTGAATATATCTTTTAACTTACTAGAAAAGTGTTCAAGAGACTTTAAGTGAAAACCATTTTTTTGTAGTCTGGTTTCAACGAGAATCGAACCTGCAGCTCCCGGACTGGAAAACAGATGTCTTATCAACTTGACCACGGAGGTTGTCTTCTTATTCAACATTTTTTTTATAACTTAATATGAAGAAGATTTTTTTCGTTTCAAAAACGTTAAAAAAAACGACAATTCGTTTTATTCTGTACAAACAAATTCATATTTGAAATTTTTCGAGCATCTAAAAGTATTATTAAAAATGATTCAGAGTACGAGCGATATGGTTATTTTAAAGGCCATGGCCAATTTTATGAGTGAGTCCGCTTATGTACTTGACAAACAGCAATTAATTCAAAATATTCTTTCTAATTTGAAACAGCTCCTAGCGTCATTGGAAGTAATTATTTAATTAAAGTTGTATATATTTAACTGTTGTTCTGGTTGCCAAATCCAACGGATGGCATCAATCGAGCCAGGGTTGACTAAAAGAGTTGCTACACTTGTTGACCGAGATTAGTTTGCATTATAATTTCACTGAGCGTCATAATGTTGTACTGGTTGTGTTCCGGGGCTATTAAGGTTAAGTCTTTTAAATGGAAAATACATATTCAAGAACGTTGTCATAAAATTAATGCTCTGGCGTTTAAACTTCAAGTTGTCCGTAACTAATCCAGCGTTAAGCTATGAACATTTACATAATGTACACTTTGTTTATATTGGGGGAGAATGTGCAATAACAGCCACAATTTTTGTTAAACATTATAACTTTTAAGCGTTTTACTCCTTTAAACATATATTCATGTCTCTGCTATTTAAAAGATGATGGGAGACGTTTAAGATTATTTTTATTTATTGTACACATGACAAGAAATATACATAATATGCGAAAAAACTACTGCTTAACAACAAGGTATTTAATTTGGACACACACTTTGAATGGATCTGGGTTTGTTGCCCTTCATTTGTCGTATTCCCAGTAAACTAGGCTTTTGCCTGTATCTCACTGAGGGCATGTAGCATAAAAAAATAAATCGACACTTCTTTCGGATTTTTGATTTTATAAAACCTCGTTGCACATTCTTATCAACCTGACAAACAGTGACACTCAATTACATATGTATACATCATACGAAATCAAACTCTTTACACGTTATCACTCCAGACAGACCAAAAACATTCATCCCACAATATAACACACATAATCATAAAAACAAAAATATATAAAAATAAAAATATAAAACAATAAAAACACCACACTCAAGAGCTCACACAAACCTTTTCTACAAGTCATTCCTCTTGTAAGCCCGAGTACTCAAACTCCTGTCGCAATAACAACCACGTTTTTCTCTCTTAGCCTTTGTTGAATTCGGCACCACATTGCACGTCATGGCGGCTAAATAGGCATATTGACTTTGGGCGAAAGATGTTTTAACTCTAGGGATGGTGAACATTTGATCAGTTGCCATGCGTGTCATGTGTCTCTGTTGAGTCTGCATCTTCCCTTCCTCTCGATGATAGTGCCAGAGAAAGGATTTGATATGTAAATTGGCTATGTTCAGGAGCCGATACTCCTTAAAAAACTCCGCTGTGGGATACCGGGAGGGAAGTTTAATAATTATTTTTATAATAAATTTTTGGGAAACCTGCAATATGTGTTTTTGTGTTAAGGTGCATCCCCCCAAACTGATATACCGTAAGAAAGTGCCGACTGACATAAGGCGAGTTTGAATGAAATAAATGTTTGTGAACTTTTGCACGCAAACGATATGATTCTACTTACTGAGTTATTGTACTAAATGAAGGCGGTTTAAGAAAAATAAAAAGTAAGTTGTATCAGAGAAACATACTAAAAAGTTTGAAAATGAATGTGGGTAAATAAACGGTTCCGGTTATAGAAATAGGCATGGTAAAAAGTGTAGGCTATGTATGGGTTCACTTAGAAAAACTGGAGCAGGTTGGTGAGTTCTGTCATCTGGGTAGTATGCTAATGTGTGATGTGTGAGTTGAAAGTGACATTGAAAGAGTAGGGATAAAGAACAAGATAAACGGAACACTTTATGCTATACACAATAAGCGCACTGTATCAAAAGTAACAAAAATAACAATACATAAAAGTGTGCTGGTGTCTACCTTGATTTATAGAATTGAAACTGGTAGCAGAAGAATAAATGTAAGATCTTCTTCTTCACGTGTCCTGTCGGGTCCCCCCGACGTCGACGACCATCTGAGAGAAAGCCTCCCTGTCCTGGGCGGCGCGAAACAGCTCCCCCACAGTTCTGACGCCGGTCCATTGTCGGATGTTTCGAAGCCAGGAGAGCTGTCTTCTGCCGACCCCTCTGCGGCCCTCGATCTTCCCCTTCATGACGAGCTGAAGTACGGTGTATTTGTCACCTCTCATTACATGGCCAAAATATGATGTTTTACGGAGCTTAACAGTGGTGAATAGTTCTCTATTTGCATTGGCTCTACGTAGTACATCAGTGTTTGTTATCATATCGGTCCAAGATATTCTTAACATTCTACGGTGGATCCACATTTCAAACGCTTCAAGGCGGTTTATTATGTTAACTTTAAGAGTCCACGCCTCCACGCCGTAAAGTAAGACAGACCATACGTAACATTTGACCATTCTTTGTCTCAGCTTTAAGTTTATATTATCGTCACAAAGAAGGTTTGTAAGATAAATAGAAGAACGTAAGAAATGTAAGATAAATACTGTAAATACGCGTGCACTAAGAAAAAAATCAGGATTATCAATGTATGAAAGAAGGCGATTATCAATGTATGAAAGAAGGCGAATGAAGACATCTGGAGACATGTATGAAAGAAGGCGAATGAAAAAGGCGAATGAAACAAAAGGAGATGTATGAAAGAAGGCGAATGAAGACATCTGGAGACATGTATGAAAGAAGGCGAATGAAAAAGGCGAATGAAAAAAGGCGAATGAATGAAAAAGACATGTATGAAAGAAAGCGAATGAAAAATCTGGATTATCAATGTATGAAAGAAGGCGTATGAAGACATCAGAAATGAATGCATGGATAAAATTGGATGTTTTAAGTAAGATGAAGAAAGTAGCTTTAACATGGTTTGGACATATTGAGAGTTTAAATGAGGAAATAATGAGTAACGAAGTATAAAAATCAGAAGTGTAAGGTCTGCGTGGAAGAATTAGACTAAGAAAAACATGACTGGATCAAATGAAACAGATTTTGAAAGAAGATAGTGAATAATTGAAGATTGTGTATAGATGGGGAGGAGGTATGTGTTTGAAAAGAAAAGTTTGGAGATCTGTTGTCTCTTGATCTGATCTGATGATCTGATCTGATGATCTGATCTGATTATCTGATCTGATGATCTGATCTGATGATCTGATCTGATGATCTGTTATACCTTGAAAGGGACACGAGGTGATGATATGTACGAGTATGTATGAAGCTTAAATGTAATGATTTAAAAAAAACCGTTTTCAGAATTTTCCATGGCGCCCAAAGTCCAGAACATACCTAGCTGTTGCACTTATGTTGGTGCGGTTAGGTTAAAAAAATAATAAAATACGTATCATATAAAAAATTATGTTCTGTAATATGTACGTGCTAAGTTGAAGATTGAATCGAAGTCGAAGGACGTGCGAAGTTGAAGATATTGTCAGATGGGGACGACAGAGAAGAAGGTTCTGGAACGAACACGTATCCAAAATGATGGAACCAAGAGCCGTAAGAATGGTCAGGTACAGTATCCCCCATGCAAGCAGACCTCCAGGACGATCTCCTAAAAGAGGGAAAGACAGCTGACAGTCGACGTCACAAGATGCAAACAATGATGCAGAACCATAACAAGCCTAAAATAAGAAGAAGTAATATGTACATACTTTGTTTCATACGAAAGTTCGTAATAAGTAGATATTTTGAACAAACATATCATTGAATAAATAAATTGTTGTAATTTATTTTAACAAACACTGTTTATTCCACTTTTTTTTTATGACGGTATAACCCTACCGGTTTCAAGGCTTTCACCTCATCTTCAGGGGAGCGTAAACAAGACTAAATGCTGTTCGGACTGGCACCGATATAGACACTTCAACGGTTGGAGGCGGGAGGGGTGAGAGGAAGGCTAGGTATAATTTCGGCCAAGAGCGGGGAGATTTTGGGGAAATAAGTATTCAGCAGATGCTCTGATCGGTATACTGACTTAGAAATTTCTAGGGCCTCCAATCTGTCCAATCTATTCTAAGTCAGTATACCGATCAGAGCATCTGCTGAATACTTATTTCCCCAAAATCTCCCCGCTCTTGGCCGAAATTATACCTAGCCTTCCTCTCACCCCTCCCGCCTCCAACCGTTGAAGTGTCTATATCGGTGCCAGTCCGAACAGCATTTAGTCTTGTTTACGCTCCCCTGAAGATGAGGTGAAAGCCTTGAAACCGGTAGGGTTATACCGTCATAAAAAAAAAAAAAAAAAAAAAAAGTGGAATAAACAGTGTTTGTTAAAATAAATTAAAATGTCTTTAAACCTCCACAACGTTAATGCCTTAACTATAAACAACATAAATAAATTGTAATAAATGGGACAAGTGAGCCTAGTGCTCACCCCACGTTTTCTCAAATCTTGGAATCAAATTTGAGAAAACCACCCTCATTTCCGGTTCGACGTTGGTTTTCGTACAATATTTACTTTTTATCACAGCAACCGCCAAAAACTCAGCTTTGTACAAATGTGACGTCTCATTTCAGTCAAAATATTGGAATATTCGGAGGCGCCCTTGTAAACCAGCCGCCACGCCCTGGGGCACAGTGGCTCTAACTTTGGGAAACACAGGTTTAATGGCTGTCTTTTTAAAACTTAAAATATTCATTTTCTTGAAGATATATAAACACTTTATTTATCCCTAATATTTAAACTGTTAATAATGTTTGCGCTCCCCTGAAGATGAAGCGAAAACCTTGAAACCGGTAGGGTTATACCGTCACAAAAAAGTGGAATAAACAGTGTTTGATAAAAATAAATTACAATGTCTTTAAACCTCCACAACGTTAATGCCTTAACTATAAACAACATGTTAATAAAAATGTACGTGGTCGGTTCATAACAAAGTAGCTAAAAAACTAGCGGAACCCGTAACAAAGATGTGTCAGGTGAAATGATTAAAAAAACTGACATTGCAAAGTGCTACCCCGATGATGAGGTGAAAACCTTGAAACCGGTAGAAATATAATTACATAAAGTGGAATAAACAGTGATGGACCAAACAAATAACAATGATTTTAAACCTCCACAGTGTGAATGAGTTAACCATAAATAGTATATAAAAAAATACCTGAAATAATAGTTATTGTATAAAAAAGATAATTTTTTCCAAGCACAAAATTTCATAATTCGTGCCATAAATTATATGCAGCTGTTCGTGCCATAAATTATATGCAGAGTGTGTTTGTGTAAATTATTTTGCATTTCTCGATATTCCACATCTCGGAATTATTTTGCGCACTTCATAGTCATCGACATTGACCGCTGAGCACAGATTGGCTCACATTTGAGTATGGACAAAAGACCGATACAGCGCGGCTCACGGTGAGCACGCTCAATCCGTACGTGTGAGCACCTGAGCGCGCTCGGTTCAAAGGTGCACACTAGAGCAGCTCACGCGCATGGATGGCTCTTGCGCATGACCGTGTTCTAATTAGGCTTAAGAATTATTAACCAAATTTGTTACTTTAGATAGAAAATAAAATTTCTTTACAAACATAACAGGCGGTGTTATAAGAATCAATAGTTTGGTAAATAGTGGAATTGTTATAAATTTTACAATATCAGTTTTTGATTTATCTTTTTAGAACTTATATAAGCATATTATCTGCACTTAATTTATAAACACGTAATACTCGAAACCCTAAATAATTTATAATATAATGTATAAATAAAACCGTCTTCCCTTTGACCATTGCAATTTTCACAAAATATGTACTTAAACTTGTTTTGTAATAAATTTTTGTTGTTTTCAATACAACCTGGAAGGCTAATTTTCACGTCGTAGTTTTTGAACAATCTAGAATGAGACTTACTGAAATTGATGTGTATCATAAAGCGAGTTTAGAACGCCCGGAATGGAAGTCAAGTGTTTTAGGAAGTAAGCCACGGAAATATGTTTTTCAGTCTCTTGAAATAATTTTCTTTACGGTAAATAAAATTTGTGTTCAAATTTTAAAAGGACTACCAAATAAAAACGCGATAATATGTAAAATTTCATTTTTGTACGATCGAATTGTGGTGAAAATATTTTAATGAATTATTTAAATAAAATCTTTTATGCATTATTATAATATGCTACACATCAAAAATAATAACATTTATTCTTTGATAGCAACCACCTTAAAGATCTTCTTCGTTTTCTGGCAGTAGATCCATGGTGTGTGTGTTCTATGTTATTTTTGAAATGTGAATTTTCTTTTATCTTTGCATCACCTTGAGGGATCTGCTTAGTGATCTGCTTCCTATGTGGTAACCATGGGTTACTGTAAGATAATCCGGGCCCCATTCATTCCTCAAACGTTATCTCGCCAAAAATTTCTATGTCTTTCCCATATTTCCTATTGTCTTCAGTTTTATATACTCTTACTTTGTGTTATTTTGTTTGCTAGTGTTTTACCAGTCACACATTATAAGACATTTATTTCAGATGTTTTCAAGAGTACCTTCATTCATATGGTATCATTTTTAGTTTAAATAGTAAATGTATTATAATAACAAATGTATAGCTTTTGTACAGATCCTCATTTTTAGTTTAAATAGTAAATGTATTATAATAACAAATGTATCGCTTTTGTACAGATCCTCATTTTTAGTTTAAATAGTAAATGTATTATAATAACAAATGTATCGCTTTTGTACAGATCCTCATTTTTAGTTTAAATAGTAAATGTATTATAATAACAAATGTATCGCTTTTGTACAAATCCTCATTTTTAGTTTAAATAGTAAATGTATTATAATAACAAATGTATCGCTTTTGTACAAATCCTCATTTTTAGTTTAAATAGTAAATGTATTATAATAACAAATGTATCGCTTTTGTACAGATCCTCATTTTTAGTTTAAATAGTAAATGTATTATAATAACAAATGTATCGCTTTTGTACAGATCCTCATTTTTAGTTTAAATAGTAAATGTATTACAATAACAAATGTATCGCTTTTGTACAGATCCTCATTTTTAGTTTAAATAGTAAATGTATTATAATAACAAATGTATCGCTTTTGTACAGATCGTCATTTTAAGTTTAAATAGTAAATGTATTATAATAACAAATGTATCGCTTTTGTACAGATCCTCATTTTATTTTGCTCTGTAATTAGTTTTCCATAAAATATATTTGCGAAATCCAGAAATCATAGCAATTTTAACCACCTGCCCTTAATATACTTGTATAAGTCATTGCGACTATCAATATTATCTCCAAGGTATTAACCCTTCCTTCCCTGTGATATGTAACTAGTACACATTGTTTCTAAAAACTGTAATATCTCTATAAATATAATAAATACTGGCTTCAGATTTTAGGTATTTCTCCGTAATACATTTACGCATTGAATGAAAAAATAATATTAAGCACCTATCTGCCACATCAGAGATATTTTGGGAAAATCTGGAATAAATTCACCAATACAATCAAACGTGTGCTAGTGTGTGACGTAGGTATATTCATTCTAAAAAAACACTTTGGGTGATGAAGCGACGCTATTTACGTCTCACTCTACTTCGGTATATGGGAACGTAATAAATAGAATCTCAGTTCGCTCGCTTCTCTCGCTTCAGTAGCTCTCGGGCATCCATTTGAGGTGGTCTCTTCGCCCATTTTGTGAACGTCGGCCGATGTTTTTTCCATGGTTTTAGCAATTAAATTTCAATTATTATCACTTTTGACTTCATTAATTTAAGCCATTGGCTATGAATATTCTTATTTTTCCGATTTTAAACCGCTCATATTTCCATGTGTATTGAATACACAGCACAGATTTTTTTAGCACAGGAATGGAAATGTTAAAAAACATCACATGTTCAACACACATGTCAAATATAATTTTTCACAAAATACTTCAAATAGTTATCAAGTCTTTTTTTTAAACCCGGTGAGTTTATTGCCATATGATAATCTCTTCCAACCAACCAGAAATAAGTTTTTAATGAGCCCTTAGTAAAAACCAGACTAGAATCCCAAATTTAAAAAAAACTGGGTTCCAGCGGCGATCGAACCCGCAACCTCCGGATCAGCAGACTAGCATCTTATCGCCAAGCCGCGGAGGTAGTCTTTATAATTTCATCAAAAAACGTAAGCAAGTAACCGAGGTTTTACTACGAGTATATCAATAACGTAACCGATAGATATATTCTTCTTTAAAGTACTTTTGTATTATATAATTAAATTAAAATAAGAAGTGGTTTTTTTCATACATCAGTTTCATGCCAATTTTCCTCCACAGAAGAAAATAATTTGTTTTGACCAAAAAGAGTCTGGAGTATCAAAATAAGTCAATTTGACCACAAACAATATTTTAAACAATTTTTTACGTCGTTCTTTACTATCCATGCAGCGAGACTCTGGAACTAGTTACAAACCAATGTTAGACTAGCTCCGTCCTTAGTATGCTTTAGCTCTTACAGGCTTAGTGGTCCACGTTATGTACCACCTTTTTTGACGCAGTACTGCATAATGGTACACGCAATGTACCACTTATTAAACCTCTCTCTATTGCTGCACGAACGCTCAGATTATGTACCACTTCGTATAATATAATACTTATGACTCATATCCGCACAGCTGCAGGTCTGGTCCTGTTCAAATTCATTTAGCTTCTAATATTATTGACAGTTAGTTGTTCTTGGTGTGCCGACTTGTGCGTATAAAATAAAACGTTATATATTTGTATTAAATTTTAATAAAAAATAGTTGTGTTGTGATAAAATTGACTTCAGTAATTGTGGTAAGTTTATATTTAGGTTAAAAATTAATTTTACTTAGATGTATTTCGACATTATTTGGTGGTACATTAAAAATACCAGTGGAAATATGGACTAGTGGTACATAAATTGTACCACCTCACCAGGAGTTCCTTGACCTACCGAGGAAGTGGAAATATATTAATTTAGCATTTGTATGTATCATTTATCAAACACATCAAAAAATAATTAGAGACTTGACTTTTTTTTTTGCAGTCTGGGTAAAAATAAGTGAAGTTTACCTGTGGTTGTAAGGGTTAGGAACGACTGAAAAAACTCTTAATTTCTAGTCACTATTATAACGTGTTTCGTTCCTGATTTTCATTCCTCTCAATCAATCCTTCCTTTTCCTTTGATTAATAATATCTCACTTTTACTTTTATTATGCATATGTTTAAAAATTTCATAAAGATGAATAATTATTTGAATATATTTTGCAACCATGTAACTTTCTTTATTTGTTTTTGTCTGATTGGTTGGAAAAGATTGTCACTTGGTAATGATCCTACCAGATTGTTTTACAATATAGTGTTCATTAAATAAATAAATAAGAAGAGTCGTTGGTTGCATTTTTTTCCGAAACATTATGACCACTTTGGTCTAATTGGTAAGACGTTTGACTTGCATTAGAATGACTAAAATAGGGTACCGGTCTAGAAAAAAATCAGCCTGTTAGCAATACTTGCATACTCTATACCAGGGGTCTCCAAACTTTTAAGCCTAAAGGCCACACTGACTTCTCCACTAAGTCCCAAAGGCCAAGACCTATACATACCAACATACTGTAGTTTTGAATTACGCGCAAATTTTCGCATTGGGACTAGTCGGTGCGTGAGATATCTATGGCACAGGGTGCGAGGGTGGACTCCGCTCCGTTCGCAATTTCGGTTGGTACTTACGGGCAAGTGTCAAGGACATTTCATTGCGGCGGAGATAGCTACCGCGGGCTGGATTGGTGGTGCTTGCGAGCCAGTGTTGGCCCGTGGGCCGTAGTTTGGAGACCACTACTCTATACGCTTGTGAAAATCGCTGCTTCTTAACGTGTGATAGTATTGCTATCAAGTTAATTTTACAATGTTCGTTTTACGCGAGTTATGATATGTGCCTACTCCGATGGTTTTAAATCCAAAGTGCCGACGACAATGTTGTATCCAGGCCACACTCTTCAATATATTTGAATAACTAATTCAGATATGTTAAAGAGTACCATAAAAATAAATTAATAAATCTAAAAATGTCTCTAAAGCAAAATGTTTTTTTTTTTTCGTCTCGTTTCATTTATGTAATATATCGAGATTAAAATGAGATACTGGGCTTTTAACCTGATGGGCCTTTGTGTTAAGGGTCGCCGTTTTGAATTTCAGACAAAGTTACCCACTTTGACGGGAAAATCTTTCTACAATTAATAATTTTGTGTGCTCATACTGGTGCCTTTGGTCATTTGTTTTTATCAAAAAGTTGTTTTATCAAGAATTCATTTGTAATGAATGTGAACTTAAGACTGTTGTGTTGAGAAATAAAATGAATGTAGAATAAATTTAGAATATGAAAAATGTAGAATAAATTAATGAAAAAAAAAAAACAAAATAAAATTTTGCACTGTAAATGTGAGTGGAAGATGTGATAGAGAAAAATCCAAGAAAAGTATGATTGTATCTTGTGATAAAGAAATAAATATAAAGAGTCACAGAAGATGTGTAGATGTAGAAGAAGAGAATACTCTAAATCGGGATAAGAAAGTATGGGGCTCTGCTCTCTCTGTCTGCCCCCAATAGGGAAATAGCGTAATGGTATGTATGCATGTATAATTGTTTTTTATACGATTTTCTTCAATTTGCCATGCCCTTATCTTGCATTACATAATATATATTTTTACGATTTGTTGCTCACAAATTGGCAGGTATTAATAATATTTATCAACTTTCAAACAATGACAGTTTCCTTGGTCTATTTTTTTACTCATCTGTCCAGCCCGGGGTTCACAGGCTCAATTCATGTTGGTGCACAGCCCTTTTTGAAAAAAAATAATAGTGTTGGAAGAGATTGCCGCATGGAGACGAACCCGCCAAGTTGAAATATATATAACATATTGTTATTGTGACAGGAGTTTAAATACTTGGGCTTGCAAGATAAATAACTGGTGGAAAAGGTTTGTGTGAGCTCTTAAGTGTGGTGTTTTTTTATTGTTTTGAATTTATATTTTTGTTTTTTTTTTATTTTTATGATTATGTGCGGTACATTGTGGGATGAATGTTTTTGGTATATCTGGAGTGATGAAGTGTGAGGAATTTGATTTCGCGTGGTGTATACATGTGTAATTGAGTGTCATTGTTTGTCAGGTTGACGAGAATGCGCAACGGGGTTTTATAATATCAAAAATCGGAAAGAAGTATCGATTTATTTTTTCATACTATATGTCCTCAGTAAGATACAAGCAAAAGTCTAGTTTACTGGGGACACGACAAATGAAAGGCAACAAACCCAGATCCATTAAAGTTGTGTGTCTAAATGAAATGACCTGATGTTTTTTTCACAAATTTTGTATATTTCTTGTCATGTGTAAAACAAATAAATAAATAAAATTAAATAACACCTTCACTATCACGTTATGCCCCTATTGAAATATACAGAAATAACAGATTTCTACTATCCCATCTTCCGCTTCTGCCACGTTCACACACGCCTCATCATATATACTATTTTATAGACCAGACTTTCATTCTTCCTTCTTTTAGAATATTATTGATTTGGTCGTGCCACCTTCTTGAATTCCGTCTTTTAAACATCTTACAACTTTCATATTGCTCAAATAGATAACTTTAATTGATCTTTCCTCGTTCATTATTTCTACATGGCTAAACCATCTCCATGTCACTTTCTTCTTCTAAAGCTCTCTCTTTTAAAAACTAATATCTTTATTCTTTAAACTATCATACATTGTGTTTCCATACATTCTACGAAAAGCTGTTTTACTACCACATATATCTCCTTTTCATCACTTTCTTACTACTTTCAAGTTTCATTTGCATATTCCAATAAATGGACTAAAATTCCAATAGAAGCAATCGGCATTTCTTTTCTTGGAAAGTTTCACTAAGAAAATATATTATATAACCCACAATTTTCTCGATTGCGTACTGCTACTTTTTTTTCAAAAATGCACTATGGGCGGTTATTCAATGTGAACATGCTTTCAAGATACGACATTTTCTCACTTACTCTAATGTTTTGTTTTTCAAATGTGTTTCAAACATTTTTTTATTTTATCTTTAAATAACTACATATATCGATCTACTGTCGAATATTCATATTCAGCACATTTTATTCGTATTATTTATGAACTGTTTTTACAAAAGTTTGTACATTTTTCTCCCAGAACCACTCGTTATCTTTGCTGGTCCTCGCAGTCGAGGACCCGTTCGCCATTTCAACGTCAATTCAATTGGGTAGCAAAGTTGTGCCGTGGATTTTTTTTTCATTTAAAGTGGCCACATCACTATACAGTACCCGGCGGTAAGTACGAGTAATACACATCGGGCTTAAGAAAGAGACTGTCGGTTTGTAGAGCGTCATCTCTGTAATTAATACACGCGTTCCGTCGCGATTTGTCAGTTGCATCAAGCGACAGAGACGACGCTCTAAAAACCGGCAGTCTCTTTCTTAAGCTCGATGTGTATTATTTACCGCCGGGTACACTGAATTTGATGGCCCACCAAAGTTAGACGATCGGAACACACCGGCGGGTTTTTTCTCTTTTTTTTATGAAAGAATAGATATGACTGAAGTCATAGATATTCTTTCCCCCCCGAATCCAAGGTGGATAAAATACATTGTAATTTATTAATTTATTTTTATCAACCACTGTTTATTCCACTTAAAAAAGGGGAATAAACAGTGTTTGATAAAAATAAATAACAATGTCTTTAAACCTCCACAACCTTAATGCCTTAACTATAAACAACATAACGGAGAAAATACATGTGCCATTTTGAAGGGAGAAACCCACCACGGGGTTCAAACCGACGACCATCTCCACGATAGTTAAATGCGTTACAGCGCAGCTATGCCCTTCATACCTAGAGCAGCATCACTTCTCGTCTACATACAGCATTCCACATATGCTATCAATATGGTACCACTGTAGTGTAATGTACATTATACAAATAAATGTAATACTAATATTATAAATAACTGTAAATTGTTTCTCAAATGTAATGTTAGTATGAGGTGAAAAATAGCCATAATTTTAGGTAATTTAAAATTACCATGACGCGACTTCCGGAAAATTTCAATGCATTTTCTTTGATTCCAATCAAGACATTCCAAAAGTATTCTTCATTAAAATCGTATGTATATATTTATTTATTACCGGCGTACAATGAAATGTTTAAAATAGAATGATTCTGTTTGAGAGAATGGTCTCGATTACCCACAATGGTAGAAATACCGATTATAAAACGAGATTTTTTTTTCCTTTCACATGCATTTAAAAAATATTGTATTCTTGTGGCTAGTGCAAAAGGATTTTTTATGTAAAATCAATTAAATACTTGCAAACAATTAATTTAAAAAAATAATTTTATGTATAAATGGCATCAATGACTTATTATAGAAACCAATGAAAAAAAATGTCGCAAACCTGGTTTTCCAGCTTAAAATTTCTTCTGAATCGAGTCTCTCTAGCCTCAATCGATTCGCAAATCTCGTATGTGGCATACATCCACGCGAACTAATTAGTTGATTAGGCCCTATAGTCGAATCAGCGCTGATTGTGTTCCTATACATCAATCAAGAGCGCCGGTTTCATTAATTTTGTTTACTTATCTTGTCAGGTATCTCATTCTGTTTATGGAAAGTGTAATTATATGATATATATATATATATACACGTTCCCGTATGTATACTATTATTGGGCCTCGCTGTAAGTATTGAATCAGATAATTTGTTGAATCAGAAAAATCGAGCAAATTGAATGAGCTTTATTTTACACTATACAATATGGCGGGTATCAATACCATATGGCAATCTCTGTCGACAAATTTTGCAATTTAAAAAATGATTTCATGGTGGATGATAAACTGGCAGTATTCTTGCCATGTGGCAATCTCTTAAAACCGATCAGAAAGCTGTTAGCACTTCCTATCCTGTGATGTGTAACTAGTACACATTGCTTCTAAAAACTTTAATTTCTCTATAAATATAATAAATACTGGGTTCAGATTTTAGGTATTCTTCCGTAATACATTTACGCATTAAATAAAAAAATAATATTAATAATAATTAGCACTTATCGGTCACATCAGAGATATTTGGTGAAAATCGGGACTAAATTCACCAATACAATCAAACGTGTTCCAGTGTGTGACTTAGGTATATTAATTCTAAAAAAACTGCTATTGGTGAGGAAGTGACGTTATTCACGTCTCACTCTCACTCTACTGTGGTATATGGGAACGCAAGAAATATAATCTCAGTTCGCTCGCTTCTCTCGCTCAGTAGCCAGCGGGCTTTTGTCCGAGGTGGTCTCTTCGCCCATTTTATGAACGTCGTCCGATGTTTATTTTCATGTTGTCAGCAATTTAATTTCGATTATTATCATTTTTGACTTCCAATTTAATTAATTTAAGCGATTGGCTATGAATATTCTTATTTTCCCGATTTTAAATCGCTTATTTTTACATGTGTATTGATCCGTATTGAATACACAGCCCCTGAACGGGCGGTTTTTTTAGCCAAGGAAGGGAAAGGCTAAAGAAGCCTTAAGTGAATAGCAGACTGGAATCCTTTTTTTTTAATCTGGGTTCCAGCGAGATTAGAACTCGCAGCCTTCAGGTTGAGAGACATGCGGGAGACTTTATGTACATTTTTGACATAGACAAAAAACATGCAATACGAAAAAAATGAAAATAAAAGAATAAAAACAAAAAGAATATAAAAACAAAATAAAACAAATGAAAATTTAACAAGGTTAGTTAGTCATCGATAGCCAGCAAAAAAAAGAGATATGACTTTTTGAATATGAATAGCAAAATATTTATTTGCAATTTTTCATTCATTCGTATGATACCCCTCAATGTGCCTGAAAATACTTGTATGATGCATGTTGAAGAGCCTGCCCAGGAGACAAAAGTGTCTTCGTTCCCATTCATCGAGTCTTCGGAGTAACAATTACTGGAGTGGACAAATTATTTACAGTTCGCTATCGTACGTGTTAGAAATCTTACCGCAAAGGAACAAAGACGAAGTTGTTGTTGCAAGACGAAGTCTTTGACCTGGCAAAAATCCCATGAAAAAAAAAACAGAATACTTAGAATACTTTCGAGAATCGAACTCGAAGCCCTCGGGTGTAAGACAAATGTCTAACCAATTGAGCCACGAAGATTGTCATTATTTTATTCATCTCTTAGCTCCGTTCATTGATATCTCTGTAAGATAAAATTCTTTGGTTGTTATAAAAAATGCATATGATATACTATACGATTTTTGAAGACGGTGTCTGCTCTGGAAAGAAAATCACTGTTTACGACCGTTTGATACAATTTTTGCGTTTGAATTCCATTTATGTTTATTTTCCATCTGATTCGTTTTTATCTCTCAGTCATTCCTTTATTTTAATAAATATAATTAAAAGATAACGGAAATAAAACTTCCGCCTTATAATAATTATAGTGTAAGAAAGGTTTTGACAACAAAAATACCATGAAGAAAGCATTGAAAAAGAAATGAGAGAAAAAAAATAATGAATTGTACTAATGATAACCTTTTTCGATGAGATATACAATCACAAAGGACACAACAAAGAGGTAAGTGTAAGAAATAGTGCCACGTCATATAAAAGGGGTATATAACTTTTCCAAGTTGCTTTTCAAGGTACGATTTTGAAAAGAATTCTTCAAATGAACGTGAACCTTATTTGATATATTGAAATTATACTAAAAAAAATCGGTATCAATTTATATACACGTATCAGTAGGTAAAATATGGTAACAATGATCAAATTTTAAGAAAACATTCGAAATATACATATATCATATATGTTATACCATTACAACATTTTTTCCAGAATTAGTAAAAAGAAAACAGTGCCAACTTCCCTACGACGAAACACATCCTTGGCGTCTTTCACATTCACTTCTTCATCTTGCATAACACATCTTACATAACAACTTCATCTAACTCCTTATTATCTTACATAACACATCAGGTTTAAGTTCACATTCAAACCTTATTACTTTATTCTATATTCTGTCATTCATTGTCAGTCTACGTATTATCTCAGGACACGCACTTCTACAGCATTTATTCGGTTCCGTTCATTATTTTTCTACGTCCACGTTTCACTTTTTTACATAAAAGTTGATACTAAAATACTGTTGTCGGCTATCATCTTAGCAGAGTTTGATACTGTTCAGATCGAGTATATATATTTTCGTGTCCCATTGGTTATGTTTTCTATTGCAACATGTCATTAGATATCCTTTACTCTTCCCTCATCTTAGAAAATATTACCTAACATAAATAGTGGGATTCCTGAACTTACTTCGAGCTTTAATTGTTCACCCATATATTGAATAAACTTTTCCGTTCAACTTTATCTACTACCATGACTTTGGAGAATTTCTTTCAGGTTATTTAATAACTATGTGAAAATTACAAAATTTAAAAAAAATAACATCATCGATTTCAAAGTAGGCGGTGAGTCTGTTTTAAATAGACTTATGTGTTAAGTGCAATTTACATATTTCACCACCATTGTATGATACAGTGTACCAGTTAATATAACAAATAATTAAAAAAATGTATTTCTTTTGCAAAGCATATTCTTAAAAAAAATTATTTTCATAATTTTTATGGATCGATTTAACTCAAAATAATTTACTGTAGAATTCTTTCTATCTTCTATTCCGACAACCTGTTTCAGACAGCAAACTTTTTACTTCAGGAGAGCTAGGATAAATTGTTTTTACTCTTGCTATATTTCATGGCGACCTACAGGGCCTTGTTGGTACGACACCTTTTTTCCTATCCGGAGGCTTCGAGTTACTCGTACATTTCCGCTAGCACCCATTTTTAATAAAAAAAATATTCTCGTCTAGTTTTCATAAGAACTCTTTAACGTATTTGTGGTTAGCTAGAAAAGATTGACATATGGCAATAAGTCTGCCAGGTTGTACTGTACACAGTGAAAATATATGACTATACAATATCAATTCTCATAGTTGATTTAAAACTTCAATCGACATTTTCATAGCTTATAACATGAGATTAGAAAAGAAGAAGAAAATTACATTACCATAAGAACTAGTAGAATAATTGACTTTATTTTTATATAAATTATGTGTTTTATCAAAAGTTTCGGTTAAACTTTGTAACACTTCTAATTAGAAAACTGAAAAATAAATTACTTTGTTATTCCACAAATGACATTAATCCCCAAAACACGTGTTTCCATCTCCCATCACGAGTCTCTCTTCAGCCGCTTAAAGAGACCCTCGTGACAGGAGGCATATAGTAAACACGTGTGGCGAAAATTATTGTAATTAGTGAAAATAAAAAGTAATTTTCTGTTAAAAATCATGTGTTTTTGATTAAAAAAAATCGCTTAGTATTTTAATAATAATTTGATACATACTGTCATTGCATATATCGACGACCTGAGTGACCTAGTTGATAAGATTCTTAATTTCCAGCTGGAGTTTCGGGTTCGATTCTTGATGTTTTGCATTAAAACATAGTAAAAAATTATAGGTATGGTTATACGATTCATCTGTTAACAATTCTCTCCTTCACTTTGTCTGCGAGAATTGTCGTACAAATACAATGGTGAACTGTGATTGATTTGCCTACTCCAGTATTTTTTTAAATTCAAAAGCTCAAGCACGCTAAGGTCGAGGTTATATTGTGTCCCGGTCACGCTCTTCAACATGTCATCATCCATTCGGAAATGTTATAGAGTACCGTCCGAATGGATGAATAATTGCGTGTAGATCTTTTATTCATATAAAAAAATCACTTGACATTCACAACTGCTGTGCATATTAGATTTGACATCCATGATTGTTGTAGAAATTAGATTTAACATTTTTTAATGCTATGATCATTAGATTTTGTTTGAAATTCAAATGATCGTCGGCTGTTAGTAATCATTACTTATAATTTGATTTTATGATTTTTTTAAATCAAAATTTGATTTTTATCCTCCTCGTTTATTATTATTTTCATCTACATCTACGATCTATTTTAAAATTCGTTTAACTTATTTTACTAAGGTGTTTGTAATATTCACATTTCAGTCAAATTATATTGCATAATTCGTTTATTCATACGGTACCCTTCAACACATCTCAATTGACGATTTGGACATATTAAAGAGCGTTGCCGGGAGACAACATTGTCTTTTACCCCATAAATCGAGCCTTCGGACCAAGGAAAACTGATGTTGGCACTTTTGCAATACTATTTCGTACGCGAAAAGACAGCAACACTTGCACACGCTTTGCACGTGTGAGTATTATTACCAAACGAATTTTAACCTAAAAGAGATCCTTTTTTTTGCTTCTCGGATATCATTGGAATTCGAACCCGAAACCCAGCTGGAAGCGATCAAGCGTTTTACCAATTAAGCTACAAATATCCTCATTGTATTGCATGTAAAATGGCCAAAAGTTTCTGACCTGAAAATATAGACCTTGTATACAGGGTGTCCCAAAGGGCAACGTCAAGCCGGTATCGAGGAAGAGGCCAGCTTATGAGGGTTCAGAATTAAAAAAATTGTTTTGAAAAAGCCTTAAGACACCATTTTTGACAGGAACTAAATATTACATATCAAAAATGGCGACACTAGCTGTATTACTCTAACTAGTGCATCCGCCGTATCGTTTGTCTCGCTCAAAATTTTTGAATTCGATCTTTAATTTCAGAAATTAATGTTTTAAAATTATTTTTAAAGGTGTAGTAGATATGTATTGTACCATTTTGAAATTCTGACTAAACAGGCCAACTTTTGATGTAACTTGCCAGGTTAGCGTAGTACATTATTTTTACAGTATGATGAGTTAAAGGTGGCTGATAAAAAATATTATTTTTTATGATCGTACAAAAACAATTTTTTTTTCAAACGTGCAAATTTTTTTTTGTTTTATATCTGACTCTGACTAATAGCAGGTCTATCTAGGATTGCGATTCAACCATTAAAATCATAAAATATGGCAATTTTTAGTCACAATATACAAACATTCGGCTCAGGGTAGCTACTTTTACAATTTTCGAAGAAATGCCTATAACTCGAAAAGTATAAGGCTTTTTCAAAACAATTTTTTTAATTCTGAACCCTCATAAGCCGGTCTCTTCCTCGATACCGGCTTGACGTTGCCCTTTGGGACAACCTGTATAGAAATACCGGCCATGCCAACATATTGTTAAGTGAGGTTACCGTCAAAATTTAGTACATCTGCCTTCAGTAGTATGCTAATAAGAGCCGATAGAAGGAATGCTTTGCATTTTATTCTAAAATTTTAGAAATTAAATATCGAGCAGTTACCAAGTTTCTTTCAAAAGCAGGGCATATAATAAACCGACGTTTCCCAGCATATAATTAACCGACGTTCAGATACTGTGAACGAAGAATCTTATCAATCATTATTCAGTAAACATTGAGCTTAACAGTTTCGCTTATAGGCAGATAACCTTTTGAAGACGACCCTCGTCAAGGGAGACCACCAGAAGCGCTCACTTCAGAAACTTCAGTGTATTTATTCAGTGGTGTTGAAAAATTAATTTATCGTTTAAGAAAACGTATTGAATTACAGGGTGGAATATATTGAAATTATTTTCACCTTCTAATTTAATAGAAGATGAAAAAAATATATTAGAAAGTGAAAATAATTTCAATATATAATTTAATTATTTTATTTATATGCATGGATCGGAAACTTTTGGACGTTATTACGCAAAATACCTGAAATCTAGGTCGTGGAATAAAAATATTTAGTTTATAAAAATAATGTTGATTATTGAATTATTTAAATGCATAACAATGTCTTGCCTTTTATTGCATTCTTCACATTGAAGTGGTAATAGTTTTAAAAATAATATTTGTAATAAGTAACACATAATTTAAATAAACCATTGATCCACCATACATTGATCAGGGATAGATAGGAACTTAAAGATCATGTGTTCAGTTAAATTAAGGAGAGTAATTTGAAATAGTTTGGAAATGTAAAAAACCCAACGAAGAAATACTATTAAATCAAATATATAACATTTAATGTAAATATGAGTAAAACACGTCATAGAAGATCAAGAAAGTATGGTTGGATCAAATACGAGTATATTAATAATATTTTGAAAGAACGAAACGTAAAAAGTCAAGGAATTGCAGAAGTTTTATAACATGTATGGATGTTGAAAAAACTCTTTTTATTCCGATAGGCGAATGACGTCATGGTATATACTCGTATGTATGTATTACAAATAAAGGGTCTTTCAAATTGAGTGTTTTTTTTAACTTGTGACATTTGAGAAGTGTAATGTATGACATTTATAAAAAATAGAGTCGTATACTTTACAACGAACGTGTTCAAATTGTTGAATTATTTTATATATTGTAATCTCCGGAAATGGTGATGTTAATTGGCCACCAAGATCATGTGATCTGACACCGTTTGACTATTTTCTCTGGGGTTACGAGAAAAACCAGGTCAAAAGTGACCCCAATCAATTCCTGAGCTGAAGGACAAAATAATTCACGTTATTGGTGAGCTAAAACCGCAATTGTGCCAAAATGTTCACGAAATTTTTGACAAAAGAGTGGACATCTGTGGAGCTGCAAGAGGTGGACAATTTAAATGTCATACATTATATTTCAATGACCAATAAAAAGTTTTTTGGAAATCAAAGCAAATTGTGTATTTCATACAAGAATTAAAAAAAATAGAATAGAAAAAAAACTGCTCAATTGGAAAGACACTTTATTTTAGTTTTATATCTGAGTTCATACATTCCACTATTTATCCTCACAAGTGCTGGAGTGGCGACCAAGGACAGGGAAGGAAAGTATGGAAATACCCTTAATAAGATAGTTATATGGTATTAAAAAAGAAGCTGGGAGCAACTGGAAGCAATATGTCTATAATATAAACGAGTAGACAAGGAGAAACGAGACATGTATTCGACACTGTTGTCAACCGAAATTATGATTTTTTTTTATAATACGGTAAAGTAATTTGTTTCGGTCAGATCCTTATCCTTGTTCCCCTGATGATGCGATGAAAACCTTGAAAGCAGAAGGGTTATACCGTCATGTAAAGTGGAATAAACAGTGTTGCATTAAATAAATTACAATGTATGTAAACCTCCGCAATGCCTTAACAATAAATAATATAATAAGTCGTACTTGTATTTTGAAATTTCCTCGAAGGCCTATCTTGTAAAATAGTTTATTCCACAGTTATGTATTTACAACTAATTATCTATGCAGCTCTTGTTCAACAAATCTTCACAGATTGGACAATCAGTATGGACTTTCACATGATTTTTACTACTTACAATTACAGTACAGTGAATAGGTTGTTTTTGCTAGGATAGGTTAAATTGAGAATTTAAAAAAGGGTTTGCTTTGTAATTGTTTTGAGTACGTTTTAAATTATATTGTACAATATTGGTTAAATGTTATGTTTATTTTCAACTGCAATTAATTGAAAAAATAATAATCAAAAGGGTTCTTTGACTCTTAAAGTAAATTAATTAATATTGAAGGTGAGGGTTGAAAAACATCTGTGATAACCCCGCTCTGGTTTCTTCTCATAACTCTGGGGTAATTGGAAGGGTCGTACAGGTGTACCCTGAAGTTTTATTAGGATTGGGTTTATCTTGTTTCACGTATGAATCTTAGCAAACTTTTATTTATCTTTTATTGCTATAATTTGATTTTTCTACCAATAAAATAAATTATTATCATTTTGCAAATGTTTTTTTACAAGTTAGTACCGATTTAGTAGTTAAATAACAATGTTAAAAAAGACAATTAATAATATAAAATATATTTACTTTCTTTAAGGGTGAACTTGCTTTTAAAAGGACCTTAGTATTAATGACATTAAAAATCTTAGAAAAAAAATAGCATGTTGGGTCGAAAGATAGGAAAGTGGCAGGTGTGGTCGTAGTTATTATATTGGGTACTTCCCCGCATCTGCATATGTTTTTTTTTAATTCGAACTATGCCAAGGAATTTGATAAAACACATTTTGAACACAAGTTTTGGCTTGCGCGTTCCTTCGTTTCGGTTAGTTAAGTAAAATAGTAATAAAACGAAAGTATCTCGATATTAAATTCATTACGTCTTACAAAAAAAATGAAAGTACAAAATGTTAAAAAAATACGCTGAATAATTTCTCATCCCGCGTTCTAACGGAACGTCTAAAGAGCACCACTGATGTATGCGTGCGTCCTTTTTCCAACACCGGCGTCGGCTGTGGGCGTCCTTTTCCCGCAGAACGGGGCTCCCCCTCGCAGCCGTCCGTGTCTTTAGTCAGTCGGCGACCCTCAAGCGGGACTAATGCACGGCCCGTCATTTCTGGCCGGATAAATATACGAGAGAACGAATCTGTCAAACAGACCATAGAGACGATGCGTGAAATAGCGCCAAATATGAACGCTGTAATGGAGGGAAAATGCTTCGAATGCCCGCGCAAATCGTTTTACGCGCGCGGCTATAATAGTGTTTCCATTTTTCGGTAACTTTTTTCCCCCTAGTTTTTATTCAATTATTTAATCAGTGTTTTTTTTTGTTGCGTTATCTCGTATTTAATTTTTTCTTCGATTACATTTCCCCTCTCAATTTTCTCTCGATAGTTTTGTATTATCTGTAATGTGGTATTTTATCGGATTTATGTTTTGTGATTTATCAAAGAGGGTTACAATAAACGATGCATGTTTTTAACGTTATCACAAAAAAAAACGGCACGTGGGTTTTTCGGTTAATTGAATAAGTGATTTTTATATATCCAACTAATAATAAATAAAATTATGTGAAAGTGTTAAAAATTGGGCATCAGTGATATTTTTATTTGGTTTCATTTTGCGCCTGTGATATATTTTGTTTATACACTGTCAAAGTGACTGATTTGTTTGCTTTTATTTTTTCGTAAAAGCAATCTATTCGACGGTCAAAGATTTCGTGTGTTGTGTGATAAAGTGAAGGTTTTAAAAAGTTGGTTGTAAAAGAAACGGAAAAACCGTGAAATTAGTTTGTTCTTTTAAATCAGTTAGGTATTGGCGTTACTCGGTTTAAAAAATGTGTGAAAATTTTAAAATTTAATGCTTGTGTGTGTGTCAAAAAAAAGTAACTTTTTGAAAGATAAAAATTAAAAGTAATTAAATGCATATCAAATGTTTTTTAAATGTATCGTTTCATTATATCTACGTGTTAGTAAAATATTTTCGATCTAAATGTGTCAGTGTTGAAGTTACAAAAAAAAATATCTAATACTCCTCTCGAATCTCATATCATTTCCTCAATTTAAAATATAAGAATTTTGAAAGTCATTATTCTACAAGTGATTTTTTTATTGTTAGAAAAAGAAAAAAAATCCTAAAGTAACCTGAATTATTGATGTTAACCTTGAAATCAAGTTACACGCGTTTTGAAATTCATTGTTCTGGTGTCAAGTGACTTAATGATAATAACGGAAGTTAATGTACGATCTTCACGTGAAACGAGTGAATGCAAGCAGTAAATTGGCGATTTTGTTTACACGAAGAGACCATCCGTTTCCGTTTGCGGCGCCATGTTGGGATATGCCCAATCGATGTCACGTGACTACTGAGGCTGTGTGCGGACCCGTGTATTCCGCTCAGCTGCTCCGCGGGACAGAGACAGAGGATTTTGTTCGATATTTGAACGCATATTTACTCGCAATCAAAAACGATTTTTCGATTCCTGAAATAACGGAACGAATATTTGAACTATTTTCTTGACTGATTATTTACAGGACGAATGTTTAATGAATTTTTATTCATGAAATAAGACGACCAAATATTGAAAGAATTCGTAATAACAGTAAATAATGTGTAAACATCCAGTTGCTAAAAATATATCACGTCTGAAACATTACTAAATTTTTATGAAAATTATTATTATTTTTGTAAACTAAACAAAATAATCAATTCACCTACGCATTATATAAAACAGTGGCGTACTTATTGAAAAATATGTAAATGAAAAAAAGATTTATGTTAATGTTTTTTTATCATAAAAATGACAGGATAATAATAGGAATAAATTAATGTTCAGTTATTTTTGAACGTATATTTCAAATATGTCTCCTCACATGTTAACAAACTTTATATGCCAGTGAATATAAACTAAAGTGCGTATTGTGGTCTACCCCCTCCCTATCTCCCAATCCCTTTTTGTTTTCCTTCTCGTCTAACCTCTCCCTCACTTCCCTAACCTGCCTTTTCCTCTGTGAAAGCTGTTTTATTCCCTTTGCCTCTTCTATTTATTATTTATACCTGAAAGCGGTTGTATTTATAAAACTTTCAGCTTTGATATATAACGATTGAAAAATAAATAATAAACGTGAAGCTTTTTTAACAGTTCAAAGCTTTAAACAAATAAATATTAATTGTCATAAAAAAACGTTTGAAGCATTTTGAATTTAAAAATATGTAAGATTTTTTTTTGCAAAAATAATGAAATATGAGTGTAAAATCATATTTTAGTAACAAGATACAAGAAACGTGATATTACTAATTTTTTTTTCGCAAATTGGCCAATTTCGGTTGAAACGTCAGCAGTAAAAATTGTACACTGCCCGAGAGAGCTTCCAATTTGTCGGGTGAAAAATACATTTATGTTATTTGAATCTCACAGCAAATATTTCATACTCCAACGTCGTCACGTTTGACCATCAATAAAACCTATTTATATAAACTAAATTCGTTTCATCGTTTCGATGATTATTTTTTATAAACATCTCGCAGAGCTTGACAATCAATTTCAATGCCTTACTAAATAAATTTACGCAAAAGTCATTTTGTTTAATGAAATTTCCTATTGTTTAAAGGAGAAATCGGAAATGATTTTTATAATAAACTCTTGTTAAATCAAATGACGATTTAAATGAAAAAAAATCAATCTTAAAACATTTGTGAGGAGATAAAAAATATTTTTCAAGATAAAAGTTTTAAATTAACAATGGTGTTTGCATAAATAAAATAATTGTGGAAATCAAATGATTCAGAAAAATACACGTGATTAAATACTCGATATTAAATAAATAAAATATTAAGGAGCCTTTACCGAATATTTTCTTCAAAAAAGGTTGTGTCGTTAAATTGAGGAACGAGAAGTTCAAATAAAACTGCAGTTTGAAATATAATGATTCTTAGTAGAAAAAGTACAATATTTTTACAAAACCTTGAAACTGGAGTATAAATGAGAATAGTTTTGTTGTACGTGTGTTAATGATATATAATAGAGTTTAAAGCTACGACTGTTGAACGTAAAAAAAAGGATCTATACTCTGAATCGTCTACTGAACGTAGAAGCGAGGTCATATTTGATATTTCGCTGAAAAATGCTCATTGAAGCCTTCTTCATCAAGAAAAGGAGGAAATAGAAGTTGATCAGATCCCTGAGCAATTGATAAATCCTTGAGCTCATAAAGAGCACATGTGGTGTTGATAGGAATCTGAGAGATATAAGAAAGGTTCTACAGCATCTTGATCGATTTCAGTCGATGTTTCGGTGAAGAAATCTTAATTGGAAGTTTCTTCACTTAAGAAGAGAGGAAACAGGGGTGACTGGACCCCTGATTTTGAGATATCTTTGAGCACGTGTTGAGTTCATGGTTGGGTGAAAGGATCCGAGGACAGCTAGCGGGTTTCTCTTGCACGCGAGCAGAACGGCTTCAAGGTGGTGGGGGGAGGGGTGTTCCGGTGTTGCCTGCCGTGCTGCGGCGGGGCACAGTCCCAAGGGCCCCGCGGCTCCCTGCAGAGTCCTGTTAAGGAGGAACCCATTGGTAAAGACCAAAATTATCATATTTAACTTTAAGGTTAACTTGTTCCAAATTTTGCACAAGTCGACAATTTCTGATATTTTTCCGTGTTTGAATTTCTAATAAAAAAAACTAATGTATTTTTGTATCGATTTTTCATATAAGTAACATATTTATCGTAAGAACTTAACAGTAGTAAAAAAATATCTTTGTAATTTGGCTACAATAAAAGTTAATATTACGAAAAAAATTAAAATATCATTTCGACAAATTGTATCGACGTGCAAAATGAAAAAAAAACAGGTTAATATTTTATATTGAAAATTATTATTCTTTAAATCGTTTAGTTCCCAAGATTGAAAACTCCGTTTTTAATTTTTTGAGAAAAATCTCAGAAGTTAATTAATTTTAAGTTATAAAAAAAGTAGTTTTTTCATAAATTACTTTGAAAAAAAAGTCGATATAAATTTTTTTTAATGTACATTTTAAATTGGGTTTGTAAATATTTGTTGTGGTGAGTGATATCACACTTAAAATAAATATAAAATTTTGTACTTAATTTTCTTTGAAAGTATGTAGATGGTTTATGTATTTCTCAAAACAATTTAAAAAAAATCTTTAAACCTATAATTCAAATATATTATACGAGTAATACATCATGTTAACATTCAAAACTGATTTTGGAGTTGAGTATTTGGAACTAAACAACTATATAAATCAACATATTCGAGTTTCTATTGCCACAAGAGAAAAATCAATTTATACTGGTTAAAATTCATGATGAAAAAAATACATTTCTTAATTAAGGAGTTAAAATTTGAAAAAAAAGTGTCTTAATACCATACGATTGTTGTAGTGTTTTGATTGGAAGATATTTTTTTTATTAATTCTAGAAAACCTTTTTCTTAAGGGTATACCTTCGTCTATTTATTCTTTCGAATGGTACCTTTCGTCATACAAATTTGTGATTAGAACATTTTAAGGAGCGTAACCCGGAGAGAATATTTTATTCGGTACCAGAAGTCACCTTCAGATTTGGAATCACTGAAGAAGATATGGTTAGTTATTAATCGTGTTAGTAAGACTACTGCAGGTGAAGAGGAAAATATACCCGCACACGTCTAGCGAATGAATATTATTACCAGACGAATTCTTTTACCAGCTAGAACCAATTTTTAGTTATTTTTTTATTGTGTACCATCGGAAATCAAACACAAACTCCTCGGATGAAAGTCAAGCGTCTTACCTACTATGCAACGGAGGTCATCAACTGACAAGTAAAACTTATTTTATACATTTAAAGAACTAATAAGACAGATAGTTACATTTTTAAACAAAAGTGATTCGAATTACGTTTTTTATGATTTAATAATTGTATTTATACACGTTCATCGCAGATTTAGGGCATAGTTAAAAAAATATAATATTTTAATAAATATAATACATTATTTATATAATGGTTGCAATAATCGATTTGTTTAGTAAAATGAAATCAATCTCCAAGTAAATGTGTAGTGATTTGGACAGATACATTATAAGGTTTTTTTTCGGAGATTGTTGATTAATATAGATATCTCGGCCATTGACGATCTTACTTTGAATTAAGAATGACTATGAAAACAAATAAATATACATGGGGTCAATAAAGGAAGACCAGAAAAGTATGGTTAAATCAAGTTAGTGATATTTTGGAAGAAGGAAAAGTTAGAAGTATGGGAATTCGTAGGAGCTCCATGATAAAGTTTATTGCGGAAGAGGTGAAATGTATTTGTTAAGATAGAATAGTGTGGAGATCTGTCATCTTTGCCTACCCAAAAAAGTATATGCCCAAATAACTCAAACTTAATTTTTTTATGGTGGTTAATACTTTTCTACCTTTACTCATCCGTTTCAAGATATGAATTTTATTATGAGACCTCAGCATTATTTGATAGCGCCACATTTAAAAAGGTTGTAGTTAATTTTTGGTGGCTTGAGTAAATGTCCATCTTTCAACATACGAGACATATCCAGAAGGTAAGTGTACTGAATTTTTGTAGGTTACATTTTTTTTTGTTTAAACAAAAAAGTTACGTGGTTACCATAGTACATATTATATGTAAGCTATTTTTCGACATAGTCGCCATTCCTCTCAATGCAGGTGGGGAAGCGGAGTATCAACTTTTTGATGCCTTCCTCGAAGTAGTTTCCCGCCAACCCCTCCGTCCACTTCTCCACCTCCTCCTTTACCTCCTTGTCGGTTGAAAACCTTTTTCCACCCATGTGCAGCTTCAGGGAGGTGAAGAGATAGTAATCTGAAGGTGCTAGGTCAGGGAAATGCGCGGGAGGGTTCAGGATATCCCATTTAAACGAGGCGAGCAGTTCCTTCGTGGCATTGGCCGTGTATGGTCTGGCATTGTCGTGCAGCAGGCAGACTCCCTTTGTCAGCATGCCTCTTCTCTTGTTCTGAATCGCCCTCCGCAATTTTTTAGGGTCTCACAGTATCTTGCAGAGTTGATGGTCTCCCCTTGAGGCATATATTCAATTAAAATTATGCCTTGACAGTCCCAATACACGGATGCCATGTTTTTCTTTGCTGAAATTGTGGTTTTGAACTTTTTGGCGGATGGTGAAGAGGTGTGACGCCACTGTTGAGACTGCCTTTTGGTTTCAGGCGTGTAGTGTGCAACCCAAGTTTCATCTCCAGTAACGATGGAGCGGAGAAATTCATCTCCATGGAGTTTGCAGCGCCTCAAAAACTCTTGCCCGGCATTATTTATTTCGCACTTGGCGGGAGATTGGATTGACATTTTTCACGAAACGTGTTGTCGCGTCGACATTTCAGGGGTCAGGCTACACGGAAGTGTAGCCAGCATGTCGAAAATAAAATCTATACAGTCGTGAGAGCCTCAGTTCACTTACTTTCTGGATACGCTTAGTATATATGTTTGTAAATTATGTGATGCCATCACCATAATCATTCTGGCATTTGCTGATTTCTTTTGCATTGTGTATTTACTCACCTTGCATTATGGGTTGTGTACTAAGTCACCTTGAAGAAAATGTGCTTTGTTAAATATCTCGTCTTCGCAATAATCATGTATGGCATAAATACTTGGACTATGTGAGCAAGCGAGAGACGCACAATACTATAGATGCATTTGAAATGTGTTGCTGGAGAAGGATGTTACAAATCTTATGGACAACAAGGCGAAGTAATGTCTCTATTCCTGAAGAACTAAGAGTCACCGACAAACTGTCTTTATAAACAATATGCTTTCTACGAGTCCTCCGATTCTATGGGCACGTTATTCGTAGCCATGAAGACAGTTTGGAGAGGTTTGTTGTTACTGGAGGCGTAGAAGAACGACACATATTATATATTTAGAAGAATCCCAATGCGCTTAACTGACCAAGTGAGAGATGCAACTATACTACCCTGCACAATTGCCCTTCGAACTGTGGAGTGAAGGGATGGATGAAAAGGAGATACCAGTTGCTATCATGGAAGTCACAATGCTAAGTCATGAGCTACACAACATGATTAATTTGCCTCTATCCTTCGAGTCACAGTTACGTTTTTCTTTCGTTTCTTTAACACTTGCCTTACTGTGCTAAACAATTCCGCCATCCACTGTGCTGGACGCTCAGCATCCAGTGAAAAATGTATGTTTTAAATTAAAATTATGCAAAATGTGCTAGGTTATTTTTTGTAATTACCTATAAAAATATTTTATTATGTAAGTCCTGGTCACTCACTATCCATCATAGGGTTGCAAGTGTTAAACGATCTGTTCTCCTATTTACAGGAACTTTTGTTCCCAATGTTAGGTTTATGCACACTAATTATTCAAGGTATTAAAAAAACATTTATCTAAGGTTTCGGCTTTAACTTTGCATGACTTTATTATTATAATATTAACCATACAAAAATTTGAAATTAATAAAATAAGTTTTTATAATTATAAAAAAAAACAAATTGAACGAATCATTTAAAATATGGTAAGCTTATTACACCATGAAACAATGTAAATAAATATTCCATTTCTTTATCGGTTTCGTGAAAGTAAATACCATGATATTTGATTTTCTTTTAGTATTTACCTTTCATTTGAGAGAGGAAATCTAGATTGAATTTATTACTTCCGTATAAATTTGATTTAATTAACCATAAAGAATTTCTGGAAATCGGAAATGGATATTCTGGGAGGGATTTATCGTTTTGTATTAATTGAAATTAATCAAAAAGACTTCATCTCAAAAATTATAAAGTCCTTTTTAAATTAATCGGATTTTTATCAAAGGATAGATAATCTTCAAATTTTCGACTAAAAATTAACAATTTTAAGCGAGAAAAATTCAAAGTTGGATTAATGATTAAAATCTATCGCTTTATCTGTGTGAAATGGTTTAGATTGGATTTTCAATAAATTGTATGTTGTACATACATTTTTAAGCGTTCGTATGTGGAAATTCATTTTATTAAGATATTAAACACGATTGAAATTTTAGTTATTTTTAAAACACTGCGATACATAAAATTGATATTTAAAATCTAACATTAATTGAAAAAAGATAAACTCTGTAGCCCAGTTGATAGGACATCTGTCTTTCAGTCCGGGGTTACGTGTTCAATGCCCGTTGGTATCCACGTTTAAAAAAATGTGTTAGACTAGTTTTCACATAATTTTTCTGGTTGGTTGAAAGATATTGTCACATGACAATAAATCCTTCAGTTTTTATTGTATATAACGTAAACTAAAAAATTTAAGTGTAATACAAAACACTGCTTATTTTAAATAGTTGATATTATAGCAAAGTCATTTAACATTTACAAATACGCCGTTATGCTATCAGGGTAGGCAGATATTTATTTGTTTATTTGAATTAATCTGAGTTAGTATTTGTGGGTTTGTTTTTATTTTCTAGCATCTGTTTATTTTCTGCTTTTATCTTCTTCTTATTCTACGTGTGCAAGGGTGTGGGCTGAAACAAATCTGGTGTCCCCGTGGCTGGGCTCGCCCTATATTGGTAGGGTGTATCTTGGCCGAGGCGATGTTATTAGATGAGCCCAGACATTTTGATAGCTTCTCTCTTAAATGTATTTTCTGCAATTTATGTGGTTTTGAAGTGTATATATTATCTACATACCATGTTGCTATCAATAAACTTATATTTATTTATTTATTTAAAAAATAAGACAGAACGCCAGACTTTCTTTTCGCGACACACATGTTTCGCTTTCAAATATAACTCCTATTATTTTTCAGACTTATTAATTTTTTTTTCAAATTATCGTTGTATTGTATCACACTTTCATTAAATATAACCGAGCAACCTGGTGTGTTATTGTCATGTGACAATTTATTCCAATCAACTAGAAAAGTGCTATTGTCTTGTGACAATTTATTCCAATCAACTAGAAAAGTGTTATTGTCTTGTGACAATTTATTTCAATCAACTAAAAAAGTGTTATTGTCTTCTGACAATTTATTCAAACCAACTAGAAAGTGTAATTGTCATGTGATAATTTATTCCAATCAACTAGAAAAGTGTTATTGTCTTGTGACAATTTATTCCAATCTACTAGAAAAGTGCAATTGTCTTGTGACAATTTATTCCAATCAACTAGAAAAGTGGTATTGTAATGTGACAATTTATTCCAATCAACTAGAAAAGTGTTATTGTCTTGTGACAATTTATTCCAATCTACTAGAAAAGTGTTATTGTCTTGTGACAATTTATTCCAATCAACTAGAAAAGTGGTATTGTAATGTGACAATTTATTCCAATCAACTAGAAAAGTTTTATTGTCTTGTGACAATTTATTCCAATCTACTAGAAAAGTGCAATTGTCTTGTGACAATTTATTCCAATCAACTAGAAAAGTGGTATTGTAATGTGACAATTTATTCCAATCAACTAGAAAAGTGTTATTGTCATGTGACAATTTATTCCAATCAACTAGAAAAGTGTTATTGTCTTGTGACAATTTATTCCAATTTACTAGAAAAGTGCAATTGTCTTGTGACAATTTATTCAAATCAACTAGAAAAGTGGTATTGTAATGTGACAATTTATTCCAATCAACTAGAAAAGTGTTATTGTCATGTGACAATTTATTCCAATCAACTAGAAAAGTGTTATTGTCATATGACAATTTATTCCAATCAACTAGAAAAGTGTTAAACAAGCCTATAGAAAAAACCAGACGCAAGCCCCGGATCGGAAGACGTGATTCTAATAATCAAGGACTTCATCCAACCATATTATCCTTTATTTACTTATTTTATTACTTTTTCTAAGCACAAACTATAAATAAAGTCTTTTTTACTGATATTTTTGAGAATTCTTTTTTGTAATCATATTTATTTGTTCACGAATACATTTACATATAATTATTTTTTTCTCTGTTTAAAACAATAAGCAAAAAAAAGTTGATAAGCAAAATAAATACAAAAATGTTAGAAGCGAATTCATTTTAAGTTATTATTAAACCTTTTATTAAAATAAGTATTTTTTTTTAATAAAAGTACTTTGAAAAAAAATCGATCTCAATTTTTTTACTGTTCATTTTAAATTGGTGAATATTTATTGTGGGGAGAGATATCATACTTAAAATAAATATAAAATTTTATACTTAATTTTTTTTGAAAGTATGTAGATGGCTTATGTATTTCTCAAAACAATTTGAAATAATTCTTTAAACTTATAATTCAAACATAATATATCATATTCGTACTTTCAATGCATATAGTACCACCTAGTGTGCTAATTGTCATGTGGTAATATTTTCCAGCTAACCAGAAATATGTTAGAAGTATTAAGTAATACAAAACTAAAAAGGGGCATACGTAACTTTTAATAAAAAAAACATCTATAAAAATATTTGAAACAAGTGTATTGGTATATTGTTCATTGATAGGTTAACATTTCTACCACTTTGAAGTATGTCATCCTTGAAAATTGATGTACTCGTTTATTCATATATTTTATTTCTCTTCACCAACATATTTCATGTACACTGTAATCCACACATAACACAACGATTATGGCAGACTGTTGAAATTAATCCCATTCGAGTTGGGATAAATTCCAAAACTATTGTTTACGATAATCGGCAAGACGCAACAACGATTGTTATAAACGTTAATCGTGATAATTAAACGTCCCGTCGTTTGAATGGTCCAGTATTATTTTGTGGAGGGAAACTTCAACAGAAATTAATTATTTGTTGCGGTGAAATATTAACCTTTTGACAGCTGACAGCTTCGTTTGGGCTGTTGTGTTAAGGCTGAAGAGAAATGTTTGTGCCGTATTTTTTTTGTTTATAAAACTCTTTTTTCCCTTTTTTTTCTTGTATATAAAAATAGGTTTAATTAAAATTTTGTTTTTTATGTTAATTGCATAATTATTTAGAAGCTGATGTGAAAAAAACTACGAATAAGAATAATTTACAGACAATTTATACTGCGCCCTTCAGAGAGCAGACTCTCTTTAAGGGCGCTCCCTTCTCAAGATTTAAACCATTTTTTAGTATCAACTTAAATATATTACAAAAAAACACAAGTTGAATTTTAAAATAGGAAGGTAGTAGCTGCAGCCATAAGATCAGATATTGCAGCGTATCTGTATATTTGGTAAGAAAAGCGCAAAAACTTAAAAACGGAAGACGAACTACAAAGAAACATTATTATTGCGTATATTTATTAAAATGATGATCTATATTTTGGGAAATGTGTTTTGTCTCGACTAATATTGCAATTTTGCAATTGAATTGATCTTTGTCTGTCTCAAATGTTAGATACGAGTATATGGGTGGAATGTGCAGCTTTAGGAAGTACTTGAAAACAACCTTTTTTAAGAAGTCTTGTCAAATTATTATTTATGAACACTACATGTACACTACATTTCACCTTAAGCCAATGTGTTACTATCACAAATCAGTTGATATATAATGTTTATCTCTAGTTTGTCTTCAAATAGTAAGTTTTTTGTTGTTTTTTTTTAATGTGCTTTTTAAGAACATATGCTTAAACGGAAAAATATCCAACCTTATTAATGCCTATAGCCATTTACTTCCCTCAACTGTAAAATGTAGCTATTTACTTCCCTCAACGGTCAAACGTTGCGATTTTCTTCCCTCAACGGTCAAATGACCTTTTTGATACACGGATTAAAAAAACAACACCACATAGAATTTAGTTTTGACATGTACATAATAGAAAAAAAAACAGTAAAAGTCGAACAATTCAACAAAACAAATCTGTACGATTCAATTAATTCATCCCGGCAAAAAAACACTTTTTTACTTTACTTTCGTAAGCAGCCAAAGCCATATGAAAATTCATACAATACCCATATTGATTACCTAATCGGTGCAGTCTTATTATGCAAGAGTTGTACAAATAATTAGTGGCAAACACTTCTCCATTAAACAAAACATTTTGCCGAGTAGGTCTATAAGGAAAGTGTAGCATGACAAACTAAGTTAGTTCTGGAGTATTGAAATAGGAACCGATAATCTTAAACAGTTTTGTAAGGTTAAAAATATTTATTTTATTTAACAAAGTTGTAGCCTCATCACTTTTAACAACATATCATAGTCCAACTCAGTTATTGGGATCTGATGTTTAAAATTTTACAAATCGTAAAAAGCTCCGCTGCATGCTTTCAACTTAACGTGAACATGATAGTGAAGTGACCATATTAACGAATTGAAGTAGAACATACAATTTTAAATTATTCTAGGTAAGTAAAATCTCAGTGCGAATTCCAGTCTAGACAGTGCCGCTGATGCTTTTTTATTTATATGCGGGACAAAGCTCAGATTTTGATCAAATACAAATCCGAGGTCACAAGCCTGTGAATCATGTATACATTTTATAAAATTCTGTCGATAATAGTGGTTTCGAGTCCCGAGTCCGAGCGCCCAAAAATATATTTTGTTCTTGTTGATTTTACATATATTTTCCTTTTATTATTATTCCTAGTATAGGGTCTTTCAAATTGAGCGGTTTTTTATTCTTGGATAAAACACAGATGGCGTCGCGAACTTGCCTGAGTCTTGCAACATTTGAGAATTGTAATGTATGACATTTATAAAAATGGAGTCGTATATAATACAACAACGTATTTAAATTGTTGAATTATGTATTGTGATCTCCGGAAACGGTGATGTTAATTGGCCACCAAGATTATGTGATCTGACACCGTTGGACTATTTTCTCTGGGGTTATGTGAAAAGTTAAGTCTAAAAGAATGACCATAAATCTATTCCTGAGCTGAAGGACGAACTTATACACGTTATTGGTGAGTTAGAACCGCAATTATGCCAGCCAAAATGTCATCGAATTTTTTTACAAAAGAGTGGACATCTGTGGAGCTGCAAGAGGTGGACATTTGGGAGATGTTGTTTTTTTTTGTTTAAATGTTATACAATATAATTTAATGACCAATAAAAAGTTTTTTGAAATCAAAGCAAATTGTGTGTTTTATTTAAGAATCAAAATAATTAGAATTAAAAAAAAAACACTCTAGTCCACCTATAGTGGGACGACCTGGGACGACCAAGATCTGAGTGAATGTAATGGAATACAAGTAGCCTGAACGAGTGGACTTGTTTTTGCTAAATAATAAGTGTAAGAATTGTTATCTAGTTATAAGTAGATTGTAGGTGTTAATTATTTCTAAGAAGATTGTAAAAAATAAAATAAAATGATATGTATGAAAATAAGATGAGGTAAGTTCATAAATTATTGTATAACATATAATTAAGATTAGTTAAGTAATACATTTGTATATAGGTATAGCCTTGACAAATGTTCGTACAATATTTTACTTTGTTTAATAAAAAAATTGAAAGACCCTTTATATTTAATTGAAAATGTTTATATAAAATGTGTAATTAAACTTAAAAGTCAATAAAATTACCCATTTCTCGTAGCATCGGGATTTAAAAGAATCAGAACTACTCGTAAAAAAAAAGTTTCTTTTTATTTCCTTGGAAATGCTCACTTCGAAGATGCTCAAGTTACAGACGTGGAGAGCGCTGCAATATACGAGTAAGTGTAAAAGTGCATTTTTACATTCCGTATAACTTGGTGCTGGCTTTTAAATTGCAACTCTTAGAAAAATTCTTAGAAACGTGAATAAACTCTTATTCAACTTTATTTGATATACAGTTTTGTTTTTTTTTTTTCATTTTCCGTATCGAATTAGATATTTCAGGTTCGTTTCCTTCTATTATACGAGTATATTTAAATAAGGTGCATAATATGTATTTTTTGAAGAAATACGTTTATTTGGTTCAATCGAAAAAAAATGTTTTTTTTTTGTTTTTATATAATTTATTCTTGCACCAATTTTGATGTATGGAAGTAAAACAAAATAAATGTAGTTGAATATATGTTGTTAAATAATAAATGCGTGCACTAAGAGAAATATATGGAGGGACAATACTTGACAGAATATAGAATGAAGTAATAAGGGACGAATGTTAACCCAATGCTAATGTGTTGTGTAAGATAAAGAATAACTTTCTGAGATGGTTTGGACATGTTAAACGAATGAATTAATAATATAAAAAAGAAAAAAATACTAATAAAACAAAGAAAACAATCAAATATAAAAAAAATCGGGTTTATTGATAGCAACATAGTATGTACATAATACATTTAGACACATTTCAAGAACACATTAAAAAGAGAATACATTAAAAAACAGAAGCTATCAAAAGGTCTGGGCTCATCTAATAACATCGTGAGCGGCGAGCCCAGCCACGGGGACACCAGATGTTTTTCAGCCCACACCTTTGAACACGTAGAACAATATGAGTGGATAACGTGGTAGAGCAAGACGGAAAAAAGTATGGTTGGATCAAAATAATGATATTTTGATCGAAGAAAACGTAAAACATCAGAGAAATCGTAGAAGTTGTTTGAGCAGATTGAAAGTTGTGTGTATGGGTGTAGAAGATGCGAAGGTTGTAATTTAGTTATTTATTAAACACTTTTATTGCAAATACAATCTTGATAGCTCATTGCGAGATGCCGACCTCTTGCAACCAACCAGACAAAAGTAAATGAAGCAAGTTACATGGTCGCATAAATAATATTTCGAATGACTATCCATTCCCATGAAATTCATAAACACATACATGAGTATATGCCCACAAACCCCACAAAGATGGATAAGCACCCGAACATTCATTTTCATACAAAGTGAGATATCATAAATCAAAAGAAAATGAAGGGATGGTGGAGAGGAAAGGTTAAGAAAAAAAAATCAAGAATGAAACACGTCATATTACTGAATAGAAATTAAGAATTTTTTCAGTCGCTTCTTAAAGCATGCCAAGGATGGAGCGAGTCTTATATTGCTTTGTAACTGGTTTGTGACTATAGGTCTTAGGGGGGGGGGGGGAGTAGTTATTTCCATCAACTTGACGAATGAAATGTCAAAATTAAGCCTAGAGGAAATTGTCAAAAAACGAGACTATAAATTTATAAATATGCAATAAAATCAATTTTTAAACACAATTTCTTACAAAAATCTGAAGCCTTGGCGAATTGTGCTGAAAGAATAACTTAATACGTCTTTGAATAATTTGGGTCAGTATTTGCACTCACGAGTGAAGCGTATATTATGACATTTTTCAATATGCGAATATATGTAACAAAATCACTGAGAAATACAAATCGTATTATTTTTAAATCGTAGTTATACCTAATTCGCTATAACTATGATTTGTAATTTGTTTTATCAAGCAATGTTTTTTCCACTCCGTGTAACGGTATAACCCTACCGGTTTCAAAGTTTTCCCCTTCTCATCAGGGGAGCACAAACATGACTGATTCTGTTCGAATTGGTACCGACATACACGCTTCTTACGGCGAAAGGCAGAAATATCATTTGGAAACAGATTTTGTGAACACAAATCTTCAAATTTATTCTGAAATGGCTAATCATTGACCTCGTGAAAATCATTTATTTTCTATCGATGATGTCAAATTCTTACACATCAGTAGTAACGAAAATTAATTGGATAGATAAGAGCCTATATAAATATTCAAATTAGTTCATCGGGATGAACATCTGGTAAACACATACACATTATATTCACAATATCTCACAGTTGCTTGCTGAAGTTTTCTCCTGCCTCCCTCCACCCACAATCCCTAACCCAATTTTTTACCGGCAGGGTTATACCGTTACATAAAGTGGTATAAACCGTATTTGATAAAACAAATTACAATGTTTTTAAACCTTTATAATGTAATTAATGCCTTAACTATAATTAATATAATTAGATGTTTTACGAATCTACACATTTGTGAATCATTAACAACTATTAGATATTAATTTATTGATACCCAATATTACAAAACACATTAATTTTCCTATAGAATCGAAAAACAACAAAGATAAATCACATACGCATCAGCCATAGATTGCCATAGACAAATTACAACGCAAAATTTGACCAGATTTACTGTTCTTTGTCTATGCCCCTTTCTTTCTCTTGGACAATAAAGATATAAATGAATGTGAATCACATGACGAATCACAACAATAAAACATCTTGAAAGTAATTGATTATTAGCAACAAGTATGAAAGTGTTACCAGTCTGGACTATCTGGTCTTCTTTCACACGGTTAACTGGTGAGCCCTACCCCTATGAGTCTGTGTTGCCAGCCTTTAAAGATAAAATTAGAGTCACAATATTAACTATTTTATTAATTTGAAATAACGTTTCATGCCTTCTTTGCATCAAACACCAAGTTCAATATTTGCTTCGAGTGGTATACCATTGAGAATTTTGTTGGTTTTCCGCCTTTACATATGAAATAGTTGCGAATATCATAAGAGTTTATTTATAAAATTAATTCAAAATGGTGAAATTTATCTTTCTATTTAAAATACGCTGACATTAGAACAATGTATGGTTTAATATTCACGGTATAATTAAAACCAAAGAATGAATATTTGAAATCTCAAAACAGGAATTATACTGAGGAGAAAGTGAAAACCAATTAGTCTTTATTATGGAGGTACAATCCCATTACTCTTTATTAATTAAGTCGTACCCTGAGTCCCAGTTCTGGGGTTTAACGGGAATATGATAAAATGGCGGCAAACATCTTTATTTAACTTTCTTTCCAGTTTAATATTATTTATTGTCTTTGGTCTAAAACGCTCAACAAAACTGAATAAAATAATTTTTGGTTTCGTTGAAAATGGAAATAAATACACCTGTTGTTTGTTTAATTTTATTAATTCTAGAAACACAGCCTTAAATTTTTTATCTCGTTGACTTAAGTATCATATTTGATTTTGAAACAAAAAATACAAACTGGAAAAATCTTGTACAAAAATAAAAGATATTATTTATAGTTAAGGCATTAACATTGTGGAGGTTTAAATACATTGTAATTTGTTTTATCAAACACTGTTTATTCCACTTGATGTAACAGTATAACCTTAAATTGGACAGATTAAAGACCCTAGAAATTTCTAGGTCAGTGCACCGCATCGGGGTAAACATCTGGCAATCACATATACATATAGTTCGGCGTTAGCCAAACTGGAAAGAATAGGATGAAAAGAATTGTTACTCACGGTTGGTGAAGTTCGGTGATGGCGTGGATGACGGGATTCGGAGGTCTCGGCTGATAACAGGTAACTCGTCCCAGGTTTCGGTGATGGATCGCGCCGGCGACTTGCTGGCCCGGCTTGAGGTCTTCTCCCGGCGATGGTCTACGAACAAGTGAACGAGAGGGCGACGCTTGGCCGTCACGGTAACATCGATAGTTGGTGACAATAATACCATCCAACGTAGGTGAGAATAACACCACACCGGGCCAGTCGCGGCGACAGGGCGGCCCATCATGACGGGGCCGCAGCAACGATAGGGCGGCCCAACAAGACGATACTTCGCGTCACGCATCGGCGTGATCAACATATATTCCCAGAATCTCGCCGTTGCTCGCTGAAGTTGTCTCCTGCCTCCTTCCACCCGTAATCCCCAACCCGAATGTTTACCGTTAGAAGTGAGTACCATATGTTAGCACCAGTTCGAACAAAATTCAGTCTTGTTTGTTATCTCCTGATGGTGAGGTGAAAACCTTGAAACCGGTATACCGTTTCATAAAGTGGAATAAACAGTGTTTGATAAAACCAATTTCAACATATTTATATACTGATTGGTGATTTATATCTATATACATAAATACCATCACAACTTGTCCCTGCCGGTGTAAGTAAAGAGGAGAGAGTGCTAGATCGTCCTATCGCGATACACTTATTTCGCCTCTTCTTCATCCATACACCTTCTCATAATACTCTTACGATTTTTCTACTTTTTAAGTTTCCTTCTTTCAAAATGCCTATCAACCCGTATTTTCCTTGGTATTTTCCTACCACGCCTTTTATTCACTTTTCCAATATGTTTTGTTAGTCATTGATTATTCATTCATTCTACATGCCCAAACCATCACTTCTTCATTTCGCTTAAAACATCAGCCTTAAGTTCATATTTATTTTTTTCATTTAATGCTTTATTGTAAAATGATCTGGCGGGCTTATTGCCAGGTGAAAATATCTTCCAACCAAACAGTCAAAAGTAAATAAAGGGAGTAGCATGGTCCCAAAAAACACCCATCATAATTCACCTTTACAAAATTCATGAACAATATACATAGTATAATAAAATGGATATCATTAATTAAAGTAAAAGGAAGGGACGGCGAAGAGGAAAGAAAAATCTGAAATGAAACATTACTTCCTATTCGAAAAAAAAATCTGTATGTTATACAAATTAATTATTCAAGTACCTTCATTAATCTCTCGCATACTACTGCTAAAGAACCAGCGTGATCGAGTTAACTAATATGTTATATCACAATTACCTTCATTAATCTCTCGCATACCACTGCTAAAGAACCAGCGTGATCGAGTTAACTAATATGTTATATCACAATTACCTTCATTTATCTCTCGCATACCACTGGTAAAGAACCAACGTAATCGAGTTAACTAATATGTTATATCACAATTACCTTCATTAATCTCTCGCATACCACTGGTAAAGAACCAACGTGATCGAGTTAACTAATATGTTATATCACAATTATCTTCATTTATCTCTCGCATACCACTGGTAAAGAACCAACGTGATCGAGTTAACTAATATGTTATATCACAATTATCTTCATTTATCTCTCGCATACCACTGCTAAAGAACCAGCGTGATCGATTTAACCAATATGTTATATCACAATTAATTATGCAATATTAATTTAAATAATAAAGTACGCATTTATAAAGAAGCATTAAATGTTAACGCTATACTTTGATTTTTATATTTCTGAAAGATAACTCGAGTTTATGACATCGTTTATATTTCATATAGTTAAGAAATGGGTACTTTTTGACGCTTTGCTATAAACTGAACTATATAAAAATACTTGAACGAGGTTTAGCATTTTCGTTCAGCCAACACTTGACCTAACGATTAATCATAAACAATAATGAGATTTGATTTAATAAATCCAATTTTTTTTTCATATTTTCCATTAATCGCATTTTATGGTTCAGTTGGGGGTTTTCCTTATTTTTAGGTTTCTTAAAATTCAACCGTATATTTTTTAATAGGAATTTTATTGTACAAAGGTACAATCGGTAGGTTTATTGATCTACAGCAATTTTTTTCAACCAATCAGACAGGAGTTACATATGTTGCGCTGATTGCTGGTTGAGAGATTACAACGTTTTTAGGTTATGAAGTAAGTAGTAAAAATCAGTACGAAAATCAAAGATTAAATAAAACATATAAAAAACAGAAAGTAAATAAATGCGAAGAAAATATACGTTACATTATTTTTTAATATCACCAACGATTTGGAAAGGGAAGGGAATGGGATATAAAAGGAAAAGAGAATGTGGAAAGATACGCTTTATTATTTAATATGAATAAAAAGGTTTTTAAATACCTTTTTGAAGCAAACCAAGGAGGGCGAAAGTTTTACAGCGGGTGTTAGCTACAATATTTCCAGGATCCACTTTTATATGTTAGACAGTTGAAAATACAATGTGATTAAAAAAAATACATTTATTTTTTATTTATTTACACATGACAAGAAATATACATAATTTGCGAAAATACAACAGGTAATTTAATTTGGACACATCATTTTATCGGATCTGGATTTGTTGCCTTTCATTTGTCGTGTCCCCAGTAAACTAGGCGTTTGCCTGCATCTCACTGAGGATATGAAAAAATAAATCGATACTTCTTTCCGATTTTTGATTACACAAAAACAAAAGCCTGTTGCACATTCTCATCAACCTGACAAACAGTGACACTCAATTACAACTGGAAACATCATGCGAAATCCAACTCCTCACAAAAAAAATGTTCATCCCATAATATACCGCATATAATCATAAAAATGAAAACAAAAATATACAGAAATACAAATTTAAAACAACAAAATTAAAACAAAAAAATATACCCACACTCAAGAGCCTTTTCCACACGTCCTTTCTTTTCCACACGTCATTCATTTTCCACATGGCATTCATCCTGAAAGCCCAAGTACTCAAACTTCTGTCGCAATAACAACCACGCTCCGATCGACTGCCTAAATGATTTTCCTCTATAATCCTCGATATAAAACTATACTTGTCAAATATATATTATATTGAAGTGAATGCATAATATAATCAAACTACGGCGAGAAAAATATAATTACCGATGAATTTGATTATCCACTTCCCCCATTAGAGTTTTTCCTTTCCATTATGTTGGAAAGTGCAGAGTTGAACATTTGATCGTTTTATAAATAAATTTGGTCCACGATTCCCTCTGGCCATGAGATGAAGTTGACTTTATTGGAGACAGCTTCTCTAGAAAACTATTTATTACGTGATAAAACTTATGATTTTCTGCACTGATATTTTATGATTCGAATGCAACGTAACTATGCCAGAGAGACTCAATATATATTCTAACTGTTATAAAGTATTTTGTTTTACGGTTCTGTATACGTTGTGTATCATCTGACGAGCTTATTGCTGCAGGGTAATTAATTCTTAACTATCCAAATAATGTTAAAAAAGCTTTCGTTTAAAAATGGACTCGGTTACTTTTATGGATACTATAGGAAATCTAAACCATAAACGCAAAATAATATAAGCTTTTTTAAACAATCTTGGTCACAGAAACTGTCTATTAGTAAAAATAATATAAGCTTTTTACAATCTTGGTCACAGAAACTGTCTATTAGTAAAAAAATATAAGCTTTTTACAATCTTGGTCACAGAAACTGTCTATTAGTAAAAATAATATAAGCTTTTTATAATCTTGGTCACAGAAACTGTCTATTAGTAAAAATAATATAAGCTTTTTACAATCTTGGTCACAGAAACTGTCTATTAGTAAAAAAAGAAGGTTCATATGGATTTTATTAAGTCTGAAATTAATCATGAAATTTTGGTTTTGCAATAATAACAGAGGAGAAAAGGGGTATCAATAATATTTGTATCACGCCTTCGTTATACATTGAACAACCTGGTGGGTTTATTGATATTTTTCAATCTGATTCAATCAATCAGAAACGTCAAAACATGCCTTAAGTGAAAACCAGACTGGACCCTTTTTTTAATAAAATTAGGTATCAACGGAAATCAAACCCGCAACCTGCCAGATTTAATAAAATAGGTCACTAACTTGACCATAGAGGTCCTCTAATTTGTAGTAACGGTAAAAGTGTATCTGAATTTTTAAAATTAATTCTTACGTTACCTTAATTTAAAAGTTTCATTTGGGTTTCACTTATAATTTTCTTAATCTTTCTTCACGAAACCACCTACTCATGTTCATACTGTGGATTTGTTTTGTCATTTCATCGGTACACATTCATAGGGCATAAGTAAACTATCTAAGGGTGCACTTTTTTCAATTACTATTATACTTTCCATCATATACCAACAACAAGATCCTCTTAAAGTACACAACGTATGTCCACTCTTGACTGTGTTTACATTTTTAATGATTTATTAACCCTTTGTTACCTGAACATGGAAATAACTTGTTTATTGCATTTTTTTTGTTAAATATCTCTTGTAGTAGGATGTTAGAGAGGGATTACATTTTTTTTTATTTATTCTAAGTCATCCAAAAAAGGGTGGTACAAACTTGTACCGTCAGTGAACAAAGGCATAAAATAACGACAAATATGTTTTGAACCATCGTATTATTACATCAATCAATTTTACAAAAAACAAATGTTAATGAACTGCTACTTTCAATAAACACACTAACCTGCCATTTTCTTTAATATTTTTATATCCAAAAATGAACAATAAAACACGCGTCCAATCAGTGTGACAGACAACATTCATCTGAGATATCTGGTGGCATTTTTAATAAATACACGTTCCAACACTGTTTGCATTGTAAAATATTAGTACACATATGTGATGACAGGGATTGATCAAACCAATTTTTATGTATAATGCTAGAATGAATGTTTAAATCTGGTGGTACAAATTTGTACCGTCGGATGGCAAAGGGTTAATATAACTTTTGTGTAGGCTTCAACACAGATAATTTAGTAAAGTGTCTAACAATTAATTTCATCAGATTTTGCTACTTCATATAAAATTTATTTCAATTAATTTACACTATCATTAAAATGAAGGTTACTTGATAACCATAGAGCTTTTTTTAACTTAACACTTATTCTCGTACTTTAAAGAGTGTCTTATGTAGTGAATCCTTTATAGTATAACTAGTTGCCCGTAATTTAAAATTATACTGCACTTATTGCACTTTCGCTGTATACAGTTGAACCTGATCGGTTTATTTTCGTGTGGTTGTTTCTCTAAACGGTTAGAAAACTGTTAATGAGACCTTAAGTGAAAACCAGACTGTAATTTATTAAAAAAAATGCTATCTATAAGCATCAAACCCGCAACTCCTGGGTCAAAACCAGATATTTAATAAACTACGCCATGGAGGTCTTTCAGCAACGGGTGAAGAACAGCTAAGGTTCCCATAATTTCAGTCTTTAAACTGAATGTATTTTGAACAGATTACATGTAAATGAGAAACGGTTTTCTTTTGAAAGCTTACACAGAAGAATAAAACGTTTTTATTTCCTTGTTTCTTTTGTTCATGCGTTTGTTTAATTAAATTTTCCGAAGCTTAACGACTAATGGTTCTGCGATGTTTTCCTTTTCGTCTATTTTTATAATTTAGGATTCAATTAATAAATTAGATAGGACGGGATCAAATGTCGTTAGAATTAGTTATTTTATTTCAACCATGAAAATTTTGTTGACATTATCCGGACCTATATAAATATATAAAACAATGAATTATTTTACAGATTTATAAATTATTAGACGTCTTTGGTTTTTGAAGTGAAACTTTTATTGGCGCGGTAGGGCAAATTAGCCTGAACGTCACGAAAAGTGAAACTTCTATTATTTTATTTTATTATTATTAAATTATTATTTATTATTATTAAATATTTTATTTATAAATAAATTATTATGAATTATTTTCATATTGATAATTATTTATAATTAATAAAAATTAATATTATTTTAATATTATTAAGTGAATTATATTATAATTAAAATTATTATTTATTATTAAAATTATTATAATTTATTATTATAAATTTAAAAAAATTATACTTTTTGTTTATATGTTATTTTTATATTAATATTTTTAAAAATAATATTTTTTGTTACATGTTATGCTGAAGCAATTTTTAAAGTTCATACGTTTTCTACAAAGAAAATTAATAAAATAGACTCACAAAACTATAACAAATTAACCTTGCTTTATGGAAAAACCAATTTCTGGAATATTTTAATATGATTATTTTGCAAATATTAGAACGGATTATATTTTTCATCAAGAACAAGAATTATTACTAGTGCGGAAATCTGAGATATCCAGAAATGTTTTAGTCTGACACGTTTTATATTGAAGGATGTCAAAAAATAAAAAGGATGAAGTCTGATGGCAAACATATATTTGGTCTAATCTGTCCTATAATTTCCGATGTTTTATTTTTATTTAATAATATTTTTATTATGTGCGATTCCATGGGGCTGTCAAAAATTCAGAATGTTTTTAATGTGCAATCAAAGCTAAACACATTCTTTTCTTGTGTTTTTTGAGATTCCCTAAATAGCCGATAACATTTCTGAAACCCCTTACATAACACATCGATCAATAAGTACCGGGACTAACTAATACATTTGTTTGCCAAAATTCTTCTTTATTCATCAATATAAACTCCTTCAAGAGCGATACATTCATTCCAACGCTTTCCTAACGTTTCTATGCCAGCCGTGTAGAAGGATTTATCTTTGGTTTCAAAATAGGCGTTAGTTTCGGCAATCACTTCTTCATTGGAGCCAAATCTCTTTCCCTGGAGCATCTTTTTGAGGTCTGCAAACATCCAATAGTTGCTGGGGGCCAAATCTGGAGAATACGGTGGGTGCGGAAGCAATTCGAAGTTCAACTCATGCAATTTGGCCATCGTTACCATCGACTTGTTACACGGTGCATTGTCCTGATGAAAGATAACTTTTTCTTCTTCATAGGGGGGCGTTTTTTTTGCAATTTCTGCCTTCAAACGCTTCAATAACGCTATGTAATATTCGCTATTGATGGTTTTTCCCTTTTTAAGGTGATCGATGAATATTATACCATGCGTATGCCACGATACGGAGACCATAACCTTCCCGGCCGACTGTTGAGTTTTTGGTCGCTTTGGACGACTTTCACCGGCTGCTCTCCACTCAGCTGACTGCCGATTTGATTCCGGAGTATAATGGTGGATCCAAGTTTCATCCATTGTCACATACTGCTGCATAAACTCCTGTTTAGTTTGCGTAAACAGTGCCAAACAGCGCTCTGAATCATCGATGCGTTGTTGTTTCTGTTCCATTGTGAGCAAACGCGGCACCCATTTCGAAAAAAGCTTTCTCATGAGCAAATGTTCATGCAAAATAGTGTAATTACTACCAAATAATATCTTCAAAATGTCAACTAATCTCACGCAACTTTATTTTGCGATTTTTCATCACGATTTTGAGGGTTTTTTTATGTTTTCTGGTGTACTAGCCTCATTTGGACGACCAGAGCGTTCAGCATCATTTGTGTCTGTACGACCGCGTTTGAAATCAGCATACCACCGACAAATGGTTGTTTTCGACGAAGCAGAGCCTGTATAATACTTTTCAAGCCATCGCTGAGGTTGAACGGTATTTTTTCTCATTAAAAAGCAATGTTTTATCAACACTCGAAATTAGGTTTTTTCCATTGTTTTGAAAATAGCAAAAGTAGTGTCACTAAAACCACTGTAACTCAATGACATAATGTTGGAATGTCATGAAAGTTTGACACGTAACTTCTAAAGGCTGGTACTAACTAAGAATGGTATGGATTTGTTATTAGAGGCGTCATCTGTTGGTAAGTCCCGGGGCTTATTGATCGATGTGTTACGCAATGTTTTGACTATCGTTTTAAGATATTTTATCTAAAGCTACATTTGACAACTAGTGCACATTCCTAAGACATTTGATTTGCATTCAAGGATTTCGGGTTCGATTTGGTTTAAGTTTTTTTACCGAATTATAGCCGAAACCCTTATAACTAAGGATATTCTAAGGATCCGAAGGATCTTCTTCAGAATTCATTCCCTCAAAGTGTTGCAAAGATTCCTTCCAACCAAAACCAAAATTTTATTCGTACAATCTGTGCTCTTTCTGATTCTGGACTATGCGGACGTATGTTATTTGGATGTTACAGAGAAACAGCTGGATAAATTACAGCGTCTTCAAAATGTGTGCCTAAGATTCATTTTCAACCTACGTAAGTACGATCATATAACTTCATACCAGAAGGCATTGAATTGGTTGAATGTTAGAAATAGACGCCAAATTCACATACTGTCTCTATTGTATAATATCTTTAACTGTCCCGCCCCCCTCTGAAATGCTCAAACCGAGATTGTTTATTGGTATTTCTAGTTCACCGCTCCTCTTTCTTTACGTCGTCCTTTACTGTACATGCAGTGAGACTCTGGAATCAGTTACAAACCAATATAAGACTCGCTCCGTCCTTGGCATGCTTTAAGAAGCGACTGAAAAATCTCTTAATTTCTAGTCAGTAAAATAACGTGTTTCATTCCTGATTTTTCACCATCCCTTCTTTTCCTTTTGATTAATGATATCTCTTTTTATATGAAAAAGAATGTTCGGGTGACTGTCCGTCTTTGTGGGGTTCGTGGGCATGTGCTAACGTATATGTTTATAAATTTCGTGGGGATGGATAGTCATTTGAATGATTTATGCGACCACGTAACTTGCTTAATTTACTTTTGTCTGGTTGATTGGAAGAGATTGCTGCCTAGCAATACGCTCTCCAGATTGTATTTGCAATAAAAGTGTTAAATAATAAATAAAAAATAAACTAAAGTTAATTATTTTATTTAATCGAAAGTGACATGTGTAAATATCTGAAATTATAATCATGGATAAATAAAGGGCGTCAGTTGTCAAATGATCTGTATATTTCCTAAGTAAACTGGCACCAGAGGTTCAATTTCACGGAAAAAGCCACTTCTGGGTTCAATTACTTTCCGAACTGATATATTTGTTTTCTGTAGATTATTATCTGTTGACAAATATCCTGACAGAGCAATATAGTGTCGAATAAAGCACTTAATGTAAAGTGCCTGGAAAACTTCAGCATATAACACTTTCGTTGTATACAGTACAACCAAGCTTACTAATTGCCGTGTGGTTATCTATTTTAACCAACTGGAAAGGTTATAAAGAAGCCTTTAGTGAAGAAAACTAGACTAAAAACTTTAAAAAAAAATTGGATTTCAACGGGAATTTAACCCGCCACATCCAGGCTGAAGAACAGGCGTCTTATCAACTAGGCCCTGAGGTTCATTTGTATACTTACACTTTCTATACTTGTGAATTTTCACTTGCAAGTGTGCTGAATAGTATTGCCAACACGTGTGATGACAAACCGTGATTTAATGTAGTTATTCTAAACCTGATAGCTCGATTAATGGGGCCGAAGATAAAACTTATCCGGCAACACTATTTAGTAATCTAAGTGATCATATCGTGTATGATAAGGAATATCACACGAATTAAAAAAAAAACGATTTAATATATGTGACAAAGACCATCTCACATGCAAGCTTCTAAGTGGGAATTTTTGTAGTTCAGATTTGTTCTTTGACTTTTACAATATTTTTTTTTGAAGAACTTTTTAACTTGCTTTACATATAATATATGGTAGATTAGAAATGTAAAAGTTCATACAGAAAACTTGAATGATTCAAAATGTAACGATAATAGTTTTGAAACTTTAATTTTAATGTTTATTATGCGTACTATGTTAAATCATATTAGGTGCTAACATAAGTTGTGTCCGTTTTTTTCCAAATTAAAAATGAGCACCAAAAGTAAAACAAAATGGTAAAGATTATACGTCATTCGAAAGAAAATTTTCTTTTCTACAAGATATTGTGTTTGCTTTTACGTTACATATATTATTTTATTTGATTACAAGCCTTCAAAATGGATGTCAAGTAGACGAAAGGGAGCATTTTCGACACCTCCTTCTATTCGCGTTCAATCGAGGGAATAAAGCTGTCAAAGCTGCTCATCATATTTGCGAAGTGTACGGTGAATATACTATGAATGAAAAGACAGCTCGTCGATGGTTTTTGCGTTTCAAAGACGGCAATTTCGACCTGAAAGACACGGAGCGTTCCGAACGACCAATATACCAGGAGACGCACATCTCTTCTTACGATCAAATAGTTATACCCAAGCATGCATAGCAGGAACTTAGTAGGATAAAGCCATGGATAGACACCAAACTCTCTCATATAGAGATATCGTAGATATTTTTTTTGTACTTTCTCCACCATGAGCGAGTTCTGCGCCCCCACCGGGCTCCAAATTTAAGTATTGCTTTCTAGTATTCATGAAGATCCCCTTCAAACCACCCTATACCACCATCTTAAATCAATGGGAAAAGTCCAGAAGTTCGGCGCTTGGGTTCCACATGTTTTGAGTGAAAACAACAAAAATCAACGTTCGACAATCGATTGAACGCGAACAGAAGGAGGTGTTGAAAATGCTCACTTTCATCTATAGTACATGATATTCCACTTTGAAGGCTTGTAATCCAATAAAATAATACATGTAACGTAGAATCAAACACAATATCTTGTAGAGCAGAAAATTTTCTTTCGAATGACGTATAACCTTGACAATTTTGTTTTTCTTTTGTTGCTCATTTTTAATTTAGAAAAAACACCCAATACATACACACTTTTTATGATTATTTCCAAAAGTGCTGAAAATTAATTCCGGTTATTCTGAAACAAGAAACAAACAAGTTTTCAGGATTTCGTTTACTTATAATGAAAACAATATTGTAAAATTCAACTAAACGAAATGAATTTCTTTGACGCTTTATCATTAATCTCCTGTAAACGTTTTTTGCAACAATTGAGTAGCTTCATGTCATTTTTGGTGGATATATTTAACACAGATGTTGATGAGTTCAGACGAATTCTTTTCCGTCATCTCCTTAATCTTCGGTTTTGACTGGGATACTTAATGTTACATTTTAATATTTTTTTGATAATTCATTAAGTTTTATATTTTCTGTAATCATATACATGCATGTTGTATTTGGTAAAGTCGGTTTCATTGATCGTATGTGTTGATTTTTTAAAGTTAATTTTATTTATTTATTTTTTACACATGACAAGAAATGTACATAATTTGCGAAAAAACAACTGGTTATTTAATTTGTATACAACAATTTTAATGGATCTGGGTTTGTTGCCTTTCATTTGTCGTATCCCCGGTAATGTAGACTTTTACCTGCATCTCACTAAGGATATTTAGCATGAAAAAATAAATCGATACTTCTTTCCGATTTTTGATTTTATAAAACCCCGTTGCACATTCTCATCAACCTGACAAACAGTGACACTCAATTACATATGTATACATCACGCGAAATCAAACTCCTCACATCAGTTCACATTCATGTCATGTGTCTCTAATTTTTATATAATTAAAATTTGTTCATTTTTGTTTAGTTAATCTCATTTATATTTTCCATTAATGAATAAATCATTAATATTGACCGAAAGTACGAATTTTTATTTTTTAACATATACGGTGTCAACTATACTCGTGAAAATGCACATTTTCATCTGTGTATTAGGCCGAGTGTCTGTACTATACTCAGAAGATCGGATGAAATAATTATTTGAACCGTTACATATTTAATGATTTATGTATAAACTTATTGTTATTTACATTATCTACAGTAAAATATGCTAATAATCAAACGAGTGTTCCACGTTCGATTCTTGGACGTTTCCATTTCAATTAGCTTGTTTGTTTGTCACTTTAGTCATTCATTCGTTATGAAATATTCAACAAAAAGCTTTATTATTTTCAGTAGAGTTAGCAGACCAAGAAACAAGTCCCATTTCACCCGTTTTTGTGTATGATCGTTACTTTCATGACAATATCGCATGTTGGTTGTCGGTTCCAGAGTTGCGATTGTTGCCATACATTTCGTAGCGAGTTTGCAAAGTTTAACGTTAATGAACGAAACTTGGAACATTCTTGAATATAAACAAATGCTCAAAGATAATTTCATGCAACTTTAAGACACGGATAGATGACATTAAAAGCTTAAATTTTCTTTAAATATGTACTGAAGTTTTTGAATAATTATTAAGAGTACTAAATTTTATAATCATGAAGTATGGTAAGATTCTTTGTATTTCAACGCATCATTTTTGCAGATAACTCGGTTCGACTTTGGAACGATCTTTTAAGTTGTTATTATTTAAGAAAACACATACTTAAAACATTCGGTATCTCAAAATATCCCTCATGTTTGTAATTTTCTTTTTTATTTTCCTTGTTTTTTTATGTTTCTGATCTTTTCTGTTTTCTGAACTGTCTGAACAAAACGGTGTTTTTAAATAGAATAATAATGGATTTAATTTTTTATAAATACATATTCCCATAAATACACTTGATATCAAGTTTCCGAATAAAATACCACATTAAATACAACAATATCACTCCGACTCATCAACTGACAGCTGAATATCAAAACTATATAATCTTCACTAATTTGAAAATAAATAATACAAAATTTGTGATTTAATAACAACAGAGCATGCATAGTTTTATTCACAAGAGTAAAAAAAACTACGACATACTCGTATGTAATTATCTGAATTATTAACAAAATAATGCTATATTAGGACGACATCTTGTTTCATATTTAAGATTTTTTTTAACAAGTAAATTAGTTAAAAAAATATACTGTTTAAAAAAAGTTAACACTCAAAAAAAAAAAACTAACAATCACAATGATACGAATCTTGATACAAAAACTTGAATATTTGTAAAATGGTAACGTTGCGTGCGTCACAGTGTCGACAGCTCTCATATAAGTGCATATCCACTACGGCGATGGTTTACTTTTTCATCATTTGTTAGTTCGTTCGATTCCAGTATTTTTCAAAGTTTCATTTTAAAATATACGAGTAGGGGAAATAATTCTGTATCGAATTGGAAGGAACCTTTCATTCTCAAATTTTTTATTTGAATTTCGGTTTTTAAGTTATTTTATGCCAATACTCTCTTTGGACTCGCCAACTTCTTATTCTTTCATAAGATATCTGTAAGGGAAGATTCTGATATATTGCCTGTCGCCTCAAATTCCAAATCCCTATCATCGCTATCGATATTTCGTGCCATCTCAATTATTTTTTTTTTGAAAATGAAATAATAAAGATAAATGTTACAAATATATATTTATCATAAAAAAGACTAACGGTATAATAGAACATACCGGATAAAAAATAAGTCAGAGTTATAAAACTGGTGATGAATCCCTGGAACGGATGTAAAATATGAACTGTCAAATAAAGAATTATTGAAGTGTTTATCTCAAAGTTTTTGTTTGTTCTTGTTGAATCTTTCATATTCATGTAAAAAATGCAATTATTCACTGAATTGTGAAAATAATGTTTATTTCTTATATTATGTAATGTAGGGTGTTTTTTGCTTGTGATAGGATTTGTTTTTTAAATAAAACACATATAAATTATTTAAATGGCCGTGTATTTCAATTCAATTGATAGGTTGTTTAATGACAATTATTGTTTGAAGATAATTTCATTCATATGTTGACCTTGGCTGGCTCTTATGTACCTTAACCGATCATAAGATGGGGTTCCCATCAAGAACGATAGAACTTCAAAATAAAATAAAACAACAACTAATAAACCATAAATAAATCTGAAGGTTTCATTTGAAAGAATATTTTATGCCGTTTATGATTGAAACAAGATATCGTTGAAATGACTTCCACGGCTTCTTTGCACTGACCAATTCGATCGCGCCAATTTTCGATGACTCGGTGGAGCATTTCCGGCTGTATGGCGCCAATAACACGACAAATGTCGACCTCAAGTTCATCAAGAGTCTTGAGTTTATTGGTGTATATCTGTGATTTAACATAATCCCAAAGAAAATAATTCAGAGGCGTTAAATCGTACGATCTTGGCGACAAATTAAAAATTCTACCCCCTTCCCCTAAAACCCCTTTAGCAACTCTTCAAATATATAAATAAGATTCCATTCGGTGATATTGTCTAACATATGTTAGAGATGGATAGGCCACTTCTTCTTTTAATTTCCTGTCTAATTCAACTTCAATGCTGCATCAGGTACAGGAGCGGGTGTCTTTTCTTCATTTAGGATACGAATTAAATCATTAAGGTGTCCATTTTGATTAAATGGTTCCGCTCAATGCATTTTTTCTAAATTTTCTGCAGTTAGCAACACGACGAAACCACTAGATACGTTGCACTATTTAATGAATAAAGAGTTTATAGTTTTAGAAATTCATTCAATTTATCAAAAAATGTATAGTTCATCTTTAAAGCACAGTTATTTACTTCAAACTTATTTTGTTGTTAATTTATATCTAAAATGATATGTCCAATTCTCAAGTTTCGAAATCATAAAAATTAAGATATTCATGTTATGTTACATTGGAAGTACAGTGAATGTAAACGAAAACTTGTGAATGTATACTTTCAATTTAATCTTCAGTGAATGCTGAAGATATCGTTTATTTGAAAATAATATATAAATTCACCAGTGATTTTATAACTTTTTTGTTTGTTAACCTTCACTTCTCTGGGCTGGGGAAAGTATACATACAACAAAACAAAACGATAAAAATCTTTAAGTTAACGTTTTTAAACTTTTGGTTATTTTAAATTAACCATACGGTAGTGTTTCAGAATAGGAATTCGTATGAATGGTTCAAATGGTTAAAACTCAGTGGGCTTTTAAATCATGAGTACAGAGTAAGATATCGTTCATTTGAAAAAAATATACAAATTCACGAGTGATTTTATAACTTTTTTGTTTGTTAACCTTCACTTATCTGGGTGGGGGAAAGTATATATACAACAAAACAAAACGATAAAAAACTTTTAGTTAACGTTTTTAAACTTTTGGTTCTTTTAAATTAACCATACGGTAGTGTTTCAGAATAGGAATTAGTATGAATAGTTCAAATGATTGAAACTCAGTGGGCTTATAAATCATGAGTGCAGGGAATTTAAAAATATAGCCTGAAAGCAGCAAACGTGAATAAATAAACCGTAGTTAAATACGTGGGTTCATATTTTCGATTTATCACGAACGACGAGCAATGAAAGTATTCTTTTACTTGTAAATAATAACCATGTATTACACATTCACGGATTACTATGTTAAAGTGAAGATTTACTTCACATCCTTTGTAACATACTCGTATGAAATGAAATGCATTTAATAAAATAGTTCAGATTAAATAGCGATGCCTGATATAAAACAAAAATATTGTATGCCATTCCGTGTTCGAAAATAATTGGCATAGTTCCAACAACGAATGCGTCTCTCAATGAATCTCGGCCGCCGACCGCAATCTGTGCGATTCCTGAAACTCTTCATGAAAAAAAAAAGCATTCAAGTGCTCTTTGACAGTCATTTCTTCTCCGTTCACCATCTCGAATGAGGTTAATTATCTTGATATTGCGTGAAACAGGAGGTTATTTTTATTTCAACGACTCACGATAAAAATATACTACAGTTTCTCTCTATTCTGCATTTATCTACTTTTAAAAAGGAAACTTAATAAATCAATCGATTTTATGAGGGATGTTTTGAATGAAACATCAGCAACTTTTTTTCTAAATGTTTGAATACTCACACTTGTTATTAAAATTGAGGAAAATTCGTTTGTCTGTCTTGAAATTAAACACTGTCGAGATTAAGCTAAATGAGTTGTTGATATTTTGAATATTGAAATAAATAATTTTGTGAAGACGACTGTTTTGTGAAGATGATGTTGACTTGACTTAAAAGATTACAGACGTTTCGAAGACATTGTAGCTTTCATGTTCACTGCGATGTCAAAATATTTGGTTATGTTTATTTGATTTCGTCATGAATGTGAAACCTTCAACGGTTCTGGCACGATGGTCATAATTTAAGCATATTCAATACGGAAATTGTTTCAAAATATATTTTAAAGTATGTTTTTTGATGTTCCATACGAAAAAATATGTTGACGTTACTCAAACTTCCTAAAATTTTCATCAATTTATAGCATCGTTACTGCATTATTAGACCAGATTATTATTATTTTATTATTAAAATGTGTATAAACAACATTTAATAGTTTATAGGATTTTACCAATTAATGTGTTTTTCCTGAAGTGTTAAGTGACGTATAAAAAACGTAAAAAACGGACGCACATAGTTTGAATGTGTTAATGCTCTACTGCCTGGTATTTCCAGATAGGCTGGTTTTATTATGTATATAAATATTGATATAGCAATCTATATGTACATTGTCTTTGATAATTATCTGGAACATAGAAATAATGAAAATTCAAGATAGGTTGGGTTTAAATGATAGGTAAACAATATTACTCGTTTGCTTCTTTAGGGCTAAAAATGAAAGAATTTAGGTTATATACTTACATATACTCTTATATAGTTGTTGATATCCCAAAAACTTGTGTCTTTCACCATAATTACATTTTTTAGAAAAATCTTTAAAAATTTTGAGACGCATAAAATAAATTAAATAGGTTGGTATTTTGTACAGCAATATATTTATATTGATGTATAAAAGCAAAGCCTGAGTATTAAAAGGGAATAACAAGAAGATAATACATGTGGTAGAAATGAAAACTTAGTGTAGAATATCTGATATAACAATGTTTGATCAAGTAAAAAATTATCGGATAAAAGATGACTGTTTGTTGAAGAATGATGTCATAAGTAAAATGAAGAGAGTAATATCTACTATGGTTTGACCACATTGAGAGAATGAGTTGCGAAAGACTTACGAAACAAATTTGTATATATGTCTGAAATGAAGGAGGTAGACTAAAAAGATAGTGAAAGGAGTTTTTTGTAGAAATTCTAATTGAGAGAAATGTGTAAGAAGTACGAGAAACAGGAGAGCATAAATTATGAGATGAGAGCTGTGTTCATGGATAGAAAAGCGTGGAGAGATGTCCTCACTGCCTATAACAAAAAGAACATAGTTCTTTGAAATATATTTATGAATATTTCGATTAAAATTGTGCTATAGAAAATATATAAATATACTCAATTCGAAGCTATAAATATTGTAATGAAGTTAAAATATACTATATATTTTTCAAACTTTTCAAAATTAAGAAATAACACGGATATCCAATTATTAAATAAAAATATGTTCGTATTTCTTTCTACGTTGCTGACGATGAAATTACGTGTTTTGACTGAAAAGAATTAACGTTATTTGACTGAAGTACATCCTACAGAGTTTGTTGCCATATGACAATATACTCTATCAATAAGACTGTGAACACTATATTTTTTTGGTTAATATGTAAATCTTAAAGGGCAATAATGGTTATTTGTAACGCAATATTTCTAGATGCAAGCTATAAATAATTGATTAGTTATTCAATAAGAAAAATAAAATTAATGAATCAAGATGCGTTTTTATTACAACAAATGAGTTTATAATTTCATATTATTAAAAAATATATAACAGAACTTAAATGTATTTTATTTCAAACAGACATTTATAGGCGTCAGAACTGCGTATTCGTTTTTTGTATTTCAGTCGGGAATATGTGCGCATTTTTTATGAATTGCAGTAATAAATTTAATTAATATTTGTTATAATTATGTTAAGTGTTTATCAATCCAATCCATAAGAAAATTTTATATAGTGCCGTTCAAAGAGCATACTTTCCTCAAGGGCGCTCTATCTCGGGACTCGATCCCACTATTGTTAAACAAATTACATCTGACAGCTATAGCAGCGTCCCAACGAATCATCTATAACATTTTCGTTGTACACAGCACAACCCAGTGGAATGACTGTCATGTAGTAAATTATTCCAATCAACCAGAAATATGTTTATGAGGCCTTAAGTGAAACCCATACCGAAAACCTTTCTTTTAAATATTTGGATTCCAGTGAGAATCGAACTCAAAACTTCCGGGTCAGAAAACAGGAGTCTTGCCAACTAGGCCATGGAGGTTTCGAGTTTCTCAATGGTGTCCGAAATGGAGGGTCTTACTTTGGTAAAATAGTTTGTCTGGTAACAATACAGTGTTGTCTCTTCGTGTGCGGTGTTGATTTGCCAACACGTGTGATAATGAACCGCGACTTTAGTGTCTATTCAAGTGGTTTTTTAATAAAATATGGATTTATTGAAAAAAAAAACTACCAAATAAAATCGGCATTTGAAAAAAATGCGAAATTAATATGAAAAAAAAAATTAATGCATAAATATGTTGACAATATGAAAATAAATGAAATAATTATTTTAGATTGTAAATATTGTAAGACACATTTGATTGACGACGTCCGTGGTCTAATTAAGTAAGTCTTCCTACTTTGAAGGTATGGGTTGGACTCCTATTCTAATCGAGATTTCTTAAAGGGTTCTAGTCTGGTTTTTAGTAAACGCTTGTTTTTTACTATTCTGATTGGTTGGAAGACATGGTCTTATGAAAATAAACCCGAAAGATTGTAATGTTTTCAACGAAAGTGTGATACTGTATGTTAATATAAAATATAAATAATAAATAAATAAATATAGGTTTATTGACAGCAATATAGTATGTACATAATATATTTAAATAACACTTCAAAAACACATAAATTGCAGATAATACATTAAAGACAGAAGCTATCAAAAGGTCTGGGCTCATCTAATAACATGCCCCCAATAAAATACACCCCACCAATATAAGGCGAACCCAGTCTCGGGGACATCAGATGTTTTTATTTATATGGTGCTATTCCTAACAGGTTCCACTCAACATTTTTAATAATTTTCTGTAGTTTTTCGTTGATTTTTCAGTATAATTACGCTTAGTGACTTAAAGCAACTTCGCTGTTATTGTATTTTCTTTACGAAAAAAAGGCTTCTAAATAGCCATTAGATAATTATAAAGGTCTTCTAGTAATTTCAAGACCTTTATTTCACATGAAATTCCATCACACTATTTCTCTGTCTGGATAGGCAGAGATGACAGAGCGCCAGATCTCAACACACATCCTTCACATCTTCCACATCCATACAACTTCTACGATTTATCTCTCTTTCTACGTTTTCTTCTTCCAGAACACGATTACCTTGATCCAACCTTACTTTCCTTGATCTTCTTCTGACACGTCTTCCACTCATATTTGCACTATGTTTGCACTGTTTTGTTAGTCATACTTCATTCATTACTTCCACATGCCCAAAACGTCTCAGCGTGTTCTTTATAGTCTTCCCTAACATCAGCCTTAAGTCCACATTTATATATTATCACTTCATTCTGTATCTGTCATACATTGTCACTCCTTGGATTATTCTAAACGCACGCATTTCAACAGTTTTTATTCGGCTCTTGTTAATATTTGGCACGTTTCATATGAAATCTTTATAACATGATATACACACGCTGAAGTGAAATGGTTTGATCTAAATAAACCAATTAATCCATCAGATTGTATTGTACACACTGTAAATGTAATACAACAATGAATGTAAACAGTTTTCAAAATGTTTATGCCCGGTTTTTCATGAAAAGTTTTTATATCTTCATTTTCAATAAAGAGATTCGTGTTGAAGTTTCGAAGAATACATTGATAAATCGTTTTAATCAATCTGCCAAAGGTGTTTAATATGTGAACGTGAAGATTATAAGTGAAAGCCGCCAATCTGAAATATTATTTGATGACAAAGATATCACACGAAACATGGCCAAGGAATATTTTTCTTTGATTTATAGATGCCCAAAATAAATGTTTCATCAAAAACCATCATAACGAATCGTGAGTCAACTCAAGAAACATGTTCTTGGCAGGAAGAATTAATTATGTCATTTAATGCGCTAGTTTTTATCATGCTTTTCTAAATATGTTTTGTGTTGAAAATTGTATCTCGGAAGTATGTTCACATTGGATGACCGCGATAAGTGTGATATTGAGAGAATATATATGAACGGCAAATGTGTTACAACGACTATTATATATTGGATGATCTACAAAGATTTTTATGCAGTTCGTCTTTGCTTGGTAAACTTCTGCGTTTTACTTAGCAAATTTATTTTTCTAAACACATGCAATTACGAAGAAAGTTTCAATTTGAAAGTCATAGTTACCATCTTCTTATCTATAAAAAAACTAAGTGTAAACACGCAATTTTATTTTGTACTATTTTTGATCTGTCGATAGTAATGGGTTCAAATTCTGAGTAAAAACGCCCTTGAGGAATGTCTGCACACTAACTCGTGTTATATTAACTGTCTTTTTATTATAATTATTATAAAAAAAGCAGCAGACCGACATCGAATGGTGTGCATTTCAAGAGAAGCAATCCTGGCTGCTCATAATGTAATCTTGGTCTCAATATAATAAAATTGGATGTGCCAAAACAATATTTAAGCAAAACAAACTCGGTAGAACTGACAGTTGCGTAAAATGTGTGGCAAAATAATACATTTATTTAATTATTTTATTTTATTAACGACACAACAGTGTCTTTTATATATAAATGAACATATGACAGGTTATACAAGTACTTAAAATTATTGACAAAAAATACAAAACTTTATCTGTAACTAACATGAAGATACAAAAAGCAGTAGTAGGATAATAATAAATTACAGACATTGTTTAAAATTATTTAAAAATTATATGTATATTTAAGTTCAATATATGTTATGTATGTATACCACAAAATTTTACCAAACTTTACCAAGCAGACTTACGTAATTGTCGAAAACTTATTTTATAGTGGTAAAGAACTTAGATTTGTTTTTAATGGAACAACGCTTACATATAATAAGAATTGGATTTTTTTGACACAATGAAGAAAAAAGGATATGAAAAAACGTTGATTGAAATAAGAAGCATTGCATAAAATGAATAAAGTAGCACTGATGTGGTTCGGCCACGTAGAAAAAAAAACAAAAGAACGAGAAATAAAGAAGGTCCGATAAGTTTAAGAATATTTTATAAAACATGGATCAATCAAATCTAAGGGAGGAAATAATGAAAAGCCTTTTTATAGGAAAATATGCACGAACTGTAGAGACGTGGCAAAAGCGAAAAATATGTGCCAATATATAAATTAATGGAGATCTATTATCTCTGATTACGTGATGATGTTTATAATGTTTAAAGTGTGATGAGCTTAAATTTTGTTTTATATTTAATTCTATCATATAATTTTTTTCCTATTTTTACCCGTTTCAAATATTTATCAAAAGCATAAGATTGTATGTACGGTTTTAATAAATTATCGGATCATTGAAATTATAGAAGAAAATTTAATGAAAATAATTCAGTATCAAACTTTTAAATATAAGGTACTTTACCACATGATATGTCCGATTTGTAATTATGAAATAAAAACGTAATATTGAAAGGAAAAAAATGCATAATTTTATCGAAGCATTATTTACCATTTACATATGTATTAGATCAGTGTTCCCCAACCGGTGGTCCGCGGCCCGGTGCCGGGCCGCAGAGATTTTCCGCCGGGCCGCAAACAGTATGTCAAATTTCAAGAAATTCGCATTTTATGAGAGAGAGAAACTCCGCCCTACTAGAACATTTTTTGGACGAGGAATGATTGAGTAAACTCGCATATACGGCGGACATATTTAGTCTACTTAATGACCTTAATCTTTCTCTCCAGGGGGTTTTTTACAAATATTTTTAAATTGAGAAATAAGGTCGATGCATTTAAAAAGAAGCTAGTTCTTTGGGTTTGTCGCGTAGGTACAAGTTGAGGATTTAGAAATGTTTCCACTTTTGCAAGAATTTTTAATTGCCGCTGACGTCGACAGGAAAGGTGTTTTAAATGTAATAAGTCAACACTTGAAGGCGTTGGTACTACAATTTAATCATTGTTATCCCGAAAATGAGGATCCTCGTAAAGGAAATCTTTGGATTAATAATCCCTTCATGGAGGACATCATTTCATGTACTCTTACGAGTAGAGAAAAAGAACAATTAATAGAGTTGTCTTCGGATGTCACTCTGATATCCAGACACAAAACATTAACATTGCCTCAGTGTTGGATATCAGTGGAAGATGAATATCCATCTTTAAGCTGTAAAGCTATAAATTTATTAATGTCATTTTCAACAACCTATTCATGCGAAAAAGCATTTTCATCCATGTCCTCAATAAAATCGAAACAAAGGAATAGGCTGGACGTGAATGCAGCACTTCGTCTGTCAGAGACAGCACTGCAGCCAAGAATATCCAATATATTAGCAAAGATGCAACAGCAGGTTTCGCATTAGTTTGTTGAAAAAACCCCATTGTTTTTGTTAAATTTGAATTATATCAGACAATGTTACAATTAAAATTGTTTAACTGTTATATGTATATTTGTTAATTATAGTTACATATGTCCATCTGTCACAATATAAGATTAAAAAAATATTAAATAAAAAAAACATTTTTATTTCAGTATTAGTGGTCCGCGAAATTTTTTTCCTTGTTTTACCGGTCCGCGGGTCTAAAAAGGTTGGGGAACACTGTATTAGATCATTTACATTACAAGTACCATTTACATTAACATACCATTACAGATACTTTACATTAGAAGTACCATTTACATTAACAGTTCTTTGTCAACGTGATACTGAACTATTGTATATACCCCTCTCTTATACTTGTAAAACTCGCCGTCTTTGTGTGTCTTAAGTATTGTTGTGTCAGGATTATCTTAAACAATTTCTATCAATCTGTCATTTTAGGACGGTTATGGGGTTTCTGTGTGGATCAATTTCAAGGCTCAATTTAAATTCGTACAAAATTTAATTTGCTCTTTGTTCAAATTTTCGAGGGCTGAAAAATAAACAATCTTGTTGAAATATCCCGTTAATACTAGCAGCACTGCGAGTAAAGAAGCCATTATTTATAATAAATATCAAGTTAATACTAGCAGAACTGCGATTTAAGTGGCCATTATTTATAATAAATATCAAGTAAATACTAGCAGCACTGCGATTAAACTGACCATTATTTATAATAAATATCAAGTTAATACTAGCAGGACTGTGATTAAAGTGGCCATTATTTATAATAAATATCAAATTAATACTAGCAGCACTGCGATTAAAGAGGCCATTATTTATAATAAATATAAAGTTAATACTAGCTGCACTGCGATTAAAGTAGCCATTATTTATAATAAATAATGCGAAAACATGAATAAATCTATATAAAATCCTCTCTCTACTCGTGTATACACGAAAAGTAATAAATATGACTATTGATGTGGTACAACATAATATCTTAGATATAAACATTTTAAGCATTAGGTCATAACAATATATTTTACCTTTCTTTCATACTCGAATTAAAAAAGTTATTTTTTGTCTAATGACAATCAATGTTCATAAGTTTTCGTTAAACGAATTAGTCAATGTACAGGTTTATACATTTTTTTTAAACCTTTATTTAATTTTTTTGAGGCTAGGTAACTATTAAATAAGTGTTTACTTATCCAATAAAATTAATTACCTAAATATTTATACAGCTTAAGTTGGTCTTTCGTGAATTCTTAACCCTTTTAATCCCAGCATGTTTTGCAAAAATCCCAAGCATTTTTTGACAAAAAAACAGTAGTTTATATTTTATTTTTTATCTCAGTTAATATTTAGTTTAAAAACCTATTTTTTGTGGAGATCACCCTGCAGAGTGTAAAATAATAAGTAATTTTCATATTTCATAGAAAAAAAAAATATTTTTTTATTCAACATAAAATCTTGTATGAAAACTTTGGGGCCGATGATCGTCCCTGTGGGATTTTTCGCATACACGAGTTGGGGCCGATAATCGGCCCCGTGGGATTAAAAGGGTTAAACAATTTAAATTTACTGTGTCACTACAGTGAAACTTGTTTTTTTTATTGTCTTTACATTCACCACCTTTTTCAATATCATACATTTTTTATAGTTTAATTAATATATTTGTAGATTAAATAATACTTCGTGATTAAATAATACTTTTAGTTATTCGTATGTTTTAATCGCGCTTGTGCATTTTATTGGTATATTTAACTCAAATAATTGTATATATAATATATGCAGATATATTTTTTATACAATTTGCACGGATTTCTCATGTTACACAAAAAGGGTATGCTTATAGAGATAGCGCATCCGTTAGGAAGAATTTAGCAATTATATAGCATACATTCAGGTAACTAGTTCCAAAGTCTTTTTTAGTGAGGGAAACATGTACAGCATTTTTTTGCTACTAAATGCAACTCAATTTAGTTAAATCTTACTGTTACTGAAAACTTTAAATTATATATGCAAAAAGGAATTTGTTTGGAATAGAATTAAGATAGTCATGCATGTTCGAACATTTTCTGTAAGGATTTTTGACACCACCCAGAAGATTAATTCTGCAACATCTTCGAAACGTCGTTAATTATTGAAGCCGACTCATCACGGCGATAAATTAGAAGTAACCGGATTTTCAAGTATTTCGGTTTAATTTACAGTGCTTTTACTTTGTACATTAAAAAAAATTGTGAAGTTTAAGGATGTGGAACTAGGGTTTTTCTTCAAAATATTTATTTCTAGGGTTTTTCTTCAACTCAATTAATCGAGGTACATATTATATAAACACTACAAACATACACCTAACTACACCTAAAGCCGAATGTGTTACTGTCACATATAGGAAGATTTATAAAAGTATTGAAACCATCTTAATATTTATCTCTAGGGTTTTTCTTCAACTCAATTAATCGAGGTATATTTTATATAAACACTACAAACATACATTTAACTACACCTAAAGCCGAATGTGTAACTATCACATATAGGAAGATTTACAAAAGTATTGAAACCATCTTAATATTTATTTCTAGGATTTTTCTTCAACTCAATTAATCGAGGTACATATTATATAAACACTACAAACATACACTTAACTACACCTAAAGCCGAATGTGTAACTATCACATATAGGAAGATTTACAAAAGTATTGAAACCATCTTAATATTTATTTCTAGGATTTTTCTTCAACTCAATTAATCGAGGTACATTTTATATAAACACTACAAACATACATATAACTACACCTAAAGCCGAATGTGTAACTATCACATATAGGAAGATTTACAAAAGTATTGAAACCATCTTAATATTTATTTCTAGGATTTTTCTTCAACTCAATTAATCGAGGTATATTTTATATAAACACTACAAACATACACT
>OX463838.1:56515618-56637202 GCA_949825065.1 Odontocerum albicorne | reverse complement strand
AAATAGTTAGTTCTTGCAGATATATTGTATCTTACAGTATTTCAATAATTATGACTGATAGAGATAAAACAAATTTTGAATAAAGTGGAAATGTGTTATAAAATTATTAGATTTATACACATAAATAGTTAGTTCTTGCAGATATATATTATAGTACAATATTTAAATAATTATGACTGATAGAAATTGAACTAATTTCGAATAAAGTGGAAATGTGTTATAAAATTAGTAGATTTATACACATAAATAGTTAGTTCTTGCAGATATATTGTATATTATAGTATTTCAATAATAATGACTGATAAAAATCAAACTAATTTCGAATAAAATGGAAATGTGTTATAAAATTATTAGATTTATACACATAAATAGTTAGTTCTTGCAGATATGTATTATAGTATTTCAATAATTATGACTGATAGAAATTCAACTAATTTCGAATTAAGTGGAAATGTGTTATAAAATTATTAGATTTATACACATAAATAGTTAGTTCCTGCAGATATATATTATAGTACAATATTTAAATAATTATGACTGATAGAAATTGAACTAATTTCGAATAAAGTGGAAATGTGTTATAAAATTATTAGATTTATACACATAAATAGTTAGTTCTTGCAGATATGTATTAAAGTATTTTAATAATTATGACCGATAGAAATTAAACTAATTTCGAATAAAGTGGAAATGTGTTATAAAATTATTAGATTTATACACATAAATAGTTAGTTCTTGCAGATATATAAAATAGTACAATATTTAAATAATTATGACTGATAAGTTGAAATTGAACTAATTTCGAATAAAGTGGAAATGTGTTATAAAATTAGTAGATTTATACACATTAATAGTTAGTTCTTGCAGATATATATTATAGTATTTCAATAATTATGACTGATAGAAATCAAATTAATTTCGAATAAAGTGGAAATGTGTTATAAAATTATTAGATTTATACACATAAATAGTTAGTTCTTGCAGATATGTATTATAGTATTTTAATAATTATGACCGATAGAAATTAAACTAATTTCCAATAAAGTGGAAATGTGTTATAAAATTAACTGGTTTGTATACAAATTTCACGTAATCGATGCACAAAATATTTCGGTTGAAGGAATCCCTATATTAATATATTTTTGTTAGTACTGAAACATGACATATGATGGACGATACAATTACATGTTGTATTAATTAGCTGTGTTGGCAGGATATAAGACTACTTGAGAAAGGGACGAAATAATGTCGACATACTCGTTGTATTTCATGTACACGATAGCTGTTTCTGAGACGGATTCAGCAATTAAAATACCTTTCTGGACCATTAAATAACTAATTTGTAATAATATAAAGACGATTTAAATGGCACCCTTCAAACGGCAAACAATCCTTATAAACACTTTCTTAATAGATATACTCGTACACTAGAACTTAAATTAAAACTATATTTCGATAATGATCAAAAAGTTAAATTTATATATTGTAAATTAAAAGAAAATAATTTATTGTTACAATTAAGTAAGCTGTATATGTAAAGCTGTTGGTTTTCAATACATGTAACTCCGTTTCTTTGAAAAATAAAAAAAACCGCTTTAATCGTTCTATATCCTTTTTATTAAATTAGTGACAGTTGTTTCGCCATACAATGACAGTTTGACAAGGCCATTTGTATGGAGCAGCTGTTACTAATTGAATAAAAATGTATACAAAACTCTCAAAGCGATTTGACAAGGACATTGTATGATCAACAACTGTCACTTAATGATTACAAAAGGATATAGAAAAAATAATCGTTTAATTTTTCTTTACCTAAAAAAGTAAGATATTTGATATTATTTCTGTGGCGTTATGGCAGAAGTTGATATGTCCGTTTTTTGTCATTTTGTGTTCATTATCCTAATTTATGGAAAATATTTCTCAGCATGTTGTGGCAAAACTTGGTGTGTCAGTCATTATCCAAACAATATATATATATATCGTTTGGAAAAACTGAAAAAATGATTATTTATACTGATTTTAACCGCTTATCAAAGTTACTATTTTTTCTCCTGTAAACTATAGTTCGGAAATTCTAGGATGCGTCCTGTGACAGCTCACAAATTTGCCCCAATACAACCTTGTAACGATGTTCAATAATTTTAATTATTTTATCAACTTTAATATAAGTCTCAATTCTAATAAATAGCAAGTTATTTAGGTAAATACATTAAATATGGTTGTATTGGGGCTAATTTGTGAGCTGTCACAGGACTCATCCTAGAATTTCCGAACTATAAGGTAAAACTGACACATCAACTTGTGCCATAACGCCACAGATTTATTTTTATCAATGATAACATACGTGGTACCACAAAATCATATTAATTGTTTCATTTATGACAAAGAAAAATAATCTTAAAATTAAGAAAAAAAAAAACAATTCATAACAATAAAATTAAACTGAATAAAAAGACACACAAACAATCAAACTAATATATTCCCAAGCACACAAGTTGAAATGATTTAAAAAATACAACATTTTGACAATATACAGTGGATTATACGATCGATACTGGTCCGTACCTAGTCAACTGCCCGCACTTAACCACACCGAGTGTCACTCTTGACATTTATGCGGGAAGAATAGTATAGTACAACTTTAAGACTATAAATTATGCAATCAGCTTTATTTTATAGCTCAACAGACTGTGGTCAAATATATTGGCAAGCTTAGAAATTTATTTCTCAAAAGATGCATCTCATATTTTTAAGACTTCTTGAAAGCACATATAATTAAAAACACAAAATTTTATAGAAAAGCTATTCTTGTTTATCGGTACGTGTCTAAGTACAGTTTATGCAGTGTTGTAGTTCATGTAGAAATGCTAATGAATAAAATGAAAAGAAATCCTGGGGTTATATATCAGTACAGTGTTTGAGTTTTAATGAACAACTCAAATATCTTTAAAACAAAATGACTTATGATTTAAATACTTCCTAATAATAATTTTAACATTTGCTTGTTTTTCTTACGTAAAAATATCTGAGAAGTCAGTAAGATTCATATTTTAACAGCCGAAATCAAGATAAAAATATCGAGTTATAAAATTTTAAAACTACGATGTAAAAATATATGCGATTCAAAAGGCGCCATTGTCTTATGTTATCTATGCGAACTATGTTTAACATCAAACTCACGAATGATAAGTGTTAATCTTATTCGTAGTGCTGGAGAGCGAAAGTTTTTTGTGAATTGTTAGAAGGGTAAAAATACTTGTAAAAAATATGTGTTTCGTATCTTTGTGTACTTTTAGAAACAGTCGTAACAATTCACGGGAAAAGCCCATTTCACTTTTTTGTCAAATGAATTTAGTAAATATTTCACTTGAATATTATCGTTTGGTACTTAAGTAACAAAATGTATCTATCAGATTTTATTTGATATCTGCAGTTATTGCAAATTTTTGTCAATGGCGTTTTGAGCACTTTGATTTTTTAAAACACCAGCGAATGGTTTCTCCACAAACTAACTTATTTATGCCTTTAAAAGAAGGGCTTCTAAGATAAAGTTAGAATTTTTTATGACCAATGCTATTTTTTTACTTGCTATTTCATTATTGTAATGTGCTGATATATTTTTATGTATAAAATATGCCATAAATACAATATACATAAATTTTTGTCTTTTTTTAAATGAACAATGAAGTATTTTAATTTAGTTATAATAAAACATAATTCCGTACAAGTCCGTCTTACGAAAGCCTCTAAATATTACAAATAAACACTTATCGCGATATTTAAGCGTTATTTATAGCAGCAGTAAAATTTAACAAAATATATTGCCCAAATTTAACAAATTATAAATTTTGCCCAAAGGCAATATGCTTATTTGGCTCCCATGACATACAATAGCGTGCCGAATTCATTAAAGGCAAAGGTAGGAAAACCATTTAGACAGTCCATCGGAGCGTGGTTGTTATTGCGACAGGATTTTGAGTACTTGGGCTTTCTGGATGAATGACATGTGGAAAGGATTTGTGTGGGCTCGTGCGTGTTGGTTTCTTCTTGTTGTTTTAAATTTGGTTGTTTTTATATTTCTGTATGTTTTTTATTTTTATTATTATGATTGTTTGCGGTATATTGTGGGATAAATATTTTTGGTCTTTCTGGAGTGATGATGTGTGAGGAGTTTAATTTCGCATGATGTTTCCAGTTGTAATTGAGTGTCACTGTTTGTCAGGTTGGTGAGAACGTGCAACGCGGTTTTGTTTTTGTTTAATCAAAAATTGGAAAGAAGTATCCGTTTATTTTTTCATGCTAAATATCCTCAGTGAGATACAGCCAAAAGCCTAGTTTACTGGGGTTACGACAAATGAAAGGCAACAAACCTAGATCCATTAAAATTGTATGTCCAAATTTAATAATCTGTTGTTTTTTCACAAATGATGTTTATTTCTTGTCATGTGTAATAATGAATAAATAAAATAAATAAAAATATAATTGACTGATAACTTTATATACTTTTCATTAATATAATATGCTTTTTTTTTTTTTTATAAACAGTACAACTTGGTGGGTATACTCGTATTGTCACGTGACAATATCTTCCAACTTACTATCGTAGAAATATTTTAAATATACATTAAGTGAACACCAGACTTAAATCCTTTTAAGAAAATAAATTGGGTACCAATGGGCATTAAACTCGCAATACCCGGGTCAGTAAACAAGTATCTAAACAGGTATCATGTTAATTACAAAGGTTCTTAGCTTTAGTATTTTTAATTAATTCCCATTTGATTAATTTGTATGAATAAGAAAACATCTGACATTGGTTAATTTAGTGGATAATTTTTACATTACAATTACACTTTTACTTACGCAGAAATCCTCATAAAAATCTAGTTTTTTCCAGCTGTCACGCCAATGTACAATATTATATCATCACTATGATGAAAATTCTTCAAATTTTTACTGCACGATTTATTGCATCAGTTAATTTACTTTTCATAGCTAGTATTTATAGAAATATTTCATTCATTGCTCATCACTTGATGACACTAAATAATGTTGTATTGTATTACTTTCATGTTGTGAACATTATTACCATAATTATATTTTTATTACATTTTTGTTGTTTGGCTTGATGGCGTGTAAATCATTTTAAAAAATAATTAAGATATTAACAAGCTTGGAGGGAAAAAGACTCTCCTTTATTTTTTTAAAGAAATGTCACCAGATGAAATTTAACCTACGACCTTCAGGTAGGAAGACATGTGAGGTTTTTGATATATAAATTACAATAGTATTAAAACACCCATTTTTGCGTGTATTGGTTTAATATAAATAATCAGTTTCTCTTCGAGTTCACTGTTTTAAAAAGAGTATATTGAAGATTCAAATAATACCTAATGCGTTCTTCTCAAAAATATACCCCGTTTGACCATTATATTAAACTAGTTGTGACCCGTCAAATATTTACGGAAGTAAAAAAAAATCTTCATTTATGAAAATATATATTCATAAATGTAGAATTTGTTTATATATATCATTTATACATCGTCCCCTTTTACACCGGCTCAAAAATTGTAAGCTAGGTATTTAAAATTTGTTCAGTATAGTTTACATCTTTTCATTTATCACGGACCCACCGAGATTCAAATTTCGAATTACTTTCGGAGAGAATCCAAGTAATCGTCTCTCGCTCTCTTGTATTCAAAATTCAATTCTCGTATTCTTTCTTTGACGACAACCATCGTATGGGTTTTGGTATATTTATACTATGATATTAAATAAACAAAAACATGGTCTAAGGCTAAGGCCACACCAAAGTGCTTCGATAGGTGCTACGTGACTAATAGTTGGTGACTTCATGCTTGGCCCCACCAAAGTACTTCGCACAAATTCATTTGACATTTGGGAGCGGTTGAGTCAACAAACGATGCCACTCTCAAAACTAACCAATTTAATCACAACTTACCACATTTATGATATTTACTTCCTGTGCAACTTCATTCCAAAGTGATTTTATTACAGGTACATTTTTGTATAATTTGCTCGATGGGTTCCACAATAGCTCGCTTTTATACACAGCTGTTATTAAAATTTCCGCCATCTCGTAAAATCACTTGGTGTCACAATAAAATTAACCAATACGTCTGTTCGCTAGGAGACTTACTAAGTGACTAATCGTCATGTAGCGTGGTGCGAAGCGTGCAGTGTGACCATTGCGATAGTATGCGGTGCGTTGGTACGCTAGGATATGTCGTCTAGCTCGCAGCGTAGCTCTAAGCACCAAGCGAGGCTCTTACCTGTGTGGCCGTGGCCTTAGTGTTTGTATTTTGTATCAGAAAATAGTTTGACCTAAATAGTGCTCTCATAATAATCCGGATCCATTCCACCCGAAGAGAGCCTTAGTATAAGGAGTAAAAACACGTGTAGCAGGGATAAATTTAATTATTGAAGTAACAAAATACATACTTATTTTTTTTCGTTTTTGAAGAATTAATGAACATTTTTAAAACAATCTGGTAGATTTCCGACGCTTGTGACTTCCGTGGCCGAGTTGGTAAAACGTATATTACTTTATTTGACGGTTGTTGGTTCGATTACGGTTGGTATATAGATTTTTTTTAAAAGAAGCTTCAGTTTGTTTTTCATTTAAGGCTTGTTTAATTCCTGCCCGATAAGGCTGGAAGATATTACCACTTGGCAATCAATTCGTCAGGTTGTGTTGTACATAACGAAATAGTAATACAACAAAACTAATGTTTGGCGAAATTGTGATTGATTGGAAGGCATGGTAGAGAAATACCAAATAATACATAGTTCAATCAAGTGAATGATATTTTGAAAGAAGGAAATATTGAAAATTAGATCGTAGTTGCACGAAAAGGTGTTTGAATGTGGAAGAAACAAAGGATGTGTGTCGAGATCTGGTGTTCTGTCCACTCTGCCAACTCCAACAGCGAAATTACGTGATAATATGTACATATCGTATGTGTATGTAATACAATTTTTATTTTTATGATTATTCTTCGTGTTTACTTAAAATTATTATAAATTTATCACAGTTATAATTTTTGAAGGATGAATAAACATTTTTCAAACAGAACGGCACATTTCCATTTATCGAAATTGAAAGGATTCTACATTTATTTCTGATAATAAATCCGGTGTTTTGGATCGTTAAGCCAGCCCCAATAAATTACGCTTTTATGTCAAAATAACACGTTTGACATTTCAATAAGCCATTTTACAGAAATTATTACTGGTTTATGAAGGTAAATGGATGTTGCGTGATAAATAAATGTAAAAATCAATTATCCAATATTTGCCAGACAGAAAACGGTCGTGGAAAAAATGTAATATATGACAATATTTTTTAACATGTGAATAAAATCAAAGCCATCAAATGACAAACCACAAAATATCCATCAAACTGAAATGGACGAATGAAAGTTTGGAAATAAATTTACTCATTTGACTCACTTTTGACGGTGCTTTTACGAAAATAAGTTGTTACTTTGAAAATTTCAAATAAACAATTACAATATAATGTAAAACTTTTTAAAATATTATAACAGGAAATGAATCACTCAAAATTTATGTAAATAATAATAATAAAAAAGAAATCTTATAAATGAAACCAAAAAAATAAATTATAAAACAAATAATCGTGGAATTGAAATTTGTCGTTTTTTTTTCCTTGAGAAATGTTTGATTGACGTAAAAAATATATGCATTGAATTAAAATGTGTTGAACTTTTACAAATTGTGTAATTTTTTATTTTGGTTTGTTTTTATTGTATGTAAACTACCTGCCTTAGGGTGGGCATACACATAGTAAGGCATGAAAGTGCTTTGCATATCTAATTGTAAAAATTAAAAGTATAAATAAACAATAAAAATATTTATGGATTCGTATAGCAATTCTTTAATGTAGCAGAAGACAGAGCCTAATAGCGTCAAGCTATAGTTAGTTACCAGGGACCCAATGGAGAAAGAAGACGCAGACAATTGAAAGTACTGAAGCTCCTTGCCCTTCATGCAACAGGACATTCCGACATCACAAATTGACTTACAGTCATCTTCAATGGCACCAACGTTAAATACGTTGATCCCCTACGTAGTACTATGCCTTCTTATATACTCATCATTGGTAATGTGCATTTTTTCATTTATTTAATTTATGAACATGTCCAAATTAGTAATTCAGATATATTAAAAAACGTGGCTCGGAGACTGCGGCCTCAATAATAGAGCATTCGGGTCTAAAACCATTGCAGTAACCACTGGACCTGCAGTTCCCCTTTGCACGTGTTTGCCGCATTTGAAGAACTATTTTACCATACTAGTCCGGTTTTTATTAACTATTTTTGGTATCATCGGGAATCAAACCTAAAATCCTTGGGCAGAAGTCAAGTGTCTTGCCAACTATGCCACGGAAGTCTTAATTTTTCATATGAAAACGTGAAGAGTTTAAAAAAGTTTAAAATATTTGGTCACGTCAGTCTCAAAGTTATCTCTTCTCTTTCACATTCTTATGGTACCCTTCAACATATCCTAAATGGTAAGCCTTTAAGTTTAGAGCAACTATAGTAGACACGTAACTTACGATTCGTTATTGCACGTGTTGGTACCGTATAACAATCGCACACGTCCTCGACGCTTGCAAGTATTGTTATCTGACCAATTTCTTTACCCGAGTGCGACCCTTGGGAACTGAACGCGAACATCTTAGAAATTCGGGTTTATGGGATCGTGGTTCAGAATATGAAAGCCTTTTGAAATGTTTCAGGTCTTTGATCATGTAATTCCGAAAGTTATCTCTCCCGTTTACAGTTGTACGAGTATAATTTATTTTGCAATTATGATATATTTCAACAGTTCTGAAGCACGGACTATAAATTTATACGAGGCAATACTTAGTTACAAGATGTCGATAAAACTTAGTTTAGCTAGACTTGAACCAATTGCAAGGAAGTAAACGATTACTTTATTTGTTTTAAGTTTAGAGTTTTACTTCACTGTATACTTTATATAGAGTCAATTCCAAACAATATAACCCTATAAATACGAGTAATATTTAATCTAAAATTTAAATTAATGAGTTAAAGAATTTGTTCTCTACAAGTAAGTATATTTAAAAAAAATAGTCCCGTACAAATAAGTTATTTTTAACTTACTAGAAAAATGATTATGAGGCCTTAAGTGAAAACTAAATTGAAATTTTATAAAAAAAATGGTTACAACGGGAATCAAAACCCCAGCCACTGGTTTAGGCAATATGTGTATAAACGACTAAGCTATAAAGGATCTGCAACATTGATGCAATCGAGTGATTTTTCATTAATTTTACCTTTGTTAATCAGCATTTAAACTATCTATACGTGATTAAAAAATATTAAAAACTTTATTTATATACGAATTATGAAAAAAAAAATTATTTTTTTAAGCTGTGTCTTAATTTTTTTTTGATACGTAGGGCTGAATCATTGAGGAGTAAATGATTTTTAGAAGAAAAAAAAATTATTACGTGCTTGATTTTATTGTTTGAAAAAAATTTTATGCAATAAAAATAAGGGAAAATTAAGAACTTAGCAAATGATTTAATTTATATGAAAATAAATCCCTTATTCGTATCTTTATTTACTAACAAAGAAATATACTGTTTAGAGCAGAATTTGTTTTTATTGCTATATTTCACAAATAAGTATTTTTATATGATTCGCTGTTTGGTCGAATGAACTACAATGAAGAATATAAAAGACTAAAATATTTATTCTGAATTTCTGAACCATTTCGAATGATTTCTATTTTGTGAAAATTTATTGTGTTTCCTGTGTAGTTAGAAAGGTTCCCATCCATTCAGGAAGTCTTATTATTTTCTTTGATTCTTTTTGACTTGTGTTATTTTGAAAAAGTGAAGACCTATAAATGATCGATCAAACCATCGCACAGTATTCGGATTGACCAATCTAAAGGGACAAATGGTAATACTTTTTATTTAAAGAATATATAAGATTATTTTTTAAACTTAGTTTCATAGGCTTGCGACATCTTACACATAATCTTACACCTTGTTTAACTTTGAACTTTATAAAATGCATAGGATAAAATTTCATGAATTTGTTATTGTTATAAAAATAATCTGTAGCACAAATAAATTAATATAATTGTGACATAAATAATTGAATAAATACCTGTAGAATACGGTGTCATCACGAAAATCATTTTCAATAACTTTTTAAAACACTGTTAACATGCACAAACTTCGGAAGTCAGGAATGTACTAATATAAATAGTTTATACCTGCGACACAAAGCGTCACTTTGTCCCGTCATAAAAAATAAAATAAGGGTTTCTTGAAAAATATGGCAATTGCATCTTATCAATAGGTTTGTTTGACACACCAAAACGGCATTTTTTATGTGAAGTATTGATTTTCATTTTGTCCCTCTACTATAGATTGGTCAATCCGAAAACTGTGCGTCGGGAAAAATGCAATTTATTTTAAACTTTTTTGATCTGTATTTTTAGGGAAACGTTTAAAGTTTTACGTATGCTTCGACAACTGTTTTATTTGTTGTTAATAATGATAATTAAGACATACACTTTTGTGGTAATATTAACTCGACTACGTTGATTCAAAATTAATTATTAATGTGTGAATTATATATAAAACGTCGTAAGATAATTAAAATTATAAATTATTCACCAACACATATGCTAAAAAAATAATTTAATTCAATTAATACAATTTTTGAGTATTATTATTTTAATATAAATATTTTCATAAAAATAAAAAAATATTTTAATAAAATTTTCCAAAATCTATTTTAATATTGAAGCAAGAGCATTTAATATTTTTTATAAAAAAATGTATGAGAATATTCGTTGTAACGATTTAAATATTTGGTTTTGAATTAACAAAACAAGAACAAAATAAGCTATTTAAATTTAATAATAATAAATTTAAGGCTATATTAAATTATATTTCAATATAAATAACAATTGTAAACGAAATAAATTTTACATCTAAGATTGATAATCTAAACGCAAAAGTGATCCAATTTCCTATAAACACTAGTGTTTTCAATGAGACAAAAAAATTTGATATTTGTACTTAAATTAACATTCGATATAAATATTTATTGACATGGAAATCGATGGAAATTTTTCATCGGTTTTTTTTTGTACAAAAGTTAATCATTTACTCGTATGTCGTTTGGTTTTAAGATGATTTTCTGCTATAAAAAAGTATATATATTTTTTTAAATAAATAAATTCAAAATTTCTGGTTTTTCAACATTGAAACGTTTAGCAATACATTATATTTCTAATAAAATTTGGAAATATCTATTTAATTCTTTTTAAAAGCAATGATTTTAACTCAGTCTAAAATTCAACATTTTTGTTTTGTTTTTGGATCACTTTACATCTCAAAAAATTATTATCAATAATTTTTTTTAATATTGGTTTCAAAGCAGAGCCACCTGGACCAATCCTCAGCTCCCCGCGCCCCCTCAGCCAACAATCACCATTACCAGAGATAGAAGAAGAAGACGACTTTGAAGAGTCTCCTTCAGACGAGACAGCAACACCATCCTGTAGATCTACCAAAAGTTCTACCGAAAGTTCCACTCAACAGTCAACACGTAATAGTAACGCCAATACAAAAAAGCGAGCTTTTTTATCGGGAAGTGTATTTTCTAATTCACCTTCGCCTATAAAGTTATGCACTTCATCGTCTACTAAGTGCAGAACTAAAAGCAGGAATAAGGGTAGGAAAACAAGGTCCGTACAGTCTAGTGTATCAAGTGAAGGCAGTGGAGAAGGCGCTTCTAGAGGTGGTAATCCACCAAAAATGCAGGCAGAGCAGGGGAGTATAGGCGAGCTGCAGAAGTATCATGGGAGGTACTTGAAGAACAGAAGGCACACGCTCGCGAATGTTCGGTGAGTCTTATATGCATTTTTATTTAAATTTAATACATTTCAAGAATGTTCTTTAAAACTTGCTTCAAGAAAAAAATCTTGACTGACAATTTAATCACTATTGTGCTTTGGAACTGAAAAATACTATTGAAGTAATTTTAAGATAACATCGTTACTCAGAATTGAACATGGAATAAAATCATTGGTCTTAAATAAGATGTCGAGTTTGGTGAATTAATTTTTTTTAATGGTATAAGATTAAAAATGATATTTTAATGACATGTGTTTTATTTATTAAATAAAAAAAATCGTTTCTGTGATAAACATATATTTAAAACTCTTCAGACTTGGCGTCCATTATAATGGGCACACAGTTCATATGCACTTTTAACCTTTCCTTCCCTGTGTTGGGTATCTTCTACACGTTGCTTCTAATAACCATCAATATCTCTATAAATATAATAAATACAAGGTTAAGATTTTAGGTATTCCTCCATAATATATTTACGCATTGATTTAAAAAATAATATTAATAATAATCAGAATTTATCGACTACATCGAGGTGTTTTGTAAAGATCGAAAACAAATTCGCATTTAAACGCTGCGAGTGCCTCATCTTGACGATAGGAGAATAGTATGCGGGAAGCGCGACACTATATTCGCATCTCACTCTTGCATACTAGACTGAATTGCGAGGAGCTGAACTGTCTCAACGTCGCAAGGAAAGGCGTATGCGCCGGGGTATGTGACTGACGTTCCGCGTCACTAGTTGCCTCTAGGCTTGCAAATAGGTTAGACGTACGCCCGTTCCGTGAGCGTTTTTTAATGTTTTCAGATGGTTTTTTAATGTTTTTAGCAAATAAATCTCAATTATTATAATTTTTAACTTCAATTATAATTAATTAAGGGGATTATCTATGAATGTTCTTATTTTTCCGATTTTAAATCGCAAATTTTTGATTGCGTACTCCCTACCCAACACCGTAACACGCGTATTATTTTTATCACCGTAAGGGAAGGGTTAAACAACATTGTGACATATTTATTTTATTATACAATAATAACAAATAAAGCGTAGATACTGTATTATCGACTTGACATTGTGTTGCATTTAGTATTTATAATACACTCACAAGCAAGAATATATTTTTAAAACTTAAGAATTATTTCAGGTCTGAAGTGGTTAAGACGAGTCAAAATTTACCGATTTGATGCTCGAAATTAATATCAATATGCGTGTACCAATTTCTTGTAGAAAACTTTAGAAAAAAGGTAAACATCATGTCAGTTAGGGGATTGTTAAAAGTTATTTAAATATTAATAATGGCAGGAGTACTCGTATTTATTGAGAAATATTATGATCCTCTACTGTATCTGAATCTTGATTCACCTGTCTTCATCCTTCTCTGTCTTGGGCCACGTTGAATACAGCGACTCAAAGGGATCCCGTTTACTCATTTCTTTGATTGGTCCATCTAATAAGTTACTTTCATCTTTATAATTCTCCCTCAATTGATGATCACGGTCATGCGTTCCTTAAGACTTATGATATTTTTTCTGGCAACATGTCCAAAGAAGATAAGATATTTTTCGCTTGAATGTTGTTGGAAGACTCTTGGTAATCTCTATTTTTCAAAGAACATATCAATCACCATCACGATGAAAATGCGCCTAGTTACATATATATTCCTTGTCTTCGCAATATTTAGTACGGCACGGAGAATTGGTCTTTGAGAGCAAGCGAGAGATGTAGAATAGATGCATTTGAAATGTTATGGCGGTCTTGTGGAAGGATTGTGGCGGTCGCACACTCGGAATACTGTGGGCATTCATACACACGGTCAATGACCGATGAAGTGACCCTTGCATTCCTCGACAAATTTAAATAAACAAATCTAAAGTTCAAACGCCGGCCATTCAACCCGCAGCCCGGAGCGGACCGCATTACACGCCGGAGCGAGAACGCACCACGGCTGTCTCGCCAGTTCCGTATTTGAATGATACCTACATACAACATTAATCGTTTCGCTAATGCAGAAACGAGACGAAGGATATCTTGCTCGCATTCCCGCACACACGCGGAAATAGTATAAATACCTACGTTTACTAATAAAAACTCTTCTTCCGCATTGCGATCCAAAACGTGTTTTATTTATCAACAAATCATCATCATCTCTTCCCACGAGGACATATATCCTAAAGGATGTTACGAATTCTATGGACAGCCTCCATTATCGAAGAACTAAGAATCACTGACAGATTGCCGACAATATGCCTGCGACGAGTCCTCCGATTCGTTCAGAACCTGCCCGTGGCCAAGGAGACAACTTGAAGAGATTTTTTAGCAATTAGATACGTGGAAGGAAGACGCATCAGAGACAGAATCCCAATGCGTTGGACTGACCAAATGTGAGATACAACTGTACTATCCTTAACAACGGCAATTCGACCCGCGGAGTGCAAGAATGGACGGAGAAAAGTTGTCAGAATCTATCATGGGAGTCACTATGGTCAGTTATGAGCTACACGACGGAATGATGATAATTTTTTGGATGAATGTAAAGTTGGTGTGGCTTGTAGTTCATTAGACACAAAACATTCACCTCTAACACCACATGTCGATCACATCTATCACGTTACCTTCCTTCTTTACTTAACGAATATTATGACTTATTAAAATTAATTCTTAATTAAAATAAAAACATATTGAAAAATATTCAAACGATCCATTAGTGATTTTGAACCAATAAAGCAATTTAGATTCCATCGAAAATTCGTCAATGGCGACGCGCTCTAAAATGAGTTAATTTAAAATTCAATACTGATATTTATGTCTGTGATACTCGTATATTTGTTAACAAGCTGCTGAAAGTGTGCTGAATTTATTTTCCTTTTCAATATGAAACACGCATTATTCTCGATAAATTTTATTTCGTTTCCAAAAACGTATTACTCAGTTGCGATACAAGTGGGAGCACTGAAAGTGTACACATACGTACTAATGAAAATTTATAAGTTTCTCTTGGGAACTCGACGCGAGGACCTATCGGTATAACATTTCATACAGCCGACCTCTGACCGTCCAATAAGAGTTAAAGGACAAAAATATCGTGTGACAATTTGCTCCGTCCCAGTTAATAAATAACACAAGCTTTGGGAGTTTTCAGCCGTATAAGTTTCCAATGTATGGGAAATCAGGAAACTTTCTGAATACAGATAATCAGTTTCAGAAATATAATATCCGATATATATGATTAATGTTGTCAGTAGTGATTTTCTGAAGATAATTTGCTGAAAAGATTAATCTCTTGGTATACTTACATTTGTTTCTTTATAAAAGTTGCAACGAAGAAAACTAAACGTAGGTACTAAACCCGGAAACATCAAGTAAGATTGTTTTATTTTTTTTTCAAGTTTGAAAGACCACTCAATGAATTTTGATCAATTTTATCATTCTTCCACATTTTTTAAGTGACATTTAATTGAAACAAAAGCTTAGCCTTAAAAATAATTTATGATATTCTAATAAAGTATTCAATTTTATTCATACCATCGCGTCATTTTCCTGTCAGGATTGGCAGAGAGGACAGAGTTCATTACTTTACAATCTCGACACACATCCTTTGCCCTTTACTTCATTCATTCATACACTTGCTCGTACAACTTACATTATTCCTCTAAATTTCTTTATTTCCTTTATTTAGAATATCATTGAATTGACTCAACTACGAGTATACAGCCTAGATAAGTTTAGAATAAATAATTTACACTTTCAATCTGTAATATGTTCTTAAAGATTGAAAATGGAAATCATGTTACAACTATGTTTTTTCCCCTATAATACACGTGTATATATGTATATGATATATCGCGTAATTTTGTTTCACTTGAAGTTAAGATTTTATATTAAAATTAATTACTTTGACTAATTTAAATGCATTGATTTTGCTTGAAAGCTTGTTTTCAGTGGATTTGCTTTTGTCTCTGAAAAAATAATCCCAAATTGATATAGAATTCCTTCGTAAGAGATCACATAACTAAGCAAGTGGATTAGTTAGCTTACTAAAATACTCTACTGGCAAACTGAAATTGAATATAAGCTGAAAATAAATAAAAACAAGCTCGTAAGGGATTTCTCGCTAAAAGTTTATTTTGAAAAACTCTCCAATAAAAACTTCTTCCAAGAAGAAAAAAGCAGTGAATCTATATCACCTAGATTATTAATCTTATAAGTTATGGATCAGAATTCAGGACTTGACAACTAATATCGTATCTTTTGATTCCAATACTAATGATCCCAATACCTACGCGAGATGTATAGAACTTCAGGGCAATGAATACACTCGCTTCTGGTTCCAGAATACCCTCATTATAAGGAGCGTACAAGCCAATTAATTTATACGAATTATATTTTGGGCAACATTTGTCACGTATAGAATATCTTATCAATATAAAAACCATCTTAAAGACTAGGCTTCCTGGTAAAGTTTACGGGTTTGATTCATCTTAAATATTTGCTTTTCGATAATCTTATATCTAGTAACATAAATATGAATTATGGATACGAACTCATAGACCAACAAAACTTTATAAACTTCGAAAATCGGACAATACGAAAAATGTTTGACCTAAAACAGGCTGCAGGAGAGTAGAAACTAAAATCTGATTAAGAATCTCTAAAATTAACGAGACAATTACAAATCCCCAGCGACATTAGTTCATGAAAACTGGCATGCATAGGCCCTGTAAGCAGGTGTCAGGTGACATGATCAAGATCAATATGTAAGCCCTGCGATACGGAAGAAAATCACTTGGTAGACCAAAGCAGAGATTTCAAGCAAACGAACATCAGTATTTTAGGATGCTGAGAGAAGAGGGAGACTTGGAGAAGATGGTGGTCTTAGCATAAACAATTCGATTATTTTACTTCTAGTAACATAATTGTCCTTGGCATGCTCTAAGAAGCGATTAAAAAACCTCTTAATTTCTAGTCAGTAAAATAACGTGTTTCATTCCTGATTTTTCATTTCCTTTCCTCTCCACCATCCCTTCCTTTCCTTTTGATTGATGATATCTCACTTTATATGATAAAGAATGTTCGGGTGATTGTCCGTCTTTGTGAGGTTCGTGGGCATGTGCTCACGTATATGTTTATGGATTTCGTGGGGATGGATTGTCATTTGAATGATTTATGCGACCACGTAACTTGCTTCATTTACTTTTGTCTAGTTGGTTGGAAGAGATTGCCGCTTGACAATAATCCCGCTAGATTGTATTTGCAATAAATGTGTTAAGTAAATAAATAAATAAATAATTGTGAATTTTAGCACTAAAAGACAAGTTACTGAGCATCGAAAATGACGGTTTGGAGAAAAAGCTTCCGGGAGGTTAAAGCTCTTCATGAGCTTTATGGTCATCTAAACTTTAGCTTGACACTCCTTAAAATTTATCTGGTTGGTAATAAGATGTCATCACACATCAATAAATTTGCCAGGTTGTTTTGTAGTATAATACAATACAATATACAAATTAATTCAAAATTATTGAAATTTGTTTTATCAAACACTGTTCATTCCACTTTATGATTCAGTATTTGATAAAACAAATTACAATTTCGTTAAACCTTCACAATGTTGATGCCTTAACTATAAATAATTCAAAATTATTTGGTGTTTGTAAGAAGAAAACTTTGAAGGAAATTCCGAAGAAGAAATAAGACTTGGAAAAAACTCAAGGCTTAAAAATATATTTGGAAATCAGAGGAGAGTTTTTTTTTATTTTCTTATTTCGTTTTATTGGAATAACTAAAAACATTGATTAAGGTTTAACATAAACGAAAAAAACACAAAATTCAAATTATTGTTATAAAATGACAATTTACAATATTGTAATAAAATATATATCACCGTTTAGAGAGCAGGTATTCATTCCTCAAGAATGCTTTAACTCGAGATTCGAATTCACGACTATTGAGAGATTAAAAATGTTACTTAGTGTAAGAATAGGAAAGTGGTGGCCATTGCCATTAGATTAAGTTACTGACCCGCATCTGCATATGGTAAGAAAAACATACTTAGTAAGAAAACTACCAAAAATAACTTAAGAAAATGTCCTGTTAAGAAAGTACTATAGATCTTCCTATATGTGGTAGTTACACATTTAGGTCAAGTATTATATATGTGTGAAGTGTTCAGTATAGTGTTCATATATGATCTTAAATTTTAATAAGACCGCTTAAAAAGAGTTGTTTATATGTACACTCTAAATCTGCATACATCATATTTCTAATACTTAGAGGCAGACCATATCACAGGACCAGCAAAGGCAAAAGCCTTATCATATTTCTAATACTTAGAGGCAGACCATATCACAGGACCAGCAAAGGCAAAAGCCTTATCATATTTCTAATACTTAGAGGCAGACCATATCACAGGACCAGCAAAGGCAAAAGCCTTATCATATTTCTAATACTTAGAGGCAGACCTTATCACAGGACCAGCAAAGGCAAAAGCCTTATCATATTTCTAATACTTAGAGGCAGACCATATCACAGGACCAGCAAAGGCAAAAGCCTTATCATATTTCTAATACTTAGAGGCAGACCATATCACAGGACCAGCAAAGGCAAAAGCCTTATCATATTTCTAATACTTAGAGGCAGACCATATCACAGGACCAGCAAAAGCAAAAGCCTTATCATATTTCTAATACTTAGAGGCAGACCATATCACAGGACCAGCAAAGGCAAAAGCCTTATCATATTTCTAATACTTAGAGGCAGACCATATTACAGGACTAGCAAAGGCAAAAGCCTTATCATATTTCTAATACTTAGAGGCAGACCATATCACAGGACCAGCAAAGGCAAAAGCCTTATCATTATACTCCACCGTATTGGATAAATTTGGAACAATACATATTTTTATGTAAACGAAATTGACCTTAAAGTTCTACTGCTCTCCGAAGGAACATTTGTCAGAAACAGACTCGAAAGATGCAATGAAGACATCATATGTAAGGACTTGAACAATATTACTTGACTAGGTGCAACCCGTGAAATATTCACGGAAGTAAAACAAATTCTACGTTTATGAAAATATATATTTGTAAATGTAAAATTTGTTTATATATATCATTTATACATCGTCCCCTTTTACACCGGTTCAAAAATTGTTAGCTAGGTATTTAAAATTCGTTCAGTATCACGGATCCACCGAGATTCAAATTTCGAATTACTTTCGGAGAGAATCCAAGTATTCCTCTCTCGCTCTCTTGTATTCAAAATTCAATTCTCGTACTCTTTCTTTGACGACAACCATCGTACGGGTTTTGGCCTATTTATATTATAAGTAAATTATACGGGTTTTGGCCTATTTATATCATGATAAGGCATAAAGAGGCCCAGAAGAAGACCGAAGGTACGCTGGATAGATGAAATCAGGAAGCATGGCAGCATCACGTGGCATCAACGAGCAAAATACCGAACTACTTGGAGTCAGCTTGAGGAGACCTTCATCCAGCAGTGGATCAACCCTGGTTGACAATGATGATGATGATGATTATATTATATATTTGACAATTTTGAAATAACTGTTTCCAGAAGTTTAACAGTTTCGTTGTATATTGTACAACCAGGTAGGTTTATTGCAATCAGGCAATATCTGTGAATCTTCTTCAACAACCGCCCAGAGAAAGACCAAAGAACTCCTGGATGACTCAATGTTCCGAAATCCTGCATAGAAAAGGCCTAGATTAAAGCTACACCTAGAACCGAAGAATATACAGCCTGAGAACGAGAAGAGCCGACCCCATCAGCCTACCTAGGCAATACATTTGGACAGTGCCAGGAAGAAGAAGAAGGCCATATTTATTGCAATGTGGTAATATTTTCCAACTTATCACAAAAATGTTAGGTCTTAAGTGAAAACCAGACTGAAATCCTTTTTCAAATAAACTGGGTTGCGACGAAAATCGAACTCGCAACCCTTCAGTTGAAAGACATACATCTTACTAGCTAGGCTACAGATGTCGAATGAGTATTATGGTCGAAGCAAATTTTTTGTTTAATATAGAATACTTTATAATATTTTTTTGTATACAGTACAACCTGGGTAGTAAATTGCCATCTGGTAATTCTTCCAACTATCTAATCAGGTATTGAACAAGCCTTAAGTGAATACCAGACTGGATTTGTTAAAATGCAGAGTTATAGTTCAATAGAATTAGAATCAACAGCCGTCGATCTGGAAGACATGTGTTTTAACAATCTAACCACAGATTTATGTGTTTCGTAAGTGATCAATTTTTTAAAACTCATTATTTCCTTTACGTTATGCTAACATTGTTTTAAGACGATATACTACAAACGTTTATGTTACCTGACTAATAAATCATAAAAAAAATTACTCACCTACACTAAATATCTGTTCTTTTTTATCAGCTGAAAACCACCCCCGCTGGTTAAAAGGGGTTTTCTCTAAATATTTCAAAACCGCCATGGCGTAAAATATCACATTATTGATTTTAGTCAAAGGACTGAAGATATAAATAAACACACACCCTTTGTATTAAATATCTACCCTAAGCTATCGATTTTATGTTAAGCATATACATTTGTGAATTCCTCCTGATAAAAATTTGTGTGTCTTCAACTTTGTTTATTTAATCAATCGAATTTGTTTATCTGTTTCTCTCACGGGATACTACTCACAAACACTATTATCGTCTCGGCTCTATTGAATATAACATTACGATTGTCAGAATTAATGAAGACTCGGATATATTATTTCATGGAATAAATTTTACGGGCCATAATATAAAGAAACATTATAATATATTTTGCTGTATTAGGAATTATTTTATCTTTTGAAACTACGGGAATGAAGGTTATATTATCTGGCATTTGAGAAGCATTTTTACTTTCTTTTTTACAGCTATTCAAACCATGCAATTGATTGGACACTTTAATTTCACCATTAACCTTTCCCTTCCTGTGCTTAAAAAATCCGCACATTCCGGTGCTGTGTATTCAATACACATGAATACACGTGTAAAAATGAGCGATTTTAAATCGGAAAAATAAGAATACTCAAAGCCGATCGCTTAAATAAATTAAATTTGAAGTCAAAAGTGATAATAATTGAAACATCGACCGATTCACAAAACGGGCGAAGCGACCACCTCAAACGAAAGCCCGCAAGCTACTGAAGCGAAAGAAACGAGTGAACTGAGATTCTATAGCTTGCGTTCCCATATAACGAAGAAGAGTGAAAGTGAGACGTGAATAGCGTCGCTTCCTCACCCATAGCGGTTTTTTAGAATTAATATACCTACGTCACACACTAGCACACGTTTGATTGTATTGGTGAATGTATGCCCGATTTTCACAAAATATCTCTGATGTGGCCGATAAGTGCTAATTATTATTAATATTATTTTTTCATTCAATGCGTAAATGTAGTACGGAGAAATACTTAAAATCTGAACCCAGTATTTATTACATTTATAGAGATATTAACGTTTTAAGAAGCAATGTGTACTAGTTACACATCACAGGACAGAAAGGGTTAATATTTCTATTTTGTTAACTTCGATTAAACAATAAAGATTAGTAGGTGTGAAAAACTCTATTTCCTGAATATGGACTGTCCCTCAGATCTGGTGATACCAAGATTCTTTATATACCAACGCATATCACTCCATTCTACTAATTGTCCTCTCCGGTTCACTTTGCTCGACGTTGGTACGTACGATTTTCCTGGCTCAATCAGAAATCTATCAATATTTAAGAATAAACCAAATAAAAGTTATTAATCTTTAAATATTTCCCATCCCTAATTCTAATACATTTTGCATCCTTATCCATGTTTTTCATTGATCTTAACTTTTTATTGTAGTTTTTCTTAGTTATATATTTCATTTTTTTCATTGATCTTAACCTTTTATTGCAGTTTTGGATAGTTATTTATTTAATTTTTTTCATTGATCTTAACCTTTTATTGTAGTTTTTGTTAGTTACATATTTAATTTTTTTCATTGATCTTAACTTTTTATTGTAGTTTTTGTTAGTTATATATTTCATTTTTTTCATTGATCTTAACCTTTTATTGTAGTTTTTGTTAGTTATATATTTGATATTTTTCATGGATCATAACCTTTTATTGTAGTTTTTGTTAGTTACAATATATATTTAATTTTTTTCATTGATCTTAACCTTTTATTGCAGCTTTTGTTAGTTATATATTTAATTTTTTTCATTGATCTTAACCTTTTATTGTAGTTTAATTTGTTATATATTTCAAAATATTGTTTTTTTTCCACAATATTAAGATAATGTTCATGAGTACCAAAAATAATTTGTAAACAGAAGCTGGTTGATTGGAATAATATGTTTTAAAGTAATGAATCCACCAGATAGGTGCATTTGGATGGTATCGTTCAATAAATAAATAAGAGTTTTAAATTTTATGTATAAATGCCGAGTGTGTAGCTCTATCTTTGTATACAACACAATCTGGCGGGGTTTTTCGTCATATGGTAATCCCTTCTTGCAAATCAAAATCATGTTCAAGAGGCCTTACGTGAACAGCAAACTCCCCTTTTAAAAATATCTGCAACCCCTTTGACTGAAATTATTTAACCAACACTACGGAAGTCTTTATTCAATAAATATCTTATGTTTGTTATGAAAGTGATGTTATACATACTTATAATTGATTTTCACATTTCATTCATCAACAAAAAATAAGACGTAAAGACCTATATTCATATTGATTGCAAAAATGTTATTTCTACTACATACATATCATTACCGGCTTGGATAGGTGGTAACGGCAAAGTGCCAGACTCCTATCTCGATACACATATCTCGCCTCTTTCATATCCATACACTTTCTCACACAGCTTCAACGATTTCTCTTACTTCTTACTTATTCTTGTTTCAAAATATCATTTACCCGATCAAACCATATTCTCATTTGTCTTTCTCTAATACGTCTTCCACTCATATATATTTATTTGGTAACTCTTTCTTCATTTATTTGTTCCATGTGCCCAAACCATCTCAAAGTTCCACGTGCCCAAACCTTCTTCGTCTTATACAACACATCGACCTCAAGTTCACATTAATCTTTAATCACTTAATTCAGTATTCTGTTATGCATTGTCACTCCATGTATTATTTTAAGTGCACGCATTGCAACAGTATTTATACATCTACGTTCACTTTTCACTCCCGTACTTCAAATACGTTACTTAACCCTTCCCTTACGGTGCTAAAATTGAAACGCGCGCTCCGGCGTTGAGTAGTGAGTACGCGATAAAAAATTAGCGATTTTAAATCGGAAAAATAAGAACATTCATAGATAATCCCCTTAATTAATTATAATTGAAATTAAAAATTATAATAACTGAGATTTATTTGCTGAAAACATTAAAACACCATCTGGCAACGCTCACGGAACGGGCATAGGTCTAATCTCATTGCAATCCCAAAAGCTACTGCGGCGCGGAGCGGGAGTGGCTTACTCCCGGCGTGGCTTACGCTTGCGACGATTAAGACAATTGAGCTCCTCGCAATTCAGTGAAGTATGCAAGAGTGAGATGCGAATATAGTGTTGCGCTTCCCGCATACTCTTCACCTATCGTCAAAACGAGGCACTCACAGCGTTTAAATGTGAATTTGTTTCCGATCTTCACAAAACACCTACGATGTAGTCCATTAATTCAGATTATCATTAATATTATTTTTTAAATCAATGCGTAAATATATTATGGAGGAATACCTAAAATCTTAACCTTGTATTTATTATATTTATAGAGATATTGATGGTTATTAGAAGCAACGTGTAGAAGATACCCAACACAGGGAAGGAAAGGTTAAATAGTGCACTATTAAACTGAGCCAATTATTTTGGCGTAACGTGTTTAATTTTTTTTAATTTAACCATTTATTTATTTTAAGCTAACCAAAATTGATTAAATAAAAAAAAAATAATAGATATTTTTTATTTGCACTTCAATATCCTAGAAAATGAATCAATTTTTTTAATAAAGATACACGTGTATGGAGATTACGAAATACGAGTCTTTCCTTCTTCTTATCTCATCAGAATTGCGTGTGTCGTGCGTAGAAAGAAATTCGCATCAACATTTTTGTCATATCTCTCTTGTCGTCTTTGTGTTGGCCCGTCACATTTAAATCAGACTCGAGGCGTAAACACAATAATAATTCGAGTATACGCGAACCTCTGTATTATCTTATCCATTCCCTTTGAACAGCTGAAAAAGAAAATTTCTTTTCCAACGATTTTCCATGAAAAGGAAGGACATTGTTTGTGTTTTTTTATACGTGGAAAAAAATTGTATGTTGGCTGTTTGTTGACTAATAAAAAAATATGACATTCAAAATTGGTAATGTTTTAATAAAAAAAAAATCTTTTATAAATAATTAGGTTCAGAAGTTTCTGGCTTGAATAAATTCGTGTGTGTATTGATAGATACGACGTGGTCAAGCATTGTTACAGTTTAAATGTCTTCCAACAAGATAAATATAAACTTTATTAATTAATTCGTTTTGTCGCGTCTGGATTATTGTAATTCTATTTACTCTGGTTTGTCTGATTCGCAAATTCCTAGACTATGTTACTGGCTTCAATGCCACCGCTAGTCTGAAATATGGTAGTCGGAAATATTTCCATGCTGGTTCACGTCTAAAAAATCTACACTGGCTTAAAGTCGTGTATCGATTACGCGCGGCAAACCATCGAATATTGGCTCGCGCGGCAGCCGCGCTTAATGGATACTGAGTTGGCGCGCGAGCCAAATCGAACGTTCGATTTAGCTCGTGCGGCAACTTAGTGTCCATGAAGCGCGACTGCCGCGCGAGCCAATATTCGATGGTTTGCCGCGCATAATCGATACACGGCTTAAATGTCGCGTACATATTGATTTAAAACGTTATATCTTTATATTCAAGGTTCTGTATGTGATGTCTCCATTGTATTTTTGTCTGAGAGATATTCCTTCGGATAGAAATAGTACTTTAAGGTCGATTTCTTCTTCATCTAATAAATTGAGTCTTCCAAATCAATCGAATATGGCGGACTATAGTGGTAAAGCATTTGCCGTTGCTGGTTCTGTGGCAATGAATGGTCTGTCTCATAGTGTCAGATATATGGGTGGTTTGTGCAGCTTTAGGAAGTACTTATGGAAAATTCGTTTATGCAGGTCTTATCAAAATTTATGGGTGGGTTTGAAACCTGAGTCAGAGTGTCCTTGTCTTTAACCTGTACACCGCGTTAAAAATCATATTCCACGAATCCTGTGCGCGGCACAATTTCGACGTTTTTTAATTTCTAAGTTTAAACGCGTATTTTGTTTAGAACCACTGATATTTGATAACACCACCAAGTAAACATGACATTCAAGTAATTTTCTGATAATAAATAATAGTCATTACTCTTAGGGAGACTCATTAAATAAAGGAGATAAACTAAACATTACGTAAAATACACAAAGGAATGCTACAGATCAGATCACAGGCGATTGTGCTTCCCGCGAGGAACACGTTAAACGGCACTATATAAATAGTATTTTTTTAATTATTACTATTATTTTTAAAAATTGATATATCTCAGTAGTATGTCAAAAAGGGTCAATAGAAAACGTATTGTATCGTTATATTATTAAATATTTAGAATGAAATGTTGTGCGGTTGTCAAGATTCTTTAAGAAGCAGAGAAAAGCGTTAAAGATGCTCTGTGTTGAGAAACTTTTTCAAAATATTTCGCTGTAAAAGATTATGTTAGATACTTTCGCTTAGGAAGATAATCTATTGAAGATGACCCTCGTCAAGACAGACTAGCAGGAGCACTCACTTCAGATACTTAGGATATATGTCTAGCGGTATTGAAAAATTAATTCATCGTTCTAAAAATGTATTTAACTACAGGTAGACTTATGAAAACATTTATTTTTTTATTTTTTCTTATTTACTTGGGCCGGAATATTTCAGACATTATAATGTATATGTAAACTATCATTAATATTATTTACTTGGGCCGGAATCTTTCAGACATTATAATGTATATGTAAACTATCATTAATATTATTTACTTGGGCCGGAATCTTTCAGACATTATAATGTATATGTAAACTATCATTAATATTATTTACTTGGGCCGGAATCTTTCAGACATTATGATGTATATGTAAACTATCATTATTATTATTTACTTGGGCCAGAATCTTTCAGACATTATAATGTATATGTAAACTATCATTAATATTATTTACTTGGGCCGGAATCTTTCAGACATTATAATGTATATGTAAACTATCATTAATATTATTTACTTGGGCCGGAATCTTTCAGACATTATAATGTATATGTAAACTATCATTAATATTATTTACTTGGGCCGGAATCTTTCAGACATTATAATGTATATGTAAACTATTATTAATATTATTTACTTGGGCCGGAATCTTTCAGACATTATGATGTATATGTAAACTATCATTATTATTATTTACTTGGGCCAGAATCTTTCAGACATTATAATGTATATGTAAACTATCATTAATATTATTTACTTGGGCCGGAATCTTTCAGACATTATAATGTATATGTAAACTATCATTAATATTATCTACTTGGGCCGGAATCTTTCAGACATTATAATGTATATGTAAACTATCATTAATATTATTTATTTGGGCCGGAATCTTTCAGACATTATGATGTATATGTAAACTATCATTATTATTATTTACTTGAGCCGGAATCTTTCAGACATTATAATGTATATGTAAACTATCATTATTATTATTTACTTGGGCCAGAATCTTTCAGACATTATAATGTATATATAAACTATCATTATTATTATTTACTTGGGCCGGAATCTTTCAGACATTATAATGTATATGTAAACTATCATTATTATTATTTACTTGGGCCGGAATCTTTCAGACATTATAATGTATATGTAAACTATCATTATTATTATTTAAAGCATTTGAATTTTGTTTGAATAGTTGCATGAAACATACGTTTTAGTAATTATGCACAAAAAAGTACATAATTACTAAAACGTATGTTTCATGCAACTATTCATATGTTATAATTTTATAACATTTTAAAAATAAGTTTGCAGACCTTTAGATATGAGATAATTGTCTCTCTATAACCAATTAGAAATATTTGTTCATTTGTGCGGTACCCTTCAACATATTTGTAACTTGATTCAATTAAAGAGCGTGGTCGATATATAATATAGTCAGCGTGCCCAGAAATGGAGTCTACGGGCTTAGAAATACTGAAGTAGGCAATAAATTCGCGATTCATCATCGAACGTGTGGGCAATACCATCTCGCACGTGAAAAGACAAACACTCGCATAACTATCAAATGAGCAACAAACCTAGTTTCTCATGAGTATTGTTACTAGAAAACCTCTTATACCAGATTGGAACCCTTTTTAACCCTCACAGGCACAGGTAAACTTCACTTATTTTTACTCAGGCTGCACAAAAAATAAAAAGTTAAGTTTCTAATTATTTTTTTTGATGTGTTTGAAAAATGATACATACAAATGCTAAATTAATATATTTCCACTTTCTCGGTAGGTTATGGAACTCCTGGTGAGGTGGTACAACTTATGCACTACTAGTCCATATTTCCACTGGTACTTCTAATGTACCACCAAATAATGCCGAAATACGAGTACATCCAAGTAAAATTAATTTTTAACCTAAATATAAATTTACTACAATTACGGAAGTCAATTTTAACACAACACAATTAGTTTTTATTAAAATTTAATACAAATTTATAACGTTTTCTTTTCTACGCACAAGTCGGCACACCAAGAACAACTAACTGTCAATAATATTAGAGGCTAAATAAATTTGAACAGGACCAGACCTGCAGCTGTGCGGGTATGAGTCATAAGTATTATATTATATGAAGTGGTACATAATCTGAGCGTTCGTGCAGCAATAGAGAGAGGTTTAATAAGTGGTACATTGTGTAGTACTGCGTCGAAAAAAGGTGATACATAACGTGGACCACTAAGCCTGTAAGAGTTAATATACACACATACTATCACGCCATCTCCTTGTCAGGGTAGACAGAGAGGTCAGAGCACCATACTTTCCTAACTCGATACAAATCCTTAGCCTCTTTCATACCCATAAATCTTCTCATAAAACCTCAACAATTTCTCTGACTTTTCTATTTTGCTTAATATGGAACCCCTTTTAGTATTTCATTAAAAGATCTGCATATTTTAAAAATTCATTGGAATGTTTGAATATAATTCAAAATTCATTGGAATGTTGGAATATAATTCAAAATTCATTGGAATGTTGGAATATAATTCAAAATTCATTGGAATGTTTGAATATAATTCAAAATTCATTGGAATGTTTGAAAATAAATCAAAATTCATTGGAATGTTTGAATATAAAAAAAAAACTTGTTTTGTGAGTTTGATAATTTTGATAAAGGATTGAACGTTACCCAATAAAAAACATATTTTTTACCAGTAAAACATCTTTGAATACATGTTAAGAACTAACCATGGTTAAATACGAGTTTAATGAGAATGCGTGGTGGCTTACCATCTTTACAAAACAAGTATTGTAGGGAATTTCGGCTAAGAGTGGGGGCTGGAGGATGAAACTATAAACCATATATTTTTCGGTTGTCGTTTGCGAGACATATTTGATTTACTAAACGCAATATCTTGACCGCGTCCAATTAATGTTGCGTTTCTTCTTTTTCGTGAAAGATTTCCACTTATAGATCGATTGTTAAATTTTTGAAACGTTATCAATAAGGGCATTAAATTGTCTGGAATTGGCATTTAAAAAAAAAAGTTTTATTGTATTGTTCATAAAATTGCATAGTAACTTTAATTTGGCTGCACAAATAATCCTAATGTGGGTGAATTGCCTATTGAATAATAAATAAAATGAACTTAAAAAGATACCGTAAACAATAAAACAAATCCTCTTTTTCTTAAGGTGCCGTTTTCTATCAGATTATGGCAACCATCATGGCAAACTTGATTCTGTTAACTACAACTCGGAATCAGTCAGTCGAATTCAACCCGTATTATTCTCACAGGATCTTTAGCTAAGGGATGCGACGTCCTTATCTACCCCGTCTCTCCCTTATTTTTGTTTGGATTAGGTAATAATGTGGCTGATGCCTCTCATTATGAGATGAAAATATTGTGACATGCATACTTTCATACTTTTTGAGCAATTATCGGTACAAAATTAAATAAGAGAAACAATATTAGTCAAGATTGGGAATGAATGTGTGAGAAAATTTCAAAGTTATGGTGGTATAAAAGTGTGAAAGGAAAAAATGCAATAAACAAGTCAAGGTAAGGCTGGTGTGTTGATACAAATTATTAAAACTCTGAGATGATTTGGGCACAAAAAAAAAAACAAATATACAGTGCAAATGTTAGTGAAAGTGAAGTGACTTGGGTACAAAAACAAATATACAGTGCAAATGTTAGTGAATGTGAAGTGACTTGGGCACAAGAAACAAATATACAGTGCAAATGTTAGTGAACGTGAAGTGACTTGGGCACAAAAAACAAATATACAGTGCAAATATAAGTGAACGTGAAGTGACTTGGGCACTAAAAACAAATATACAGTGCAAATATTAGTGAACGTGAAGTGACTTGGGCACAAAAAACAAATATACAGTGCAAATGTAAGTGAACGTGAAGTGACTTGGGCACAAAAACAAATATACACTGCAAATGTTAGTGAAAGTGAAGTGACTTGGGCACAAAAAACAAATATACATTGCAAATGTTAGTGAATGTTAAGTAACTTGGGCACCAAAAACAAATATACAGTGCAAATGTTAGTGAACATGAAGTGACTTGGGCACAAAAAACAAATATACAGTGCAAATGTAAGTGAACGTGAAGTGACTTGGGCACTAAAAACAAATATACAGTGCAAATATTAGTGAACGTGAAGTGACTTGGGCACAAAAAACAAATATACAGTGCAAATGTTACTGAACATGAAGGGACTAGGGCACAAAAAACAAATATACAGTGCAAATGTAAGTGAACGTGAAGTGACTTGGGCACAAAAACAAATATACACTTCAAATGTTAGTGAACGTGAAGTGACTTGGGCACAAAAAACAAATATACATTGCAAATGTTAGTGAATGTTAAGTAACTTGGGCACCAAAAACAAATATACAGTGCAAATGTTAGTGTACGTGAAGTGACTTGGGCACAAAAAACAAATATACAGTGCGAATATTAGTGAAAGGCCTGTTAGAGGAAGATCCAATAAGGTTGGATCAAGTAAATTATATTTTGAAAGAAGGAAAAGTAAGACGAAACACCACCGTGTCCTAGTTGGTAAGAGGCTTGTTTGCCAGCCCGGAGGTTGCGGGTTCGATTCCCGTTGGAAACCAGATTTTTTTTTAAACATCGTCATGTTTTTAACGTAAGGCCCATTTAATATCTTTCTGGTTGGTTTGGAGATATTGATTGCCACATGGCAATAAACCTGCTAGGTTGTATTGTAAACAACGGAAGTGTAATAAGAAGCAAGATAAATCACGAGCTGTATGGATGTGGAATAGGCGAAATACGTGTATCAAGATAGGAACGTTTGCCGCTCTATCTTATCTGCCTACCCCAGTAGCGAAGCGGTGTGGTGGTATTTATATATATTAAAAAGTCTACAGTTGTTATTATTGTATGAATATAGAAAAGTATTTTTAGGTTACTCCTCACAGTTTGTATAGTTACGCTTACATGAATAAAAAAACAAATCAGTAAATCTTGTGACCAATCGTTTGTATAGTACAAGGCGGTAAGTAATACACACCGGGCTTAAGAAAGAGCCTGTCGGTTTGTAGAGCGTGGTCTCTGTCGCACGATGCGACTGACAAATCGCGACGGAACACGTGTATAAATGACAAAGGCGACGCTCTACAAACCAACAGTATCTTTCTTAAGCCTGATGTGTATTACTTACCGCAAGGTACTGTACAACGTTTTCTTTAAATTATTATTTGAATCCGAAAGATCTTTTAGATTTATTTCCGGGTACGGTTCATTTGAAAAATGATTACCGATTTGAAGGTATTGCAAATAAAGTTTTCAAGGAAATGGAAAAAAATAAAACTCATATTTTCTTAACGCAATCTTGAAAATATCCATTACAATGCCTTTAAAATGAAGACAATATAGTATTACAAAACAATAAAAACGGCACTAAATCCTAAAAAAAATCCGTTCAAATTGTTAATCCAAGTGAAAACCTTCGAACAAAACTAACGATTTTTGTTTATTCGAATTTTCATCGAAAGCTTTTCTTTTTAAACAGAGACATCCCATGCGATATTTTCCAATGTATTTAACACCATGTTTCTCTGTATTTATTGAGTGTTTATATGTGAAAATTTTAAAAAGAAATTTGTATTCGTGCCAGCTGAAATGTTGCTCGTAATACACAACACGGGGCGTCTTGTAGTTAGTGGAATATGAAGTCAGCATTTTGCTATCGCTCGTTTTCCGGATTGTGTTGAATTGAAACAAAAGCTTCTTTACTCGCGTTTTCATCGTGAAATTATGCTGGCGCCTTTTGCTTTTTCTTGTGGTGCAAAATAAAATCTCCGTATTCTGGCAGTGAAATTCTCGTCATCAACTTCAGGGGCTGGGTATAATTATTTTAGTTGAAAAAACATGTCATAAGCAGAATTTTTCATTCAAAGAAGTTCATTTTTATTATGTGTTCTGTTATACTTTAACTATAAACAGTATTTAGCGGCATCATTGCCGTGTGTTAATTTTTCCAACCAACCAGAAATATGTTCGAAAGCTTGAAGTGAAAATCACATGAGAATACTTTTTTGAAAAAAATCAACGTTCCTATAGGAATCGAATCCGCACCTTTCGGGTGGGGAGACAACCGTGTTACCAAGTAGGCCACGTAGGTTGTTCGTCTTACTTTTTCTTCTCTCAAAATATAATTTACTTGATCCAACAATATCTTCTTTGATCTTCCTCTGCCCGGCCTTCCACTCAGTGCTAGAAGATATACGTCTTAACAACTAGGCTACAGTAATTTTAGTTTTGTTGATAGCAACCTCAGCAGATCTTGATTATTTGATTTTTCTTAATAAAGATCTTCTTCTTTCTCATAACTTAGACTTGAGGTATGTTGTGAACAGGACTGCTTCTCTTGAGATGTTGACTTCCAGCTATCCTATATTTTTGGAGGTCCTTCTGGGAGACGATAACCACCGATTATGTCATGCATTATCCCATACGGACCTCTTGTGTTATCCATTCTTTCCACACGACTTTGCCAGTGTCTAAGCATTTTCTATGACATCTCACAATATCCTCGAACGAAAGATTTTCAGGAGGTAATCAGAAATGTTGAATGTATAAAATAGAACTAAACACATTCTTCAACAAAAAATATTTTACTTATCTAGCTCCTTCACCCAATATATCTTAGATTTTTATTTCTATTGCATCTGATGACCTCCATGGTCTAGTTGATAAGACGCTTGTCTGCCGACGCGGAGGTTGTGGGTTCGATCCGCGCTGGAACCCACAATTTTTTAAACGAGGATTTCCAGTCTGGTTTTCACTTAGGGCCTTATAAACATTATTATGGTTGGTTGGAAGAGATTGCCACGTGGCAATAAACCTATCAGTTTGTACTGTATACAACGAAAGTGAATGTAATACAATCTAATTGTTTTTTTTTGTTCCGCTATCGGAATGACTTTTAAGTAAATTTTCTTGCTTTGCTATCAGATTGTACTGTATTACATTCTCATCGTAAAGTATTTAATCTAGAAAGTTTATTGCCATGTAGCAATTTTTCCCAACCAGTCAAAACAATGTTTAGAAAACCTGTAGGGAAAACCAGGGTGAAGTATTTAAAAAAATATCGCAAAGGAATTGAATCAGCGATCCTTGGATAGGAAAATATGCGTCTTAGCGACTAGACCACGGAGGCCGTATTCATGAGAAAAAAGATCAGAAGGAAATTATAAATTCCCGGTTTCATACTTTTCCGATTTCCTCATTTTCTTTTGTATTAATCAATAATAAAAAACCCCTTTAGAAGACAGGAAGGATGAAAGTTTCAAATAAATTCGCCCTCTTAATATCAGCTTCTAATTATTTGGTGAGAGAAGACTTGTCATACATATTAAGTATCGTTAATAATGAAACGAAAGTTAGAAAATATAAATTGTGCTAATCAACAAATCCGTTAGAAGCATGAAAGGGTGAAAAGTGATGAAATTAAATCTTTTGAAAATGGCAATGAGGTATTTTTTTAGAATAAAAATATTATAATTTATTTTGTCTCCATTTTAAATCTAGAATACTTCTGATTTTAAAAGAAAGCATCTACATTTTGAAAATATCCATAAAAAAACTTTATTTTTTCCTTACTACCTGGTTTAGTACGCGTTATTAAATAATTACCATTTTTGAAAAAAAAATTGCCATTTTTAGGTTAAATAATTAAACTAAAAAAATTGCCAATGCCATTTTTAGGTTAAATAATTAAACTTAAAAAATGCCAATGCAATTTTTAGGTAAAATAAATAAACTAAAAAAAGGAATATGTGTTGAATGTTGTGTATTTACATTCTTGAAAATTTAAAAATTTACACTTTTTTTTAAATTCGTGAAATCAAAAAACACTTGGTATTTTAAGATTTTTTTATGAACCAAATTTTTTTTATGCTTTGAATATCTTGTAAAAATTTAAATGTTTTTTTATACATGAATATTTTATAAAAAGGGTGGCCTTTTTTTCGTATTAAATTTCATTATTTATATCTTCTATAAATATTATGTTGTTAGTTTGATATTTAAAAACAAATAGTTTTGCATTATTGCAAGATAATTATAATTATCACACTGTGTCTTTATTGGGGAAAACAGAAATAATTAACCTCCATAATGAACAATTCTAGTATGCAGCTTTCGTTTGTTTCAAGTTTACACTTTTTTATACTTTTTTACATTTTATGTAACTTTATACTCACCCTTTTAAGGCTTTACTTTTAGAATGTTATTATTTCTGTAGTTCTATTTTTTTAAGTCATTGCATACTTCAAGTGTCCTCAATACAATAATAGACATAATATATTATTGTTAAAAAATATGTTTTAAAAGCTTTGTGGAAAACAAATTACGAATAGAGTGAATATAGCTTTATGGGAAGCTTGATAAAGGTTGGGGAAAAGCTCCCGTCAGATGAAAGCCTTAAATTATCAAGTATGACAGCCTGGAATATCGACGTTTTGATTCTCACCGCAACTGAAACCGACGGAAGCCTTCACCGTGCTTACAATATCCAGTCGAGCGAAAAGGCGATACGAATATCGAAGTTACTACAATATTTTGCTTTTCAAAGCTTTAAGCATTGTATATTGATTTTTGTATGATAAATATTAATTTATTTTTCACCATTGGAAGAGATTCCCGTTTAAAAAAATCTTCTGTTTGCGTAGTTAGATCTATTATTATTCTAGTTTGATGTCGATCAGCAATAATAATGCTGAAAGTATAAAAACAATTTGAAATAATTGCTTTACTTAATCTATTGAAGACAATACCTAATGAAAATTCATTTTTTTATCAACCCTTGTATGTGTTGTGACTAGATATTTCCTTAAATTAAAGTTTAGTTTCGTAAACACTTCAAATAAAATATATTTGGCGTTGCATGTTTTAAATATTGTGTAAGGGTTTTAATTGCAAAAGTTCTTAACACTTCTGAATGATTTTTTACTGTACATTCATTAAAAATATTCAACAGTCATTTGCTATTCAGTATATCAAGTGTATCAGCCAGGGTACATAGAACTGTGTATATTGTAGGTGCGATGGTTGCTGCGTAATGCTCGGAGAATTCAGTGTCAATTTCAAAGGCTTAGATCGATGAGAAGTTGGCGATGGTGAAGAGATTTCTCTTAAGGCAGGTTGTATCAGGTTTCAAGTAAAAACACAGGAGGTAGATTGTACTGAGGATATAATTCAGAGGAACCCCACTTATGAACGGTCAGTCGGCCACCACAAGCGCTCACACCTGGCGAAATTCATAAATTTTCGGGAGTTCTGCGCATTGCTTAGGCCGATCGGTCAGCGACCTAGTCACGACGCCCGTTCACAAGTCTTTATTTCCTCAGTAGTCGCGATAACGATCGGACCTAAACAAATTAATATTTATCATAGAAACCAACAATATCAAATTTACAGACAAGAATCTATAGTATAGATATATTAAAATATACAAAATACAACAAGAATTTACATATATTAAGGGTGACGAATACGTCCGATATATCAAGTATTCGGATTTCTTATATTCTACAAGGTATATCAAACATACTGCTATCTTATTTAACAAATTTGTCCATATTCTAAATATTTTAATTGCCTAGTATCTTTATTAAAATTGTTATCGAATTTCGTCTACCCATCATACTCGTATTTACGGTCCAGTGTTTAAAACATCTGCTGCAAAGTATATCAGAATTAAGTCGAATTTAGTATTAGGTGTTCAGAAAATCAAACTTGCTCTGCAATTAATATAGCCTATCGAGCCATTAACATCAGCCAAGCATGTCAAATATATAAAAATATCATTGCTTTTTTCATCGTTTTGATTTATCATATTTGCTACCCTGTATGTTATACTGACTGTTACAGAGTATTTAAAACTTTTAAACTTTATTAAATATTTGGTACTCTGAATATAAAACGTGTTTGCGAATTTCATGTCCCACCCACACACCATGTTTGCTATCCAGTTTATATAATTAAACATGCTGCCCAGTTTATTTAATAAAACATGTTGCCCAGTATATGACGACAACACAGTGTATCAAACATTTGTAGTAAAGTTTTTTAAATATTTGCTTCCCAATATATTGAACATGCAATTGAGTGATCATCATTATAGTTTTTGAATTGTAATCAGTAAATTGCTCCTTCTTAATATATGTTACTAAGATTATTCTTCAAACGACTTTTTACCGAAATTACTAACATTATTCTTATATTACTAAGATTATTCTAATAACTCGTTTATTACCTAGATTATTCTTCGAACGACTTTTTGACGTAATTACTAAGATTATTCTTATATTACTAAGATTATTCTATTAACTCGTATATTACCTAGATTATTCTTCAAACGAATTTTTGACGAAATTACTAAGATTATTCTTATATTACTAAGATTATTCTATAAACTCGTATATTACTTAGATTATTCATCAAACGACTTTTGGCCTTACTGACTAAGATTATTCGTATATTACTAAGATTGTTCTAATAACTCGTATATTACCTAGATTATTCTTCAAACGACTTTTTGACGCAATTACTAAGATTATTCTTATATTACAATACTATGATTATTCTATTAACTCGTATATTACTAAGATTATTCTAATAACTCGTATATTACCTAGATTATTCTTCGAACGACTTTTTGACGTAATTACTAAGATTATTCTTATATTACTAAGATTATTCTATTAACTCGTATATTACTAAGATTATTCTTCAAACGACATTTTACCCTTTTTTTTTTACTAAACAAAGTTATGTATTGTACAAATATTTGTCAAGGCTATACCTATAGTACTCGTATATACAACTTTATTACTTAACCAATCTTATTTATATGTAATAATTGATGAACTTACTTAATCTTATTTTCCTACATGTCATTTTATTTTTATTTTTTACAATCCTGATACATGATTATTTTTAAATAATTAATACCTACATATTACTTATAACTAGATAACAATTCTTAAAACGAATTATTTAGCAAGAGCAAGTCCACTCGTTCAGGCTACTTGTATTCCACGACTTCTAGATGAAATTACTAAAATTATTATTATATTACTTAGATTATTCTATTAACTCGTATATTACTAAGATTATTCTTCGAACGACTTTTTGCCGTAATTACTAAAATTATTCTTAAATTACTAAGATTATTCCACAAACTCGTATATTATTAAGATTATTCTACGAACGACTTTTTGCCGTAAAAAATGTACAGTCCAATTTTTTTCCGATTCTACGGTTTCCTTAAAAGTTAAAACATAAAATTAAAGCTTGAAAATTGCAAAAAAACTTATATTTTCTGGATTTTGTTTTTAAAGTTTTCAAATCTTACGTGTTTATGAATATCTGTTTTTTTAATATTTGAGTAAACAATGACAAAAATGTTTATTCAATTCAATGCAACTCAAATGAAAATTAAAAATATTATCATTTCGAGAGCATATTATTTTTAATGGCGCTCTAACGTGGACTTATCATAGACTTACTGATATTAAATAAATCACGTCTACCAGCAATAACAGCGACAGAGTAAATCATTTATGTTATTTTTTTACATACAGTGCAATTTCGAGAGATCACTACCATATGGTAATCTCCTTTAAGCAACCAGAAAGATTTTAATGAGGCCATGAGTGAAACTTGATTCAACACAGTTTTTATAAGCAACTGGGTTCCCCCGGGAATCTTACCCGCAACCTCCAGATCACAAGACATACTTCTTACCTACAAGCCATGGAGGCCAGAGTTTGAAATAAAAATGTATGTTTTGGTTTTAAAATACGTTTTCCTTCTATCCACAATACACTTATTTTTCTTCTACCTGGCTCCATCCCAACTCACTGTCTGCGAAGACTGTTGGGGTCAGCTCTCCTCGTCCTCAGGTTGTATGCTCTTCTGTCCCGGACTACGTCCCCCAGGCCGCGCCTCTGCATCAGGTTATCTTTTTGCACCACCCATGAATTATTTGGTCTTCCTCTGGTTGTTATTCGATGAAGATCCATGGAGATTGTCTGGTTCACAATGTGATCGGGTGCCCTGCGTCCAACGTACCCATAACATCTCAATCGCCTCTCCTATCAACAATACACATCGTTATGATTTTTTTATGTAATAAGTGTAGTGATGTTAGTGTTTATCTATATATTAACTTAAATGTAAAAAAAAACATTTTCATTAAAATAACGACTGTATTTGATTTAATATTGGCAAAAATGAACTTCATCAAATAAATATAAATTTTTATAGGTATTTGTACCCAACAACCCGCAAGGAGTCGATGAGAGATATATTTTTAATAAACCGCGTTTACGAGAGCTTTTAAAAGTTACAGCTTTTGTGAATGGAGAAAAAAGTAACCTTTAGAATAGGAATAAACCCAATACGTGGCAAAAGCAGATATTAACCTAGGATCATCTTTTATGTACTCGTAAGTCGTAGACTCGCAGCCCACGCGGAGAGTGGGTGGTTAATCCAGATGGAAACCCAGTTTAATTCTCGGTACAAAATTTACCATGTTTTAAATGGAATCTTATCTCATTTTCAACTGATTCTTGAAAAAAAAATGTTAACATTTGGTAGGAAAAAAAAACACCCTATTATATTTCAGAGATACGTCAAAATGTAGATGTTGTTGGAGGCATATTTTTAGGCTCGATAAGTTTTGACACGTCTATCGGGTGTTATTTTCATTGATCTAGAGCTTTTGTGAGATTGGTGAATTCAAAATATATATATAGATACTGTCACTAGTATTTGGTGTTTGCCATGTCATTTTGAGATATTGAGCTCTCGTTGTAATAATCACTGTAAGTACATTTGAGTTTGACTGTTGTGGAATTTGGCTGTTCATCGTTGAGATATGTTCTCTGAGTATAAGTTGCCAGATAGGTGATTATTTTGAACTAACATATATTTTATGAAATATTTTATGTCGGGAAATTTTAATGCATTCACGCACTGTCACAATACGTACAGGTTTTCCGTCGTACTTTCCGTCAAACTTTCGTTTGATCAAATCAGATCAAATTTTTTTTTTAATTTTTTTTTTTTATCCACTTTGCACGGATTTCTCCTGTTACACAAAGAGGGTTTGCTTCTAGCGTTAGCTTATTCGTTAGGAATAATGTCAGCCAGGATTCTTCTCATACTGTTAGACGGTACCGAGAATATATCAACCGTCTCATTCAGTTGGTTCAATATCTCTATACCACGGGTGACTGAGTGTTTAGCCATGATATTCGTCCTGTAAGTTGGTATGTAGAACAGAGGTTGATTCCTTGCACGGATATATTTATTGGGTACATATAAACTTAGTGCTTCTAGAATCGCGGGACAGTTAAAGGAACCTTGGAAAACCTTTATTAGGAATATCGCAATGGATTCTTGCCTTCTTGTTTCAAGGCTTCTATAGTTACACACCGTGAGAAGTTCGGCATGGTGAGCATATTTTGGGTAATCGCCCTTTGTTCTGTACCATAGATATCTGAGGATTTTTTTTTGTATTTGTTCTATATTGTTTTTGTATTTGAGCTGGTGAGGAGCCCAAACCGTAGATGCATATTCTAATTTGGTTCTAATTAGATAATTATATAAGTTTCGGAGGATATCGGTGCTGTTAAATTCTCTTGATATTCTCATTACAAAACCGAGTAGTTTGTAACAGTCCGATATCAAACGTGAGACATGGTTAACGAACGTGAGTCCGACATCGAAGGTTACGCCCAAATCCTTGAATTCAGAAACTCTGTTTAGTGCCACTCCCTGTATAGTATACTGATGGTGGATTGGTGAAAACGATCGACTATAAGATACACAGACACATTTATTAATGTTGAACAGAAGATGATTTTGCTCACTCCAGGAGACTAGGGAGTCTAGGTCCTGTTGTAACTGTGCACAGTCCTGAGGTGAATTGATCTTTTTGAATATTTTCAAGCCGTCAGCGAACAATAAACATGTCGAGTGACTTATGGAATTTTGAATGTCGTCTATTAATATGAGGAATAGTAGGGGACCTAAATTGGATTCTTGTGGTATACCAGATCTTGCGATAAATTCCACAGAAGACTTGTTACGGATTATTGTTACTTCTTGTATTTTTACAACGTTCCATTATGGCAGACTTTTTGGATTTATTATTTCTTATGCCTTTTAGGCATTTTTCATTTATTGACGTATCGAAATAGTCAAGTATGTCAATTTTTTTTTTAATTTAAAAAACTCTGATTCACTTTTAATTTGCCCTGGTATTTTAATGAAGCCAATGTGACTTTAATATTATGTATTTTTAACTGTGGCTATTACTAATTTTGTATAGATAAGTTATTTATATTTTAACACAATATCAATTTAGTATAAATAAGTTATTTATATTTTAACACAATATCATAAAAATACAATATCCACAATTTTTCGATTCACTAAACTTTTTCAACAATATAGTTACCGTTCCTCACTTAAAGGTATTAAAACAATTATTTTAACATTTTTATATTTGTTTCTTCGCTTTGAGTTGTGTTGTAAATGTTTCGAAAGTATACCATAGTAATTTAAAAATATATACGTTATTTATTATTTTGTGTACATGGTACATCTGGTGGATTTATTGCTTTAGAACAATTTCTTTGTTCACCTGGTGGATTTATTGCTTTATACCAATGAATCGAAAGTATGTCATAGTAATTTTATATATATGTTATTTATTTATTCTTTTATGAACATTATTATACATGGTGGATTTATTGCTTTATGGCAATTTCTTTGTACATCTGGTGGACTTCTTGCTTTATAGAAATTTCTTTGTACATCTGGTGGATTTATTGCTTTATACCAATGTATCGAAAGTATGCCATAGTAATTTTAAAATATATGTTATTTATTTATTCTTTTATAAAAATGGTACATCTGGTGGATTTATTACTTTATAGCAATTTTTTTCAACCAACCAGCTTATTTTGGACACTTTATGTGGTTTAAATCCATAAGAGTACATGAAAAAAAGTATTTGTTACAATTTCAATAAGAAAGAAAAAAATATATAATCTCTAAACAACAGTGCTATAATTAAAGAAAATGACTTTGTTCTAGAATAAAGAAGAAACGCTTACTTTAAAAATTAGGTTTAACGGATATTCAGAGATATGCAACATTTTAAAATTATCTTTTTAACGTCAATAAAGTTGGTGCATATCTGAAAGCTCATTCTACAGTCGTGCCAGATCGTTGCACAATAGTTTTTTTAAAATTCTTTTGAAAGTTTTAAAAATATTCATCATAGGTGATCGATTAGGTGACCGAATGATATACTGTCATTGGCGATCAAGTATGATTTGAAGCTATCTTGTGGATGTTAGTATGTGTATAAGTTAATACTATACAAATATTTGTACAGCAAGTATACAAGCTTGACAAATCAAACCCAAAGCTCTGATGGTAAGGATTTGGAAGTTCCAAGGCCATAAGCAGGTTAAGTCTGCTGCACTCTTTCGTTAGATAAAGTTTTGTTAAGCGTTATTTTGCTTTGCTAAAAAGTACTGCAAATTTATCTATAACAGCATATTATTTACCAAATAATGTATAAATTCAGATATAAATATTTTAATTTTAAAACCAGTCCTGGAGTAAATCTGTCAGGAATCTTGACACTTGCTTTGCGTAGCGTAAATGTTAACCATCCGACAAAATTTAAGTGATCTGGTTTACGTTTGAATAAAGAAATATTGAAAATATAAGAAAGAAATATGTAAAAAAAAACTAAAATAATTATCAAAATATACATTAAAATAGCTAAAATGATTATCAAATATATATAAAAAAAACTTATATGACAATCAATATTTTTATAAAATATCCCCATATTAAAACTATTTATTTATTTATTTATTATTACACATGACAAGAAATATACATAATTTGCGAAAAAACAACAGGTTATTTAATTTAGACATACATTATTTTAATGGATCTGGGTTTGTCGCCTTTCATTTGTCGTATCCCCAGTAAACTAGGCTTTTGTCTGTATCTCACTGAGGATATTTAGCATGAAAAAATTAATCGATACTTCTTTCCGATTTTTGATAACACAAAAACAAAACCCCGTTGCACGTTCTCATCAACCTGACAAACAGTGACACTCAATTACAACTGGAAACATCATGTGGAATCAAACTCTTCACACCTCATCACTCCAGAAAGACCAAACCTGTTCATCCCATAATATACTGCACACAATCATAAGAATAAAAACAAAAACAAAAGTAGAACCAAATATGAACCTAAAATGAAACAAAAATAAAATCAAAAATGTTTGTCCCATAATATACCGCACACAATCATAAGAATAAAAATTAACACAAAAATATACAGAAACACAAATACAAAACAACAAAATCAAATATATGTAAAAAAAACTTAAAAGGTTATCAAGTAATTATTTTAAAATCTAATGTGATTATCAAAAATACAAAAAAAACAAACATTATTATCAAGTATTTATAAAAAATCTAATGTGATCATCAAAAATATACAAAAAGCAAATATTATTATCAAGTATTTATAAAAAATCTAATATGATTATCAAATATAAATTAAAAAAGTAATATGAATATCAAGTATTTATAAAAATTCTAATGTGATTATCAAATATAAATTAAAAAAGTAATATGAATATCAAGTATTTATAAAAATTCTAATGTGATTATCAAATATAAATTAAAAAAGTAATATGAATATCAAGTATTTATAAAAATTCTAATGTGATTATCAAATATAAATTAAAAAAGTAATATGAATATCAAGTATTTATAAAAATTCTAATGTGATTATCAAATATAAATTAAAAAAGTAATATGAATATCAAGTATTTATAAAAATTCTAATGTGATTATCAAATATAAATTAAAAAAGTAATATGAATATCAAGTATTTATAAAAATTCTAATGTGATTATCAAATATAAATTAAAAAAGTAATATGAATATCAAGTATTTATAAAAATTCTAATGTGATTATCAAATATAAATTAAAAAAGTAATATGAATATCAAGTATTTATAAATAAAACTAATATGATTAAGATAACTTATACACATAAAAAATAAAATGGTCATCTAATATTCATAAAAAAAAACGTTGCAACGAGATACATTGCTAATATAAAATTTAAGTTGCCATATTCCAGAATTATTCAGAATTTTTTAATAAATCCACATAAAACGATTTTCGAGACAAAATTAATGACATAATAAAACTAAATTGCTTTGCTTATTTACTTTAGGCATCTTTTCCTTCGCATAATCATATTGCTGGACCACAGACATTTTTAAATATTTTATATTACCGTAAATATATTGCCGTAATTAACAAACTCCCTAAAAAAATATAAAAACGAGGGTAAAGGATTAATTCGAAATAGCCTCGTGTGCCGGCCAGATAAAACTTAACTAAAGTTTTATTGTTTTTCTGTGAACAGTTTCATGAGATAAGAAATGTTTACAATTAAATTTAAAGTTTATAAATTATTTGAAAAAAAAAAGATTTTCTTTAAGCTCCTGAATATTTTTTAACAGTAAATCATTAATGATTTTGAAAAGACTGTGAATGGAATAAAAAAACATTAATTAGAATAAATGAAACCGACTATGGTCGATGATTTTCAATTCTTTTTTAGGTGTGGCTGTTTTAAAAGTGTGGCGTCCATATGCTCGGTCAATGACCGGCGATCCGACCTTTGCATACCTTGACAATTCCAAACAAACGAGTACAAGGTCCACACGCCGGTCATTCAACTCATTGTCATACGCGGAGCGCATTCCATGCTAGAGCGAGAAAGCAGCACATCTGTCGCGCCAAATCCCAAAATAAATTGTCACCTACATGACGCACGCAGCGTATTGTGAATGCAGAAACGAGACGGCGAGATATCTTGCTCGCATTCCCGCACACATTCAAGAATAGTATAAATACCTACGTCTACCAATAAAATGTCTCTTTCCGCATTGCGATCTAAAACGAGTTTTATTTATCAACAAATCATCATCATCTCTCCCTTAAGGACATAACCCCTAAAAAATCTTGCACAATCGCGGAAGCAAACAACAGCACATAGAACAAAATGGCATGGAACTGTTGCTAGTTATTTAATAATTCATTTAAATACAATCTGGTGGGTTTTTGGACAAATAGCAATATCTTCCAGCCAACCAGACAAAAATAAATAAAGAAAATCCCATGGTCACAAAAAAAAATTTAAAGATTGTTCATATTTATGAATCTTATGTACATACACATATTAAAATAAAAGTAAGATTTATTTATTTATTTTACACTTGACCAGAAATATACATAAAATATACATCATTTGTGAAATAATAACAAGTAATTAAATTTGAACACACAATTGTATTGGATCTTGGTTTGTTGCCTTTCATTTGTCGTGTCCCCAGTAAACTAGGCTTTTGCCTGTATCTCACTGAGGACATATCGCATGAAAACATAAATTGATACTTCTTTCCGATTTTTTAATTTATAAAACCACGTTGCACATTCTCATCAACCTGACAAACAGTGACACTCAATTACACATGTATACATCACGCAAAATCAACCTCCTCACACTTCATCACTCCAGACAGACCAAAAATATTCACCCCACAATGTACTACACATAATCATAAAAGTAAAAAAACAAAAAAAAAGTATAAAACAATAAAAAAAACACCACACTCAAGAGCTCACACAAACCTTTTCCACAAGTCATTCCTCTTACAAGCCCAAATATATTATCAATCAAAGGAAAGGATAGTGTAGAGGAACCAAAAATCAGGAATGAAACACGTTATGTTTCTGACTAGAAATTAGAGTTTTTTCAGTCGCTAAGGACGGAGCGAGTCTTACATTAATTTGTAACTGGTTCCAGTCTCATTGCATGGACAGTAAATGATGACATAAAAAAACCATTGTAGACTAGTTACCAAGGAACCAATACAGAAAGAAGACGCAAACAAGCTGCAGGTACTGAAACTCATTGCCCAAGAGGATTTGCCTATCTCAAATTGGCTTACAACGTTCGCTACTCTAATCAGCCACTTTGTCTTCTTCTTCCTGGCACTGTCCCAACTCATTGCCTACGAAGGCTGTTGGGGTCGGTTCTTCTCGTTCTCAGGTTATATAATCTTCGGTTCTGGGTTTCGCTTTCATCAAGGCCGTTTCTCTGCAGAATTTTGGAGCATTAAGTCATCCAGGAGTTCTTTGGTCTTCCTCTGGACGGCTGTCGAGGAAGATACACAGATATTGCCTGAGTTACAGTATGGTATGATAGTATCCGTCTTATGTGCCCGTACCATCTCAGCTGTCACTCTTCCCACTTACTATTTATGTCAGTGACTCTCAGGCTACCACGAATGCGTGAGCTCTTAATTTTATCTTTCAGTGATACTCCTGCCGACCACCTTAGCATTCGCATTTCTGCTGTTTCAAGTTGCCTAGAGTAGGAGATGTACATAGTCCAACATTCTGAGCCATACATCATTGCGGGTCTAACGATAGTCTGGTATGCCTTTCCTTTCAGTTTTATAGGCATTTTTGGGTCACACAAGACACCTGTTACCGATCTGAATTTCATCCATCCCACACTTATTATATGGTCAACATACGCGGCGCACCCTCCGTCTTTGTGAATGAGTGATCCCAGATACTTAAAAGAGTCACAGCTGGCTACTATTTCCCCATCCAGTTGCATTTAAGGAGTTGTGGCATTTGGGTCTTCAAATGGCAGGTATATAATCAGCCACTTTGTATTGTATCTTACATTATACTGCTCCAGAATGTCGATCACGTCGTGGAATAATGTTCAAAATACTAATAATCAAGATGACCAGATAATATTTATCGGGCTATTCTTGAGACGGTATCACGAATGAGAAACCTAAACTGTGAGAGAGAAACCCTACGAGAGAAGAATAATTAACTAGTTTAATATTTGCAAATGAGTATGTCCATTCGAGTCAGATTATTAATTGAATTTTTCAAAACTAGGACACTGGTTCAGCTCATAACTAGGACATATTTCTGACAATGCATCTTGCGTGTTAAATTAATGCATTGAAATAAATTAATAACCCAGTGTCACATTGTGGGCGTTAGAGCTTTTGTCTGCTAATCAGCTATTTGTTATGGGAAAATATTTTTTTACTTAATTTGCAATAAACTCACATCGAGTCGATTCCATCAAGACTGCAATTTTTTTTTACAAAAAGTAAACATTATCAACTTTTTATAATGCTTAGAGCCCGTTGTAAGAAGACTATGGTGCTAACATAATGAACTTACTTTGTAACCCTATCCAAAATTTAATTAAAAAATAAAATATAAACAATTTTACATAATCAATAAACGTTAAATAATCATTGAAAAAAAATAAACAATAAAGAATACTTAAAGTCTGCTAAAAGACTAAGGTCCGAATTCATAGTCCAACCTTAACACTAAGTACTTTATCTAAACAATTTTTAATGAAGAATTAGTACATATGTTACAGTTCAATTTTGTTTACATATATTATAGGATCCTTACATAAGAAAGTCGCGTGGTTTTGTTATCTCCCTTTAAATATTGAGATAATTAGGTCCAAATCTGAATATAAAGTACAAAATTTTATGATTAGAAATAAGTATTTAGGTCAGACTATTTTGGACCTTAGTCTAGTAACACTACAAACGCTCGCTAGACGTTTGAGAGTGATTTCGAACTGTAATTTTCGTGTTTACTCCAGTGATTCTAAGTCCAAAGGCTCGATTAATGGCGCTAAAGACAATATTATCTCTCAGCCACGCTCTTCAATGTATCCAAATTAACATTTTTATACATTGAAGCGTTAGCATGTGAATGAATGAAAAATTTAAAGCATATGCCTAATAGCTTTTTTAATAATTTATGATATTATGTTTTACAGAAGTGTTAATAAAAGGAATTAGCCAAACTGCCTTAAAGCTTTTATTGGTTTATTATTACATGCTTTTTTTATTCGAAAGAATTAGTCTTACTGCTTTGCGGTGTTTTTTTTTGTATATATAATATTTATTTCTCCCAAAATATAAAATTATTCTTTCAGCATGAAAAGGCAGCCTTACAAAATAAGCGCTGTGGAATTATTGAATTTAAATATCAGGGAAAAACTAGGTTTTCCGATTTTCTGTTTTTTCGTGGTTCCAGGAAAAAACAATCCCTTTTCAATTATTTACAGATACGATTTTTTTTCTTTATCCATATGCTTTATGCTGATTCTCGTGGTCCTCTACTGTGTCGTAACTTGTGGCACCATTGTCTCCATCTTTCACGGTCTTGGGTTAAGTTGAATGAAGTGTTCAAAGAGGATCCTGTTATCTCTTTTATTTAGTTTATGTATTTTACAGGACTGCTTTTTCTAAGTGGTTTTCCCTCAACTGTTCCGTGATTTAGTCATTCTTTCTGGCAACATACCCTAAGAATAATATGTCAGGATTCTTTTACTGCATGCTGTCGAAAGTCTTTCGGTAATCTCTAATGTTTGTATGAAAGGGATGTTGGTATGCCTTGTAGTCCATGGGATACGGCGATTCACCTTTTACACCACATCTCGAAGGCACCTTTTATGTTTTTTTTAGTTATGTTCTTTTTTCCGTCTTTATTTTCTCTCCATGCAGTGATACGGAGAAAATTAGAGATTTATCTTAATTGATTTGTTTTTTTTTTAGTATGGACCGATTAATTAATATCTTCATTAAACTTGTCATAGCTGATTTTGCCATTCAAATTCGTCTTCGAATCTCTGTTTCACACCCTTCATTCTACAAAATGAGAGAACTTTGGTAAATAAACTCGTTGACCTCTTCGTGATCCCTTAACTAATTAAATAAAAATTTTACCTAACACTTATTAATTTCCTAACCCCTTGATATTGAAAACATACTTGTTTGATATCGATCGCGGTCTTTGGGTTCTACAGATAAACCGGAATGAAGGAAGACTGATAACAGCGGTATTACTCAGAAATTTTTGATTTTAGGAAAAAGTATTAAATCAGGTCTCAATATTATAAATAATCCGATCGATTTCAGTAATGGTTCTCTTTTCATTTATTGTTTTCAATTCAAATGCCAACTTCTTGATTCCACCTACACAATCCTAATTCTGACCACTTACCCCTTTTTTCCTATCTAAGAGACCATTTACAAATATATTTTGAAGATTCAATTTAGTAACTCATTACTTGACAATTATGACAAAATTCTTAAAATCTGGTAGTGAACTGAATGACATAAATAGCACAATGGTAAATACAAAAAAATTATGTATTTATTTCAAAAAAATCAATTCAAAGTTTACTATAAAGTGATTTTTTAATGTATGTGTATACGTTTATTTCAAGATGAAAATTATAATTTATATACGAGTATTTGCTATCAAAACTTGTGTAAAATACAAAAATAAGTAGAAAAAATAATGGAAAGAGATAGTTGGAAAATTTTGAACTAAAGGAGTAAATTAAATAACTTGAAAATGGGTAAAAACTAAACAGCATTAGTAAAAAAAAATCTTGATTTGAATGACTCTGCCATTATTTTTTTTTGTTTCACAAATTTCTTTTTTTTTTCGTTTGTAATTATACCAATCCAATTTAGGGGTTGTTTAACTTATATTCGTTTTGTACTTCGTTATGTCCTGAAGGCCTTGTTTGGTAACTGGGCAGATCCTCATTCTTCACAACATTTCCCACATTCAGAGAGCCTACGATTGACATTTGGGTATGTTTTGCTTTACTGATACTAGGCTTAATTAGTTTCAGGCATTGGTTTGAATTGTACTTACTGCTGAGATGTTTGTCTTCTTACCAACGATTTCGAGTTTAATTTGCTATAGTATTGAAAAAAGGTTATCTGCTTTGTAAAAAAATTTTGGATAAGTGAAGTTCAATATAACATGTCACCACGTTAAATACGAGTAGTTTTGCCAACGTGTCTGTCGCGATACATGTTAAATAAGGTTGATATATTTGTGGCGTGCGTACACGTTTGATTATTAATATGATTATATACAACATATATAAGTATCAAATTCTCCATGATTATGAAGCCTTTAAGTTCAGAAATGGTGAAATATCTTGCCTCCAGGTTCCTTTTGTCAACATCACCAAGGTGTCTGATGTCATAAATAATGAAACAGGATTTTCCTAAACCAGCTGGATGTTAAATTTTGTCATGTTTATTTACGAGTATATCTCCTCATCTCTTTGTCCTCACGGCGAACATTTTTGAGGTCAACTTTATGGTATAAAAAAGAACATGTTGTTATTCAATATTGAAAGCAAAGAATAAAGGCGCATTATTCAACCGATTGAATATATTTGTAAAGAAAACTCTTCGAAAAAAACAAATTTGTTCTATACTTATAAAGCTATCTTCGATAATGATTTTTGTTGTAAAGGTAAGTATGCTTTATTGTACCGAATAATACAAGATTCTTTCGAATCTTACATGGTTTATTTACTCAGTTTACCGTCGCTTTTTTCTATTCATTCGTTTTGATAGGTCTAAATCCCTACAAATTCCTCGACAAAACACTAGTCCGTTATTCGCAATAATCTGTATTAACTTCATTTCCTTTTCTACCCTTTATTTTCCCAGTGCATCCATTTTTATCAACATAACTTATTTTTATCGTTGTCTAGTATGGCGTCATATAGCGACTTTCATAAATTTTATAAAAAAAACTCAAATAGAATTCGAAACAAATCACCTTGCCACCTTTGAGAATAGGTAGATATGTAATACATTCAATTTTCTATTTTAGAATATTCCTTTCATGTCTTCGACATTCACGCCTCTTTCATGCACTGTCATCTGATGCATACTTCATAATTTAAGGGCCGAATTTTGGGTTGATTTTTTTTAAACTTTCACGCAAATAGTCGTTGATTTTTTAATTTAAAGATTTTTTTCTTCAAATTAACCTGGTTTGATTCATTATTACTATTGGTGTCCGTGACTATAAATTTGACATAGTGTGTGTAATAATAATATATGAGAAAAACTAACAAAAAATGAAATAGACAAATCTCAAAAGTAAATAGGGATTAGGATAGGAATTGTGTGAGCAAAGGACGAAGAATATTTAGAGATTAAAAATATTTTTATTTAATTTAATTTATTCTTAACTATCGATGGGGAAGTAGCATATCTGATTGAGCTAGGAAAATGTTTGCAAAGTTTACGTTGTTTAATTATATTTTAAACGATATTGGTCAGGTAATAAGACATTCTCAGTTCTTCGTATTTTCTGACGACTTGAAGGTCTATATGACTAAATATTCTTATGATGGTTCTTTACTTTATAAGCAATATAAGAACACTTGAAAGAAATCAAATCAATTTGCTTTATTCCAATATTTCGAAGTATTAACTTTTGTATTTTTCCAAAACAAGGTTTAGCGGAATGGTTCTATGGGACGTGATGATGATTTTGATGGTTGATAAATAAACTACGTTAAATCGCAATGAGGAAGGAGAGAGTGAATGAATGTTTTATTTATCGGTATGTGGGTATTTATAAATTTCAGAATGGGCGCGGGAGTGCGCCCGCGATATATTTTTATCTCGCTTCTGTGCGTGCAGAAATGGTCGGTTGAAGTATTGTAGACATCGTAAATAGTATTGTGGGTAAACAATTTGTTTACGGAACCGGCGAGACAGCGTGATGCGTTCTCTTTCTACTTTGGAATGTATCGTATATAGTATTGTGGGTAAACAATTTGTTTACGGAACCGGCGCGATGTCCGGCCGCGTCAATGTTTTGGTATGTGACCTTTGGACATATCCAAAGGTCGTTTCGTCGGTCGTTGACCGTATGTGTTGACAATATTCAGCGACGACCGTGGTTCCCACAAAGGTTTTATTTCTGTAGATATACCTTTAATAGATTAATAATTCAGATAAAAGAACGTACGTTATGTGTATTTCATTATTACTTAACGTTCAGACTTGATTATCAATTTAAAAAAAAGGCTCTCATTTATTTTTCAAGCGAGAAATCCGAATCTCGAATTCATTTATAAGGGGATATGCTGTCAGACATCTTGGAACGCAAATTAGAATATAGATTATTGGTGTGGAGCTCGCGGGAGATTCGTTTATCTCAAATGGGGGATGTACTCAAAAATATTTTTTCGAAATATCTTTATACTTGCGAGAGTGCGGTTTCTACATGTGACTTAATATTATAAGGCTGTTTAGACATGTTGGAAAAGTATTTTATAAGCATGGAAATGCATCTGAGGGTCTCTTTCACATCATATAAGAAGCAATATCTAATTCCCTAGTTAGAAAATATTTTGTTTTATGATCCTGACAACTATTTGAGATACAGAAATATTGATCTATTTACTGGCAATATGTTAAGATAAACAAATTAACAAAGAGCTTTTCTTTTATTTCATGGATTATCTCTTTTTAATGGTGTCTCGACTATATTTATAACTTTCAGAAAATGATTTTAACCCTTCCTTCCCTGTGATATGTAACTAGTACACATTGCTTTTAAAAACTTTAATATCTCTATAAATATAATAAATACTGGGTTCAGATTTTAGGTTTTTCTCCGTAATACATTTACGCATTGAATGAAAATATAATATTAGCACTTATTGGCCACATCAGAGATATTTTGTGATAAACGGGAATAAGTTCATCAATACAATCAAACTTGTGCCAGTGTGTGACGTAGGTATATTTATTCTAAAAGCCGCTATGGGTGAGGAAACGACGTTTTTCACGTCTCACTCTCACTCTACTTCGGTATATGGGAACGCAAAAAATACAATCTCAGTTGGCTCGCTTCTCTCGCTCAGTGCCCAGCGGGCTTTCGTTCAACGTGGTCCCTTCACCCGTTTTGTGAACGTCATCGGACGTTTTTTTTTCTTCATGTTTTCAGCTATTAAATTTAAATTATTATCAGTTTTCACTTTAAATTGAATCTTTACTTTATTGTAACCTAAGAAACCACGATTAACTCTTTCAAAGGCTTTCCAAGCTTTTAATTCTTCAAGCTTTATTTTTTTCGAACTTTTCATCTTTCAAAAGTTTCAGTTTCAGTCAAAAACTAATTTAAAATTTTTCTTTTAAAAGATACGTGATGGAACATTTTCAAGTCCATTTTTGTTATCAGCACACAAAAATTGACCTAAAATTACCGTTTTCACCCTTGTTACAAAAACCTTGTTAACTAGTAATAATTTTAATTATCAAAATATATAACGTCTTTTGATGTCTAAAATATCATAAAATAGATAAATATGTAGACAAGTTAACTTATGTATGTAACTTAACGTATACACACTTTAACGAATTCTTCCATCTTTAAAACCCATTTTAAGAATGTCTTTGTAATTCCACTCTTAAATGAAATGGAATGATAATTTTCATTTCGGAATTCTCCCTAATTTAAAGTGTCCTCCATTCAAATCTATAAATTGAAATTCGTCCGATAAGTCAAGTCTTAGTGAAGTCGGCTTCGCTGGGTGGAGCTATCTCCTTTTCATCCATTTTCAATTGAACGGTAGAGAGATATCATTCATTCGAGCAGACTCCATCGCCCGGGGATTGAACGCTTTAGTGTCTCATCGATTCCAATCGCATTACCGTATTTCGGTGGATTCATTAATTTGTTACATTATTACGTTGAAGATTTTTTAGGAATTTGTATTAAATTTATAAAATTCCGCTGATTAAAAAAAACAGGGGTTTGTCTAGGTGACCTTGAAATATTTAATTAACTCTTTCCCCGCGGGGAGCACAAACGCCTGTGATCTGACGACAATCCAAGTTTCAAATCACAAATACTTAAAAAAAATGACACAAAACCGGAATAAAAATTTAACCAAAATTTAAAATAATCTTTATTCTAGCGACATCTCTGAAAACCTTGTCAAATAATATATTAGTTTATGAGATATTGTTGAATAAACAGAGCGCCGAATTTTTTTGGTTTCTCAATATTTCCAGCATTAACGACCTGTCGCGCGGATCGAGTCCTGCGATGAGTCTCTCTTACGTAAATAAACATTACTAGTGCTATATGCATTTGATTGGGTGAGTGTCATGAAGCATTGATTTGATCGTAGCATTCCTTTGTTTATTTTACGTAATGTTAAGTTTATCTCCTTTATTTAATGAGTCTCCTTAAGAGTAATGACTATTATTTATTATCAGAAAATTACTTAAGTGTCATGTTTACTTGGTGTTGTAATCAAATATCAGTGGTTCTAAACAAAATATGTGTTTAAACTTAGAAATTAAAAAACGCTGAAATTGTGCCGCGCACAGGATTCGTGGAATTTGATTTTTAACGCGGTGAACAGGTTAAGAAATATTCTTAATTCTTTTAAGAAAGAGTCTTTCACGAATATTTTTTTTTTATTTCGAAGGAAATTTTGTATCTTAATCCCAAATACAAATTTAAAAGCTGCACGAAGTGTGATATTGTAAGGAGAGTAGCACCAGGCAATAGAGGGAATGGTGCTTTATATACTATGTATACCGTCTGGAAAAAAAATTAATAGTCATTTCTACAGCGCTATATTATTTTGAGGACAAAACTTTAAAAAAAAATCAGTTGTATTGAGAAATTAATTCGTCTTTCTAAAATGTGTATTAAACTACAAGGTAATTTTATTAAAAAATAAATAAAAAATCCTTCTATCAACATTTTATATCCTTGCCTTGAAACTTTTGTACCTTACAATATTTATCTTATGAGAGGAACAACTGAAGGAAAGGAAAGGATCGATACAATAGACAGTGTACTATATTACAATTTCTTCTTGTTGAAAATTAGTGCTCTATTTTTGAGTGAGAGTTATTGAGTAAAAGTTTTTCAAAAGATTTTTAAAACAAATATTAATGATTTAAACGGTTATGTTCTTGGTGACAATAATTAACCGTTTTTATATATATTGTTTCCAAGCATTATTTTATGTTTGTGAACCATTTGTTTCCATTATATTATTGTATTATGTAATTTCTCTTGAATTAGTTAAAACGGACTATTTAACAGAATTATTTAATAAAAAACCTTCGATGATTTACTTTAAATAGTTTAAAAAACACTTTTTTTTTCTCCTAGATGCAAAACCCATATTTGTTCCTCGTTCAAATTAATTAATGGACTTGTGGATTCTTCGGTTTTACTTGACAGAATATGTCATTGTTTTTCTATTCGTTCAGCAAGATCAAACGAGCTGTTCAATGGAAAACTTTAAATTGTGCTTGCTGGAATAAAAGGATGAAAACTTTTTATATTCAAGTAAATATACTTAAATTTAGGATTTGTTTTTTAAACTAGATATGTAGACAGTAAAATATTTTATGATTTTTCTTCCATATTTAAAATTCACAAAATAATTAATCTCCAAAATTTACTCGAAACTACCATATGTTTATATACAATAAGCTGGTCAGTAAACCCCCCCCCCCTTGAACTAAGCATAAAAATTATGAGAATATGATCGATGCTGTTGAGATGCATGCGTGGAGTGTCAATGTTTAAAATTCACAAAATAATTTGTCTCCAAAATTTATTCGAAAATGTGTTATATACAATAAGTTGGTAAGTAAAAACTCCACTTGGACTAAGCATAAGAATAATGAGAATAAGATCGATACTGTGGAGATGCATGCGTGGAGTGTCAATGGGGAGATGCGTGCGTGGAGTGTCAATGTTTGAAAGAACGCAGAATGAAAACATGAAAAAAGAATGCATGGATAAATGAATGTTTTAAGTACGATGAAGAAAGGGGTTTTAGGGTGATTTGGACATGATTAACCCTTCCTCCCCTGTAATGTGTAACTAGTACACATTGCTTCTAAAAACTTTAATATCTCTACAAATATAATAAATACTGGGTTCAGATTTTAGGTTTTCCTCCGTTATGCATTTACGCATTAAATGAAAAAAATAATGTTAATAATAATTAGCACTTATCGGCCACATTAGAGATATTTTGTGAAAATCGGGAATAAATTCACCAAAACAATCAAACATGTGCCACTGTATGGTGTAGGTATATTAATTATAAACATCCGTATGGGTGAGGAAGCGAAACTTTTCACGTCTCACTCTCACTCTACTTCGGTATATGGGAATGCAAAAAATAGAATCTCAGTTCGGTCGCTTCTCTCGTTAAGTAGCTAGCCGGCTTTCGTTTGAGGTGGTCGTCTCGCCCATTTTGTGAAAGTCGGTCGATGTTTTTCTTCATGTTTTCAGAAAACAAATTTTTATTATTATCACTTTTAACTTCAAATTTAATTAATTTAAGCGATTGGCTATGAATATTCTTATTTTTCTGATTTAAAATCGCTCATGTTTACATGTGTATTGAATTCACAGCACCGGAACGCAAGGATTATTTTAGCACAGTAAGGGAAAGGTTAATAATGAAATAACAACTAAGCTAATACACAGGAGAGAATGAATAATGAAGTAATGAAAACAAGTCAGAATTGTAAGATGCGTGTGGAAGAGATAGACCGAGAAAGATGTGGCTGAACCAGATTTTGAAAGAAATTAATGTGAAAAGTATAAATAATAATATTGTGCATGACGAGATGTATGCATGTGTAGAAGGCGTCAGTTATGTGCTTGGTAAGAAATATTTGAAGATCGGTTATCTCTGCTAATCTCGCAAAGGATACGGCGTGATGATATGTACGAGTTTATATGTATAATAATCCCACGAAAAGTCACAGTGACTTTCAGCTTAAAAAAAAACACAATAACTAAAAGTCAAAATATTTTTTTAATCCCAGTCAAAAGTCGAGAGAATCCCGATTTTTCGTCGTCTTTGTGTTTTACACGTTAAGTATTTTTGAAGTGAAAAATGAATTAGAGCTCTCCAATGAAAAATTATATTATATATGTTAGTTAATTAGGTTATAATTAACAAAGGTTATTTATTTATTTAACACTTTTATTGCAAATACAATCTGGCGGGATTATTGCCAGGTGGCAACCTCTTCCAACCAACCAGACAAATATAAATGAAGCAAGTTACGTGGTTGCATAAATCATTCAAATGACTATCCATCCCCACGAAATCCATAAACATATTAGTGAGCACATGCCCACGAACCCCACAAAGACGGACAGTCACCCGAACATTCTTTTTCATATAAAGTGAGATATCATCAATCAAAAAGAAAGGAATGGTGGAGGGGAAAGGAAAAGAAAAATCAGGTATGAAACACGTTATTTTACTGACTTAATTAAGAGGTTTTTCAGTCGCTTCTTAAAGCATGCCAAGGACGGAGCGAGTCTTATATTGGTTTATAACTGATTCCAGAGTCTCACTGCATGGACAGTAAAGGACGACGTAAAGAAAGAGGAGCGGGGAACTGGAAATATATAAAGGTTATAATTGCTTCTTCCACTATTCTAATAAATAATCCCTCAGATAAATCAATTTTAATGAAAACTTATTTTTTAAATAAGGATTTATTTAACAATATAATGCATATTATATTAAATTAATAAATAATTCTTATTTCGGTTACGAGTTTGTAATCTTGTATGAATAAAGCTTATCATCATTTTTTTTTTTAATTTCAGTATCAAAGACTGATCTCTCTGCTGTGCGATTCTATAAGTCTCGCTTTTAGATAAATGTCTCCAACAAGTTCTACGACACTGTTTCAATGACTTGATTGGTTTTATAACATTTTTGTATTTGTTTTTTAAGTATTTTTTTTTTGGAAGAGTTACCATCCTTTCATTATATGGCATATCCATGTTTATTGTGCCACTTAGTTTCATGACCATATATATCACTCCTGTTTGATCCCTGTTTTTTTTATTGCAAGTTTTACATAAAAAAGCAAATTTTTCATTCAAATTTTAAAACCTTAAACAAATGTGTACCTTGGTTTCCCGCCACGTGTGCTTTAAGCTTTATACCTTATAATATATTTAGTAATGATTTCTCTCCCTCTTGTTTTAAGTCTGTTTGAATATATGATTAGTGAACAAACCTGTTCAGGTCAAGTTAGAGGATTAATATAGCCTTTTGTTAATTTAAATTTGCGTTTACTTACGGGGTTTATATGTATGGTATATGAAGATTGTTTTATTTTTAACCTAAAAAGAAATGTTCATATTTTTTTGTGTATCGTAAACAAAAAAAAACTTGAATTCGTTGTGTTGTGAGAAAAATAATGGTGGGTTGGATCCACGAGTTATATCACCCGTGAAACGAGTTTGCTTCCTAAACGGCGCTACGTAAATTGTACTTTTAATATTAACTAGTTGCAATCCATGAAATATTCACGGAAGTAAAACAAATCATACATTTTTGAAATACCGAATGGAGCAAGATCAGCTTAAAATTTTTGGGTTCATTAATGTTTAAAGTTTAAAATAAAATAGGTACATCTTGATTGATGAATTAATTAATTTTCAAAAATCTCTTTAAACACGATGTTTTGTGTATAAACATTACTGTTGTTCAATTCAAATCGTTGATAAAGTTTTCCTTGAAGACTTGTTTCAGATATATTGACTTTAATGTTTTCGCGTTTCCAACATCTTAAAAAAACCACATATAATTTTCTGCATTCAAAAAAAGAGCACAAGATAAATAAACACAAGTAATCATAAGGTTCAATATAATAGGAAATAAATGAATTATTTAATGAATTACAATTCAAAATAAATTGGCATCGTCCCCTTTTACACCGGTTCGTTCAGTATAATTTCAATATGTTTCGAAGTAGTAAACACAAGTAATTGTAAGGTTTAATATAATAGGAAATAAATGAATTATTTAATGAATTACAATTCAAAATAAATTGGCATCGTCCCCTTTTACACCGGTTTGTTCAGTATAATTTCAATATGTTTCGAAGTGTTCCTTTCTCGCTCTCTTGTATTCAAAATTCAATTCTCGTATTATTTCTTTAGCGACAACCGTACGGGTTTTGGCCTATTTATATTATGATATCGAACCAAAACAAAGCTTATAATAGTAGACCAAGATTATGCTCTGCATCCATAGACTAGATTAAGTGACTTAGAATTTGTACATGTTAATTCCATAATTCATATAGAAGGCGTGTGTGTTAAAGAAAGAAATATGTGAATGTATATGGCCAAAAATGCCTTGACTCGATTAATGAAAATATGGAGAGATTGGAATATCTCTAATCGTACCAAAATCTAGCTAGTATTAACACTTATATTTTCTATATTCCCGTACAACGCTGAAACATGGACAATGAATACCCGAAAACGTGCTTGAATATTGTTTTTAAAGATGTAGTGATGATTTCGGATGCTGAGAATTCCATGGACCCGAAGAACAATGGTCTCTGGAAAGATATTCCAGTAGTTAAATTTGACGGTACGACTATCCTGAGTATGCTATCAGCGTATCCTGTGATTTTTTGGATACATTTCTAAATGAGATTCAATAATCAGGATCAATTTTTGTTCATAGAAAGAAGTGGTAAAGGCCGAACGTTGGCAAAAAGGAAGGATCAGGTTAAGAAATTTACTGGAATACGCCTATACCGTTACGCAAAAGTGACCGAGTGTGGAGACGTGTCATCGAAACCTGTACAATCAACATCCCTTAGATCAGTGGTCCCCAACCTTTTTGTCACCGCGGACCGGTCAACGTTTCATAATTTTACCGCGGCCCACTGCGGGGGGGGGGGACATTGAATGTAGTTTTTTTTTAAATTTAATAACAATATATTTGTACAATATACAATAATAAAATTTACAACTGTGGCACATAAGTTATAGTGAAAAATAATAGTAGAGAAAACACAAGGTTTGTGGGAAAAATGAAGAAAAAATATATAATAACAATGAAGGATTATTAAGTTTCAGATAATTTTTTAATTTTCTTTTGGATTCATGGGTATTTTCAATATTTTTAAGGTTCAACGGCAGGTTGAAAGTATTTTTTTCCAAGACAGAGAAAATAATTTATTTTGAGAATGCTTAGGGTTAAATATCGGGATTTTAATGTTATTCTGATATCTTGCAGATATATTAACTTGAAAGTTATTTATCTATTTTCTTTAAAAGTTTTGATGTTGAAGTTTTATGTGTTTTGATTTAATATTTTTAATTGAATCTTGTTTATTTTGGCTCTGCCAGACCAGACTCCCGGTACATTATTATTTAGATACATATTGAAATGGAAGAGCCACGTCCCGTACAGCTTGTACCTATAAGGAAGCTTCCAACAGTTAAGTACGAGTATATATCCCGATTTTCACTTTTTTAAGTATTGATAAGATCTCAAATCTCGATTGATAGACGTCTCGACTCGATCTTCGACAGAGGACGACTTTTGACATCTTATGTATATATTAAGTATATAAAATATATAGTATTTGCCTTGTTTAAGTTACGGCAAGACCGCCTTCGGAATCAAGGACGACTCCGCATGCGGCATGCATATGGTAGTGTGGTGTTGTTTTATTTCGAAGGTATTGTCGGAAGGTCGGGGGTAACTTAGCGTGAAGGGGTTTTCAACGGAATAATTATTTTAAGCTATAATTAAGTTTTATTGGATATGTTCGATTTTTCAAAAGTAATTTTGATTTTTAAGCAGGCCCTTGCGCGGCCCAGTACCATTTGGTCCACGGCCCGGTACCGGGCCGCGGCCCATGGGTTGGGGACCACTGCCTTAGATTACGACCCCCAGTAATGAAGAATGATAAGGTTTTAATTATTAACATGGAGACAAAAAAGTTTTTAGTGTTGTTTGAATTTAATGTAAATGATAATGGTATCAATTTCAAGAATTATTTAATTCTCTGATATATTTTTTTAATCCACTTTGCACGGATTTCTCCTGTTACACAAAGAGGGTCTGCTTCTAGCGTTAGCTTATTCGTTAGGAATAATATCAGCCAGGATTCTTCTCATACTGATAGACGGTACCGAGAATATATCAACCGTGTCATTCAGTTGGTTCAATATCTCTATACCACGGGTGACTGAGTGTTTAGCCATGATATTCATCCTGTAAGTTGGTATGTAGAACAGAGGGTGATTCCTTGCACGGATATATTTATTGGGTACATATAAACTTAGTGCTTCTAGAATCGCGGGACAGTTAAAGCAACCTTGGAAAACCTTTATTAGGAATATTGCAATGGATTCTTGCCTTCTTGTTTCGAGGCTTCTATAGTTACACACCGTGAGAAGTTCGGCATGGTGAGCATATTTTGGGCAATCGTCCTTTGTTCTATACCATAGATATCTGAGGATTTGTTTTTGTATTTGTTCTATATTGTTTTTATATTTGAGCTGATGAAGAGCCCAAACCGTAGATGCATATTCTAATTTGGTTCTAATTAGATAATTATATAAGTTTCGGAGAATATAGGTGCTGTTAAATATATGTTACAACGCTTTAGACTTATAACTTATTTCGTATAATTTACACACATATGTTACTGTATCTACATAATTAATCATAAAATAGGCAACAAGTTCCCTCATTAATGTGAATTGCTTCAAAAAAATAAACCCGTTTCCATAACAGTTGCCTATCCATAGAACATAATGAAGAAATACAATGGTAATTGTACTTGAAATAACGCTTGTTTTTTTTTGTATCCACCGTTGTTATAACAATTTCAGTTGTGGCACAATGTTATATAATATAAACTTTTATACTAAAATTTTATAAAAATTTTCATAACTATGTATGTGTTATGATCAAAAGTTTTCGGGTGAAATATAAATTCTGGACAAAATCGGAATTTGGCAGCTGTTGGTAGATTTTTTTTGAAGGCGAACGATATTATTTATAGTATATAAATATATTAATAAATAAATTACAAATAAATATTTTATCAGCCGTTATGTTTCACACAGTAAAAGGTTTTTAAATAAATTTGGTTATCTTTTAAATAGTGACACCTCTGATTTTTTTTTTGGCACATACCAACTATTGGCAGCAACCCTACAAAATACAAAGAATGTATTTTTTAACACAATTCTATATTTTATTGCGATATAAATTAAGCGCGTAGTATGTTCGCAAAAAAACATTAAAATTATTACACATTAAGTTCGTGCTTTCGAAATAATGATAATTTTATTCATCAGTATGCAGATTTGTGTCATGCAACATAGGCCAGAACTGTATATACTAATGAGATAAAAATGATGTCCTGAATTGGATTATTCAGTTAGAAAGAAAGACAATAATCTAAAGGTTTTTCGAAAACTAAAAATTTGCAAATTAATCCCAAAAATATATTATGCTATTAAGATAAAAATACATGAAACAAATTAATATATGAAAAAATACGTATTTGGAAAAAACACATTTATGTTCCAATATAGACAAAAGCAAAAAAATGGGGTTTCCTAATCTCTCCTTTTTATGTTGGGAGCAGTAGTTTTTTTATGCCAATGCCCAAAATTTGAAACGAGACCCAGTTACATATAGTTTTAAAATTACATTATTGGATTCAATAACCCGTAAAAAAATCCTGCGATGTGATGTCGTGTGAAAGATTCAAACGAATGAACTCTATGATTCACTGCATTCAACAAATATTTCGTTCCTACTATAAAAAGGATGTCATTGTGACGGAAGCTGATGGAAAGCATTTTTGTATCTCATTCACAACTTTGCCCATTGGGCCATTTTATAATTGCACTACATTTCTGGTTTGTTACATAAATGGAAGAGCAATACGAGTTAAATAAAAAAATATATAAATCTTCATTCGCTGAGACTTCGACCCAGCAAACCTTATTTCACGGCAGCAACAGTATTTTGACTTTCAATATCTTCCAAACCTTTACGGTCAACGGTCTGCAAACTATGGTACGAGTAGTACTAGTTGTAAGTGAGTTTCTGTCAAGTGGCACGGGAGCAAGTTAGCATCAAAATACTAAACTCCCGTGAAACTTCCACATAATTCACAACATGTTATGGTTGGCTGGCACCAACGATGTTTTATTGAGGTAACCTAGCGTTGCTTAGTTAAAATAATAAAATGCACTGCCCCACAAAAAAAATGCTCCACTAACCCGGGTTCAAGCTTGTATTTTTAACTTTTCAACTTGGTCAGGTTAGCGCAGCGGTTAATCGGTTAAACAACACACATCTGCCACTTGTAGTCATAACAGAGTGTGCTTTTTGAAAGCAATTTTTTTAAATTTTGCATATGAGAAACTTCCGATTTTCTGACAAGAAATTTCGGAATTAAATTTGTCAACTTTCATTACCTTTATTATGCTTAATGTCATCTGTTTGGACATATTTTACAAAAAATAATAAAAATTCTAACATTTCATCATCGATCGTGTTTCACTTCTAAGATAATTTTGGTAACACTTGTTTGGTTTTTTTGCAGCATGTTTCAAATTATGAACAGTTAGTTTGCTGCATATGTTTCACGTACCATCAATAAACATTTGAGAGCACTAAACGAAACTGTATAAGGGAAATATGAATATGCCATATATGGGCTTTTATGAAGTAATAAAATTGAAACAGAATTCAAAATCATGTAATTCATATTTCACTGACTTGACATTTTACCCATAAATGTTTGAGGCATGTTTATTAGATATTTCGAATAGAAAACAAATATTTGTTCTGCTTAAGTGTATTTTTACACATATTAACTACGTTTATATAAAAATAATTCCTAATGGATGGATGAAATAAATTAACCCAAACATGAAGAAAATTATCTTTGATTTAAAAAAATCGTATTAAGAGATTTTTTTTTCTGTCAGTCAATAATAATTCACAGTAGCAGGTTTTATATTTTTCTTGTTCAACTATTATTACTGCACGATCTGATATTTCTGAACTTTAAGAAGGCTTTATGAAAAAATCTTCGTAGCGTAGTTGGTAAGTTGTCTACTGTCTTTCGGTCCAGGTATAGTTGATTCGAATCCAGTTGATTTTTATTTTTTAAAAGGGTTATCAGTCTGGTTTTTATTCAATATCTGTTTATGTTGTTTCAAGTTAGTTGAAAAATATTGCATGATGGGAAACCCCCCTAAGCTGTTCAGTATTCAACAATATTATACAATAAAATAAGTCTTTTTTATGCTATTTTAGCGGGATGCTTAATTTGATACGTCGTGATGATTTTGATTTGTTTGTATTCAAAATAAAATACGTCGATTCAGGAATGCGGTAAAAGTGAGAGTGAATAATCGATAAATAGTAAACAGCGATGAATGGTCAAGTGAATAATAACAAGTGCCTTTATTCATCGATAAGTAGGTATATATAGAATTTCAGAACGGGACGCGTGAATGCGTCCGAGGTATATCTCGATCTCACTTCTGCGCGTGTTGAGGTGGTCGCAAGCGCTGCGGATACTACAGTGGGTAGGATATTTATTGTCGAAACGGCGAGACGGCGTGATATGTTCTCTTTCTACCTTGGAATGCGATGTAAATATTATTTGCGTGTAAACAGTGTTGACGTTTCTGGTATGTGACAATTGTACATATCCAGAGGTTGATTCATCGGTCGTTGACCCTGCATGTTAACAATATTTAGGGACGTGGGTACTCCCTACACTATCATAACCGCTTATTTTAATTTTTTATCACAGTTCAGTAAGTGAAAATAATATTTGAATTTAAAACATTTAAATATTTTTTTAAGATCACTATTTTAAGACAATTATGTAAACGGATAATTAGATTCCTAATACCGTTTCCTGCTTATACTCTCTTCAAAGGTGGTTTGATTCAGAAATCGAATCCATTAGGAATAAAAGATGAAAATATTACGAAAAATAAAATAGTGATCATTTGATTGAGAATTTTTGCATGTGTTTAAAAAAAATATTAGGTAAAAACACCGCTAAAAACTTATCGAGGAAAGGCAAATTACAATTTTTTTTATAGATCTTCCGATATGTGATAGTAGCAAAATCGGTTCTAGATCTTCCGATATGTGATAGTAACAAAATCGGTTTTAGATCTTCCGATATGTGATAGTAATTTAGGGACTTGTGTTTCGCATAGAAGGATGAGGTTGTTTGAATAAAAGTCGTCGAGATCGAGATAAGCAAAGAGAGAAAGTTTATTGAAAGCGTCTGTATTTATAATGTATAGAACGGCGCAGAACATGTCGCTGTCTCACTTCGCCGGACACAATGTTATTGTTGCGCGTTCTATATACATTTCATACTACGGTCTGCAGGAGAGGCAAGAGATATGTCGGTGTCTCGCTCTCACTGTTCGCTACTAGTGAGTTCAATGACCGCGCGGGCGACCTTCACCCAGTGCTGTCTCGCATTCCTTACAGTGCGAGTTCAATGACCGAGCGGCCAAGAATCGCCTCAGTGGGTTCAGTGACCGCACGCACGGTCGCTACAGTAACAAAATCGGTTTTAGATCTTCCGATATGTGATAGTAACAAAATCGGTTTTAGATCTTCCGATATGTGATAGTAACAAAATCGGTTTTATAAAATCTGTAGTGTTCATATAAAAATATTGTTTGTTCATACGAGTAAGTGCTTCTTTAAGATGCATAAGTCATCTATATCTAACACTAATAGCTAGAATATATGCATCTACCTTTGAGTGTTAAGATATCTGAATATGTTGAGAAATATACATTTAGTATAACAACCGTAGAAAACTTATCAACAGAAGACGATAACTACTTTCTACATCATCATTTATGGTCCACGTAACATGCCTGTGAGATGTAGACTATCCTTTATCACGTTAAAAAAATAACTCAAAAACATTACATTTCTCAGAATATACTTTAATCCCATTTTTTGTTTCTCTAGTCTTATTATTTTTGTTTTAAGATTGTTTTTTTTAATTCAATTTTTGTTTCGAGATTGTTTTTTTTTGTTATGAAAAATCTATATGGATAAGAGACATTTATAAGCTGTTTCGTTGAAACAGCTTATAAATGCTTATAAACAGCTTATAAAACAGCGATAAGCTGTTTCGTTGAAAGAAATATGCCTGCAAGATGTACCATGTACACAAAATAATAATTAAATAAACTACAAAGAAACCTTCATGGATCTTCTGATATGTCATAGTTCTCGTAACATATTCAGGCTAAAGTTGAGTGCAGTGCATGTGTATGTAACATGAAGTTCATTTATTGGTGATCTGAAATGTAATATCGTTGTTTAAGTTCAAATTCAAACACAAAATTACATAAAAAACTCGTGAATGGTGGTTTTCGATATCAGTATCTCAACAATCTCTTACGTCGTAGAATGACGTTTTTTTTTTCAACTGAAGCTTAGATTTGGTCGTTATCACTGGTTATCGGCCTTCCGGAACGGACACCGTCTTTGATTTTTATATCGCCATAACGGATTTTTTAAATCACATTCGATACACGATCTCCTACTGTACCGTTGCTATATATTTTTGTTTTTTTTTTTGTTTTGAAAAAACTGAGTATCGAAAAAAACAATATTTGTTCCGTCTTCACAATGACAAAAAACAATATTTGTTCCGTCTTCACAATGACAAAAAACAATATTTGTTCCGTCTTCACAATGACAAAAAACAATATTTGTTCCGTCTTCACAGTGATAAAAAACAATATTTGTTCCGTCTTCACAGTGATAAAAAACAATATTTGTTCCGTCTTCACAATGACAAAATACAATATTTGTTCCGTCTTCACAATGACAAATAAAATGCTCAATTAATTTAGGTAACCAATTTCTGTAAAAAAGAGCTAAGGACTATTACCGTTCATAATTATATACATTCAACACGTTTGGATTATTCCATACTTACTTACTTTATAGTAAACAATGAAACATTTGTAACCTAACAACATATTTACTTTATAGTAAACAATGAAAAATTTGTAACCTAACAACATATTTACTTTATATTGTAGTTAACAATAAAAAAATTGTAACCTAACAACATATTTACTTTATAGTAAACAATGATAAATTTGTAACCTAACAACATATTAACTTTATAGTAAACAATGCGAAATTTGTAACCTAACAACATATTTTTATCTTGAGATATGTAGTGTTTTTTTTGGGTGTGATATAATTTGTTTTTGAAATAAAACACATATAAATTATTTAATTGGCCGTATATTTGAATTCAATCGATAACTTGTTTAATGACAAATAACATATTGTTTGAAGATAAATGTGTTGACCTTAACCGATCATGAGATGGGTTTCCCATTAAGAACGATAGCACTTTAAAATAAAATAAAATACCAAAAATAGATCTAAAGGTTTAATTTGAAAGGATATTTCATGCCGTTTAAGATTTAAACAAGATATCGTTCGAATGGCTTCTACGGCTTCTTTTGCACTGGCCAATTCGATCGCTCCAATTTTTTATGACTCGGTGGAGCATTTCCGGCTGTATGGCGCCAATAACACGACAAATGTTGGCCTCAAGTTCATCAAGAGTCTTGGGTTTGATGGTGTTAATCTGTGATTTAACATAACCTCAAAGAAAATAATCCAGAGGCGTTAAATTGCACGATCTTGGCGGCCAATTCAAAATCATATCACACTGAAAAAAATACCCTTTTAATGCGTGTTTTTGGAATGTATTTAAATATGTACACGTACTATGTTGCTATCAATAAACCTGTATTTATTTATCTATCCAAAAAATACAAAACTACTGTCCAAATTTTTATTTTGATAAGTAATTTCACTAATTACACTAAACGATACTTGATATACATTTTATCCTGAGGCCTTTTGTAGGTGAATCGATTAAAATTTATTACGAGATAAATGGTGAGGTCCACCTGATATCCTATCGTATAACTTGTAGATGAGCATCCTTTTTTCTTATATAATAATGCTCAGCTGTCACGAAGTTCCTCAACTTCCCCTCAGATGATGGGTGCTGAATAATTTATAAGTCATGCCGGTTTTTGATTGGCGCGAGCTAAAAGAACAAAGTTGGTATTAATTCAATTTGTTGGGAGAAAGTTGACTCCACATAACTTTATCTCTTTGAGCGCTGAAGGATGGAACTTTTGTTTTGAAGACGCTTCGGTACAGAATATTTATTAATGGATTAATTTGATAAGGTTGCATCAAATAAAATTCATTATCACACTATGCCCCTATTGGGATAGGCAGAGAGAGTGAATCTAAAGTTCATTTTGTCATGGTACACATCTTTTGCTTTTTTTCACGTCCTAACACCTCGTTTAGAATAATCTCATATTGTAAAGTAATAATATAACAAGCGGACATTTAAATAGACATTGATACTGCCCGTTTCAAACGTAAATTAACATTTAAATGCCTTGTCGACTTTTTTCCATTTCGCTACACACCGTTCGATATTTCTTGTAACTCTTTCATAATCCTATTCCCAAATAACAGAGTTCCTCAACTCTCGCCAATTTTCCATTGTTAATCCATGTATCGCATTTACTTTTCCATTTATATTTTTTAATCACCACGATTTTTGATTTCACAATATTCATTCTCAGATTGTCACTTCATTCCTTCTCAGATCTCTACATTCTTTCACATATAAACATTTTTACTACTATTGTAATGAATAGTTTAAAAAGTAATTTATTTCAATACATGTAGGTATTCTAGTATATTTGTCCAATTTTTGCCTAATTGTCACTTCACTCTTTCTCAGACCTTTAAATTCTTTCATATATAAACATTTTTACTAAAATATTTTTGTAATGAATAGTTTAAAAAAGTAATTTATTTTAATACACGTAGGTAAACTAGTATATTTGTCCAATTTTTGCCTAATTGTCACTTCACTCTTTCTCAGATCTTTACATTTTTTCACATATAAACATTTTTACTACTATTGTAATGAATAGTTTAAAAAGTAATTTATTTCAATACATGTAGGTATTCTAGTATATTTGTCCAATTTTTGCCTAATTGTCACTTCACTCTTTCTCAGACCTTTAAATTCTTTCATATATAAACATTTTTACTACAATATTTTTGTAATGAATAGTTTAAAAAAGTAATTTATTTTAATACACGTAGGTAAACTAGTATATTTGTCCAATTTTTGCCTAATTGTCACTTCACTCTTTCTCAGATCTTTACATTTTTTCACATATAAACATTTTTACTACTATTGTAATGAATAGTTTAAAAAGTAATTTATTTTAATACACGTAGGTATACTAGTATATTTGTCCAATTTTTGCCTAATTGTCACTTCACTCTTTCTCAGATCTTTATATTTTTTCACATATAAACATTTTAACTACTATTGTAATGAATAGTTTAAAAAGTAATTTATTTTAATACACTTAGGTATACTAGTATATTTGTCCAATTTTTGCCTAATTGTCACTTCACTCTTTCTCAGATCTTTACATTTTTTCACATATAAACATTTTTACTACTATTGTAATGAATAGTTTAAAAAGTAATTTATTTTAATACACGTAGCTATACTAGTATATTTGTCCAATTTTTGCCTAATTGTCCCTTCACTCTTTCTCAGATCTTTACATTCTTTCACAAATAAACATTTTTACTACTAAAGTAATGAATAGTTTAAAAAGTAATTTATTTCAATACATGTAGGTATTCTAGTATATTTGTCCAATTTTTGCCTAATTGTCAATTCACTCTTTCTCAGACCTTTAAATTCTTTCATATATAAACATTTTTACTACAATATTTTTGTAATGAATAGTTTAAAAAAGTAATTTATTTTAATACACGGAGGTAAACTAGTATATTTGTCCAATTTTTGCCTAATTGTCACTTCACTCTTTCTCAGATCTTTACATTTTTTCACATATAAACATTTTTACTACTATTGTAATGAATAGTTTAAAAAGTAATTTATTTCAATACATGTAGGTATTCTAGTATATTTGTCCAATTTTTGCCTAATTGTCACTTCACTCTTTCTCAGACCTTTAAATTCTTTCATATATAAACATTTTTACTACAATATTTTTGTAATGAATAGTTTAAAAAAGTAATTTATTTTAATACACGTAGGTAAACTAGTATATTTGTCCAATTTTTGCCTAATTGTCACTTCACTCTTTCTCAGATCTTTACATTTTTTCACATATAAACATTTTTACTACTATTGTAATGAATAGTTTCAAAAGTAATTTATTTTAATACACGTAGGTATACTAGTATATTTGTCCAATTTTTGCCTAATTGTCACTTCATTCTTTCTCAGATCTTTACATTATTTCACATATAAACATTTTTACTACTATTGTAATGAATAGTTTAAAAAGTGATTTATTTTAATATATGTAGGTATACTAGTATACGAGTATTTGTTCAATTTTTGCCTAATTGAAGATTTTAAAAATCAAATTAAAGAAAATCAATAATAACACAAATGCATACACATTATTACGCTGTATACTTTGTGAAATAGGAAGAGAGTAAAGATCTTCAAACTTTTCTATCTGAGCACACAACTTTCGCTTCCTCCACATTCATACATTTTATCATGCACAACATTACACTATTCATTCTTAATCAGTACTAATATTATTTATACAGAATCGATAATTCCTTTTTAGAGAATAAGTATTGTATTTTAAAATCAAATCAATCAATCAATCAATCTTAATCGCAATATTTATTTATTTACCGTGAAATCATTTCTTCCTGATGTACAATAGTTAGTGTCTCAGTTATAATTGGTTAATTGGTGAAAATCTTTAGTTGTTTTTTTATCATATCTTCGTGTATTTTATTTTGACACATTTCTAACGTCTGTTTTCTGTAACGCGGAAATCTTGGTAGCGTCCTTGAATATATTTACGAGAGCTTGATTTCGTTCTTTATTTTTTTCTGAAATAAAAGCAAAATTTCCGTGTTTATCCCGTAGGTATCAATTTCATCTGTATTTTGAACTAATGGGTATCACAAATAGATAGCCATAACAATACTTGAATGTCATGGTGTGAAAATAATATGTTACCATAAAAAAATGTTTTATTAATAAAAAAAAAACTGTTTTTAAATTGCATGAAATCATAACGAAAAAAAATCCTAAACAAAATGCAAAATGCTTGTCCCTGTTGATAATATGTTTGACGTCCATCTGGAGGTTTCGGGTTCGATGTTACACAAAAAATAAGTCCTAGTCTGGTAAAAGAAGTTCGTCAGGTAATAATGCGACTTTTGTACCCTAGTTGGCAAAATGGCCGTCATCTCACCCGAGGGTTTCTGGGTTTGAACCCAGAACCTGTTAAAATCCAGATATTTTAAAAAGGATTTAATTTATTTTTTCACAAAATACCTCTTTTACATATTTCTGGTTATTTCACATGACAATTAGTCTGTCCGGTTTACTGTATGTACACTTTTTATGTAATACAATTACCTACCCGTTGTACTGTATACACTTTGAATGTAACACAATTAGTCTACCCGGTGTACTGTATATACTTTGAATGTAATACAATTAATCTACCCGGTGTACTGTATATACTTTGAATATAATACAATTAGTCTGCCTGGTGTACTGTATACACTTTGAATGTAATACAAATACAATATTTGAACATGTTATATGTGTGCGAGTGTTGTCTCTTTACGTAAGGTAGTATTTCCAATACGTATGATAATGAACTGTTTTGTCCATACTCTAGTGGTTCTTAAGAAAAATACTCAAATAATGGGGATGAAAACAATGAGGTCTCCTGGCCGCTGAAGTTTGCTGAAATAGCTGAAATTTTGATAATATATAAGAATTAATGAGGATGAAAAAATAAAATATTATTGTAATTTATTTTTATCAAACGCTGTTTATACCGCTTTTTTGTGATGGTATAACCCTACCGGTTTCAAGGTTTTCACCTCATCTTCACCTCGCCTTCCACTCACATTTGCACTGTATATTAATTTTGTCAGTCTTTTTTCATTACTTTATTCTACGCACTCAAACCATGTCGGATTTTTTTTACTTTTTTCTCAGCACATCAACTTAATATATTATTTATAGTTAAGGCATTAACATTGAGGAGATTTGAAGACATTGTAATTTGTTTTATCAAACACTGTTTATTCCTCTTTTTGTACGGTATAACCCTACCGGTTTCAAAGCTTTCACCTCATCATCAGGGGAGCGCAAATAAGACTGAATTCTGTTCGAACTGGTACTGAGATACACGCTTTTAACGGTAAACATTCGGGCTGGGGACTGGGGGCTGAGGGAGGCACGGGACGACCTCGGCGAGCAGTGGAGAGATTCTTGATATATATATGTGTTTACCAGATGTTCACTTATCAGTAGTAACGGAAATAAATTGGACAGATTAGATGCCCTAGAAATATCTAAGTCAGTACATCGAGGTGAACATCTGACAAACACATATACGAGTATACCAAGAATCTCTCCGCTGCTCGCTGAGGTAATCTAATGCCTCCCCCAACCCCCAGACCCCAACCCCCAGACCCCAACCCGAATATTTATTGTTAAAAGCGTGTATCTCGGTACCAGTTCGAATATAATTCAGTCTTGTTTGTGCTCCCTGAAGATGAGGTGAAAGCCTTGAAACCGGTAGGGTTATACCGTCACAAAAAAGCGGTATAAACAGTGTTTGATAAAAATAAATTACAATGTCTTGAAACCTCCACAACGTTAATGCCTTAACTAAAAACAACATAAAATGTCATTACCCTAAAACTTATTTTGAATTGCTAAACCTTATAGAAACCTTTGATCGTGTATCGTAAAAAAAAAAAAAAAAAAACAGATGCGTGAGACTCTTGCGTGGTAGAAGTGAAACTTCTTAGCTCCCAGGAAAAGTTGATTTTATGCATTGCTTTTTTTCCATTTGCTAACGATTTTTTTTATAATTAGGAAATGGTTATATTAATAAATTAATATAAATAAATTTCATTTATTGATAATTAATGAATTAATTAAAACTAATTATTTATTATTGAATATTAATTAATTATTAATTAAGTAATAATTAGGTAATTAAGTGTAATAATTATTTATAATTAGTAATATTGATAATTATTTGAATTGATGAATAATAATATTAATGTTATATTATTAATTAATATAAAAATTAATTATTAATGTAAATAAATTTATTATTATTATTCATAATTAATATTAATATAAATATTATTATTAACATTAATTAATGTTATTAATATTAAAATTATTTATATTATTAATAATAATTATTAATAATAATATAATTATTATTATTCATTAATATTAATTTATTATTACTAATAAATTAATTAAATTGAATAATATTAAATTAATCAAATTAAATATAAATATTTATTATTATAATATAATATTTAACTTTATATTTAATAAAGAAAAAAATTTATTTATTTATCGTTCATTTATCAAATTATTTTATTAGTTATTTATATTATTAATGATTATACATTTATATTTAATATTTATTTAATTTATTTATTTATATTAATATAAATAAATATTAAAGATCATTTGAAATATAACCATTAAAGTCGGAGAAGGGAAAGCGTTTCATTTTTCGTGACGTTCAGGCAAATTTGCCCTACCGCGACTATACTCGTAGAAGTTTCACTTCTAAAAACGTATATAATTTAAATATTTAAATAAATCAACCCTTTTACATGTTTTTCAGATCTGAAAATTTTACTGAAATATAAAATTATTTTTCTACAAATCTCCTATAATACTCATTTATCAATTATATTTTTATCACAGACCAGACATAACCGTTCAAAATTATATTTGTATACATTTATCTTCTTAAGTTCCCTGCTCATTCGCATTCAAATATAAAGATTTTGGTTAGCTTCCATCCCAAGGGAAATTTTCGACATCCAGAATTTTAAACCAACGAAAGCACGTTCCTAACTTTCCTTCAGAATTGATATAAATTAATTTACTACGTAAATAATTTTTGCATTTCATTTAATAAAACAGTTTATTTTATTTGTTTACGCTCTTTATAGAGCAGTTGTAATTATTGTACTTGAGTTTATGAGGGAATTCCCCGCACTTCAGAAAGAATGATTCACCTCAATTTCTCACGGTTAATAGCATTTATATTACACTCTCGGAGTAAGTCGTCGGTTGCATACCTTACCAGGTTGATGATTTGTGTCTTTCTATTTTTACTTGGATCACAAATATATTAATTGTTTCTTCCTGACAGAAACATTAAAGAGTTTACAGTCATATTATTGAATTCAAACGCTGTTTATTTAGCAGTTTTCCAGAATTTATGAATTCCTCCTACGTAGGAATCCATGATACTCACAACATATTTCGCTGGTACCACATCTCCAAAGTGTCCTATTTTCTTTCGTTCTTTTTCTTCCAATTGCCATGTTTCGGCTCTACATATAAATTATTGGAAAAATCAATGTTATCACAAATGTCACTTGGAAAGATCTGGCAATGTTATTGTAAAATATTTATCGCACCCATAATTGACGTTTTGTGAGAATGCTTGTGCATTACTTTCAATTCTACACTTCTTCAGTTTATGAATTACGAGAAAAGCAGTCATTGCCTTAGGTGATATTTCAACTACGAGTACGTTTATTTGAATGGAATATTGATAGTTTTGAAATGTTTTGTGATTTCAAATAAGCTAGTTAAGTCCTGTATCTTGATAGCAATAAGTTAGACATAATCGGGCGAATTAGGCTGAATACATTGTACATAGCTCAACTCGAGACAATTGAAAATCGTCTAAGCAACCAGAAAGTTGTTAGGTAACTCCTTTTAAAAAAATCAGGTACCAAAGATAATCGAACTTATCTGGAACACAAACCGTTACTGTTCAGTTCGGATGAGTTAACTAGACTACCACTAAACCAACAAAAAAAGTGGTCACCCAATCGAAGAAATCTTCCACTCTCTGATAACCCATGATTAACATAAGCACCTACAGTTAGAAGAAATTTGCTTAAATTCAGGGTTAAGGGATAATAAACAAGATATTATATCAAATTATACATTTCATAATTCCACATTTCGTTCTCTAATATCTTTACAACATGTCGTTGTAACCTTTGGAATGTGTTCACAGTTCGGTATAGTGGTCAGATTTTCCTGTTTATAAAATAAATTGCCAGAGCTTTCGAACATGCATAAATCTTTCCAGCTGTCCTTGTTCTGAAAACCTGATTAGTATTAATTTAAATAATTACAATATTTAATAATTTATTTAAGCGTCAAAGCAAATTTTTATTTTGGAGCGTCGGCGAATGGAAATTCAGAGGAAAACGAAAGACAACATCAAAGGATTTCTTTCTTCTTTATATTTCCGTCGAAGACTATTTTTTAGTTAACGAACCCTAAAGAGGGGCTTGATCTTTTGATAAATTATTGCGCGCTAAATATGAACATTGAAACCTACTTAAAAGTCGAGTATTTTTTCCAAATTGGAACATTGCTTCTTGCTAACAAATTAAATTGTTAGTTTTTCTTAGACTTTTTTTTTTTGTTTGATCCACAAAGCAACATTAACAATTAAAATATTTTTGTTTTATCTACAAAACAAAATTAACAATTTAAATATTTTTATTTAAATTTTAAATTTTGTTTTGTAGATAAGTGAACCACAGAATTGAAAAGTACGAGTATGTAGGTAACAATTATTATTTTTGTATAATTATGTTGTTACATGCGTTCCACAAAGTACAGCCTGGCGGGTTTAATATAATATACTCGTAATATCGACTTTTTTACAGTTTAACAAAATACGTAATAAAACAAACTTTTTTTTAGTATTAATTTATTTTATACATGACAAGAAATATACATAATTTGCGAAAAAACAACAGGTAATTTAATTCTAACACACAATTTGAATGGATCTGGGTTTGTTGCCTTTCATTTGTCGTGTCCCCAGTAAACTAGACTTTTGCATGTATCTTACTGAGGACATATAGACTAAGACCCTATTTTTACCCTTTTGGGACACCGTCTGGAAACGACGCCGAGAAACTCGGCCAGAGACAAGCATTTTATCATTTTGTCAGGAGATCGAAAAGAATACCACACAAACGATAGAAAGGGAAACTGATAGGGTTAACTATGTATCGATGATTTTCTTGTTCTGCTGAGAAACATCAAATATTTCAGTTCGATAAGGTCTTTCGGATTGTTGTACCTTGTGGTTCCGTTTATAATGCCGATGTTTCGAAAACCTTGCAGTTTTCATCTTCAGGGGTTGTTTTTAGTCAACTCCACAAGAAGTCGCAACTTTATCATAATGTCGGCATCATAAGCGAAACCACGTGGTACAAAACTCCGAAAGACCTTATGCAATTGATAAAAAAAAACGTGAAAGGTACATACCCGTATATAGTACATCGAATTTATTTCGAAGAAAGCCCGGTTTCTTTAGTTTATTGAAATTTTCACATATTTTTACATAGTACCATGTTTTATATTAACCTTCTGTATAGGGTCGCTATCCCTTCTAAGACAGCTGACATACCCCCACGGAATTAACGCATAAACAATCACATAAAGTGAAAGCTTCAGCCGCTCATGGGATTTGACATTTATCAGTAATAAAATATACTAAATTGAAATATGAACATTGGGCATATTTACAATAAACCTGGGCATAAAATTAGGCATATTTACAATAAACCTAGGCATAAAATTGGGCATATTTACAAAGCTTATATCGAGTTAATCTTATATTGGGCATATTTACAATAAACCTGGGCATAAAATTAGGCATATTTACAATAAACCTAGGCATAAAATTGGGCATATTTACAAAGCTTATATCGATTTAACCCTCAAAATTGGTGTAGTAACCTCGTCGGGTATTGTTGTGTGGAGGATATTGTGAGAAAAACTGTTAATTTCTTTAAATTGATACAGTATAAGGGTTGACTCACGCAGTACATACTCGTAACTAACATATGACTCAAAATTCACTATATTAATGAATCGACAAAAATATTTTTCGCTGTTTGTAAATCAGTCACAATATTAAAGACGAGGAATTGTACAAGTATATTCAAACATGTATCAGAAGATTTTTAATTACAAATATTTGACAGCTGTCAGTTCTTGGTATAATTATAAGACGTAAAATAACAATGGAAAATAATTTATTTTTGACAAGAGATAACTTTACTGTTGAACTGAAAAATATTTATAAATATTATACCGAGAATACAGTTAATAATGATTGACAATTTTAAATTCTTCTAAGCATTTATATAGCAATAATATTTACTCAATAATTAGATTCAAATATCCCTCTCTCGCTTTATACTGTTGTTATGCAAATAAATAAATTTGTTTGTAAATATTTTATTTCAAGTTTTCTGTCAGTAATATGTATGTTCTGTTTTGAGTGTTGTTTTATTTATATTCTACATTTTTTAAATTTCCAGTTTTATTCCTGGAACGGATTTAACCTATCAGTTTGTAAAAAATAACAAAATAATTAATTACATCCGAAGGCAATACACTCAGAAGCATACTATAATTTATAGTTCGGAACTTCTAGGATGAGTCCTGTGACAGCTCACAAATTTGCCCCAATACAACCTTATGTAATGTATTTACCTAAATAACTTGCTATTTATTAGAATTGAGGCTTATATTAAAGTGTATTGTTTAACATCGTTACAAGGTTGTATTGGGGCAAATTTGTGAGCTGTCACAGGACTCATCCTAGAATTTCCGAACTATAAATGTTATTGTATTGTCTTTTTCTGCATTTTTTTCATATACCAGTATTATATATGTATATACAAGTAAATATATTTAAAAAAATAGAGTTTCTTGATTGTGTTGTCAATTTTTTGTTATTATTTCGTATGTTAATTGCATTTTGTAACTGAAAGGAAGACAAAAAAAAAACATAATTATAGTGAAAAATTTTAAACAGACTTAGTTCAGATAAAAAATTATGTTTTTATACGGATAATTGAAATGAATAAGGGATAACATCTAAATCCTAATTTTTCCAGGGTTTGGTTACATTTACTGAGAATTGTTCGTATTCTATTTTAGGGACTCCGCAGTCTCTGAAGTGGGTCAACTCCTTTTTGAAACTCTGATTGGGCTGTGACGTAAATATACGGGCAATAAACTAGAGACGTGCATTTCACTTGAGTAGTTTCTATTAGAACTAACGAAGAAAAATGTTTTCTTTTAAATTTAAAAATTAAAGGTAATCTTAATGAACAGGTAAAATAATGCTTATTTATCAAGCATGGATTTTCGATTTATTTCCCTATGGATACTGAAGATTGCCTTAGTCCATTTACATACATACATGCATACCATCAAACCATATCCCGATGAGTTTGACAGAAAAGACAAATCTCCATGCCTTTCTATCCATGCACACAGCTCTCATCTCGTAAATATCCATACATCTTCTCATATATGTTTTCTTGATTTTCCTACTTCTTACCTGCCCCTCAATAAATATTACTCCAACTATCACTTTTCACCCTGTCGTATATATTACCAACTCACCATTAATTTAATATTTGCTTCATAAGTTTTTCGAAAATTATCGTCTCAATGTGCTCAAAAATTCTATTCTTACCTTACCTTAATTACCTAATTTGGAATTTGCCTTACCTAATTTGGAATTGTCGAATGGAAATTAACCTGTCAGGTTGCACCGTATACAACTCAAATGTAATGCAAATTAATCACATTTTGAGTTCCTCCTCAATGAGGGTTTTTTTTCCTGTGCTAAAAAAATCCGCCCGTTCCGGTGATGCGTATTCAATACACATGTAAAAATAAACAATTTAAAATCGGAAAAATATGAATATTCATAGCCAATCGCTTAAATTAATTAAATTTGAAGTCAAAAGTGATAAAAATTGAAATTTCATTGCTGAAAACATGAAAAAAAAACATCGGACGACGTTCACAAAACGGGAGAAACGACCACCTTGAACGAAAGCTCGATTGCTACTGAGCGAGACAAGCGAGTGAACTGAGATTATATTTCTTGCGTTCCCATATACCGAAGTAGAGTGAGAGACACGTGAATAGCGTCGCTTCCTTATCCATAGCGGTTTTATATAATTAATATACTTACGTCACACACTGGCACACGATTGATTGTATTGGTGAATTTATTCCCCATTTTCACAAAGTATGTTCCGCAAAGTTACAAAATAAAACCTGAAAGCATTCCTTGATTAAAAAAATGTGGGTTAAGTTTTCTTTTACGTATACATACGTCCAATATAGAAGGTTCTTATAAGACTTGATCCCATTTCTCAATCATTTCGTAGGTTTTATTCAGACATCAATAGTGAAAAATGATGTGATGCAAAGTGTATAAACTTTAAATTTCTTTAAATAAAATATAAACCTGCATATACGAGTAAGTGTTATTTTTATCAAAAGTGGATGGTTGAAGTTACATAACCATTTGTTTGCTGAATATATTAAAATATAAACTGTACTGAAAAAAAATATTAAAAGAGAAGAAAGAAAGACAGGAAATAAAGTGCGGTTATGCATAGGGCACCCTTTAAATGGAAGAATATGCTAATCAGCTCACTCACAGACTACGACGTGAACGCCAATCTTATTCACCCCAGACCCAAACAAATGCTTCGAACGACCCCCCGACCCCCTATTCGGAACGGTAGGCGCCGAATAGTGTCCAGTGCACATACTCGCATTTTATAAGGTATCTATCTTACCTCCATATTTATACAAGTACAGCTATTTATTCTAAGGTCACAGCGTTCTCCCCCACCCCCGTCTTCGTAATATATTTATAATTATTCAAATATCTATGTCTATGTATACATCACTATCGTTTCTCTCTCTGTATTCATATTTATCAACGCTCGTGACATATAAAAATTTAAGTATATTATTATGTAACCTATATGTATCTATAACCTTAATGTATGTACCAAACTCTATCCCTCCTCTCTATAAAAATTCTTTCTAACACCCCCACCAAACAATCCAAAAAATTAATTTCCCAAAGTCCGTTTTACAAAACCGATGAAGGAGTAAGGTGTCCGACAATCGGACCGACACTCCGAGCAAACCATCAACTTGGAGGGAAGAATATGCGTGGACTATTTTTTTACGTACTTTTTTGGTATATTATGTGTTTGTGGATTTAGAAAAAGTATGTTACCATCGAAATAATTTAATGAAAATGCAATTAACTCTGTCTTCTCTGCCTACTCTGACAGGGAAATAGCTTTATGGTATGTATGTTATATGTATAATATTATATTTTGTTACACTTTCATTGTATATAGTACAATCTGAGGGGCTTATTACCATATGGCAATCTCTTTCAACCAAGTCAAAATATATTAAATAGTCCATTAGGGAAAACCAGACTGGAAATCTTTTTTAAAAAAGGTGGCTTTCAGCGGGATTTGAACCCGCAACCTCCGGGCTGGGAGACTTGCGTCTTACAAACTTCCATAAGCTACGGAGGTGGTGTATTGTGGAATTTGATTTTTTTTAATTATTGTAAATTTAGAAATATGATTTTTTTTAAACGCGTTTTCTCATAAAAAAAAGTGACGTTTTGTTTTCATTTCCAAGAAAAAACAGTCAGTTTTTCTCAAGATTCGCGACAGGTTTACGTCCACCAAACATAGAGGTGCGCTGTCACTCGTATAAGTGCAGACCAAATCACTGCCAAAAGACGTTAAAGAAGACATCTTTAAAACATATAATTGACCGTTTAACGTCTTGGCATGCGCTTGAGAGAAGTCATTTGAATCAGGTGGTATGCTCCACGGGCCAAAACGTCATCAAGGTATTTTTGGATTTAACAGGTAAATAAATATGTATGGTTTTATATATGTATATTACTTTTAACGTATTTTGATTTATATTGTATATATTTTTGGATACATTTTTATCTAAACATATAAAATAAAATGCATAGCACAATAATAAAAATAACGACTTTCTTGACCTAGTTAGTAAGACGTAATAATAATAGTAAGACGTAATAATAAAATGCATAGCACAATAATAAAAATAACGACCTTCTTGACCTAGTTGATAAGACGTAATAATAATAATAATAATAAATATAGGTATTGATAGCAACATAGTATGTAAATAATATATTTAAATGTACTTCAAGAACACATAAATTGCAGAGAATACATTAAAGACAGAAGCTATCAAAAGGTCTGGGCTCATCTAATAACATCCCTCCGTCCAAGATACACCCAACCAATATAGGTCGAGCCCAGCCACGGGGACACCAGATGTTTTCAGCCCACACCATTGAACACGTAGAACAAGAAGATAAAAAAAACACAGAAAATAAATAGATGACAAAAAAATATATAATACATTCAAGAGAAAATACATTAAAAGGTCGTAATAATAATAAAAATAAATATAGGTATTGATAGCAACATAGTATGTAAATAATACTCGTATATTTAAATGTACTTCAAGAACACATAAATTGCAGAGAATATATTAAAGACAGAAGCTATCAAAAGGTCTCGGCTCATCTAATAACATCCCCCCGGCCAAGATACACCCCACCAATATAGGGCGAGCCCAGCCACGGGGACACCAGATGTTTTTCAGCCCACACCCTGGCACATGTAGAATGAGAAGAAGAGGAAAAAAAAGAAAATAAATAGATGGCAGAAAAATAAGCAAATCCACAAATATGTTACCATCTCAGATCAATTCAAACAAACAAATAAAGGTTCCTTGACAGCATTACAGTGTGTGCTATTAACATACTCGTATATAGTAAATTCCTTCCGAGTATCGCACATACCATACATCGCATAATAAACTGCAGAAAATATAATACATTTAAGAGAGAATACATTAAAAGGTCCGGGTTCTTCCCACAAACATCCCCCCGGCCGAGATACACCCCACTAATGTAGGGCGAGCCCGACCGCAAGGACGTCTGTCTTCCAGCCCGGAAGTTGCCGGTTTAAGTCCCGCTGGAACCCAAGTTTTTTTTAAAGGATTCAAGTCTGGTTTTACTTAAGGCTTCTTTAACGGTTTTTTTTGGTTGGTTGGAAGAGATTAACATATGTCAATGAGCCTACCAAGTTGTATTGTATACAACGAAAGTGTTACACAATACAATACAAAAATTAATAAAAGTAGACATATAATATTATGAGGTGCATGGCCACGCGGTAACGCACTAGACTTCCATCCGGAAGGTCGTCGGTTCGAACCCCGTGCTGTGCTACTCCCCTCGAACGACACAGGCACTTTTTACGCCTAGTGTTCGAGGGTATAAGGATACCTATGACTTCGGTCATATCTATTCTTTAAAAAATTAAATAATAACTCATGCTTTCTTGTGAAGAAACCTCCGAAATGACCTCCGTGACCATGTTGGTAAGACGTCTGACTTCAGCATAGAAATTGTAGATTCGATTCCCGTTGGAACCCAGATTAAAAAGAAAGGATTCCAGTCTAGTTTTCACTTATGACCACTTTAGCATCTTCCTGGTTACTTGGAAGAGATTGTCATTTGGCAATAAACCCGCTAGATTACACTCTATGCAACGAATGGGTTATACAAATTTAAAAAGTGGCACAGTTATGCCTACAAAGCTTATTGGAATTCAATCGAAATGAATTCACCTATGGAATAAACTGATTTCAGAAAAGTCATTCTAGTAGGTCATTTTATGTGCAAATATTCATAATTTTAATAACTCAATTTGTGAATACGGAACCAAAAACTATCGTCTACGTATTCTTTCCCGAAAAAATATATTTTATACCACAACGTCGTATATTGAAACTTTTCAGAGATGAAATATAATTCTTTAAAATATTATTTTGAATTAATTTTGTTCAAATCTAAAGATATTGTTTAAGACTGAAGATTTTGACGATACACCAGGTTGGTTTCTGGATAAAAAAAAATTTGAACAACCTTTTGAAATTACAAACTTTTTTAATTGCCATGATCCCCTTTTATGCATAAACTAGTTGCAACCCGTGAAATATAATATTCACGGAAGTAAAACCAATTCTACATTTATGAAAATATATACGAGTATTCATAAATTAGAATTTGTTTACATATATCATTTTATACATCGTCCCCTTTTACACCGGTTAAAAAATTGTTAGCTAGGTATTTAAAATTCGTTCTGTATCACAGACCCACCGAGATTCAAATTTCGAATTACTTTCGAAGATAATCCAAGTACTCCTCTCTCGCTCTCTTGTATTCAAAATGCAATTCTCGTACTCTTTCTTTGGCGACAGCCGTCGTACGGGCTTTGGCCTATTTATATTATGATACTATCACGATATTTCTCCGTTGCGGTAGGCAGAGTCCTTCCAATCTCGATACATTGGTTCCCCTTGTCTATATTCACACAACTCCTACGATTTATTTGACATTTTTTCACTCCCTTCTTTCAAAATATAATTCACTCAATCCAATTTTACTTTCCATGGTCTTTCTTTACCTCACCTTGCCCTTACGTATGAAATGTATATAAGTTTTGTTATTATTTACTCATTTATTCCTTCTTCATGTCCAAATCTTCTAAAAGTTCACCTTGCATAACACAGCAGACATAAATTTACATTCATACCTAATCACTTTCCGAATTTTGACAAACATGGTCACCACTTGTGTTTTTCATAGAGCATACATTTATTCCGCGCATATCAGCCTTTTTTCACTTCCGCATTTAACTCATATATATCAAAGTTGATACTAAAACACTGTTGTGTGTTATCATCTTGGCAGTTTTATACTGCCCGGTTCTTATATGCATGTTTAAGGGCCGCATTGCCTTTTTATTTCCCTTACATACTGTTATCTCTCTCATAACTTCATAACTTCTCATAATATCTCTCATAACTTCTTTCTTATTTATAACTCCGTATTATGACTATAAAAAATGCACGCCATAGGCTACAGAATTTATTGAGATTATCAAAAATTAGGTTTGTCAACCTCTAATATGGGGAGAAAATTATGACCTAGAGAAAAAGCCATAAGATTAATAACCATTAACAAAAAAAAGGGTCATCCATGATAAGGTATACGGATGTAAATCATGTATGCCCGGATAGGGTTTAAGCTGGCTTCAAAACATAATAAAATGAACAATTTATTAAACACTGTTTAAAGAGCAAACGTGTTTAAAGGGTACTTCAATTCGGGACTGACACCCGCTATTATTGATAGATTAAAAATATAGCAAAAAAAAATAGAAAAAACACGTTTCATAAGAAAACCGCTAAAAAACTTTCGTATATATTTTGTTATGTGAAAAAAGCACACTCGGATTTAGGTGTAGTGTAATGCGTATGTAAAGTGTTCAATCATAAATGTTAATAAAATCCCCCAAAAAATGTTGTCTTTAAGTGCTTCTTTAAGTGGCGTACACCACTCGATGAAGATTATTTGACAAAATATTGGAAAAAAAAACGGAAACTTTAAAATAATAGTTTTTTTCAAAATTTTACTTGTTTTGAATAATATCTTTTTCATATGTGACGAAAAACTGAATTTATTTTTGATCTTCTAATCATTTGCCAGACACCAAATATACTCCTAGTGATTTTTAAGCGTAACATCTACATGACCGAGTACAGAATATTCAATCATCCACTAAGCAGAATAATTATTTATTTAGCAAAAAGTGTGTAAAAACGTTCTGAGTTAAGTACTTGTACTTGACACAAGCCTGTTGTTAGTTTTGCTAATGATAGCTTTCCAACTCCGTCTTCGATACTGGAGGCCCCAATTATGTTCTCAACGTTATTTTCAAATTGCTACTAGAATCTTCTTCGGTCCTCCCACGACTCTAAGGACCTCTTGGCAAAGGGTTTATTTATCTCTGCGCGAACGTATCATCCGTGTACAATCAAATTACTTTGACCATGGGAAAAGAGTATTGAAAAAATACAAGTATCGTTTAACCATAGTAAAATGTATTTCAATATTTTTACAGTTAAAAATTATTAAATTTAGAGTATGTGTATGTGTATTTTTATGTCTTTGTGCGCGTGTACGTGTACGTATACGTACATATATGTAAGGGGGTTTTCAAATTGAGCGGTTTTTTTATTAAAAAAAATTTAATGCTTGAATAAACACACAATTGCTTTGATTTCAAAAAACTTTTTATTGGTCATTGAAATATAATGTGTGATATTTAAAGACAAAAAACAATATCTACCAAATGTCCATCTTTTGCAGCTCCACAGATGTTCACTCTTTTGTCAACATTTTCGATGACATTTTGGCATAATTGCGGTTCTAACTCACCAATAACGCGAATAAGTTCGTCTTTCAGCTCAGGAATTGGTTGGGGTCCATTTTTATAGACCTAGCTTTTCACGTAACCCCAGAGAAAATAGTCCAACGGTGTCAGATCGATCATACGATCTTGGTGGCCAATTCACATCACCGTTTCCGGAGAATGCAATACATGAAATAATTCAACAATTTGAATGCGTTCTTGTATTGTATACGATTCTATTTTTATAAATGTCCTACATTACAATTCTCAAATGTCACAAGACGCAGGCAAGCTCGCGACGCCTTCTGTGTTTTATCCAAAAATTTAAAAAACCGCTCATTTTGAAAGACCCTATGTAAAAGTCAACGATGAAAAGTATTGTTTATGGTAGTCTCTGGAAATGTTCTTCTTGTAACTAAGGAAAAATATCAGAAACTAATTATTCGAGCATCAAAGAAAATAGAGAAGTTGAATAAAATGATAGGATCATCGGTTCAATACCACTGAAAAATATAAATGCCCTTTATAAAGTGCGCACCCAAATGTCTATTATAAATCTCGACGTTATTGGAGACGGTCTGTCTCCTATTACACCGAGCCGCCACTCCCGGGGTTGTTAATGTAAATCATTATTAATGGCCTTTATTTTTCTTTCGCCCATTTGTCGTTCTAATTAACATCTTCACAAAGGCCCTCAGTATAATTATACACTTGATATTTATATTACAAAATAGCTTATATTCATTTTGTAGCCGACTCAAGTTTCGATTGCAAAGAGGGAACGTTTCTTCTTTCTTTGTTTGAAAGGTAATATTGGTGAAAATACTATTTTAAATGGTCTAACTTTGTAATGAAAATTGTCATTGTTTGCGAATGAAATAATATTCAAATGAACGGAAATAAGTAAAGTTGTTATCTCACTGAATGTTTTAAATCCACATTCACAGTTATAATATTATTCGAAATAAAAGTAATATTTTCAATGAATTCCTTTCATAATTTATTTTTGATAAGAAACTTGAAATTTCCTTTGTAAATTGTTTCAAATTTATTGGATATTTAATGTGTATTTGCTTGTGGACTCTTAAACGTTGATAAGATTGATTTTTTTTTCTTATTACGAGTGTATTGATACTGCAAAATCTTGAATAGTTTTTTTTATTAAACAAAGTAATATATGTCACAAATATTTGCCAAGGCTATACCTATATACAAATTTATTACTTAACTTATCTTATTTATATATTTATGAACTCACATGATCTTATTTTCCTACGTGTCATTTTATTTTTATTTTTTTACTACCTTAATAAACGATTTCTTATAAATAATTAACACCTACATGCTACTTATAACTAGATAACAATTCTGACAACTAATTATTTAGCAATAACAAGTCCACTCGTTCAGGCTACTTGTATTCCATCACATTCACTCAGACCTTGGTTCTCCCAGCTAATACTGTATGTGGACGAGTCAGGTAATAGATGATGCTTTGGGAGCCTGTGCTTATAACGGAAGGGTAAATCGAATTTACTCTCGTTAGCTCCTAGGGCAGCGACTTAGGCATTGCTGTGATTTTGGTGACTTATTGAATTGTTATAATTTTCAAAATATTCACGGTTTAAGAAAAGGTCGTTTAATTTTTAATATATTTTCAACATTCTTTTGACATATTTCGTTAATGTTAGTAGAAAGCAAATCAGAATCTTAATAAATTTTGTCTTTAATATTATTTAGAAATTATAATTAAATAAAATAATATGAGATTTATTAATAGCAAGAGATTTTTTCTATCTTAAAAATTGTGTCAAGTATTTAAAAGTTACTCAAAGAAAACATGGTCGTGGATTTGTTCGTTCCTCCCACATATCCAAATCAGTTCATCTTTTGTATGGATTTTGTTGAAGTCAGAAGCTATCAGGTAGATATATGTTTATTCATATGGTTCTCTATAAGACACCCGAATTTGTGATTTGGAAATATCCGTGACCGGGTCATAACAATTTAGGACCTTTTCGGAGGCTAAGGTATACACATCTAGGTTCGCCATCGAAAGTCTTGGTAATACAGCCCCAGACAAGGAGTATCAATAACTATAACAAACTTGTAGCACGTTCGAGTGTTGTTATCAGATAAAATATTTAATCAGATTGATATCCTTTTATTTATTTTTTCGACAACTATCGGGAATTGAAACTGAAACTCTCGGGTGAGAATCAAGCGTTATATTAACTAGACCACGGTCGTCAGATGAGAAGGTAAATAAATAAATAGGCATACCAATTCTCAATATGCGTATTTATTTATTTATATGACAAGTAATTGTTTGAATATATTTCAAGAAAAACAAGACATAAAACTAAAATAAATGTAGATAATTAAAAGTTGAAACTTAATTTCTATTGGTCTGAGTTTGGTGCCATTCATTTGTCGTGTCTCCAGTAAACCAGGCTTTCCCTTGTATCTTACACATGAAAAATAAGTAAATTCTTCATACCGATTATTTATAAATTATTCAATACATATTTCACAAATTTTCACCAATTTTATAAGTTGTGAGATTTAATTATATGTATCTACCCTGAGAGCCAGCCCTTGGTGTAGTACTTCAGCATTTTGGATAAATCAAATGTCCATCTCACAATGTCCTGCATACAAATATGCATATTTGTTTGATACCATAATATCCATGTTTGATAGAATTTGTATGGATCTCTCCACCAACCCTTAATTTTCATTTGATTGATGATATCTCACTTTATATGAAAATGAATGTTCGGGTGATTGTCCGTCTTTGTAGGGTTAGTGGGCAAGTGTTTTTTAAATTAAAAAAATATGAAAAAAATATATAATAATTATGTACGCAATAGTGCATGCTTTAAGAAGCGACTGAAAAAACTCTTAGTTTCTAGTCAGTTATATAACGTGTTTCATTCCTAATTTTTTTTTCTTTTCCCCTTCACCTTCCTTTTCCTTTGATTGATGATATCTCACTTTATATGAAAATGATTGTTCGGGTGATTGTCAGTCTTTATGGGGTTCGTTGGCATATGCTCACGTATGTTATGTTTTCATGGATTTTGTGGGGATGGATAGTTATTTGAATGATTTATGCGACTTTGTAATTTGCTTCATTTTGTTTTGTCTGATTGGTAGGAAGAGATTGCCGCCTGGCAATAAGCCCGCCAGATTATATTTGCAATAGTAGTGTTAAATAAATAAAAAAAAAATATGTAGATTTTTCTTTTGTTGTACCTGGACTCAGTAGACACCATTTTTTATAAAAGTACTTATTATGCTGTTAAAACTGTTATGAATAATAATAAATCTTGCAGTTAATTTTTAATTAAAGGTAGCATAGTACTCAAGAATCCATGTCAGAAATATTAATGGCACAAGCGTTACTTTGAAGCTAATCTCTGGACGAAGTATGCTCATTTACACAGAAAATATCGCAATTAATAACTTTTCCATCAATCTTCTTTATATCGCAAACAACAAATGTTCATCCGCCTTGTTCCCCCGGGACCCGAAGTGCTTAGTGCAAGTGATTCCCGCTCCGGTATTAAGATGTCGGCCTTGCCTAGGCACGTTTAATCGTTATTTCCACTAGTTTGTAAACAAATTTGATAACATAAGCCTTTGGTTTAAATGGCTGTATGGCTTGAAACGTTTCTGAAAACACAAGAAATGTCTTAGAGCTTATCACTTTATTTAGTTTATAGTTTGACGCAGCATTTTGGTATGCAAATAAGGTACAAACAATACGAATGGAATTAAACTGTTTTTATAAATTTAGTTAGAAGTAATTATGTCTTAAAAATATATCTTTATGACACCTTCTAACAACATTTTTCGTTTAAAAAATAAATTCCTGGTGCGATGCATTTTCATAAAATGTTGATAATAATTCTTTCATACCAAACGTATGTTATGTATCTGGCATAAAAATACTTGAAAAATTATATGGTTTAATTTTGTGCCTGTGTCTTTTAGATAACCTCCGTATTTTTGTTGGTAAGTCACCTGTCTTTGAATACGGGACATGCAGGTTCGATTTCTGTTAAACCCAATATTTATTAAAATAGGTTTGAGTCTGGTTTACTCATAATGCCTCATTAAAATATTTCTGGTTAGTTAAAAGACTGACAATAAACATCCACATGACAATAAAAATTATAACATATTAAAATATTTGAGTTTGATACATCAATTATATTCATGAAGCTCTTTTTAACGGGCCAATTTAAAAAAATGCTACATTGTTTTTTTTTTAGAGTGCTTGCAAGTAGGGGATTCAAAATAATGATTATATTATATAGCAAAAATAAAGGGTCTTTCAAATTGAGCGTTTTTTTTAATTCTGTTATAAAACCCAGATGACGTCTTGAACTTGCCTGAGTCTTGTTACATTTGAGAAGTGTAATGTATGAAATTTATAAAAATTGAGTCGTATACAACGCAACAACGCGTTCTAATTATTGAATTATTTTATGTATCGTAATCTCCGGAAACGGTGATGTTAATTGGCCACCAATATCATGTGATCTGACACCGTTGGACTATTTTCTCTGGGGTCACCTGAAAAGCAAGGTCTACAAGAATGACCCAATCAATTTCTGAGCTGAAGGACAAAATTATTCGCGTTATTGGTGAGTTAGAACCGCAATTATGCCAAAATTTCAACGAAAATTTTGACAAAAGAGTGGAGACATCTGTGGAGCTGCAAGAGGTGGGCATTTGGTGGATATTGTTTTTGGTGTTTAAATGTCATACATTATACTTCAATGACCAATCAAAAGTTTTTTTGAAATCGAAGCAAATTGTGTTTTATTCAAGAATAAAAAAAAATTAACTAAAAAAACCGCTTAATTTGAAAGACCCTTTATAAAGGACAATTTATAAACCACTTTTAACCTGTACACCATGTTAAAAATCAAATTCGACGAATCCTGTGCGCGGCACAATTTCGGCGTTTTTAATTTCTAAGTTAACGCGTATTTTGTTTAGAACCACTGATATTTGATTACACCACCAAGTAAACATGACATTCAAGTAATTTTTTGATAATAAATAATAGTCATTACTCTTAAGTAGACTCATTAAATAAAGGAGATAAACTAAACATTACGTAAAATACACAAAGTAATGCTACAGATCAGATCACAGGCGTTTGTGGTTCCCGCAAGGAACACGTTAAGAATGCGAACTGCTTTCCAGCTCAGGACTCGAATCCACTATTATTGACAGATTTAAAGTATTACAAAATAAATATATTTATAAGTTGAACATATGAATATTGCTTTATTGGATAAGGCCATTTGATTGCGAACTTTCCCGTGTCTGCACCTCTAAAACCCTCTAGTTTCATGAAAATGAAAAGTACCGTCAGTAGATGACTTGGGACAAAATCGATACGGTCGGAATATCCTTAATAAAAACTACCAAGTCATGTTTAAACAAAAACAAATATTTAGCACTGTTACTAAGTGGATATACTTATATCTTTTACACATAATAATTTTGTCCAAGCTTGTTAAAAAATCTCCTCAGTAATCAAAGAAATTCCATTGTCATTATTACGTAGTATGAAATTCAAACCGTCATTGTACGTGTAAACCTACTCCACACTTTTTATACATGATTCGGGTACCTTTTATGAGTTTTGCACATTCCTCTTTGTGGAAAAATTCTCGTATATATTCGTTCATATCGATGTTATAGTGAACTTCTTATGAAATTCTAGCAAACGAAGATCTGCTGCGAGAATTCCTTCTGCTTGACGCATTATATTTTCCAAAATATGTTGTCGGAAAACGCAATAAATGTAAAAAAAAAATTCTAATACTCTTCGCCAACATCCAAACTTTGTGGCAGTCGAAAGCAAAACATCATTGTCTTCCTGAAAATGCATTAACGTTTTCATCAAATGTATAGACGAAATCTATAGATGTTTTTTAAATATTACATTTTTTTAATGAATGAAAGAAAATGCGTAATATTTTAAATTTGATTTTTCTGGGGAACAAAAAAAAAATTAATTTTCGAAATAATAAATATGAAAGTAGTCATGAGTATCCTTATATCCCTGAATACTAGGCGGAAAGAATGTCTGTATCATTCGAGGGTAGTAGAACAGTGCGGGGTTCGAACCGTGGACCTACTACACGGAAGTCCAATACGTCGCCTCTCTCCCGTGCTCAATATCTAAATGAAGTTTATTTTTTGTCAGGCTTATTTCTTCTTTAAAATAAACTTGATAATCACACGATATTACATTTTAAATATTTCGAAATATAACGAAACAACACACGTCATCTATCGGTTGTAGTTGATATTCTATTGAGGGTAAAGTCATCAAATTTTAACTTCATCATTGCGTGACCATGTAATGGGCGTAACTGGCGTAGTGTTTGTCTATTCAAGCTCTAAATTACTCAGACCGGAAACTTTTCGACCTTACTTCGAAGATTTCAACTTAACTTGTTTAAAATTATTTTTGTCGTTAATTTTTTTATGAAATATTTTATATCTACCTTCAAAGTAACTTAACTTTTATTCTTATTTATGTAATCATTACAAAATATTTTTTTTTAGTTTACAACGCCTTGTTGACCGTTTTTTTCCTTATTTCGATGAATAAAATAAATACCATGAAAACGAAAACGAACTTTTACAAATATAAACTAATGAAATGTTCGTGGCATGGCAACTAATGAAATGTTCACCATCCCTAGAGTTAAAACCTCTTTTGCCCAAAGGCAATATGCTTATTTGGCTCCCATTACTTACAATGGCGTGCCGACTTCAATAAAGGTAAAGGTAGGAAAACCATTTAGATAGTCGATTGGAGTGTAGTTGTTATTGCGACAGGATTGTGAGTACTTGGATTTTCAGGACCAATGACGAGTGAGAAAGATTTGTGTGAGCTCGTGAGTGTGGGTTTCTTCTTGTTGTTTTAATTTTGGTTGTTTTTGTATTTGTGTTTCTGTGTATTTTTTGTTTTAATTAAAAATTTTATTCTTATGATAGTGTGCGGTATATTGTGGGATGAATATTTTTGGTCTTTCTGGAGTGATGATGTGTGAAGAGTTGAATTTCGCAAGATGTTTCCAGTTGTAGTTAAGTGTCACTGTTTGTCAGGTTGATGAGAGCGTGCAACGGGGTTTTGTTTTTGTGTAATCAAAAATCGGAAAGAAGTATCGATTTATTTTTTCATGCTAAATATCCTCAGTGAGATACAGGCACAAGCCTAGTTTACTGGGGATACGACAAATGAAAGGCAACAAACCCAGATCCATTAAAATTGTATGTCCAAATCAAATAACCTGTTTTTTTGCAAATTGTGTATATTTCTTGTCATGTGTAATAACAAAAAAAAATCATTCTATAGGGCGTAAATTTTATCACGAATTATTCCGCCCCCCTCGTGAAAACCGATTTGTCATAATCATTTTTTCACAACCCCATAAGATGTCACAACCCCATAATTGAATTTCCGGTGACGTCGTATACTGTTATACGTCGTATACCGGTGACGTCGTATACATGTGGAGTATATATGTATATCTCAGCATATTAGAACCAAAATTGATGTATGTGAGTAAAACGTAAACGCTGAAAAAATTGAAAGACGGCGTGCACTGAGGAATAGACCCTAAAAGTCGATTTTGTCTTTATCAAATAATGGATTGTTCTGATCGATTCAGGAGGGTGGGTTTTTGGAAGTTTTTATCACAGTATGTAATTATATATGAACATTTATATACTACACTATCTCATAAGCCGAATCTGTTACTATAACTTATCAGAAGGTTTATAGGAACTACCTTTTAGTTTGTCATCCCTTGGTAAATATTCTGCGGTTTTCTTATTTAATTACTCAAAAGTCATATAAATTTGGTCTGGGCATTTCACACATTAAGCTGGAATGTGCCAGACAAAAAGTCACCAGTCGTAATAATTTAATTTCTAATTTATTAGGGATTTCATACAACAAAATCGAATTCTGAAATATGTGCTGTGTAATGTTTTTTTTTCCATACTTGTATATTTTTCTGGATAACACAAAATTACTTACAAACCAGAAAAACACGTAAAAGACAAATTAATTATCACAATTCCACGGTTGGTTTCCTTTTTGTCACCTGTCAGTCTGTATATTACGTTTATGTACAAATTATATTTTTCAAAGAACAAACGGTGTCAAATATCAGTTTTGTTGAAATATTTCGTAAAAAAGGAAGCTTAAAAAAGTACTTTATTGTATCAGTCAGGTAGGCATTTCTTGATATTGCTTGAGTTGAGGATATGTAGTTTAGAGCTCCATTGACTTTGTTTTCTATTGCAACTTTCTTAAAAAATAACTCCTTCGTTGCAGCGTTAAGCATCTACCATAGATATTCCAAAAGGTCAAATGTAGTTCATTAAAGGGTAATGCCCTCAATAAATGCCCATTACCCGTAACGTGCAAAATAGAAGGCACAATACAAAGTGGGCAATCAGGGTAATTGACGTTGATGCCATCGTAGATGACTGTGCAGGATAATTTGTGATTGGTTTTTCCTGTTATATGTATATATAGGACAGGGACCTTCAGTACTTGCAGCTTGTCTGCGTTTTTCTTCTCCGTTGAGTACTCCTGATAAATAGCAACAGTTCTATGCCATTTGGGTCATGCTGTGACTGTTTGCTCCCAGTTGTGCTGAGCATTAACTCCCTTATAATTAATAGAGTGTCAAGGTGCATGGCCGTGTGGTAACGCAATGGACTTCCGTGCGGAAGTTCGTTGGTTCAAACCTCGCGCTGTAATACTCCCCTCGAATGATACAAGTATTTTTTTCCGCCTATTATTCGGAGGTATAAGTATACCTATGACTTCGATCATATCTATTATTTCGAAAAGATAAAAATAAAATATACCACTGTGATCTGATCGTCTCACTTCAGTGCGCCATTGGATCCAGTACAGCGGTATGGTCGGTGAGTTTGCTGGTATGCAACGCCGTACTCAGTTAAACAAATGACAAACGACTCCATGGCACAGTTTTGCTTTCCAACTGAATTGACGTTGAAATGGCGAGATGATCCTAGACTACGAGGCCCTGCACCGAACGAAAGTAGCAGAGTGCATACCTTTACCATAAATCATTATGCTTTTGTTGTATATAATACAACCTGGTGGCTTGATTGTCATATGCCAACTTTCATAATGAACTAGAAGGGTGCAACACAGCGTCAAAGTGTAAATTTGACTGGAACCTTATAAAAATGTGCTACCATTGGAAATCCAGTCCGTAACCCCATGCTTGAAAGACAATATGATAAAAGACCAAACATTGTATTTGATCAATAAAATACATCAAGGTTAGCACTAATACATCACTTTGTACCATCAGTTTGAAATAATGTACAATGGTTTTATTGGCAAGTGGAATGCGCCGTTGGTTTGTTGATAGAAATGAGGGGAAATCACTGAGTGAGAACTTTGTTAAGAAATGGATTAACCTTTACTGAAGAACAATGAGTTAGATTATTAACTTGTTTAGTTGAGTTTATTAATTTCATTATAAAAACACAGGCTGTGCTCAGGGCTGTCAAATACCAAATTTAACGAATTAATCAAAAGGTGTTATAAAACAATGAACATGTAACATTCACGAATGTGTTAAATGCTTGCTTTCTTTTCGTTATAAAGCAATGAATATGTAACATTCACGAAAGTGTTAAAAAGTTTACTTTTTTTTCATTATAAAGCAATGAATATGTAACATTCACGAAAGTGTTAAAATGCTTACTTTTTTTTCGTATTCTAAGGTCTGAATTATTTTTTATAAAAAAATTATAATATAAAGTAAAATTTTGCACAAATCGACCTTCTTTATTTATTTAACACTTTTATTGCAAATAAAATCTAGCGGGCTTATTGCCAGGCGGCAATCTCTCCATACCATCCAGACAAAAATTAATGAAGCAAGTTACATTGTCACAAAAAAATATCTAGAATAGGCTCTAAATTCACAGTTCGCCATAGCACGTATAGGTTATACTTCCGTATGGGAAAGAACAACAATCCTTGCACACTTGCTCGACTAGTATTGTTACCTAGCGAACTCTTTTACTAGACTGAAACTTTTATTGGAACAATTGGGAATTGAGCCCAAAACATTCGGGTGGAAGTTAAGCATCTTAATTATCATACCACGAAGGTCATTGAGTAACTCAAGTAACATTCATAAAGTATCAAAATGTGCCTATTCAGCATGTTATATTACGTTTATTTGAAGTTTGCTTCCTTCTGTAGCTAAAAATATTTAAGCAACTTGGTTTCGGGGAAAGCAGTCAAACTCAATTTAAAGGGGCTTTGAACGTCATAAGTAAAATTTATAGGAAAGAAAAACCAAGATTCCCCGGAATGGAAAAAACCATAAAGATCAGCGAAAATCAAATAAAATTACCATTCACGGAGAAATAAGGACTATTAAAGTTTTCTACTGAGGTGGGTTGGCCTCATTGAGATAATAAGTTGTCAAAGACTCTAGACGAAAAGAAACATATATGTATTATATGTATAGAGATCGAGGAAGAGGTAGACGACCTTGGTAACTTAAGGGCTGTTAACACGCTCGTCTTTTAACCAGGGGGCTGGAGGTTCGATCTCCGTTGAAATTCCGTTTTTTTTTAAAGGATATCAGTTTAGTTTTCCCTTAAGAAATCTTTAACGTGTTTCTTGTTGGTCAGGTTGTACCACATACAACGGAAATATTATTCAATATCACAATGATAGATAAGGTATAACAAATTGGCAGGATGTTGAAGAGGCACAGGTTTGGATATATAAGCGAGCAGTTTTAATCACTCTCTCTACCCCGAAAGAGTCATAGTAGGATTGTGTATATGTAGGCATACTTATTTTTTATAATTATTGAGCATATCAACCCTTTTTGTCACTCAATGTATTATAGACGAACTCATGGCCTAACTACTATACTAAGGAAATTCTAGGATGGGTCCTTTGACAGTTGACAAATTTGCCCCAATACAACCTTGTAACGACGTTCAGTAGTTTTAATTATTTTATCAACTTTAATATAAGCCTCGATTCTAATAAATAGCAAGTTATTTAGGTAAATACATTACATAAAACTAATAATAATGACAAATTAATACATCTCGTTACAAATTAGCAAAAATGTGGCAGTTTATTAAAATCAAATAATATTTGGTGACGTTTGTCAAAAGTCACTACGTTAGTCTGCATTGGCTAGAGATGGGGTATTCGATAATTGGATTTTCTATTTTTTATACCTAACATTAAATATTCGTAATTAGTATTAATTCATAGTGGATCTTGGCCTATTTAAATATAGATACAAATCATACAATACATTAGAAAGTCAGTATGATGAAAAGTAGAAATTAAAACGTCGATTTATAAAAAAACTGTTCGATTTGTAAAAAACAAACTATTTTTACTCATCACTTTGAGACATGACGTTTAAAACGCCACACGACCCATCCTAGATTTTCTGAACTATAGGGTTCGTTTCTTTCTCCCAGAGGTTCAATTTCGATGCTGAATGGGAACTAAAAAGAGCCTTCGTCGGGTTAAAAGCTCGTTATTATTATCTCTTCATATTAACGATACCAAACTTCGAGTGGCATGCATATATCAATGTTACTACGTGGGAAGGCTTACATAATTTTTTTTTTTAAAAACCAAAATCTTTTTCTATCAGCTTGTCAAGCTATTTAGGATTTGTCCGAAATGTTAATAGGGTCAATTTAAAATTTACCCAAGGTTCCTGTTGTCAGCATTTTTCATCCCTTACTTAAAGAGCCACCGTTGGTTTTTGAAATTGATTTAATTATTTTTATAAAAAAATATATTCGTTTCCTAAATAATAGCTTGATATTTAAAAAAATGAAAAAAATATAGTTATGTATCAGAAAGCATTGAACTTTTCTAATAAAATACGTAAATTTAATTTTTTTTTCATACACATATGACTGACTACCAGTTTATTAATTTAATTAAATAAAATTTTCAATAAATAGAAAAACACTTATTTCTTTTGAAAAAAGTTTCTTGTAAGCAACACAATGCTCAAAGCCTTTCATGTGCAAAAGTCAGCCGAGATTTTTTTTTGTTTGGTGTTCGGCTCTTCTTGGTTGACATATTTACAGCTACACAAAAAAAAACAATATCATCCCCATACCTGCACCCCATAACAAAACACCGAATAAAATAATGATTTTCAGTCAATTTAGTTCTTCAATATATCAAATAAAAATGCATATGTTTGATTAGCCGTTAGGGGGGCCACCTGATTGCACATATTGTATATCTGTTCTTTTGTTTAAAATAATTTTGCCTTTTAAATCCAAAAGTTTATTAACACTGTATTATTGTTACTGTAAGTTAATAAATGTCCTATCATACTTGTGTATTAAAATATGATATTAAATGACAACATTTAATAAACAACAGGAAAAAGACAAAACAACTTATTCAACTTCTTTTGACATGACTATCAAAATTACGAAAAACATTCTGAATTCTAATATCCATGAGAACGATTCATTTCTTGACGTTTATGATATCTGAAACTTCAAATCATCCGCACTATTATAAAATGGCAACATTTCATTCAATGATGACTAGACTGAATATGATGCTATTGAACGAGGATGACTGGACCAAAGAATTATTAATAATAAAACAAACAGCGAAAAATAACGGGTAACGAAAAACATCCATGAGAACGATTCATTTTTTTTCACGAGAACGATTCATTCAATATCCATGAGAACGATTCATTTTTTGACGTTTATGATTTCTGAAACTTCAAATCATCCGCACTATTATAAAATGGCAACATTTCATTCAATGATGACTAGACTGAATATGATGCCATTGAACGACGATGACTGGTCCAAAGAATTATAAACAATAAAACAAACAGCGAAAAATAACGGGTAACGAAAAAAGTAACACTCAATGTACTTAAGAATAAATCAACGAAACAACCAATTTAAATCCATATTTACCTCAAAACATAGTTGACTGGCGGAGACAATTTGACGAGAATTTTACATGTTGGTGAAATATTTTGACGTTAACTTATCATACAGAAATAATAAGACTTGCATGTTACACCAACAATAATACTGCGATACTAGAAGCACTAAGTTTATATGCTCCCGTTCAGTATTGCCGTGCTAGAAATCACCTTCAATTCTACATACCAACTTACGGGACGAATAACATGGCTAAGCACTCAGTCACGCGTTGTATAGAGATATTGAACCAACTGGGTGACACTGTGGATATATTCTCGGCCCCGCCTAGCAGTATGAGAAGAATCCTGGCTTATGTTCTTCCTTGCAAATAAGCTTATTAATAGCAGATCCTCTTTGTGTAACATAAGAAATCCGTGCAAAGTAGTAATTAAAAAAAAAATAACACCAAAGACACATATGTTGAGAGTGATAAACACATAACAAAGATACATTTTGTGAAAGAACATAATTATGAGTATATTAGAATTACACAAAGTAGTGTAGGCACTAGAATAAATTTTCAGAATTTGCAAACCATATTAAACAAACTTATGATTATTTCAAAGAAAGTTAAGATTTTACAAACGTGTCTTAAGTTAAAAGATACAAAACACCATTAACAAAAATGAACAATTTAATGATTAATCAAAGAAAGCAAAATGGTTTACCCCAATTAATCAAAGAAAGCAAAAGGTTTCACTCCAATTAATCAAAGAAAGCAAAAGGTTTCACTCCAATTAATCAAAGAAAGCAAAAGGCTGCACCCCAATTAATCAAAGAAAGCAAAAGGTTGCACCCCAATTAAAAAAACTTTTTAGGTCAATGGATCACATACACTTCCGTTGTAACATGCTACTCGTTTGACCTAAACGCTACTCTCGTAACAAACCGGGATCACTCCACCTAAAGAGAGTCTCGGGATAGGAAGTATTAAAACGTGTTTTGGGAACCCAATAACCCGGGATCAAAGGCAAACGTTCTGCCAATTAAATCAAAGGTAATATGCTATCGATGTAAAATTACTCAAAATATTTCTTATTACACGTATCTTGTTCTACATTGAACAAAAATATATCTACCCTACAAAGCATACTAGTTCTACATGGGGGCGTATGCCGTGGTAGTCTCTCTGGGTGGCAAGGCGTTCACTGAACCGTGCCCCAATTTGGGAAATTGCCGCGTCATATTAAGCGTGTCAACACAGGGGATTGTTAAGATTATTTGCGCAATTACATTATGTACTGGTTGTTGTCTGTTCAGCCAGAAACCGGAACATTTCCTGAATAAAGAGGTTTTCATAACTCGTGCTCGCATTAATGACGTATAAACACCACCTTTCAATCAAACACGTGTCACATACCTGTATATACCATCACGCCATTTCCCTAATGATGTAGGCAGATAACACAGAGCGCCCCACGTCCTATCATTATGTACACATTTAGTTTCTTCTACATCTATATAATTTCTACGATTTCTGCAACTTTTTTAAAATACATTTAATATATGCTACTTTTGTTGGTCTTTTTCCACCACGCCTTCCACTCAAATTTGCACTGTATATTAGTTTTGTCAGACTTTTTTCATTACTTTGTTCTACGCGCTCAAACCATGTCAGTCTTTTTTTTACTTTTTCTCAGCACATCAACTTTGTATATTATTTATAGTTAAGGCATTAACATTGTGGAGATTTAAAGACATTGTAATTTGTTTTATTAAACACTGTTTATTCCTCTTTTTGTACGGTATAACCCTACCGGTTTCAAAGCTTTCACCTCATCATCAGGGGAGCGCAAAAAGGACTGAATTATGTTCGAACTGGTACTGAGATACACGCTTTTAACGGTAAACATTCGGGCTGGGGACTGGGGGCTGAGGGAGGCACGGGACGACCTCGGCGAGCAGCGGAGAGATTCTTGGTATATATGTGTTTACCAGATGTTCACCTTTCAGTAGTAACGGAAATAAATGAGACAGATTAGATGCCCTATACATTTCTAAGTCAGTGCATCGAGGTGAACATCTGACCAACACATATATACCAAGAATCTCTCCACTGCTCGCTGAGGTCATCTAATGCCTCCCCCAGCCCCCAGTCCCAAACCCGAATATTTACCGTTAAAAGCGTGTATCTCGGTACCAGTTCGAACATAATTCAGTCTTGTTTGTGCTCCTCTGATGATGAGGTGAAAGCCTTGAAACCGGTAGGGCTATACCGTTACAAAAAGTGGAAAAAACAGTGTTTGACAAAACAAATTACAGCATCAACTTTATGTTAACATTCATCTTTGATCACTAAAATTTGTGTTATGTTATTGTTTCCCCGTGTATTCTTCTCAGTTCATACATTTTTACAGCATTTATTCGGCTCTTTTCAATCCACATCCACGTTTCATTCCCATATATCAAAATAAGTACAAAAATACTGGTATGGACCATATTCTTAGAAGTGTTTAATACTTCGTAGTTTCAGTATATGTTTGTCGCATGCGATATTATTTTAAAACACTTTTATCGAAGCCAAAAAAAAAATGTTAAGTTTAGACAATTCACCTTGTTGAGAGTGTTTTGTGAAAGTTGTTATTACAGCTATATGAAAAACCATTTTTCACATATTATAAATAGGGGCTGATTTATTCTTACTGAATTAGATAATCTCCATAGCTTAGTTGGTAAGACGCTTGACTTAAAACCGGGGGTTTCAGGATCGATTGCAGGTGGTAGCCAAAATAATAATTAAAAAAGTGTACCAGTCTGGTGAACGAGTTAGTTTGGTAACAATACTTGTGCGTGCTCGACTTGTTGCACAATAGCTAGTATTGCCAATACAAGCGATGACGAATCGCGAGTTCCGTGTCTTCTCCAGTGGTTTTTAACTAATGGGGCCGAAGGTTCGACTAATAGGTCCGAAGACAAATTTGTCTATTCAAAATGTTTAAATCTCCAGTGTACGTACCTGTCATGTGATTGCATTATAACATACTATATTTATATTTATGACTTTTACATGCATCCCAAGATAATTAAACATTTTTTCTCAATTAGTTTCTTGCAAACCTTTCATTGAATTTTTTATACATACGTGTATTATTTTGATATTTATTTTAATGAATAATTTATATCTGATAAAAAACATTTTTCTTAACTAGTAAATGCTCTACCAATAATGATATTAAGAAACTAAAAAATACACCAATTAACAATTTAAGAAAAAGGTATATTTATAACATATTTTAGGGCATATTAATGTTCCAATATGATAGCTGCTACTTGATTCATTTAAAAGTTTTTTAGTTTCTTTATTTTTGCACTGTGACCGACGTAGAAACTATAAAAATTATATGATTAGTAGGCATGAAACTCGCAGTAGGTAATTGCACTTGTTGATAACATTACCGCACGTGAAAAGACAATAAGACTCGCACACATGCTCAGCGCATGTGAGGTATTGTTCCTTTGCCGTTTCTTTTACTAGACTGAGACCCTTTTATTAATTTTTTTGAGTACCATCGAAAACTAACCTGAAGCTCCCGGGTTGAGTTCAAGCGTCTTTCTAACTAGGCCACGGAAGGTGTCCAGGTCGATGTCATCTCAATGGCTCTAAATCCGGAGGCTCGATTACTGGAACCGAAGAAAAAATGTCTCCCGGCTACGTCCTTTAGTATGTTTGAATCACCGATTTGAATATGTTGAAGGATATTATACGAAAAATATACCATTTGGACTTTAAAATAATCCAGTAATTCCTAAAAATATGCCTAATTGAATATAAAAAATACGAGTATTCTATTTTACAATAAAAAAGTATGAGAAATTAAACTGTATTTTACCTCTCATAATGTAATTTTTTTCCTTCCGTTGTAGTTATGATATTTTTAAGAGATGGCAGGTTTTTATTGTATGTACCTACAGAATATTTATTTTGGGGTGACGTTCAATTACTCATCCGAGTCTCATGCGTGTTACGTTATTTTTATTGTCATTTGAAATCGATATTGCGGCCACCGAACACGTTTTTTTTTGTGGTTTTAAATTTGACATTATCGTGAGCTTAATGGTTGGGGTATTAAAATACGTTGTTTCTAAATAATTTAATATCTATATTTCGCACGAAATCTACATTTTAATTTAGTTTTTTTGTTACTAGACCTACAATTAACCAATTTTTATGTCCATAATATAACGACGAAGCTTTCAAATTTATCAATTATTAATACAGTAAACTTTAACTTTTATTTATTTTATTTTATTTTACATTTGATATAGGTTTAACTGAATAACAAAATTTAAATGAAAATAAAACAATATATGAAAAAAATTAAATACATAACATAATTATTTTAAAATTATTAAAATATGAACCATGATTAGTCACGCTTCTCTTTAAAAAGCTCAGTTATCCTTCAAAATGTATTATTGAGCTAAACCCTCAATTTTGCCATAAAGTTTTGTAAATTTTCTCATAAACCTGGAAGAGTTCAAACGTTCCAGGCAGTTTGTCAATTAACAACCAATTTTAATATTTACAAACAGGTGTGTTTGTAAATATTCTAACTTAACTCTTAAGGAGTAATAACTAATTAATCCCTTAAAAATGATGTGTCAAGTCAAGGGTAAAATCCATATTTCCTGGAATAAAGAAGATTTATAAAATACTTAAAACAATATGACTTTTTGTCGAACTTTTAACTGATAGAATAAAATAAATTCCATATTTTTCCACGAAATTTTAAAATTCATCAATATAAATGAGACCGTCATATTTGAAAGTTTTAGCTGATACAAAGTTATTTCTAAAAAATTATAAATTAATTCTTGCCTGTAATAAGAAGCATGAAAAAATATTTATATCATTTCCGAAACCATCCACACAAAAATAAAAAGACAATTTATATAACGTGTCACACCTCTTTCCTATTTTAAAAAAACAATATTAGGATTTTCAGATTTCAATACATAAATCAGTTATAACACATAACCATCATATGAGGTATGACACGCCCGTTCAGCTCCGCCGGTTTCTTAAAGAGGCAAGAACTCTTTAGATCTCAGGGGTTTGTTGGATTCCCTTAACTCTGAATAACTCTCTCTCACTTTCAGCAGGACAAGGCGACACAATTAAACAAGTATAATTTTAAATGAAACAGTTTATTATATTATGAAAAAAAAAGAAAAAAAGAAAAAAATATAGAAAAAAAAAACTTGACGAATGTCAAGAAAAAGTTTAAAATTGGCTAGAAAGACGGTGTAGTATTTAGCAAGGGAGATTTCAATAACACTTTGAAATTACTTTGATCGGTGGGTTTTAACGTGGGGACGAAATCCAACATTAAGATAAAAGGAATAATATTCACCGATAATTGTAATTGGGGTCCTGGACTTCTGCGATATACGAGGAAAACTAGTCTGGCTGTCTTCCGTACAAACACTGTTTCTGGAGAGACGTCCTAACCGTGTCGTATCTGGTGGCACAAGAGACCTCCTCGTGAAATTTCTGGCCTTTTATACCCACCACGCGAGAAAGAGAAGCTACGTTTCTTTGTCACTAAATAAAATACTATAGCCGCCGGCTAGACCCGAGATTATTTGAAGGACAATTGATCGGTATTTCTTTACAATCCGGGATGTAGTTTTACGACCCGAGCCGACCACCTAAGTTGGCAGTGCAATATTCCATTTGTATAACCAAAACAAAGTTGAATTTATTATAGACCCTTTTTCCTAAACAAACAATGACCATGGAATTCTTTACAATCCGGGATGTAGTTTTACAACCCGAGCCGACCACCTAAGTTGGCAGTGCAATATTCCATTTGTATAACCAAAACAAAATTGAATTTATTATAGACCCTTTTCCTAAACAAACAATGACCATGGAATTCTTTACAATTCGGGATATAGTCTTGTACTCCAAGGCGGTGACCACTTAAGAGAACCTTTTCTTTTATTGACTTAATCTTAGCGACAGTATTAAAAATATACTAAATTATTTTGTTTCGAGACACATGTTTCAGGAAGCATGAAATGTCGGGAATTTAATATCGGGGATGTGAACTATGCAATTTATCAAATACAGTCCTGACAAACGCCATGATTACCTTTAAATATTAAAAAGATTAAAATAAATTGAGTGCATGGAGTTTTATTGTATACTTTAAATTTTTAATTGTAACCTAATAAAGTTGTTACCTTTTTAATTTATCTTTTCTCTTTGTGAGTTACAAAAATGTTAAAAACCACTCAACCAGCAATTGCCAGTTTGGTTAGTTGAAAGAGATTGTCATAGACTGATAAATCAACCAATCGTACATTTGTGCGATGAAGGGATAAATAAATAAATAAAAAAATCGGTGTATTTTTTTAATAAGTGGGTTCTGTTTCTATTAGATGTTAACATACTCGTGAGTTGTGTCCGTTTTTTTTCAATGTACAAATGAGCACCAAAAGTAAAACAAAATGGTAAATGTTATACGTCATTCGAAAGAAAATTTTCTGCTCTACTAGATATTATGGTTAAAGCGGTCGTCATGAATAATATGGTTTAAGCGGTCCTCACCGAAGTCCACTGGACGTCCGGAACGCTCCATGTCTTTCAGGTCGAAATTACCGACTTTGAAACGCAAAAACCATCGACGAGCTGTCCTTTAATTCATAGCATCTTCACCGTACACTTTGCAAATATTGCGAACAGCTTTGGCAGCTTTATTCCCTCGATTGAACGCGAACAGAAGGAGATGTCGAAAATGCTCACTTTCGTTTACTTGACATTCCATTTTGAAAGCTTGTAATCAAATAAAATAATATATGTAACGTAAAAGCAAACACAATATCTTGTAGAGCAGAAAATTTTCTTTCAAACGACGTATAACCTATATCATTTTGTTTTACTTTTGGTGCTCATTTTTAAATTGAAAAAAAATGAACACAACTTATGTTAACACCCAATCAATACACGTGTTTTTTTTAAATCCACAATAACTATTTTATAACTATTTTATATGCTGTTGTTTAAGTAAGCGTTCACATTTAACTTAATGTGATTTAATGTTTCAACTGAAAAATTACACATGATTGAGAAATGTTATTTGACCTGAAAAATGTAGGTTTATTGATAGTAACATAGTATGTACATTTATAAACAATCCTGAAATTGTATATGTAAGAGGGGAGGTCAAATAGTTCGCGGAATAAAGAGGTTAAGGGAGGACGCATTAGTGTGCATGTTCCAATAATATGACTCATTATTAGTATATTTACAAGTTTTTATATAATTTTGATAGCATTGTTTAAGACATCGTCGTAAGAGGATGTCAAACGTCTATAATATCATAGTATGAAAAAAATGAGTATCGCGCCGTTATTAAGTTTCTCACAAAACAAGGGAAAGCACCTTAAATAATTTTGAAAGAGATGTTAACGGTTTACGGACGCTGTTATTCTGAAAAAAAAAAACGATGGTTTACAAGTGGCATAGTCTTAATACGCAAGGGAGATAATCGATTAAATATGACCTCCGACCAGGACGGCCTGGTGAGGCCACTAAAGCTGGTGAGGACAGTTAAAATTGTGTGGTCACTAAGACCACATAAGTTTAACTGTCATATGTTCGTGATAAAAAAGCAAGGGAAAAAATATTTTCAATTCAATTAATAAGGAAAGGAAATACAATAAAACATCACTTCTTGTTTTGTATTATATACGAGGCGTGTCCAGAAAGTAAGTGTACTGAGGCTCTCACGACCTGATGGATTTTATTTTCGACATGTTGGTTACACTTCCGTGTAGCCTGACCCTTCCCCTCCGCAACGAGACCGGTTCGAGGTCAGTACGTTGAGAAGTGTCGACGCGATAACACGTTTCGTGAAAAATGTAAATCCAATCTCCCGCCAAGTGCGAAATACGCGGCGTCATCCGTTATCTCGTTTGGAAGGGAAAACCTCCGGTTGAGGTTTATAATGAGGTGAAAACAGCATATGGTGATAAAGCTATGAATCGTACGAGTGTGTACAAGTGGTGTCGTGAGTTTAAAAACGGTCATACGTCTGTGCATGATGATCAGAGGAGCGGAAGACCTTCAATTGTGACTGACGAAATTGACGAAATTGTTTTGGGACTGTCAAGGCCTAATTTTAATTGAATATATGCCTCAAGGGGAGACCATCAACTCTGCAAGATACTGTGAGACCCTAAAAAAATTGCGGAGGGCGATTCAGAACAAGAGGAGAGGCATGCTGACAAAGGGAGTCTGCCTGCTGCACGACAATGCAAGACCACACACGGCCAACGCCACGAAGGAACTGCTCGCCTCGTTTAAATGGGATGTCCTGAACCATCCCGCGCATTCCACTGACCTAGCACCTTCAGATTACTATCTCTTTACCTTCCTGAAGCTGCACATGGGTGGAAAAAGGTTTTCAACCGACAGGGAGGTAAATGAGGAGGTGGAGAAGTGGACGGAGGGGTTGGCGGGAAACTACTTCGAGGAAGGCATCAAAAAGTTGATACCCCGCTTCACCACCTGCATTGAGAGGAATGGCGACTATGTCGAAAAATAGCTTACAAATTTACTACGGTAACCACGTAATTTTTTTGTTGAAATAAAAAAAATTGTAGCCTCCAAAAATTCAGTACACTTACTTTCTGGACTTACCTAGTATATGCTAGAAACTTGTCTCGATGGTTTTATATTAATTTAATATCTCATCACTCACTTTACTATTACGCTTGTTCCAAGATTCCACTTTACAGTTAGCAAAACCATATTTCCTTGGATTATTGTGGAATTTACAATAGTTTTGTACGTTTATAGTTTCAACTGATGCCCTCTCAAATGTGTTTAAGTTAAAAGAAAATTGTTTTTTGTGCATTTCATAAAATAACTTATTACACAGTATTTTGAAAAATAATGTTTAATGTTAGTGTAAGTAAGGCTTCCAACTAACCGTCTAACCGTCTAATCCGTTTAATAACACGATAATGTTAGTGTAAGTAAGGCTTTCAACTAACCGTCTAATCCGACTAACCGGTTTTTGGATATTTTTACATCTAAGAAACCGATTAAGCAAAAATATTCATAACCATATAGCATTTTTTTTAAGGAGAAACACAATCTTTGACACGCCGTGCTTCAAGATATGACCAAAAGCTACACCAAAATATATAAAAAATATTGTATTTTATAGCCCTTTCGTTGTATATAGTACAACTTGGTGGACTTATTGCCATGTTGCAATTTCTTCCGACCAACGAGAAAGATGTTAAAGAGTTATTAAGTGAATATCAGATTGAACTCATTTTTATAAAAAAACATGGGTTCCAACCTCCGAGTTGAGAGACAAGCGTCTTACCAACTAAACCACGGAGGTATAAATACGAGTATGTGATTGAATATTTTTTTTAATTTATTTTACTATAACCGGTTAACCGAATGAAAATAAACGATTTTCGCTTAACCGGTTATTTTGAAATTGTCAAAATAATCGGTGAGTAAAGCTCTAAGTCTAAGGCAGGTAGGCACATGTATACAAGCACGTTACTATACATCCAAGTATCCCAACTTAGCTGCCGCGTGGCAAACGAACTGCGATTGAATGTAATTTATATTTAAAGAGGACCGAGAAGCCGAGGGTAACGAGGGTAGACAATGTGTAAAATAATTTGAAGAAAAATGTTAAATTCGTGGAATGGAATTGAAAAAAAAAAGACATAAGAAATGTCAAATTTGTTTCTCTCATTTTCATTTCTTTGATATAAAAATATGCTAAAAAGAAAAAATAGAATTGGCAATATCAGTTCCAAACGTATTTCAATATATTAAAAAGTAAAACTTTTAATTGGGATCGGTTTCTTACAAAAAAAAAATTTTTTTTTAATTTTTATATATTTTATGATTGCTGAAAGATTTGCGGAAAAAAATAATCGAGTAGTATGGAAGGGATGGAATTTTCATGAAACTTAGATAAACGAAGCAATAAGTGAAAAGCGTACAGTCAAATTTGGATAGAGGAAAATTCGAAGTCCTTAATAAAGTACATACTTCTTTTTTCCTAGTCTTGGGTGACATTTGAAAATTTATTGATTTACTTTTTTCCTTTCATCTGTTTTTTAACGTGAAGTATTTTATTTTTTTTCCCTTTTGGAAACAACGTTTGAACTTTTGTATGTTATTTGTCAGGTTGGTTTATAGAGTTTACTGTAAAACATACTTAAAATAAAATGTCTTATAAATAAATAAATTGTTCAGTTCAGATTCATCCCACCTTGACGCACGCTCTATTGGGTACGAAATTAGTCCCCATCCAGCGCGATCTACACTAGAAGATCAAAATCTTCTTTATTTTTTGGAGCTGGACGTCACATAGTGATGAAGAAGGAGCCGTCCAAAGGATGTCCTTTTCCAATAATGTCACACCTGAGTGTGAGAAGAATAGTTGTGACGACCGGTTTATGGTCCGACATCACGGGAAAAGGGAAATGACTAAGGCCTCGGCCACACAGGTAGGAGTCTCGCATGGTGCATAGGGCTACGCATCGAGCTATGTGTCATATCCTAGCGAACAAACGCACCGCATACTATCGCAATGACTACACTGCACGCTTCGCACCACGCTACGTGACGATTAGTCACCTAGTGAGTCTCGTAGTGAACAGACGTGTTGGTTGATTTTATTGTGTCATCAAATGATTTTACTAGATGCAGGAAGTTTTAATAGCAGCTGTGTATAAAAGGGAGCCTTTGTAGAACCCATCGAGCAAATTATACAAAAATTTACCTGTAATAAAATCACTTTGGAATGAAGTTGCACAGGAAGTAAATATAAATACTCGTATTTATTTATTTTTTCAAAACAGGCTTAGCCCAATTACTTTGAAAAATACTAGACATTAAAAAAGAAGAAAAATTACATAGAATTTTTTTTTAAAATTATATAAAATAAAAAATAATGCATATGCATACATACGAGTATATACACACAAACATATGATACACATATATTCACAGTCACTTAAGTATGTTGATGAGTGTGTTCTAACGCGCTCAATCTAAGAAGAAAATTTACTTCTGCTTGGTAAGTTGTGATGAAATTGGTTAGTTTTGAGAGTGGCATCTTTTGTTGATCGCTCCCAAATGTCGAAGGAATTTGTGCGAACCACTTTGGTGTGGCAATGCATGAAGTCACCTAGTCTATTAGTCAGGCAGCACCTAGCTTATCACCTAGCGAAGCACTTTGGTGTGGGCTTAGCATAAAGGCTGTCCGATTCAATGTGGGGGTTCCGAGAACACCTATCGGACTAAATACGGTGTGCTAGCTTAAACACTTTACATTCAATATTTAGAATTAAGTGTATTAAGCGATCCACATCCCATTTAACCCCATTATCGACTATCATAATTTAAAATCTAACTAACATTGTTAAGAGTGTATTCTATCTTCTCTTTTCTCTATACTTTGGGTGTTAGGTTTATAAAGTGCTACAAAAAAACACGTATGCATAGTAAGGTGTATAGACTGGTTAAAGCTCAAAATGTCTATGAAAATAGAATGAAATGGAGATAGGTTCTCTCTGCCAACTTCTATAGGGACTTGCATGATAGTTATAGTGAACATGATTTGTTTTATCTTACAGATAAATATTTTTACCTTTACTTTTAAGATTTTCTTCGATTTTAGTACGAATGCATTTTATTATCTTTTTATATCGAATCATATATATAGTAATATATTTTGAAATATCTTAATATTTTGATTTGAATATTTTGGTTTTATATTATGTAAGAAATAATGGATATTTATTTAGAGTAAAACATATTGTTTTAGTTCCAAAGCTGCGGTCTGAAATTTTTAAAAGTCCTCTTAAAGAATATGGTCAATAATATATGAATAAATTATGACTGAAGTGAAGGATATATTTATACTGTACTGTACGAAAACATTTAGTGAATTTATTGTAATATAATATTACATATATTTATTTCCTTAACATCTTTGTGTAAAACACTCAAATAAGATAAAGTATCTAAAGCTAACTTAAGTAACAATTTTCTCTTTGAAAACCACCTTAGTTCATTCATGTGGATGCTATGCTATACCATACATTGCCGGTGGTTTTACTACAGAGCTTTCATAAGCTAGAAAGCTTTCAGCTCTGAAACCGAGAAGCATATCGCTAATACAAATACACATTCTTACTGACTGCATAAAGCTTTAATGCAGTTGGGCTGCTAGCATAATGTTATACCATACACATAAAGAACCCTGCGTGGAAAGTTTTAAAATCTTTTATAGGATTTCTGAGCTCTCTTTAGAAATTCTGGAAAACAATGGAAAGGCGAATGCTCTCTGTTATAGAGGTCGAGCGGAGTCTTTTGTGTTATTTAAATGATCATTCGTACATTCAGTACAGTAAGATAATATTTCGTTCTTCTATTTAGTATTGCAGAGCATGTGTAACATATATATCTATTTTAATATTTCAACATTACATTGTTTTTTACACATGACAAGAAATATACGTAATTTGCGATGAAAAAAACAGGTTATTTAATTCAGACACACAATTTTAATGGATCTGGGTGTATTGCCTTTCATTTATCGTGTCCCCAGTAAACTAGACTTTTTCCTGTATCTCACTGAGGACATTGTAGAACTTAAAAATGCACTTGTGATAAATAAAATTAACTGTGCAAATTCCACAAATGCGATGTTATTATCGCAACTAGGATTTGTAGATCCTTTGCCGAGTTTTTTTGACAAGCAAGCATAACATGGATTTGAATACCTTTTTTCCCTAATGGATTTATGAAAAATGTTTGCGAGGTGGTATTTTGAATGGAAATATCGAATGAAGAACTAATATGTTTGGAAATATATTGATAACTGCTGATAATATTTTGAATTGTACACTTTCGTTGTATACAATACAACCTGGCGAGGTTATTTCCATGAGGTAAATATGTTTTTACCATCAAAATGTTCTAGCCATTCATATAGATATGGTCTAACCATCAACCGAGATTGGAACTCTTTTTTTAATCCGGATATCAACGGGGATTGAACCCGCAGTTCTTGGGTTAATAGATGCATATCTTAACAATAAGGTCACGGGAGTTGTATTTTATTTTTGAATTTCTTAATTTTCCTCTCTCTCCCTGGCTCCATCCCAACTCATTGTCTGCGAAGACTGTTGGGGTCAGCTCTCCTCGTCCTCAGGTTGTATGCTCTTCTGTCCCGGACTACGTCCCCCAGGCCGTGCCTCTGCATCAGGTTATCTTTTTGCACCACCCATGAATTTTTTGGTCTTCCTCTGGTTGTTACACGAGGAAGATCCATGGAGATTGCCTGGTTCACAATGTGATCGGGAGCTCTGCGTCCAACGTGCCCATACCATCTCAATCACCTCTCCTCCATTTGGCTGTTGATGTCTGTAACACCCAGGCTTCCACGAATGCGTGAGCTTCTTATTTTGTCTCTTAGGGACACACCTGCTGACCATCTTAGCATGCGCATTTCAGCAGTATCTAGTTGCCTAGAGTAAGAGTTATACATCGTCCAGCATTCGGAGCCATAGAGGAGTGCGGGTCTGACAATAGTTTAGTATACTTTTCCTTTTAACTTTTCTGGCATTTTCGGATCACATAGAACTCCCGTCATTGATCTAAACTTCATCCATCCCACACTAATTCTATGTGTTACATCTGCAGCACATCCTCCATCGCTATGGATGAGTGACCCAAGATACTTAAAGGAGTCACAATTTGGTAATGTTTCTCCATCCATTTGCATTACGGGAGTGACAGCATTTGTGTTCTCGAATGGTAGGTTTCTTAATTTTCCAAAACGTCTATTTTTATCCAGATGTTGAATTGATTTCGTAACTTTAAATAATGTTTAATATGCACGCATTTTATCATTTTAATAAAACGCAATTTCCTTTTCATATTTCTACATCTTCATGATAAAAAATGCTCATATTGTGATTTATGTCTTTCTTACCAAGCAGACATTTTTCATGGCTTTTAAGTTTATAGAACTTGGTTGTTCTTTTCTGTTCATACTGATAGACTTTGCCATTTACTACAAAACTGTATTCGGCTTTCATCCTTGTTACATCCGATATGATTCTAACAGAAATAAACGTTAAAAAATCTGCCAATTTTATTAAAAAGAAAACTCCTTGCCTTGTTTTAAAATATCCAGTTTAAATTATTTGTTTGTTTCCTTTCCTTATTTGATTTCTGGTAGGTTGAAAAAACATGCCACTGAGTCAAGTGTTCGTTAGATTGCTAAATTTTATTACTGTCCAATTTTTATTAAAAAGGGTGTATATTTTGGTTTTCAGTTAAGGCATCTTACACATATTTAAAATATGCAGCAATGTGTGCTTAAAAAATATATGAATTTCTTCTTATGTCATTTTCATTTCATTATTTTTTTTATATTTCTTCAATTCAATTTCACTACAAAAATATTTTTGTAAGAATGACTCACTGAAGTTGAACAAATACCGTTTTTTAACTTAGCTATACCTTAAGGGAAATACTGTTCATAGAAAATAAATTGTGTTGGGAATTCAATTTGAAAGAATTTCTTTTTAATCAAATTTAAAATTGTTTTTTTTCTGTCATTCGCACGTTATCAATCAATATTACATCTTTTAGTTTATTATTTTGAAAAAAATTAAATGAAACACGAAACAAAAATAAACAAAAATCCATCAATAAATTTAATGTATCAGCTGACAAAACAAATTTGACACATGACAAAAACGTCAAATATATTTTGATAGTTGAGATAGAAATGTGAAAAATTGGTTCCGAATATTTAATTGAAAAATAAATTAGGTGATAATAGAGGCTTATGCTAAAAATTTGAAAGCTTAATTCGTAAGCGTTATTTAGTATTCAAACGTTACATGGTTTTGGTTTTTATGTAGAAAGTATTTATATTAAATGTTATTGTGGATATATTAAATTGAAAAGAAGTTAGATAAAGAGTTAATAAACTACTGCTGAATCAAATGAATCATAAAATGAAAAAAATAAAGTTATACCCACGAATGAAAGAAGATTACACATGACATGATTGTTATAAGCACGAATAATAGAAGATTACACATGACATGATTGTTATAAGCACGAATAATAGAAGATTACACATGACATGATTGTTATAGGCACGAATGACAGAAGATTATACATTACATGATTGAATGTGGAGGGAGTCAAAGTTGTATACCATATTTAGAAAGTGTGGTGACCTTTCTCTTTACATGCACTGCAAGAGATACGGCGAATTGGTATGAACTCGTATGTTGGTATGATTAAAAGAATTCTTTTTAGTTACTTGAATTTATTGTCTGTAAATGTGTAAAAAGTTAAGCAGTTAATGCAATCAATATTGAAACCATGGAACTAGTATATACATATAGTATTTAAAAAAACCTTAAAACTTTCTAATACAGTTGTTCTATAGATTTACGACATCCTGTTATACTAATAGCTCAACAACTTTCAAGCTTTTTGCAGTCAGAACGAATATGTATTTTCATTATACTCATACATTTCGTTTTCAGAGCTGAAAGCTTTCTGGCTGATGAAAACTCTGTAGCGAAACTACTCGCAGTACGTCAAATATCATCCGTATGCTTGATATTTTATTGAAGACTAAAACAAGACTTTTGGGCTGTTTCAAATGGAACTATCTTTAGGAAGTTTATAAAAATTCGGTATGTACCGAGATAGATAGTTGTACTGATTTCTTATATGTATGCACAAAACAAGGCGTTTGCGAGAGTAGACCTCTCAGAACTATTTTAGGTGAAGAAAGGAGGATGTCAAGGCTGTACACTGTCTCTTGATTTATTTATAATAGACGATACAACTCTCATTAAGCCAACAATGGAGATGAGATGACTGAGCTCTTTCATAAACTTGAAATAGAGAACCTCTAACTAGTACTCGATATAAACAAAACTAAAACAATCGTTATCGTAGATCGAATCGAAACTCGAATAAGAAGTGCCTTATTAAGGAGTTACGAAGAAGTCAACGAGTTTGTTTACCTATATGCTCTCATTTTGAGGATTGGAGAATGTGAAACATATGTTATATATATCTGAAGACGAATTGGAATGGTATAATCAGCTGTAACAAGCCTTAAAAATATATGGACTAACTGGTTTAATTCATAAAAATCAAAATCGTCTTGTTAAGTCTCGAAGTATTCTCCATACCGCTAAATGGAGAGGACACATCAACGATAAGAAAGAAACATGATAAATGTCTTCAAGGCGTGGTATTAGAGGCGGATGCTCCATATGCCATGGACCGCAAGGAATACTATTGCCCCTTTTAGCCAAGAATATGAGATTCCCAAAAAGACTTTTAACAACACGTAGAAACATAATTCTAACGAACTGTGAGCATGTTGCTCGAAAAAATTAAGAAAGTCTGGAGAAGCTAGTGATCATGGAGACTGAGAGCAATAGTGTGCTGGAGGAATGTGTCCATTGAGATGGATGGATTAAATTAAGGAGTTAACAGGATTATTTTTAAGCGTTGCATTCAACATGGTTTAAGACGAGCACGCAATGAAGAAGAAGAATAAATCTTGACCTAACATGGTATTAAATAATGAAAGAGGAGTTTATATAATTTTCTAGAAATTGGAAGATTTTTTTGAAGACGTAGTGAAAAAATATATTCCTATGTTAGTCGGCCTGGAAGTGGACCGAGGGACACGTTGATGAATTCACTTGACCAATATCATCACCACCTTTACAACTTAATTCTTAATCATCACCATCTCGCTACGTCTCTATTGGGGTACGCTGAAAAGACATATTTCCATTGCATTACTTCTTGGTACTTATATTTCACTACTGTCACGCCCATACACTTTCTCATGCATAGTCTCCTATTTAAAATCTTTTTCAGCTTTCTCGCTTTTAGAATTTTATTCCTTTGACCATGTTGCTATTTTACAGATATTTCCAAACTTCTCACGCCTTATTCAACTCGCTCGTTCCTTAACTTCTATATTACTCGTATAAATTATTTTAATAGCATGTAAAGTGAGTGTACGTATTGTACAGTACCCGGTGGTAAGTAATACACATCGGGCTTAAGAAATAGGCTGTCGGCCATACCGCTTCTCATGCATAGTCTCCTATTAAAAATGTTTTTCACTCTTCTCGCTTTCAGAATTTTATTCCTTTGACCGTGTTGCTATTTTACAGATATTTCCAAACTTCTCACGCCTTATTCAACTCGCACGTTTCTTAACTTCTATATTACTTGTATAAATTATTTTAATAGCATGTAAAGTGAGTGTAAGTATTGTACAGTACCCGGCGGTAAGTAATACACATCGGGCTTAAGAAATAGGCTGTCGGCCATAATCGGCTAACTTTGGCTTTGTAGAGCGTCGTCTCTGTTATTCATATACAGTGTTCCGTCGAGATTTGTCAGTCTTTAAGCGTTCTAGGGACGGAGACAACGCTACTCGAAGCCGAAGTTAGCCGATTATGGCCGACAGTCTCTTTCTTAAGCCCGATATGTATTACTAACTGCCGGGTACTGTACTTCAATATGAAAGGGACAAATATTTTTTCTCTGTTTTATAAACACGATATTATTTAATAAAAATGGTTTTCGTTAGTATATTAATCATTTTATAAATAAAAACATTTTAGTTGTAAAAAATGTCTGTGAAAAGTTTGAAGACGTTAATACATGGTAGACACACACATCAAAATATGGTTGATATACAAACTTGGGCAAGGTAAATTAGCATATAAGTAAATGAACGTTAGATATACAAGCATCGCCGGATCGATATATGATACAAGCAAATATAAGGTATAATACGTGTAGATACACAAGCAAACGCAAGGGAGATAGATAGATAAACATTTCTTGATTTGATGCGACGAATCTGAAACAAAATATCAACCACGGACGCGCCAACCTAGAGTGCCAACATCACCCATGTGAATAGAACTATCAAGATTCTATGAAGTGGACATCACTTGATACTGGCGTATAGTCTTTTATATATAGGAGTTCACGGCCATTATTCAAGAAGAAAAACGTGAACCTTTCTTTTTTTTTCAAAACATAAAAAAAATCTTGTATTGGTGCTAAAAATCTTGTACTAGTGCTTAAAAAAAAAGTGGTAATCTAAAAAAGATAATGATTCATCAGTAATATAGTGTTGATTTAAAAAAATATTTTACGAGATTTTTAATGTCTTGTCAGATATGCCGTAAGCAATATATCATTAATTTTATTACTGTATCTGCGAGGGAAATATTGAGATAAATATTACACATAAGCATTGAAGATCTAATCCACACTCGTTTTGAAATATGGGGAAAAGAAAGTTCAGATATTTTTAAACGTATATTGTAAGATTTTTTTGATAATTTTCATGATTTTTTCAAAAAAAATTCGTTCGATTAAAAATTTAAAACATATTTTTTATCTAATAAAGTTGGGAAATATTTCCGTATTACATCAATATTGCCAAGTTTTATTGTTTCATCTAGCAAGGATGATAATATGCAACTACGCTCAAATAGAGATTGCCTTGGGCAATTCCAGGTCATAATTCCTTCCTTTTCTCCATGCCGTCAAACTCTAAAACCAGTTGCCGAATGCCATAAAATTCCCACATTTGTTAGCTTGCTTTAAACTGCGACTAAATTTTTTTTCCGTGTTTCTTCAATGACAAAATGCAATTCTTCATCTTGTTGCAATCGCCAAAAATCTGCATAACTCTTTTTCCGTTGGTTGAAAGAAATTGCTGTTTGGTCATTTATTTATTTTACAATTGTAATTTGTTTTATCAAACACTGTTTATTCTACTTTTTGTAATTGTATAACCCTACCGGTTTCAAGGCTTTCACCTCATCTTCAGGGGAGCACAAACAAGACTATAAACAATATATATTTTACAATAACTACATTAATATTTTAATAATTAACAAAGCGCTGTTTAGACAACAAACTCCTCAAATGCGATCTAACTTTGAACGCGAATCCATAACTATTGATAAATAAAAATATTACAAAATATTTACACGATTATATAAATTAAACGTAAAGATAGGAAGGTAGGGGCTGCGACAAATAACTTGAAAATGAATACTTTTTGCCGATCGAATGTGTTTCTTTTTTAAGATATTCTTACTGAAGTGTCTTTGGTGGGTTGAACTTATTAAAGCATACGTGTGATTCTACACTGTACAGACCAACCTATTTGTTGTATTTTATGTTACGCATATAAATAAAAGTTGATTCATGAACATATTTTGGGAGATACTTGGAATCATTAAAACACAAAACTTCAATTTATGAAGGCAGATACAAACAAGGTGAAAAAATAAAGGATATACATTTCGATTATATGAAATACCATAGATGAAAGAATAAAGGATATACATTTCGATTATATGGAAATGTGATTTTTCTCGGGCAAGCTATAAACCTTGACCTTTATAATTTTTTTTAACCTGGTGAGCTTATTGCCATGTGGCAATCTCTTCCAACCAACCAGAAAGATGTTTTTATAGGCCCTAAGTGTTAAATAGACTGGAATCCTATTTAAAAAAATCTGGGTTCCAGCGGGGATCGAACCCGCAACCTCCGGATCGGCAGACAAGTGTCTTACAACCAGGCCACGGAGGTCGTCTGTATTAGTATAAATAAAAGGTGTATACATAAAGCGCCTTTTTGAAAGCAGACTCTCTTCAATGGCAGTCTATTCGAGGTTCAATCACAGTAGCATTGACAAATTAAAACAAAAAGAAGAATAACAATTTTGAGTATAAGAATCAGAGAGAGAGAGGTTGCTGGGGCAATTAGAAACTTTCCCGTATCTACATATGTTTAGAAGAACTTATTTAGTAAGAAAAACTCTGAAAACTTACCGAAGGAAGACGACCTACAAAGGAACCTTTGTAGATCTTCCGATATGTGGTAGTACTACATTAGGCATTATGTGAAGTGTAGTGTATGTTCATATAAAATAATACATTTTGATAAGATTCCCAAAGAAGGTAGTCTTCAACTCCATCCTGAAGCTACGCCCAAAGACGAAGATCTATCTGATCCGACGAAAATTAAAGATCATTTATTTATCTAATATTACACAATAGTAATAATTGATAATCTAAACTTGAAATATCAACAACGGTTAGTAAAATGCTACGTTTGGTGAATGCTATTATATGAAGTGGAATAATGGACCCTCAAAGTAGGTAGTATGAACCGACTGGAAGCATTCGAAGTGTGGATGCACCGGAGAATGCTACGGATACCCTGGACGGATATGGTCAGCAACACAAGGGTTCTTCAAAGAGCCAAAGTTAATAGAGAGTTGCTGACTAAAATTAAAATCGAAAAAGTGCCCTATTTGGGGCATGTACGAGTATTTAGAAAAGGAAAGTACAATTTACTGCACCTGATCATCCAAGACAAAATAGAGGATTGAAGAGGTGTTGGCAGGAGGCAAATCTCCTGGCTCCGCAATATACGTGATTGGACTCGTAGAAGGAGCGTTGGGGATCTTTTTTCGGGCTGCCGGGTACAAAGATGCTTACTCTCAGATGATAGTCAACGTTGGAGGGACCTGAAATGACACTAGGAAGAAGAAGTAATATAGTTGTTACATTAACAAAATAAATGATGAAAGATTAATTTAAATTTACGAAATATTTATTAATTTATATGTTAAATGATAAGAAACTAAAAAAAAAAGACAATATACCAAAGAACAACAGGTATGTTAAAATTGACATACAATTTAAATATATTGATCTGCGTTTGTTGCATTTCATTTGTCGTATGTCCAGTAAACTAGGTTTTAGCCTGTATCTTACTGAGGACATATGATATACTCGTATATAACATCACAAAAAAGTTTATATTTTTTGCCGATTGTTGATTATAGGCATCTTTATAACCTCGACCATTAGATGAAAAAAGTGTCTGTGTCGTTCGAGGGGAGTAACACATCGCGGGGTTCGAACCGACGACCTTGCGCACGGAAGTCGAGTGGGTTACCGTGCGGTCATGCATCTTACACATTAACTTGATATAACTATTATCGACTTCAACCAATCAACAAATAGATAATGAATACAATGGTATAGCGTGCAAAGTTTCAAGAATACCCAAATAACAAAAGATCTATAAATTCAACAAAGACGACCTAAAAATACGTACGACGAACAAAACTCGTACTACAAGTGAATGGGTTTTCAGATAAATGTGTTTTTTTTTTCTTTTTTGAATGGTATTCGGATTCGAGATTCATTTTTTTACATAAATACATATTTATAAGCACGTTTCTTGTGGAGTAGGCATATAGAACGGATCTCCATACATGTTTATAAAAGCACACAATTGTTGCCTACTTCCCATTAATTTATCTCGTCACGTAAAATCTTCTTTTATTTAAACGTCACACCTTACTTTCTTTCAAAATCTGGTCAACTAAATACAGTCACGTTTTCATCGGTTTCTTCTTTACACATTTTGTAATTCTGGCTTATATATTTGCTTCTTTCATATCTTCGTCATTCATTTTTCTCACGAGTTCAAACCATGTTAACAACGCTCTTTTTTTTTAATTTTACTTAAAACATCAATTTTATCCATGCGTTAATTTTATGATGTGTGTAATCTGTGGCGGTCGTCGCACACTCGGAACACTGTGGGCGTCCATACACATGGTCAATGACCGATGAAGTGACCTTTGCATTCCTTAGTAATGCAAAACAAATCATTACAAAGTCCACGCGCCGGACATTCAACCCGTAGCCGGGAGCGGACCGCATTCCATACTAGAGCGAGAACGCACCACACTTGTCTCGCCAGTTCCGTATTTGAATGATACCTACATACAACATTAATCGTTTTTGCATTCGCAGAAACGAGACGTAGGCATATCGCGAGCGCATTCCCGCGCACATTCTAAAATGATATAAATACCTACGTCTACCAAATAAATCACTCTCTCTTTCCGCATTGCGATCTAACGAGTTTTATTTATCAACAAATCATCATCATCTCTCCCTTAAGGACTAGCTCCTAAAAATCCATCTTCTTTTCGTATTGACACACTACCTTTTTTCAAAGTACTCGTTCGCGCATCTCCACAACTTTTATATTACTTTTATCTCACTTACAAAAGCTCTATTCGTCCAAGTGAGCATCAATACAGTATTATGTTTTGTCATTTTTCTTCTTTTGAAAAATTGCGCTTGTTGTGTATAACGTTAAATGATTCGTTAACAATGTTGTCTGTCGATAGCTACATTTCGTTCAATGTTTTTTTTTGTAATTTTAAGAAATAAGGATAAGGGGTTCGTTGAATTCTAAATCCACTAATAACAATTCGATACATCCTTCTATGGGTTAACTCAGAAAAACTGGAGCAGGTTCATGAGTTCTGTTTTCTGAACAGAATGTTTACGTGTGATAGACGAATTGAAAGGGAAATTGAAAAAAGGAAAGCGACAAGGAACAAGGTAAACGGATCACTTAATGTTATATAAAACAACCATAGCAAAATTACGATACGTAATAGTGTGTTGGTTCCCACATTTTTTTTTGTAAGTGAAACTTTGACTTGACAGAAGAAGGCCAAGAGTTAGAATCATGCTAAAGGAATATGTACACCAAGGAAAATTCTTGAAACGCCAATGTTTGAAAGAAGGCGGAATCAAGAAATAAGTAATGAATGCATGGATAACATAAATGTTTTAATTAAGATGAAGTCAGGAGCTTTAAGACAGTTTGGACAAGCATAGAGAATGAATGATGAAAGAATGACTAAGCAAATATACAAGTCAGAAGTGCAAAGTGTGCATAGAAGATGTAGACCAAAGAAAATGTAACTGATACAAGTTGACCACATTTTGAAAGAACTTAATGTGAGCACTATAAAAAATCAGGGTAAAGGTTTTGCATGACGAGATTTATGAATGTTGAAGAGGCGAAAGTTGTATGCATGGATAGAAAAGTTTGGAGTTCTGTTCCTTTTGCCTGCCCCGCAATGAATACGGTGTGATGATATGTATGTACTATATGAAAGATCCTTGCAGTATGGACCGTTTTCACAGATGAGTGCCAAAATCGTGTTTTGTGTTTGCTCTTAGTTTATAATATTTAATCGTCGGTGTGTCAAACTTTTCTGAATTCCATTTCGTGGATTCTGTTAGCAAGTGTATCATCTTTTATATGATGCTATATATGAGATAAATACACAGTTCTACACATGATAGATCAAACTGCTTATCACACCCGATATTAAGAGTATAAATAAATACTTACTCAAGCATGTCTTTTGAGAGATATTTCTAATTCAAAGGAATGTTATCCTCAAAATGCGGAACAAGAGTTCGTTGCTCATCCTGCGTAATTTATTTACTCATAAATTTATTTGTGAGTGCTTATGCTTATAAAATTATGCTATGTTTATTGATTTCAGTGTATTATCATAGTGTAAATAGGCCCAAACCCATACGATGGTTGTTGTCAAAGAAAAAATACGAGAATTGAATTTTGAATACAAGAGAGCGACGAAGAATACTTGGATTATCTCCGAAAGTAATTCGAAATTTGAATCTCGGTGGGTCCGTGATAACTAAACGAATTTTAAATACCTAGCTTACAATTTTTGAACCGGTGTAAAAGGGGACGATGTATAAATGATATATATAAAACCAAATTTAAATTTATGAATATATATTTTCATAAATGTAGAATTTGTTTTACTTCCGTGAATATTTCACGGGCTGCAACTAGTCATAGTATGAATAGGCCAAAACCCATACGACGGCTGTCGTCGAAGAAAGAATAGGAGAATTGAATTTTGAATACAAGAGAGCGAAAGAGGAATACTTGGATTCTCTCCGAAAGTAATTCGAAATTTGAATCTCAGTGGGGATACTGAACGAATTTTAAATGCCTAGCTAACAATTTTTTAACCGGTGTAAAAAGGGACGATATAAAAATGATATATAAACAAATTCTATATTTATGAATATATATTTTCATAAATGTAGAATTTGTTTTACTTCTGTGAATATTTCACGGGTCGCAACTAGTATGATATATTAGTATTACAAATATATTCAAACATCTTCCATAATTGTTTTTCCAAATCGTTCAATTATAAATAAAATCGAATTTCGGGATTATTTTTCTTTATAAAAAAGTTGCAGCCCGTGAAATATTCACAGAAGTAAAACACATTCTACATTTATGAAAATATATATTCATAAATATAGAATTTGTTTATATATATCATTTATACATCGTCCCCTTTTACACCGGTTCAAAAATTGTAAGCTAGTTATTTAAAATTCGTTCAGTATCACGGACCCACCGAGATTAAAATTTTGAATTACTTTCGGCGAGAATCAAAGTTTTCCTCTCTAGCTC
>OX463838.1:56469810-56515418 GCA_949825065.1 Odontocerum albicorne | reverse complement strand
AAACCGTCGAGATTTGACCTCACCAAAAGGGACATGACGTAATGGTATTTATGTACGAAAATATTAATGCTCAGCACAAATGCAAGCAAATATCAGCCTACAGAGCCAAATGGCATGGAACTATTGCTAGTTATCAGGGACCTAATAGAGAAATAAATGTAGGCTATCTGCAAGTATTGAAGTTCCTTGCTCTTTATGCTACGGAATAAATCTATCACGAATTGGCTTAAATAGTCATCTCCGGTGGCACTAATGCAGGTATTCTGATCATCTACTTTGTATTGGACATTCGCTTATCCATTCACTGATTCATTCACTCATGTATGAATGTAAAAATGGTTTTGACTTGATCTAGTCTCGTTTTCTCCCCCGTTTACCTTTAAGTATTTCATGCACTTCAGCCACTTGCTTCCTATATCTACACTTAACTTATATTTATTATTTTTTATTTTATTCTTAATTTGTTAGTACATATGAGTTTGAGTCCCGAGTTGATCGCGCTTGAGGAGATTTTGTACTCTAAATAAATTATAATTTGTTTGGTCAAAGACTCTTTATTCCACTTTATTTAAAGGTATAACCATACCGGTTTCAAGGTTTTAACCTAAACATCAAGGAAGCATAAACAAGGAGCCTTGTTTGTGCTTCTCTTAAGATGAGGTGAAAACTTTGGAACCGGTAGGGTTATACCGTTAAATAAAGTGGAATTAACAGTGTTTGAATAAAACAAATAACAATGTTTGAATAAACAAATAACAGTGTTTGAATAAACAAATAACAAATAACAATGTAAACCTGCACAGTGTTAATGCCTTAACGATAAATAATATAACTATTATTTTTATTCTGATATGTATATTTAACGATCACCCAAGGCCAAATAGAGGGTTGAAAAGGTGTTGGCAGGAGGCAAATCTCCTGGCTCCACAATATATGTGATTGGACTGGTATAAGGAGATTTACATTAAAAAAAATTATATCATACTAATGGTATTTAATTATGCCATAAATATTTTTAAATGTTTTCATTATTTCTGCCTTAATACATTAAATTAACACACCTCTAAAAAAAATATAGTTTAAATCTTGGAAGATTCAGAAATCATTCGCGAAAGAGTAAAGTAATGGCACCGCACGCAATTTGTTTTGATTCCAATGTGTCAGAAATAGCCTGCCAGGGTTCTGGCAAATATCTTAAATGCTTCGCCGAGCCGGTATTGGGCAAACAGGGCAAAATATTGACGGCTTAACACACAAAATTACATTAAGGTTAAGGCGTCAAACATTCAGCTGCTAACATACCAGCTTACATTTTTCGGTTTATTTGGATTTCAATATTTTTTTTAGTAACCACAATAGAAAATTTACAAATAACATTGTTTTATTAGAAAAGTGAACCGTCGAGTATAAGAATATAAAATGTAAAAAAATTAATCAATTCCTGGATAAAGCGAACCACTTCACAACACAAGGCTTTTGACGAAATGGTCTCATTCCTAAATCACAAATTTTATATATTTATCCTAAATACTAAAACCCCCAACTGAAATATTCACACTCTGAATTCACACAGTTAAACCCTAAGCTTTCATATGCATAATGTCAAACACATCATTATGTCAATAACCACATGTTTCATCATATCTGTCAACTCCTCATTAAACATTTGCATCAGTCATTCACCCACACGACTATGGGGAGGCTCCCAAAAGCTCCTCGCTCTCCCCTTTTCAAAAAGCTGCCTTATTTTTAAATCTTTTTGTTTTATTATTTAATAAAGTAACATAATGTATAAAACAAACATTTGCCAAATGCTATTTCTACTCGTATATATGATACAAATTTATACCTTAAGAACTATTTCACACTTATTTATTTATTTCACACTTTTATTGCAATACAATCTGGCGGGCTTATTGCCAGGTGGCAATCTCTTCCAACCAACCAGACAAAATTAAATGACGCAAGTTACGTGGTCGCATAATTCATTCAAATGTGCAATTGCCTTGGATGATCAGATGCAGTCATTTGTATTTTTCTCCTCTAAGCACATGACTCAAATAGGACATCTTTCGGATTTTAATATTAGTCAGCAGCTCTCTATCAACTTTGACTCTTTGAAAAACCCCTTTGTTGCTCATCATATCCGTCCAGGGTATCCGTAGCATTCTCCGGTGTATCCTCATTTCGAATGCTTCCAGTCGGTTCTTTTTATCAACTTTGAGAGTCCATGATTTCACTCCATATAATAACACTGACCAAAGGTAACATTTGACTAACCGTTGTCAAAGTTTCAAGTTTAAATCATCATCGCAGAATACATATACTGAATATAAATATATATTATTTATAAATATAAAATTATTTAAACAATTTTTATGATACGTATTGTTTTATTGTATCTTCACGATAGTTTAAGATAAACTTTTATAATTTTGTGAATTATTTGAATTAACTTGTGGTTTGTGGTATTATTTCATGTCGTGTAAAATGCATAGTTGTATCGTGATTTAAATAATTAAGGAAATTAAGTAACCTCGTTTGTTTTTTTTGGGTAGACAAGTGTAAGTTTTTGATCGATTTCTAAATCTTCCGAGCTAAGGGAATGATTCAATAATATTATTGTAAAAATTGGACACCAGTGGGAATCCCTCGGGTAAAGAAACAGTCGTCTTACTAGCTAGGTCACTACAGTCATTAAATATTATGATTCTATCATCCTGTGACATAAATAGCGACATTTAACAATAAATAATTGAAAATTTTCATTTTTATCGCCAGTTTATCTTAAATATCAGGTCTGTAAATATGAAACCGGAATTTTTTTATAGAAAATACACAATGTATGAAAATGGTAAAAAATATTTTATTCGAAGTATTGCTTATCGCTAGCTACACATTTTTTCCATCTCTTTGGTCATTTGTGGATGCCACGCCAAAAAACCTCTTGCTCTTTTGAGGTAAACCAATCATCGAGCCATTTTCGTAAGAAGTGAAGCGCTGCTCATCCTCATCCAACAATACTTGCAACTCGGCCTTTAAACTTTCTCGGTGGTCTTCAACGTTATTCGTTTCTCACGTCAAAATCACCACTTTCGAATTTTTTAAACCACTCAAAGCACTGCGATTTAATAGAGCATGCTCACCGTAAGCTTCGACAAGCATTCGATGCCATTCTGCAGCAGTTTTCTTCAAATGGTAACAGAAAATCAATGCTGTCCTCAAATCGTAATTTTCAGGCACAAAAACTGACATGTTAAACGCTATGAAAACATATGTAGTTGTATTAACTTGTATTGATGTGAGTTAAAAGTCTTTGACAAATGTAAACACAAGAAAAAGGAACCAATGACGCACCTTGACAGTCACTATATTGACAACTAGAACCATCAATGAGGGAATTCCGGTTTCATATTTACAGACCTGGTACGTTCCAAAAGAAGGTAATTAAGTAAACAAGAATATCTAATTTAGTAAATTTCAAAGGTAAAACAAACTTGAGCCTTGCTAGGGAACGTACTTCGGAAGCCACCAGAACGCTATGAGACCACCGGCGTAAGTTTTGCTTTTGTTATTTAATTTGAGTAAAAGTTAAAGTAGTTTAATTGATTTTAAAACTCATCATGAAAATTGAGGTCAAAATCAGAAGGCAAACAAGCTTTTCCCCTTCCATCCGGCAGTCGGACAAATTAGTCAACTAAAGGGAGTAGTTCTTCCACGGACCCCATAAAAAGGGTGCCGTAACTCATGGTGATTTACAGTGGCGTGCTTTTTCTTGGCATTCCTCGTGGTGGACATGCAATATTCCGTGCCTTGGGCTACTCCAGCAGAGATCTTGATCATATTCCTGTCGGTTCTAAACCTCATCTTCTTCTCATATCTATACTTTTTAACAAACAAACCTACTAAGGATGAATGGTTACCTGATTGCTATTTGGAGCCAGCTAAAGTTTAGTTTAGGGGCTGTTCACATGACATGAAAATGATCCATGCATAAAAAGTTTTTTCCCGTGTAGTACTTATAATATAAGTACTCTTTTATGGAACTGAGTGCTACACAACAACTATATTCCATGAATATAAATGTCTGTAACTGAGATAGATTTCAGGAAAGAACAAGAAAGACAAAATAAACGAGTATGAAAGATGTTCCGTTCTGACTAATATTGAGAGAGGCTAAACTCCCATGATATGGGCATGTTATGCCTACAAATGAAAACGTTCAGATGATACAGCTTTACAAAGCAAAACTCCAACGATCTCTTGCACAACCCATTCAATGAACAGTTTTCAGGGACGGTTGTCCCGAATGGGAAGATGATGAGGATGGTCGTTGTTTTAATAAAACTCGTTGAAATCGGAATATGGATAGAGGTATTTTATTGTTAAACGTCGGTATTTATAATATTTGGAATGTGTGTAGAAAAGCGCAGAAGATATGTCGCTGTCTCGTGCTCGCTAAACAATATTTATTGTTACACGTCCCGTATTTATATGATTTGTAGAAAGGCGCAGAAGATATGTCGCTGTCTCGTTCTCGCTAAACAATAACAAGCGGCTCGCGCTATGATCACAGGGAGTAAGGATCGTTACAAGTTTATGACTGATATATTAGAATGGTTCTCGGCAGTGAAGTTGTATTGTGTAACGCTTTCGTTGGATACAGAACAACCAGGTGAATTTATTAATATGTAAAAATATCTTCCATTCAAAGAGGCTAGAAAGGCCTAGATAAAATCCATGACTTTGTTGGTAATGTGCTTGCCCTCGACCCAGGGATTCCCATTTCCGATAATGCCCAACAAAAAGATGCGACGAGTACGTGTGCAAGTATTATTGCTTCTTTTTGTGCGGTTATTTTGTCAACACGTATACATTGATAGAACCACTGGGGCCAAGATAATATTGTCTCCAACTTACACTCTTTATTGTGTCAGAATCACCAAATCAGATATGTTGAACGGTATCATACGAAAGAAGAAAAAAAAAGAAAAAGATAATGTGAAAAATAAGTGAAAATCTGACTAGAATCTGTTTGTAAATAAATTTGGTTTAAATGTGACTTTCTTGGTTTGTTGGGATGTTAATTTTTAAGCGTGAGGTGGGATGTGTGGGTCTCGTCTTACATGTCTTTAACTTGCTTAAGGAAGTTGTTGAAAATTATACATAGTTTCATATCCCTGACTTAAATATTGTCTCGACTGTACTCAAAGAACATAAATATTGATTTATTTATGCTGGCAAAAAGTGTAACTAACTTGCAAAAGTGTTGTTCCTTTTAACGTGGGTTGTCATTTTCGAATAAAGCCTCAGATATTAACATATAGGACATTCCAGGAAATGTTTTTATGGAAAGCTTTTTGAGCTTTCTTAGAAATGGGAGTTTGTATTGTAGCTAAGGCTAAAAAAATATTCATTTTTTGTGAATTTTTTTGGTGCTTATATTTCTCTTTAAGCTTGGAATTTTATTTGGTTTAACTTGTAAATGTAAGTTTTATGAAATAAGTAAATAAATGGGAATTTAATCTGTAACCTCCGAAATGAAAAACACGTGTCTTACAAACTAGGCCACAGAGATCGTTACATATGAAAATTTCTAAACATTTGAACAGCAAAACTGATACAATTTTTCGATTTTTCGTTTCGATAAACTTCTTTGTCGTGTGAACGTTCCTTTATCTCGCAATTTAGGGTTTCAAACACACTGTTTTCGGTTGACTTTTGACATTTATTACGCTCACTTTATGGGCAGTCGGGCTTGAGTGTTCTGTCTATTATTTCAAAGCTTGTTTACTCTAGGTAAAGTATACAAAACTGTTTAGAGGGAATGGGTGGATAAAAGTCGGAAACACAAATTTAAACATTTGTTTGAAATAGTTTTGTTTCTCTATCATTTTAACTACTTTAACCAGAAAATACCCTTGTTTTTACTCTTTTATTTCCATACTTCGTTTAATTTTATTTTTTAAGTATAAATTTCCTTTATTTTTAAAAAGTATTTTGTTTTTTTTTTGTCGATGATTCTTTCTTAGAAATGGTATTGGAGAAAAATGCTCCATATCTGAAAAACCACAAAGACCATCAACGTATGTATCTATCAAGAATAAAATATAATTTCAACATTTTTAATAACATGTAGGAAAATAATTTTGCTTTACAATACTAATGGCATGTTGCCAGAAAGAAAAAAAACGAAATCCTGGAGAAGTCGGTGATCAAGTGTACAGTTGAGGTAAAACGAGCAATAGGATAGTGCCCATAAGATTTACAGTGGGACAGATAGGACAGTGCCCCATAAAAGAGTAAATAGGATTATCTTTAAGCGCTACACAAAATATGGTCTAAAACCGGTGGACAATAGAATGTTGAATGTCATCATAAGTCAAATCCCGCAGTAAAACACATTTAAAGACCACTACAATAGATTTTTATCTGATTTTAAATTCAGGCCTCTTTACCATATTTCTGGTTAGCTAGAAGTGTTATGTCAGAATTCGGGAGTTTGATGGAGATGATGGAAAATAGCCACTTTCTTCAGCATTTCATTAGATGACGATTACAATGATTACATGTTAGTATATCACGGAGATAACTTCAATGGAAAAAGTGCTATAGTGACCTCGTTCCTCGCCAATAAAAATGTATCTAACTAATTTGGGCCTTATGGACCCTTAATATACTAATTTTGGTGAAAGAGATATATTCATCTCTTTCCAATTTAGAGTGTAGGAGCAAAGGGTAAATGTGGACAGATAATACATACTTCGTTTTAGATAAATAAACGGAAAGTACTTTTCTAGTGATTTGTTATGGCCTTTTGCAACGAAAACACTTTTAGAATTTCAACTGTGTAATTTTATTTGTATAATCGTTGAATTACATTGAAGTATAATATTAACAGTATTATAGAAGTAATAATAAAGATGATGCTAACATCGTAGTGGCTTTAAGAATAATGATTGCTGCCTCTGATATGACATCCTATTTAAAGCAAAGATAACCATACACACGACCCTTCGATAGATTAAGAAGGAATTTTTCGGGTATGTTATCGATGCCCTTAAGGTCAAATCGAATCAGGCGTTTTATCTGAATGTATCGTTCGCTGCTTACTTCCATTTAGTGATATGAAATCTTTATTGAATTTGGATATATTGCTGCTTGTGATAATTCAGACAGATGATAAATTTAAACATAATACATTGAGTTAAGTTTGACATACACGTGATAACACTAATATTTATAGGTTCTAGATTACATAGTATAGATATGGTTAGTAGCTTAACATTGGTTTGCATGATAACTTATATTATTTATTGGATGTGGATAAGAGTATATGATAAGATTAGCATATTAATATTGGTAGGGATACATTACAGCTTCACTTATCTGCAGGGGATAGGAAGCGAGTCCAATAATAAATTAAGACAGTGACAAAATATTCAGTATAAAGGAATCTCTATAGATTGACACGCATTCTGGTGATAAGACACGTGACCTTTAGGTTCACTTTATGAACTGAAAAGTAAGATATGTGTCCATCATATAACATAAGAGATTGTTGCCACATCGTAATTAAATTGCCTAGTTGTACTGTATACAACGAAAGTTAAAAACGGTAATAAAATACAACAAATATTTAAAGTAATACATGTTTAAAAATGTAAGTTGATATTGTTGATTTATAAAATTTAACACGAAACATATCATTACCCCTTGTCCTTAGCGGCAAAGACTGATAATATAGATCTTCATAATCTTAATCCAGGCACACATTCTTCGTTTCCTGTAAACATTTTGTCAGGCACAATCCTCAATTTTTCATGCTTTTCATTGAATCTTCTTCAAAATCTGGTCCACTTGATCAAGCCATGTTTTCTCGGTCATTTTTGGCTTGTATACTCGGTTAATCATTCATTATCTTCCCAAATCATCTTAAAGCTCCTTTTGTCATTTTACTTTAAATATATAAATAAGTTAATACATCGATTTATTGATAGCAAAATAATTTGTTCACATATCCTGAAATTGCTCATATTATTCAAGATAATGGGGAAAAATATACATTTGAGAGAAGCTAATGAAAGGCTTGGACTGATCTTACAGCCTCCTCCAAGTCGAGATACATCTCTACGAATAGAGGGCTAGCTCTGCCTCGAAGACATCATATGCTTTTCAGCCCACACATATTGTTATCTAAGTATTCATTTTTGGTGTCACGATTCTGCCATCTTTCATACATTAACACTCCTTAATACATGCATTTACACAGCATTTAAATTTCTTTTATCTGTCTTCTTCTACTCCCATACGCCAAGGTGGACACTTAAACATTAAAGTCCATTGTCATTAATACTTATGTTTTATATAACGCGTTTAAAGTGTATTATGTTCAGCGCTCTGTAATCCTTGTTTTCTGCCACCTCCTCCATGCTTTCATAAGCCCTGTTAAATGATATTTTTTCGAAGGTTTGCGTATTAATTTATGAAGAAAATATTTGTTTGTATTGTACATAGTTGAAACCATGAAATAATTTTTTTATTTCGTTTTTAAAAAGTATAATGACAACTGTTAAATCGAATCTCATGGTTTCAGATAAATATTTTTAACGTCATGTTCAACCTTTACCTTCAACCCTTGTTACCTAGCTCTGTCCTGTGTAAATTCGGTCAAGAGCTCCCTTGTGCCCAACCTTCCTTTTCAAAGCCTTCTCTGCTTTCTGGTGTAATATACAGGTACTTTTAAAATCCTTCTAAAGTCATTAAAATAACATATATATTAAATACATTCAATGAAATATAATTTTTGTATCTTGAATCTTAAAAATATATTTTTACCTATAGAGTTGTGTGAATTATTTTTAATGAATATTTTTTATACTCACTACTATTGGGATGATGCAACAATTGTTGCCGTTTTATACATCCCTCGAAAAACTCCTCTAAAGGGCAATCGTACCAGAAAAAGGTAATATTATGTGTGTGGTTTGATATTAAAGGTTTCATTACATTATGAACTTTTAAAATCAAACTAGATAATAATTGTCATTAAGTACTATCAAAAATTAAACAATAGTAATCAAATGTTTATTGGAAAACGATCGCATTTACTGAGTATTAAGGGAATCATTTGAAATTAGAAAAGAAAATAATTGTTGAAAAACAATAACCCACACGTGGCATTTATCACACAAAAATAATGATTTAATTTAGATGAGATTTTTTTATATCTCTCGTACTACCCCAACTTAATGACTAACGATAATTTATTTTAACCCCATATAAATTACCTGAAAGATAATTTAAATTCTGTGGAAGAAGTCAAATCAACCCTTGATGATTTTTTTGCTCTAAAACCTGAATAATGTTATAGGGATGGGAAATATAAATTGACTAAAGGCGGGAGAGAGTTTTATCCTGTAATAAAAAAATATGTAATTGATTAAGTTAACTTTTATTATATGCAAGTCTTTTTTTATTTTAAAAACCTGCAATTGTTTTGGCATTAACATAATATTTTACTAAGTATACTACCGGTTTCCAAGAATCTATCTTCTTCGTCAAATGAGTTCATCATCATCTGGTAAAGAAGTCATAGGCAACTGAAAATGACAGTGAACTGAATAAAACAGGTGTTAATACTCAGAAAAATTATATTTTATTTTGATAAAAAAGTAGCCCTTGCAACGTGAAAGATCTAAGGAATATATATAAATCATCTATACGCCAGTGCCTATCTACGCTATATACTCCGTGTAAAGCGGAATGCCAGCAGGAATGAAGACGAATGTCCACGACATAAAACAATGCCTGTGTGGGACATATTCCTCTGTAGTGAAGTCACGAAGCAAAAGTAGGGAAAAAATAGTACTTAAAAAATATATTGATGATTAAACGCGTGTTTTATTGTATAAACAATATACCAGACAGGGTACAAAGAACTGTATATAGGTGCGATGGTTACTGCGCAATGCTCGGAGAATTCAGTTGTGGATTACAAAGGCGTAGATCGATGAGAAGAAGGTAGTGGGGTTAAGAGATTCCTCTAAGGCAGGTATAGCAGGTCTCAAGTAAAACCACAGGAGGTAGATTGTACTGAGAATATATTTCCAAATTCAAAGGCACCCTTCTTATGAACGGTCAGTCGGTCATCACAAGCGCTTACACCTCACGAAATACCACAACTTTCGGGAGCTCCGCTCAGTGCTTAGACCGACCGGTCAGCGACCTAGTCATGACGCCCGTTCATAAGTTTTTATTTCCTCTGCTGTTGCGATAACGAACAAAGCCAAAGAAACATAAATGTTTACATAGAAAACCAAAATATCAAATTTACATAACAAATAGCCATATACATACAGATCTCAAAATATACCAAATACAAGAATTTATATATTATATATTAAGGGTGACCGCATACGTCCAATACAAACAATTGAAAACTAAAAATAAATGTTCAAATAACTTTTCAAAACATATTTCATCAATCTTTAATTAAGTGGAACTTGGATTGGATACTTTTTGTGTTTATATGCCAAAATTGCGACACCAATTTGATCCAGCAAATTGATTGAATGCCAATGATGTTTTTGTTTACAGTTTAAAATAGCTTTCAATAAAGCGGCTTGAGTGGAAGTCTCAAAACTTGATTCTGAAATCCGATTACCGGCTTTATTTCTGTTTTAGTGCTTATAGCGCGTTACATCACAAATCAACTGCCGATTTTTCAAGAATTATTATCGATATATTAAATTTAAAATATATATTGTATTTTCTAAACTTCATAGCAATTGTGGTATGACAGATTATCCCTAGTGATTGTGTATCTGTTGTAAATAACAGTTTTTCTTACATCCCAACTTTTTACGTTTCGTGATATTTTATCCTCTTGAAACACATACAAACATGTCAAAGTTTTAAGCTTTCCTATTAAGGCATACCTTAACATTCACCACAACCATAAACTTTCTTCTGGACCTCTTTGTCTTTCAAAATTCATGCAATTGGTTTAACCCCCATTTCATGATCGTTTTTAACAATGACTAACTCTCATATTTCCATCGTTAATTTAATTTCGTTACCCATTCATTCAACATGTGCGTTTTTTTATCTTAATTTAAAAAATAATTTTTATCTCACATTCAAATTTAAAAAAATATTTCTTATTCTGTCAAACATTATCACACAATACTTTTTTTCAGTGTACGCATCCATGTTCTACTCCCATACATTGATTTATCTAAGCACTAATACACTATCGCCATCATTTTAGCAAATATCGATTTGAGTATGTGGTTTTAGTTCCCTTTTAACTTTGTTTCTAATTGCAACTATTTCAAAAAAAAATTTTCATTGCTGTCCAAAACATCTAATCTTTCAATAGTTCAAGTCTTGTATTTTTTTTATCTGAAGTAGTAAGTCGCGTGAATTTCTATCTCTTTCCTGTATTTCTATCGTTTTTGTTTTAGATTTGTTATTAATCTCTTTACTTGAAATGAAACGAAATGTTTTCTGTTAAATGTTTCAAAGATTCAAACAGGTTAATGTATTCAAGATGAGCTGTTTGGAAAAAAATGCTGAAAAGCAATAAATCCACCAGACGCGCCATGTATACAAATGAAAGAAATTAAAATAAATAAATATGGCTCGTAAAAATTATCATTTATTTTATTATTATTTATTTTTTGTGAAATTAGGTCGAATGAGTAAAATAGCTCAATACTGACATCGATTTTCTGTTAGAGTCAATTATGTTATTTAATGTAAAGTAACGATTTTACTGTGGGCGTGTAGGGCAGTGCGTCTTGGCTTTCTCATTTGCTGGAGTTTTATGTTAAAACTTTTAAAATAACTCCCAAATTACGGTTTTACATGTAAATTATATGTTTAATTTGGCTCACAGCAATTATATAAAAATGTTAAAAGCTTTCGGTTTAATTGCTTCGTCTAATGTTTCCCTATTAACTATTATACTAAAGTAATAATGAATACACTAATTTTCTCACTTAAATTTTTTTTTTATTAAATATTATTCCACAATGTATAAACGTTTTTACTTTTTTTTTAGTTAATTTGAATATTTGAATATACGAATTATAAACTAAATCTGTATTTTTCATACTGCATATCTAGAGATATCACTATCAGATAAAAGATAAATTATGACCACCTAAAATGTCAGCATTGACAGAAGGATATTATGGCCACCTAAAAGGTCAGTAATAATTACCCAAAGGGATTCATGGTCATCTAAAAGATTGGCATAAAAATCAATACGGATGCAAAAAAAAGTTTTCATGGTTACCTAAGAGATCAACACGAATGACAAAAAAAGAAATCATGGTCACCTAAAATATTAGCACAAAGATCAACACAGATGATGGGAAAGAGAACCAAGGCATCTAAAAGATCAGCATAAATGACAAAAGGAAATCATGGTCACATAAAATATTAGCATAAAGATTAACACAAATTATGTAAAAGAAAACCAAGGTGCCTAAACGATCAGCATAAATGACAAAAAAAATAAGGGGCACCTAAAAATACTATAATGAGACAAAAGGAAATCATGGGCATTTAAAATAACACTAAAATTAAACAAAATAATATCATGGCCCCTTAAAATAACACAACAATGAGACAGAAGGAAATCATGGGCACCTAAAAAAATACTAAAATGAGACAAAGGAAATCATAGCCACCTAAAAGAACACGACAATGAGATAAAAGGAAATCATGGGCACCTAAAAAATACTAAAATGAGACAAATAAAATCATAGTCACCTAAAAGAACACGACAATGAGACAAAAGGAAATCACGGGCACCTAAAAAATACTTAAATGAGACAAAGGAAATCATAGCCACCTAAAATAACACGACAATGAGACAAAAGGAAATCATGGGCACCTAAAAAATACTAAAATGAGACAAATGAAATCATAGCCACCTAAAAAAACACGACAATGAGACAAAAGGAAATCACGGGCACCTAAAAAATACTAAAATAAGACAAAGGAAATCATAGCCACCTAAAAGAACACGACAATGAGACAAAAGAAAATCACGGGCACCTAAAAAATACTAAAATGAGACAAATGAAATCATAGCCACCTAAAATAACACAACAATGAGATAAACGGAAATTATGACCACCAAAAAAAATACCACAAAGGACATAACAAAGTCACAGAAAAAAACACCTCAGAGCCATCACAATTGGTCATCATTGCTACAAAAAGGACATTAATTAATATACGTCATGGCCTAAGAATAATAATAATAATAAAAACAATTTGTTCGCTGTTTAGAGAGAAGATTCTCCTCAAGGGCGCCCTTGCTCGGTATTTGAGGCCACTATATTTACTGAATAAAAATATTATAAAATAAATACATAAAAGTTGAGTGTAAAGATAGGGAGATGGTGGCTGCGGCCATTAGATTCGGTACTTCCCTGCATCTGCATATATTTAGAAAATATATTTGGTAAGAACACCGCAGAAAACTTACCAAGGAAAGACGAACTACAAAGAAACACATTTATTATATTGTGATAGTCACCACATTCGGTAATGATAGTGACATATTCGGCTTTAGGTGAAGTATATGTGTAGTTTGATATAAAATCATAAATTATGATGAGATTTCCCCAAAAATATTGTCTTCTTAAAACCGCATTCGCCACATATATCTTGTTAACTTAGAGACAGACCATTTTACACAAAAAAAAACAGCAAACACAAAGACTTTTCATAAAACTCCACCCTATTGGATCGATTCAGACCAATCACTTTATTCGATGAAAACGAAATCGACTTTTAAGTTCTACTTCTTACTTAAAGAACATCTCTCAGATATACGAGTATATATTTAAAAAAAAATATGAAGACATCCCACTAAAAACTCGAAAGCCGATATTTAACTTAAATATCAGAATATTTTACCGGATTCCATATGTATGGATGACTTCAGTAGCTGATTGGTAAGATACTTGTCTTCCAGATCGAGGGTTGCGAGTTTGATCCCTGTTAGAACCCAGATATTAAAAAATCCCCTCTGTTTTTCACTTGATCCTCCGATTGGTGACAGTCCCGGCGGCGTTAAAAAAGTGACAAGGTCCTTACGGACCGTCAAAAAATTGTATGGTATCATCATGCAGGTGTGTCTTGATGGTTTTGTATGTTAGCTTATGTATAAAGTGGCTAAATGTATATAGAAGGATAAAATATAAGTATAAAGGCAAAAAAAGAAGTGTTTTCTTGGGAATTCATGTTTTATTTGACAGGTAAAAAATAAAAGTTGTAATAAATGTATTATTGCGCTGTTTATTCATGATCAGCTAACGCTAGAATGCAGGTATCGCACCGATATAATAATGCTGAATGCTCAGCACAAACCGCTTTCTTGCAGATATAGCAATATGATCTGGTTTTGCGCTGGCGTCCGTTCTGCGCACGATATAACTGGCATGATGGCCGATTCGTACGGGTCCAAATGAAGGTGCAGCTTCTGGTGCTGGTTTTGCTACTACCGGAAAATATTAAAAAAATAAAATATGTTATTTCTATTTTTGTGCGTTTCAATATTTAATTCCAACTTTACCTTTATATCAAATGCTTCCATAGCGATTCGAAGTATTGGTGACTCGTTCTTCGATATTTGGAATTGCTAATTGTTTTGTCAACAATTGTAAAAACGAACGTCGCTTGTCTGTTTTTTGAACAGGCTTCATCTCATCGTAAATTACGAATGCGGCCAATGCAGCAATATCTATCATGTTGTAGAACATTGCAAGCGGCCAACGATTTGTTGAACGTTTGCATTAATAAGTGCCAAGCATCTGATCCATTGTGTCCACCCCAGATTTATGGGCATTATAGTCCAGAATGACCATTGGCTTTCGCTTATCGGTTTTACTATCTACCGAACAACTATAATGCATTGTATACAACAACAGGACCGATTTATTCTTCTTCGGCACGGCAAACACAATTCATTTACGATTTATTTCAATAATGGTACAAGTCAGGTATAAGGTCCCTAAGGATCTTGTACCTGATTCCCGTACTAAATGTTTTCAAACCGTAATAAAACACGAACGAGTGATTGTACCGCTTCAAAACTAATCGCTTCAGCATGGTTTTTATTTGGAATACATGCAGCATCACATTTCTAAAACATACAAAGAAAAAGTTGTGAGCAAACAAAAATCGAAAACGTCCCCAGGGACCTTGTCACTAATCGGAGGGTTAAGGCCTCATAAATAACTTTCTGGTTGGTTGCAATAGATTGCCACTTGCTAATATGCCCGTCAGGTTGTACGGTATACAATGAATATAAAATACGATATGGTGATGATGGTGTCGTAAAAGAACTTCTAACTCTCTGAACAAATCTAAATGGGGAAAGATAAATCTCTAAAGATAAAAGAAGAAATATTAAAATCTCATATATCCAAACGGTAAAAAGCAACAAATCTAGTTATGCTAAGTATAGGAGAATAGCTTGGTTCTATAAATATATAAGGTGTTCTCAAAGATAATACAACTTATATTTACACCGTACGAAGAATCCATATTGGGAAACAACAATGTGGGTTCAGGACAAAGAGAAGTTACAATGACTATATTTACATTTAAAAAAATATATGGAGAGTTAATCGTATAAAGGTTATCAGGTCATGTAATCATAAGAGATGACGAACAATAGAGATACATCATACAATACAAAAACCATGGGAAAGAAAGGAGACCGACATATGCGTCAGATCGAGGGACGATATGGTGCTAGCATTATGGTTACACGTTCGTCTGGTAATAATATTATTCTTACATGTGTATCAGATGTATGTGTCATCCAAAACATATTAATTATTTTGTTTTCTTATTTTACTATGATATGTAAAAATGTACTTGCTGTGTTGTAATGAAATGTTCCTTATGCGTGGCCTTCGCAATAACTACTATCAAAAGTCGGCCGGCCCATGCAAGTGAAAAACGTGCGAGATACATAGTATCTCGCAAGCCATGACGGCATACATGGGCGAAAATAGGAGCTTACGATAAGCGATTGGCTGCACATAAGGAACGTAAAACGTCAAAAATACATTCTCAGTTTCTGGAACATCTACTTTGGTTTTACTTACGACCAACTTCTACCTGCTAAAGAGGGATCTCTTCACCCTGCTACTTTTCACCGGAAAAGCATAAAGTAAACCGAAATCTCCGAGTATTAAGCGGCAGCTATCCACCTATTTTACAGTTTTTGTACCGGTGCTGTACAAAGTTGTCCTTCGAGCCAGATCTGCTACATTTTTGAGCTGTACGACATGCACTTGACGTGCGTGAGTATTGTAGTTTGTCTATGTACAGTAGTATTTCCAAACTACTCGTATATGGTGGCCAACTGAGAGTTACTTGCTTATTTCAATGATTCTCAATTTGTTGGCTTGGTTAATTGCAACAAATCGTAATTTTCTGGGCATGCTCTTGAACATGCCCGCAATATGAATTGGGGTATTATAGGGTACCCTACGAATAAATTAAATGGTTGTTGCTAAAAAAAATATGGCAGGCACGTAAGATGCAGATGGAAAACTACGTGAGTGGCTTTTGTTGAATATTGAGAAGCTGGGCACAAGGATGATTTATATTGAAGTGTAAATCTCTTGTGATGTATATTTATAAAACTTATATTACTCAATTTATAGTTAAGGCATTAACATTGTAGAGGCTTAAAGAAATTGTAATTCGTTTTTATCAAACACTGTTTATTCCACTTTTTATAACGGTATAACCCTGCCGACATCAAGGCTTTCACCTCAACATCAGGGGAGCTCAAACAAGACTGAATTATGTTCGAACTGCTACCGACATACACGCTTCTAACGGTAAACATTCGGGTTGGGGACTGTGGGTGCAAGGAGGGAGGAGACAATCTCGGCAAGCAGTGTCGAGATTCTTGTAATATATGTGTTTGCTAGATGTTTTTTACACGTTAATTGTGTACACCACCATGGCTTTGGATTTCGAAACATTCATTCTCTGACTTTTTTCTTTACGTCTCTCATACGATTGGCTTTTCAAACTCAGTAATTTATCTTTATAATATTTTACCTTAATACAAAAGCGATTTACTTTTTATTTTTGTCAATACTTTTGCTACATTTTGAATCTCATTATATTTCAAACCGGCGAAGCGACCTTTGCATACCTTAACAATTTGAAACAAACAAGTGCAAGGTCCACACGCCAGTCATTCAACTCACTATCAGGCGTGGAGCGCATTCCATGTTAGAGCGAGAAGGCAACACATCTGTCGCACCTGTTCCCAAAACAGAATGATACCTACATATGACAAGAATCGTATTGTGGATGCTGAAACGAGACGGTGGTATAACGTGCGCGCATTCCCGTACACATTCAAGAATAGTATAAATACCTACGTCTATCAATTAAATTTCTCTTTCCGCATTGCGATCTAAACAAGTTTTATTTATCAACAAACCATCATCATCATCTCTCCTTTAAGGAACACAGTTCCTAAAGAATCAAGACTTGGATTAAATCAAAAGTATATCTCAAACACTTTAAACGAGGCATCTCAAAACGGCACCACTTAAATTTAAACACTTTAACCTCATTTCTTGCACAAATCCCTTGTGAAAGAAATAAATAGGAATGTTTATCGCAACATAAATGACTGTTTACACAATTGCAGTCAAAGGTTTGGTCAAATCAACATCTTATGGCATGGTGATTCAGTTATTTCGGGCACAAACGTGACTGGGAGAACGGTACGAGTACCTAGACGTGACTTAGAAACATCGAATTCAACGAAATATTCAACACAACCAATTCACGTGATGTTGATAATATCCTTGGGGATTCCCTTTGCTTGCCAAATATTATAATAATTTTGCGAGAAATATTCATCGCTTTAAGATTTAATTATTTATTTTATTCGGTTGATTTTATTATTAACAATAAATTTATTTAATAATTTAATTTTTATAAGGAGAATAAAATCAATGGGGGGCTAAAACATATATGCTCGAACCAGACAGAAACAAAATCTGTTAAATGACAATCTTCAACAGCATTTTAGTATGAGAGTGAAACGTGAACATAGAAATATACTGTAAAGAACATATCGAAAGCTGTTGAAATAAGTGCACTTTGAGGAATGCGGAGTTAAGTGATTTAAGATAAATGTGAACTTGAAATTATTCGGGTGTAAAGAACGAATACATAAAGGAAAACTAATAAAATTAATGTATATATTGTGCAAATGTAAGTGAAAGGTGTGGTAGACGAAGACCAAGAAGCGTATGTATTAAGTGAATGATATTTTGAAAGAAGCAAACGTAGAAAGTCAGAGAAATTGTAGGAGTTGTATGAGAAGGTGTATGGATGTAGAAGGAGGGTAAGGATGTATCATATGTCGAGATAAGAAAGTCTGTCGGTCTTCGCTTCTTCCCCGTCAAGGAAATAGCGTGATGGTTTGTTTGCATTTTAGCAATTTTATGTAATTCGTCATATTTGCTGGTCCAAAAAATCGAAAAATCCATTGACATTTCAATATAATTATGAAATGGTTTTCTGTTTGTATGAGACTTTTTGATGGGTTGTTTAACCCTGAGAGATCGGCGCACTGCTATAGCAGTGGAAGAAAATTGTTCTACTCTTGTATTCTAAATAAATATCATTCATTTAGAATACAAGGGTACATATTCTAAAATATATTAATGTTCTAAAAATATTTGTTTTTTGTTTTTTTGTTGTTTAAAATAAATATTTATCACGAACGTCCGAATCGTAAATATATCTCAGCACTAGATAGACATTTATATTTTTTTCTCGTAGCGCTCTCAGGGTTAATTTCCAAAGCACACAGTCTTCCCCAGATATCATGCTTAAATGAAAGCTGAGCCGTTCGGTCAAGTTGCCGCATGTTTTCAACTCTCAGGTAATAATCCTTTCGTATTGTAGCTGCAGTATTATCAGCCAAATGACAAACACCTCTCTACCTCCCACGCCCTAGAATGATCTGTTTCAAGTCTTCAGGCACCACACCAAGTTTCACGATTCGCGAAGACAATTTATTTATCTTTTTTCTGGCGTCCAACTTTTGGTTTGCTAAGTACTTCACAAAGTCTGACGTGCATGGCCGCGTGTTAACGCATTGAACTTTTATACGAAAGGTCGTCGGTTCAAACTCCCTTCGCACTACTATGATACTCTCGAATATGACACAGGTATTTTTTCCGCCTAGTATTTGGGGGTATAAGGTTACCCTTGACTTTGCTCAAATCTACTTTTCCAAAAAAAATTAAAAATTAAAAATGTCGATGTGCTCCGATCGTTTCTCATCAGGTCCAGTGCAGTGGCGTGACCAGTGAGTTTGCTAATGTGCAATAGGTCACTCAATTAAAAAAAAATCACGGCACAGCTTCGCTTTCCCACTAGATTGACGTTGAAATGACAAGTGGCTCCTCGACTTCGAGGCCCAGCAATGACGACTATTCAATACAGCATACATTTTTATAATCTATGTGGATCACGTAGTTTGTTCATCTCAACTACGTTTTCAGCAGAATCAATATATTGAGGAAGTAGCCTCGCAAGTGATTTTCGAAATAGAGTGGGGGGGGGAAGCGTTGACGTTTTTTTTCTAGACTTTAAAAAAGTATGGTCAGCAGGTGTGTCCCTAAGAGACAAAATAAGAAGCTCACGTATTCGTGGAAGCCTAGGTGTTACAGACATCAACAGCAAGATGGAGGAGAGGCGATTGAGATGGTATGGGCACGTTGGACGCAGAGCACCCGATCACATTGTGAACCAGGCAACCACCATGGATCTTCCTCGAATAACAACCAGAGGAAGGCCAAAGAATTCATGGGTGATGCAAAAAGATAACCTGATGCAGAGGCACGGCCTGGAGGACGTAGTCCGGGACAGAGGAGCATACAACCTGAGGACGAGGAGAGCTGACCCCAACAGTCTTCGCAGACAATGAGTTGGGATGAAGCCAGGGAGAAGAAGACTTTAAAAAAGTATGGGAAAAATATATAACATTTACCTCATTGACTAGGAATATTCCTGCTGTAGAACATTTAATTATTAAATTTTGAATACACTCTCTTAGATTTTAAAGTGTCACCAATAAAAGCAGTTGGTTTGTATCTTATATATAACTCTAAACCTATAGAGGATATGGTTGTAAAGGCAAAATTGCGGTGGACCGGGCATGTGATACGCATGGGTGATCACAGACTCCCAAAACGCGTCTTGTACGGGGAAGTGGTGGGCAAGCGAAGAGTTGGTGGGCAGAGGAAGCGCTATAAGGACAGTCTGCGAGAGTCGCTTACTTTGTGCGGGGCACCTGAGGACTGGGAACAGGTGGCTCGGGACCGTGAGGGGTGGATATTCATATGTTCTCGGGCTGATGGCGTCTCAACGGCTAGACGTATGAGAAACAATCTGCGCGCTGCGAACATTCGTCAACATGGCCAGGCGGCTCAGCAGGGTCCATATGTCTGTAGCATTTGCGGGAGGGAGAGCGCGTTCAGGATCGGACTGTTCTCTCACAGAAGATCATACGATCGACGTGGGAGAACAGTTCAGGACTGACGTTGGAGTGGCGAGGGGATCCTCGACTACGAGGTCCGGCAATGATGATGATATGTATAAATGTGTTTGTTTCGTATATCAAGAAACTGATATGTTTTGAAGTTCATAGTTCATTGTTTGGTGTTATTTATAAAAACAAATAATTCCTTGTTACGTTGTTTAAAAGGTCAAACTTTTTACTGAATCAAGCTTTTTTCCGCATTAAATATCTTCCATTATAAATTTCCTTTTTTTTTTTAACATGCGTAATTTGATTTAACATATAATATATTTATGTCTACTAGGGTTTTGGTCAACGTTTATAAGAAAATGTATTTATGCTTCGGTTATTTAAACAGGTTTATCTGTTTTTCTTCAAGGATCGTCAAACCCCTTTTTTGTCTTTTACTTGGGAAACCATTTAATATTAGCGGTATACAGCTTTCGGCTTGACAAAGGTTTGTAAATAATGTATTTGTGAAAATCGAAGAAAGGGTCTGAAAGCCTAATCTATACTTAAAGTGAAATGGCTTTGTTCACTAATCGTTTAATTTCTATCTGATATTGGCTTTGTTCGATTTATAAACTTGGTGCTTATAAAAATTTTATTCGAATTCTCGAAATGAAAATATTCTAAGAAAATATTAAAAATTTTTTTCATTACCGAATCAAGAATATTTTATTACATAAATAAATAAATTATAGGAAAATTAATCATCACGTTGATTGTGTGATGACTTTCGTGGCATATTTGTTAGGATGAATAATATTCAGGTTCTCAAGTTTGATTTTCGATGATGCTCTCGATAATTTGAGGTACATGGCCGCGCGGTAACGCACTTGACTTCCATGCGGAAGGTCGTCGGTTCGAACCCTGCGCTGTGCCACTCCCCTTGAACGACACAGACATTTTTTCCGCCTAGTGTTCGAAGGTATAAAGATACATATGACTTCAATCATATCAATTCTTTAAAAAAAAATATACTAGTCTGATTTTTGGCCTCGTTAGACCTTTGACTATCATTTCGGTTATTTGGAAGAAAGCAGTTTAGAAATAAATCAAACAGTCCGCACTCTATCCAATGAAATTGTAATTAATAAATCCAATGCAATAATCAGTCACTCAGACTATTTTAAATAAATAACTATAGTTCTTAAAGATTTGAAGTTCTTAATGAATTCATGCGATTATTTTTAAAGGTATTTAACCTTTCCTTCCCTGTGTTGGGTATCTTCTACACGTTGCTTCTAATAACCATCAATATCTCTATAAATATAATAAATACAAGGTTAAGATTTTAGGTATTCCTTCATAATATATTTACGCATTGATTTAAAAAATAATATTAATAATAATCAGAATTTATCGACTACATCGAGGTGTTTTGTAAAGATCGAAAACAAATTCGCATTTAAACGCTGCGAGTGCCTAGTCTTGACGATAGGTGAATAGTATGCGGGAAGCGCGACACTATATTCGCATCTCACTCTTGCATACTAGACTGAATTGCGAGGAGCTGAATTGTCTCAACGTCGCAAGCATAAACGTAAGCGCCGGGGTATGCGACTGACGTTCCGCGCCACTAGTAGCTTCTAGGCTTGCAAATAGGTTAGACGTACGCCCGTTCCGTGAGCGTTGCCAGATGGTTTTTTAATGTTTTCAGCAAATAAATCTCAATTATTATAATTTTTAACTTCAATTATAATTAATTAAGGGGATTATCTATGAATGTTCTTATTTTTCCGATTTAAAATCGCTAATTTTTTATTACGTACTCACTATCCAACACCGGAGCACGCGTATTATTTTTATCACCTTAAGGGAAGGGTTAAAACAATCTCCAATTATAGTAAATTCAAATATGTTTACTGCTTAAAATGAAATAAATCCTTCGTAATGCATGTTTTTTGGTTTATATATTCAATTATTTAAACTAATAAATGTAAAAAAATCAAGGACTTGATTAGTAAACATCCAATTGTCCCAAAATAAAGATTGTATACATTTTATATCCGTGGTTTCAACAAGATCGTTTGTTTTTATGTGATTTATTTACCGATCGTTCATTATTTACTATCATTATTATTTACGCTTTCGAACTTAATGTATCTGTTTTTTTTTATATTCTTGGGGTAATGCTTTGAAAAACTTTTCCACAAGTAACAAAAAAAAAAACATTGACTCTGGTGTTTGGATACCAATCCTTTGTGCATCCATCCATCAATTTGAGATGGTCACAAACACACATTTGGAATGGCGAAAAATCTCTGGAGTGAAGTCAGGTTTTGGGGTAAATTCGAGTCATTCTAGGACAATGAGTCAGGTTGGGATAAATTGGAACTCTCTGAAACGGAATTGTTTATGCCACGAATTTATTTATATTTTTTGGTTCACCGTGAGGTATATTTCGGAAAGCAACAAATCTCTTATATGAAAATAAAAAAAAAGTTCTAGGAGTTTAAGCTTCTCTCTCGTACTTCACATCCTAATAAAAAAAATTGATCTGAAGTAATACTTGTTTAATAAATAAATGATCTGAAGTAATACTTGTTTAATAAATAAATGATCTGAAGTAATACTTGTTTAATAAATAAATGGTTTTCAAGATACAAGTTTTAATTGTAATTATGTATTTTATATTGATCTCGTACATTGTAATTATCTTAGTTTAAAAAAATATTCAAAATCTTACAAAGTTCCGATGGAGTTTTTTTATTCATATAATTTAATTTCGTAAGCATTAAAAAATCACTTTTATGATTTTGCATTTCATGAATGAATGAAAATATAAATGTTTAAATTTTTTTTATTTAGCTCTCTATCCCATTTTAGTTGAAGTACTAAAAATTTGAACACCATTTCATTAATGCAAAATTTAACTCCAAGAAAATGCAATTTGGTACAGGAATGTTGTTAAAGACGTGGGTTGCATTTGAAATAGTACATCGTTTATTCCAATTCTTGGCATTTTAATTAAGAAGAGCTAAACTCTTGTCACGTCGTAATTCAGTGAATCCCAGCACTTTTGTATTTACTTCTCGAGGGATGTAGAGCTTTCAGCGCCTTTTGCCATTCTACGCAGCAAGAGTCCGATTTGTGACGGTACTTGATTTGCGACTGAAAATACAACGGCTGACGTATGGAGGGTAATTTCGCAGGGATTGCCGCTGAAATGTGTGTGCTATTCTTGATATCATGCTAGGAATGAGAACAACTGTACTGATTTTCTTTGGCGAAGATTGCGTAATTTTGAATTCAACACGGATTATCCCACCTACATGCATTTTCCTTAAAATAAAAAACCGAGGGCTTGCTATATTTTAATTAACTTTTTAAATTAATTTTTACTTCAGTACGTTGAGAGAATGAGCCAGATATAAGAATATCTATTATGCTAGGAAAACAAATGCTTAAAAAAAGTGTAATTTGCGTACTGGTACTTTTAAATATTGCTCACTTGGTTCATGAATATAAACTTTTAATCCCTGATATAAATATGAACGTGCTTACTAGTTAAAAATATTTTTACAGAGTTGCTGCCTTATTCAGTTGCCTGAAATGATAGCTGACGATGCAGGGTTCATCCTCAGGGCGATGTCAAAATACTTGAATGAAATAAAATTAAAAAAATATTTTAAGATTATTGAAACAATCGTAAAAATCTTCGAACATATGATATGAATCTTCTATATTCATATGGGTGCTATTTAAAAAAAATATATACTCGTATATTCAGATATAATTTCAAAAAAGTTAAACGATCGACATAAACTTTACGATTTAAACTTTTCGAGAGTTTTTTTGTGTTGCTGAAGCGTATATCTTAATCTTTAAATTTTTATTCTTATTTTTTTCTTACATTTTTTGTTTTGCTTCTCAGTATATCTTTTAAAGCTCAATGTTTATTCTTTAAGTTTTCTGGTTTGCTGAATATGTGTTATATACGAGGCATATCCAGAAAGTAAGTGTGCTGATTTTTTGTAGGTTTCAATTTTTTTTATTTAAACAAAAAAATTACGTGGTTACCGTAGTACATATTTTCAGACTTTTAGCCCCTTAATTAATTAAGTTGGATTACTAAAAGCCTGGATGTTACAATGTATGACTCTTACTCCGGTAGCTCAGTATAGGTAAAACAAGGCTCAATAAGATCTCAAGATGTCGTGGGAAGAGGTAGGCATTCGTCAGTGCTTGGGTAGGTATAAATACATAATGAAACACATATTTGCTGTTAATTGGTTATATATTTAATCCTGACGAGCTGATACTCCGTCAGGAAAATCAAATGGGCAGATTTCTCTCTGCTACTCCGCTAACCTTTCAGATGGACAGGCAGTCGAAGTAATTTATTATCACACAACAGTCCGTTGCGGAAATGTGTCAATTCTCAAAGATTAGATCTCGCCAATCTCTAGAATACTCAAATATCACCATAAAATGACAAGCAAAAGAGGATAAATAAGGTTGATCTTACTCCAAAACAGGACAAAATGTATTATCCCAGATCCGCTTCAAGTGTATGACCAGGTCGACTCGTATATGGCCCTCTGACCTTATACTGTTACTACAGGGCCGCTGATGTGAAGAAATTCCCTCAGTGGTTGGCGACCGCCAATTCGTGTCGTAATACACCCACACGACTCAGTTCCTCGGGAATTTACCGGACAAATTGTATCAAATAAGAATGAACAATCAAATGTGAGAAAAGCTTGTTCAAGTTCGCGAACAGCGTCAAGACGAGAATGATGTTGACTTGATAACTTCGTGGCGAGAGAATGGGCTCGGAAGATCGCGGTCCCTTAATTTAAGGGATCTCAGCCTAGCGCCGCCATTTTGGAACTCTATAGAAAGTCCCTCGCGACCGTTAAAAAAATCATAAACCTTTTCGTTATTTTGCCAATGAATAGTCTATTTAAACTTTCACAGCGTAATTAAGTCGAGAATCCTTTTTGTATAACATCCGGTGAAACTTATTGTTTAAGAGACAATACTGGACCCTTCTTTTTTTTAATGTATCTCGAGTGAATTGTTATTCTCAGCCGTTGTTTTCAATATTTAACTATGTCCGTAATAAATTAAGCTCGACGTATTTCTTTAGAAAGGAGAAGAGAAATTTTTTGACCCCTTTTTTCTCTCTCGCATGACAATCGCGGTCATAAAAGCGCCTTCGCCCTCGAAATATATCTTGCGCAAAGTTTTATTTTCTTTTCTTAGTAACAATAGTTATCTGTGACTGCAATAAAACAGATCGCAGACGGAACACTAATTACCGATCCTCATAAAGTGTCGTGTATTTCTATACAAATGGGAAGACAAGCCAGCCACTCGAGGCAGTTAAGTTTGAAACAATAGGAAGCAATCCTTCTCGAAAATGACGCAAGATCTCCCTTTGACTGCTCTGGTTCACTATTTTTAATGGTTATTTTTTAACTACAATAAACTAATTGGTCGGCCGTACCCAAGTCCTGACACTCCATTTTATGTTACCGAAAAAAAAAAAAAATAAAAAAAAAAATAATAATTCAAGTACTGATTACGGCCCTGTGTCAATTGGTCATACACCTGCTTGCCGAAACAAGGATTAGATACTATGCTAAAGGGCATGACGTTACTGGGTCATGCCGGATACGCTCGTGGACGATTTAATAAGCCCCTGCATTTGCGAAAGAGTAGGAAACCACGAAAAACTAGCTCTCAGGGCTTCCCTATCTAAGAACACCTGGAAACAGTTAAACATTTTATAGAGCAAGGCACAATACAGGAGAACATCAATTATCGCCTTCCCCTCAACATGGTTACACATAATAAGTCTTATTATTATTTTTACAAAAAAAAAAAAGAAACATACAACATTTAGGATAACAAGACAAAACAGTCACAAGAGTAATGTTCAAGAACAGATACTATCGCCTTCTCTACAGCATGGTTACACCTAATAATTCTTATTAATTTACAATAGAAAAATGTACAAACATTTAAGATTACAAAGGCAACACACTCACAAGAGTAATGCCCAAAAACAGATCAAGTTACTTAATAGTAATTATGTTAGTTCACAACGGCTTCCCCAGAACCGGATCCGATAGTCTGCACTTTTAGGGGCACTGATTTAGTTTCTTAACCTAATCACTTAAATTAAGGAAGCAAGGTGAGTTTCCTCCCGCTTGTCTGGTGATCTTTGATATTGCAAGATACAAGTCTGGCGATATATCAATAATGAGACTATATAAGACACATTTAACATACGATTTTCCATTACACGGCCCTGAGACACCACTCATAGGGGCGACATCTGACTATAGGCCTCCTCCAGGTCTAAAAACTGACAAGAAACAGTTACACTTGGTTATACAATACAGCAAATATGTGTTTATAATATCATCACCTCGGGGATCGTCATCCCTTTAGTGCCAATTCTCGTGCTAGCCAGAGTCGTCAGTGCGACGCCCACCCACATCACGGACGGTGCCAAAACTCGCATGATCCATAAAATACCATGGTTATCCGGGCACCGACGGTGCCATGAGCGTCCACCTAGACCGGGAGCACATGCAAATTTGGGTTCATGACGCCCATGGTTGGAGTCACACTCAACAACCCCCACTGGATGTATATAGGCCATCCGTAAGCCTCCACTGGATGTATATAGGCCATCCGTAAGCCTCCTACTGGATGTATATAGGCCATCCGTAAGCCTTTCGCTGATTGGTTGGAGCCTACTCCACAACCGTTGTCACCAGTGCGACACCCGCGGACCCAAATGGCGGAGCCAAGTTGTACATGTTGTCCACGCACAAAACTACGGTCGTCCTTGTCCCAATGGTGCCCACGAGCGCCCACCTAAGTCGTCGGTGCGACGGCCGCAGAACCAACGGGCGGACCCAAGATACGCATGATGTCCCCACACCATGCTACCTACGTCCGGGTACCGATGGCGCCACGGACGCCTGCCCACCTGGACCGGACTGACAATAAAACCTTTGTCACCAGTGTGACGCCTGCGGACCCAAAGGGCGGAGTCCATACACACTACTATGGAGGTCCTGGTACCAATGGTGCCGCGAGCGCCCACCTAAGTCGTCGGTGCGACGGCCGCAGAACCAACGGGCGGAGCCAAGATGTGCATGACGTAGTCATATCATACTATGCACCTCCGTGTACCGATGGCGTCGCGGACGCCTGCCCACCTAGACCGGACTGACAATAAAACCTTTGTCACCAGTGTGACGCCTGCGGACCCAAAGGGCGGAGTCCATACACACTACTATGGAGGTCCTGGTACCAATGGTGCCGCGAGCGCCCACCTAAGTCGTCGGTGCGACGGCCGCAGAACCAACGGGCGGAGCCAAGATGTGCATGACGTAGTCATATCATACTATGCACCTCCGTGTACCGATGGCGTCGCGGACGCCTGCCCACCTAGACCGGACTGACAGTTACAAAAAAAAAAAAAATATACAAAACAACAACAAAAAAAAATCATTGGCCGAAGCCTCACAATTAAAGGATATCCCATCGAAAGCCCCCCCCACCAAAGCACGCACCCAATCCTTTTCATTCATACTTCCCAGCAGCACTTCCCAAACCCCGGTAGCAACCCCACTCATTCCCTATCATGGAGCTGCCTTCCATTCAACCTATACGACCTAGTGCCAGGTGAGCGACCCTTGATAGAACAGGATAAGGAATTGGTAAGGATGTATCCAATGTGACATCATGAGGAAGTGAGCGTCGACGCTCTATCAAAAGACGCGCATACAAACGCTATGCTATCAGCAAAAATCACCACTCATTGTCCAGCGCATGGTCTATTGAGCGCCACCATATTTTTTTCTTGGAACATGGAAACCTAATTTGGTAAAACTGAATTACCACAAGTGCCACGGCAGCTCTCGCGTCAATTCACCGTAATGGAGCCTTTATTCCACCTTGGCGATGTCTTTGACGCGAAATTTACCTGCCACTTTCCCCTTCAGGTCAGACAGTTCATATATTGTGTCGGAAATTTACCTTGTGACCACACACTTGACAAATCGGGGCGCTAATTTGTTGCTGAAATATCGCCCAGCGTTTGATTGGCTAGAATACCCTCTCCATACCACCTGTCCAACTAGGTGGTTTATACCTCCGGCGTAAATTATAGCGCGCAGCGCTCTGCTTAAAGCCGGCCAAGAGTTTGTTAGTAACGCTCTCATAAAGCTGTTCCATATTTTTGAGCCCCTCCGCATAGTGTGAGGTTGGATCCTCTTCTTTTCCAGAGGAGGCCGTCCTCTGGCCGTGAAACGACCCATGGGGAACAGGGTGGAACCCATGGAATAAAAAAAAGGGTGAGTACCCGGTGGCTGTACTCACGGTATTATTCAAGCACGAGCAGATTTTTCCTAAATGCTCGCACCACTCCCGTTGGTTATCCTGAACCATTAATGATAAACATGTTAAAATCGAGGAATTGTATCTCTCACTAGTGTTATTCTGAGGGTGATAGTAGGCGTTATAAAAGAGGTCAGTGATCCCATAAGACTCCAAGAATCCTTTGAACTCTGCTGAAATAAATTGCCGTCCATTATCCATAACTATGGTACGAGGCACGGAGCACGGCAAAAATATCTGACCCTCCAAGCATTTAATGATTGCCTTGGATGTAGCTACTCTCAGCGGGAAAGCCCAAACAAACTTGCTAAAATTATCAACCACCGTCAAAATATACGAATTTCGTTTTAGAGATAATGGAAGAGGACCAACCAGATCCATGCTCAACGACTGCATGGGTCTGGATGCACGCTTTGGCACGGACATAAGTCCTAAGGGCTTCTGAGTATTATGCTTATAAGCTTTACAGGTATCACAACGCGATATGTATTGCGTAACGGCATCCATTAATTTGGGAGCATAATACGTGCGTAACAGAATTTCTACAGTTTTTCGTACACCCGGATGGCAAAAACTGTTGTGAGTATCCCTAATAAGGTCTCCCAACGCGTCACTAGGTACAACGACCTTCCAATCCCGTCCGCCTAAGTTTTGAACAGGGTCGCGAGCGGATTTGCACAACCGAAATAGGCGATCCTTATCCACTACGAAGTTGGGCATTGAGCCTGGATCGTCCGTGCATGCCTGAAGTGTACGCAGGTACCACTCATCGGTTACATTCTGGAAGGGTGCGGGGAAGGTTAAGGCGGCAACCTCTATTCTACTAAGGGCATCAGCCAAGTTATTTTCGCAGCCCTTTTTATACACAAAAACGTAATCGTATTGAGACAGGCGACAGGCCCACCGGGCGAGTCTGCCACTAGGAGAAGACAGATGATCCAAATACTTAAGGCAATCATGGTCACTCTGAATTGTGAAACGTGTGCCATCCAAATAGCTACGAAAGTGGTGCACTGAGTCTACGATTGCTAAAAGTTCGCGTTCCGTAGTACTATATAATCTTTCCGCCGGAGAAAGTTTGCGTGAAAAATACGCGATTGCATGCTCGCCACCATCTGGCCTGTTCTGAGAAAGAAAACTACCAATGCTCACACCACTTGCATCACACGTGAGCAGATAAGGAATAGAGTAATCTGGAGGTTTCAGAACTGGAGATGACGTCATGGCTCCTTTGAGAAGAATAAAGGACTCCTCCGCGGAGGAATCCCACTGAAACTTTGAACCACGGAACTTAACGCTGGTCAGTTTGCAGAGAGGAGAAGCGATTTTTGAAAAATCTCTTATGAACCTACGATAGTAAGAGCATAATCCAAGGAAACTCTTAACTTCCTTGACACTTCGTGGTCTAGGAAATTCCTGCATAATTCGGATCTTTTCGGGATCCGTACGGAGTCCCTCGCGATCCACGACATGACCGAGATACTTTAAACTTGCTTTACAAAATTCCGACTTGGATAATTTGATGGTAAGGTTGGCCTCCTTTAATCGCTCCAGAACAATACTCAGCGTTGCCAAATGAGATTCGAAATCGGGACTACATATGAGAATATCATCTAGATAGCAGAAGACATGGTCACCCTGATCGGTGAACAATTGTTCCATCATTCGTTGCATCTCAGCAGGAATGTTTTTTAAGCCAAACGGGGTGACCACAAACTGATATTGTCCCCGGCCCTCTACGAAGAATGCCGTCTTGCATTTAGACTCGTTGCTTAATGGCATTTGCCAAAACCCATGGCTCAGATCTAAAGCAGTGAGGTAGCGCGTATCTCGAAGATTATCGAGAATTCGGTTGATGTTAGGTAACCGATAACAGTCCGACTGCGTTACAGAATTTAATTTGCGGGGGTCCAATACAAATCGAGCGGAACCATCCTTTTTCGGAACAATAAAGGCATTATTAAGCCATGAACTCCTAGAGGGTTCAACTACTCCTAACCTGATCATTTCATCTAGCTCCTTAATCATCTGCTGACGACGCACATGAGACAAAGGGTACGTTTTTTGTTTCACCGGCGGGTGCGTACCGGTTTCAATAACATGATTAACTAAAGTGGTACGACCCAAACCTATTCTTTCAAAAGCGATGCTCTCAAACTGGTTGACCATCAGGAGCAATTGCTGCGCCTGTCGAGGGGATAGGTCTCCGGCGGAGGTTAAACACGAAGGCCTCTGAGGTCCGGAGGCAACTGCCGATAAGGAAGACGACCCCGACTCGTTTAAGAACCTACTCGAATGAGGAAACAATTTCGGTGTAAGCCCGGAACGCTTCAAAAAGGGAATGCCGAGCACCAAGCAAGTATCTAAAGAAGGAACTACCTGGAATTCCACCAACACAGTTTGGTGATCATAATGTAAGGGCAACTGGATCGTACCCAGCACCCGATGTCCCTGACTATCAGCCGTGTGAACGACTCCCTCAGTAGTTCGCATAATAAACCGTAAGTCCTTAAAATTTTTATACAGATTACCACCTATTACGTTAATTGCTGCACCTGAATCTAGCAACGCCCTAAATGGTGAGCCCTGAATTTCACAATGAAGATAGGGTCTCTCATCCCTAGCATTTGAAATTTCTATGGCACCAAGGTTACGGCTATTATTTCTTAATTCTATTGTATTTGACCAACCCCTTAGCTCCGAATTACCTTGACCGGGTTGGTCCCCTATCTGTTTTTTGGAATTAAGGAGCTCGGCGGCGGACGCGAAGTATCCGTCAGCAAAGTAAAAGGTCTAGAAGTCTCGGCACGACTCCTTACGCGATTACTTGGCGACTTATCCGGTTCCTTCTGGATAAGTGGTTTGTGCGGACAGTCGCGGGCAATATGATGCGGAAGATTGCACAAGAAACACCTCAACAAGGTCGGCCTTCTACCGATAACCTTCTGTGAGACGGATGACACACGTGCCCTTACCCTTGGCTGCATCTGCAGCGGCCGGGGTGATACCTCACCACTCCTGTTCATTTGTTCGAAAGAGGCACATACTCTTTCCATCTCTCGTACTGACGCAGGCCGCGTACTGACAAGGACTGAGCTAAACCTAACGTGAAGCCCTCTCTTGAACACCTGTAACAGCTCCACCTCTGTCAAGGCAGAGTCCAGTGTACTGTTTACCTCCAAAATTCGGGAGATATAATCGGTGGAAGATTCTTCGTGACCCTGATTGGATGCCCAAATATCCAGCTTTCTATCTATCATAAAACTCTCCGATTCGAACCTCTCCAAAAAATGTGCCTTCAATGTAGCCCATCTCATAGGGTTCCTATACGTAATCCTGAAAAAGGTCAGGGCTCTGTCGCGCAAAAATTCAGGTAGGACGGGAGAGAGAGAGTCTACATCGAACCTACGTGCGTGTGCTATTTCCTCGAGCCTAACCAAAAACTGACGTACGCTACCCGAGCCATTAAACGGATCCACTGGCCACGATGAAAAATTGATATTTAATGGAGGTAATTGATTACCTCTAGTGCTAGGAGACGGCAACATTCCCAAGTCTCTTGAAGGGCAAGACCCGGTAAATGGCAAGGAAGAGTCCGAACGAGGGGCTGTCGCTCCGGAAACCAGTTCCATAGAAAATTCCGGGGCTCCTCGCAAATTAACATGTGCCTTAGACCTTTGAGGCAATATAACCTCTTCTGTAGGAGAGTGAACGAGGCCCCGATTGTAGCTCCATGCTTGCCGACGCAACCTGGGGAGTTTGTTACCCGGAGTGATTCCCCTTTCCATCAATTCCCCAATCAATCTCTCCTTAGTTGCACTCGTAATATTGTCAATAGGACTCATTGTGGACTTATCCTCAGCTAGCAAGGTGAGAGTTCTATCTGAAAGATTAGAAATCCCCAAGACTCTAGGCCACGCTGTTATTAATACGCGTTCCCAATCTCAGGAATAGCCTTCACCAGAAATTCCAATCGCATGTAATCGAAGAAAACAACTCTACCTTAAAGGCCTAAAATAGAATAATTCAATAAGTTCGATCACCCGGCCACGCTATTATAACACCGGTCTACTACTAATCTCGCCGACCAGATGTACGACAGCTAGTATTCGTCAAACTTAATTAGCGAAACAGCCGGACGGCTCTGAACGAATAATGTTATAGTTGGCAATCTTAGTGCTCTAAATATTCTATTTTTTGTTGATGATTTAAAAATCTTCAAAGCGATCCAAACTCCGGAATACGCCACTAACTCTATCCAACCGGAAAGAAAACGTAACGAATTATTCCTTGCCAATGCAACAAGGAACTTCTATCAGCTGCTAAACACCCGGCCAATCACAAGAAACTATGGCGTTCCACTAGCTCTGCCTACCCGATTACCGGCCAAATTCGAGATTATACTCCTCGTAAAACTACGCTCAACTCGATTTTTTCTAATTTTAGAAAATAACTACCTACACTCGCACAGCTTTTATCAGCCGCACGTTATTAGTTGGTTATTATATTTTATTTAATTAATAAATAAAATCCTCAACTCATACACAAAATGACCGCCAAACAAAACGGTACTCGAATCAATTTCCGCCCGACCGACTTGACTGAAGTACAAAGCCTATGCTTTGTTGTTTTAACGGTCCTGAATTGCTTTCGATTCTTTACCGAGTTATACGCAGTTAATCAAAATAATATAACAAAATTATACACCGTATACAATACAACAATGCACAAAATTTCGAATAAAAACAGGAAGAAAAGAAAGAAGTAAACATAAAATTCAAATACACAGTACACAACAAAGCAATGCACAAGATATTCAAATCAAAAAAAGAAAAAAAAAACATAAAACTCAAATACACAGTATACAATAAAGCAATGCACAAGATATTCAAATCGAAAAATGAAAAAAGAAGAAAAAAAACATAAAATTCCAATACACAGTACACAACACAGCAATGCACAAATTATTCTAGTACCAAAAGAAGAAAGAAAGGAAAAAAACATAAAAATACAAATTATACCGTCCAAGCCCGACGACGAACCTCTAGGCCCCGCGTTGAAAGGCGGCCAGTTTCAGACTTTTAGCCCCTTAATTAATTAAGTTGGATTACTAAAAGCCTGGATGTTACAATGTATGACTCTTACTCCGGTAGCTCAGTATAGGTAAAACAAGGCTCAATAAGATCTCAAGATGTCGTGGGAAGAGGTAGGCATTCGTCAGTGCTTGGGTAGGTATAAATACATAATGAAACACATATTTGCTGTTAATTGGTTATATATTTAATCCTGACGAGCTGATACTCCGTCAGGAAAATCAAATGGGCAGATTTCTCTCTGCTACTCCGCTAACCTTTCAGATGGACAGGCAGTCGAAGTAATTTATTATCACACAACAGTCCGTTGCGGAAATGTGTCAATTCTCAAAGATTAGATCTCGCCAATCTCTAGAATACTCAAATATCACCATAAAATGACAAGCAAAAGAGGATAAATAAGGTTGATCTTACTCCAAAACAGGACAAAATGTATTATCCCAGATCCGCTTCAAGTGTATGACCAGGTCGACTCGTATATGGCCCTCTGACCTTATACTGTTACTACAGGGCCGCTGATGTGAAGAAATTCCCTCAGTGGTTGGCGACCGCCAATTCGTGTCGTAATACACCCACACGACTCAGTTCCTCGGGAATTTACCGGACAAATTGTATCAAATAAGAATGAACAATCAAATGTGAGAAAAGCTTGTTCAAGTTCGCGAACAGCGTCAAGACGAGAATGATGTTGACTTGATAACTTCGTGGCGAGAGAATGGGCTCGGAAGATCGCGGTCCCTTAATTTAAGGGATCTCAGCCTAGCGCCGCCATTTTGGAACTCTATAGAAAGTCCCTCGCGACCGTTAAAAAAATCATAAACCTTTTCGTTATTTTGCCAATGAATAGTCTATTTAAACTTTCACAGCGTAATTAAGTCGAGAATCCTTTTTGTATAACATCCGGTGAAACTTATTGTTTAAGAGACAATACTGGACCCTTCTTTTTTTTAATGTATCTCGAGTGAATTGTTATTCTCAGCCGTTGTTTTCAATATTTAACTATGTCCGTAATAAATTAAGCTCGACGTATTTCTTTAGAAAGGAGAAGAGAAATTTTTTGACCCCTTTTTTCTCTCTCGCATGACAATCGCGGTCATAAAAGCGCCTTCGCCCTCGAAATATATCTTGCGCAAAGTTTTATTTTCTTTTCTTAGTAACAATAGTTATCTGTGACTGCAATAAAACAGATCGCAGACGGAACACTAATTACCGATCCTCATAAAGTGTCGTGTATTTCTATACAAATGGGAAGACAAGCCAGCCACTCGAGGCAGTTAAGTTTGAAACAATAGGAAGCAATCCTTCTCGAAAATGACGCAAGATCTCCCTTTGACTGCTCTGGTTCACTATTTTTAATGGTTATTTTTTAACTACAATAAACTAATTGGTCGGCCGTACCCAAGTCCTGACAATATGTAAGCTATTTTTCGACATAGTCGCCATTCCTCTCAATGCAGGTGGTGAAGCGGGGTATCAACTTTTTGATGCCTTCCTCAAAGTAGTTTCCCGCCAACCCCTCCGTCCACTTCTCCACCTCCTCCTTTACCTCCTCGTCGGTTGAAAACCTTTTTCCACCCATGTGCAGCTTCAAGGAGGATAAGAGATAATAATCTGAAGGGGCTAGGTCAGGGGAATGCGCGGGATGGTTCAGGGCATCCCATTTAAACGAGGCGAGCAGTTTTGTCTGGCATTGCCATGCAGCAGGCAGACTCCTTTTGTCAGCATGCCTCTCCTCTTGTTCTGAATCGCCCTCCGCATTTTTTAGGGTCTCACAGTATCTTGCAGAGTTGATGGTCTCCCCTTGAGGCATATATTCAATTAAAATTATGCCTTGACAGTCCCAAAACACGGATGCCATGATTTTCTTGGCTGAAATTGTGGTTTTGAACTTTTTGGCGAAGGGTGAAGAGGTGTGACGTGACCGTTTTTAAACTCGCGACACCACTTGTACACACTCGTTCGATTCATAGCTTTATCATCATATGCAGTTTTCACCTCATTATAAACCTCAACCGGAGGTTTTCCTTTCCAAACGAGATAACGGATGACGACGCGTATTTTGCACTTGGCGGGAGATTGGATTGACATTTTTCACGAAAAGTGTTGTCGCGGCGACACTTCTCAACTTACTGACTTCGAACCGGTCTCGTTGCGGAGGGGAAGGGTCAGGCTACACGGAAGTGTAGCCAACATGTCGAAAATAAAATCCATGCGGTCGTGAGAGCCTCAGTACACTTACTTTCTGGATACGCATAGTATTTATATCTTTGTTTTAATATTTGGTGATGATTGGTCTTGAACTATCTAAAAACTTCGAATACAAATATTTTTATAATATTAACATAAATAATGTGATGTCAACAAGTATACAAGTTTAAGTTCTTAACCTAAAACTATTCAGGTATGGATATTAGTGAAATTAAATCAATCTCATAATTTTACTGTCTTTATAGACATCATCACTTTTTTCTGGATTTTCACCCTTTTAAGATGGTCCCAGCATTTATATGATAAACTATCAATAAAATTGATGATTTCTAAAATGAGGTATTTGAGTGCATTCCCTTTTAATGATTGCTAAATTAATTAACTGTTTTTTTTAATTTAATGTTTTGTGCCATTAACTGTATTTTCGATAAGTCCTTATAAAAAAGTCCAATATCGTGAGGTCTAGGGAACGTGGGTGATATTCAGTGCTATATCCACGTCTTATCTGTTCGGTAAATTTTCATCAAGGAAGCGATTCACATGATAATGGAAGGTGCACTATCTTGCTGGAATTAAAACTCTGCCTTAATCCAAAGTACGTGGTATCAACATTCCAAGTTCAAGCAAACGGCAGTCTAAAATTGTGAATATGTGTTTTTGGGTACTCTATAAAATACAAACTGTCAGATCTATAGTTATTTCTCAACCAGTCAGATTTTTTTTAAATAGGTAGAAGGGAAAATAGACTTAAATCATATTAATAAACCCGCAAATTCTGGGCTAGAAGACAGGCCAGACATCTTGTCACATTCTGGGCTAGAAGACAGGCCAGACATCTTGTCAAATTCTGGGCTAGAAGACAGGCCAGACATCTTGTCAAGTTCTGGGCTAGAAGACAGGCCAGACATCTTGTCACATTCTGGGCTAGAAGACAGGCCAGACATCTTGTCAAATTCTGGGCTAGAAGACAGACCAGACATCTTGTCAAATTCTGGGCTAGAAGACAGGCCAGACATCTTGTCAAATTCTGGGCTAGAAGACAGGCCAGACATCTTGTCCACTAGACCATGGAGGTCGGATACTTGTAAGAAAGAACATACTTTAAATTGAAAATCAAGAGCAGAAATGAGTCAACAATTCTGGGTAATAGTAAAAGCTTTTTGAGGCAGTGTTTGATGACGTCCAAATATAATAAGAGTAGAAATTATATTTTAGTATAATATAATATAAAGGGTATTGATAGAACTTTAGAACGTGTGATTTAATGGTTTTTCGCTTGGAACTAGTATTTAAGGCAAACAAAAACTTCGTGCCCCAGATTTTCATTCTCGAGGCCAGACTCGCAAAATACAATTATCAAGAGTATGTAAAGTATGCGGGTGAAAAACAATCGGAACATTTTTCAAGTTGCACCATTTTTTTGTTATTCTGATCCGTTGAATTAAATATGGGTTTTAAACTAAGGGAAAAATGCTGTCTGTAAAATGAAAAAAAAAGGCTTTTAAAATTTACATTACACGTTATTAATATGCATTTAGTCTTGCTGATGGAGATAGACTTGTTGTATTTTTTGAAATATTTTACTCTAGCCTGAGAGCAAGTTGGATGCAGTGTGGTGATCAACGACATACCAATTGAACAAGTATCAAAATTTAAATACTTGGGTGCTAGCATAATGTGCAATAATGACCTCTATGGCGAAGTGCTTGAACAATCACAAAAGGCCGCAGCTATTTCCGGGTGTTTAAAGAACACTATCTGTTAAAACAAGTATATATATGAACATCCAAAGCAAGGTGAGGATATACAAAACCTTTGTCCACCCCATAATGACATATAACATAGAGTCCAGAGCCGACACTGTCAGAACCAAAAATCTCCTTTGAATCAGTGAAATGAAGGTATTCAGGAGTATCGCTGGCAAAACCCTTCGTGATAGAGTACGAAACACAGAAATCCAAAGGACGTGCGAAGTTCAAGATATTGTCAGATGGGAACGACAGTAAAGAAGGTTCTGGAACGAACACGTATCCAGAATGGCAAAACCAAGAACCGTAAGAATGGCCAGGGACTGTATCACCCAAGCAAGCAGACCTCCAGGACGACCTCCCAAAATATGGAAAGACAGCTGGCAGTCGACGTCACAAGAGGCAAACAATGATGCAGGACCATAACAGGCCAACAGGCCTAAAATTAGAAGAAGAAGAAGTTATCAATATGAAACTTACTTTTGGAAAAAGAAAAAGTTTATAAATACTCTTTCAGTTTTTCTTAGTTTTTGAATATTTGAAAACAACCTGTTTTGTTCACAAAATAAAAAACTTAGCTTTAATCAAAACCACATTCATTTGTCTGTTCTATGTGGGAAAATTAACAACCAAATTATTTTGTATCATTAGTAATGCGGTTTCTGAAACACAAGTACAAAACACGGAAACTATTGTTAAATTTGCATGCTTCTAAATTCCCAATCCGTAACCAATTTGAATGGCTAATTGGTTTTAACTAGAGCTCGAAAATCGCTTCATAATTGGAGACCGACGATAATATTTTGATCCGCTTTATTCAGAGCTCGGAGCTGGTTGGATTATACTTGTGTATAAACAAATGAGTTTGAGAGGTCTCACATCCTAAATTTAGCAAATTTGATATATGCCAATCCATCACGACCTAGGAGAGATATCAACTGGGCATGTTTGCTTTATTTTACAAGTAAATACGTTATTATATTTCAGCAAACACTCAGTCATGCGATATACGCCCGAAGAGTTGATTGCAAAGAAATCAAAGTGCAAATACGTCAGGTTTTGCTTTAGGAAATATATAAAGTGCAACATTTTGTTGCTACGCAACGTGATAACCATTTAAATAATGGAGTTTACAGATTACAGAAAACCATAAAGTAAACTGAAACAAATTAAAAAAATAAAGTCCATCTGGAAGTAAATCAAAAGGAAATCGAACTTCAGACGCTATTTCACTTTTTTTATACACATACAATCACGTCATGCCCTTTTTGAAGATAGACAAAGAGGATATATCTAAACACATTTGTATCAATGCATTCTCATTGTCCAAATTCATAAATGTCGTTCTACATGCTGTAATTTTTTCATAATTCTTAACTGTTTAATTTTTTTCCAGTTTTTTCTTCGCTTTACCTCTTCCCCATTCATTTCAAACAAATATATTTGTTAAGTAAGCTTTTCGAAGCTCATAATATCATCATGACCAAACCATTTCAGAATTATTTCCTTTATTATTCTTTAACTTTATTTTAATTTTAATTTATTTGACATTTCATTGCGTATAAGTACTATGGACAAATTTATTGCTTTCGACAACTTATTTTTTCTAGCCAGACAAAAGTTACGCACGAATAGAGAAAATAGTAAAAATACTAGGAATATTTTTACATTACAAATTGAAATAAAAGAATATTGAACGAAAAAGAAAACGTCCAAAAAGGTTTTTTTTTATCATTCATGTAGAATACACCAAAATTTTGAGTAACCGTTTGAAACAAACTACTGAGGAATAAAATCTTATAGTAACTGGTAGCTTGTTCCAGAGTCTATTATTTACTATTTACTAATATCAAATTGAGCGGTTTTTTTAATTCTTGGATAAAACACAGATGGAGTTGCAAACTTGCCTGAGTCTTGTGACATTTGAAAAGTGTGTATGACATTTATAAAAATGAAGTCGTATTCAATACAACAACGCGTTCAAATTGAGAATTATTTTACGTATTGTAATCTCCGGAAGCGGTGATGTTAATTGGCCACCATGTGATCTGACACCGTTGGACTACTTTCTCTAGGGTTACGTGAAAAGCCAGGTCTGTAAGAATAACCCCCAATCAATTCTCGAGCTGAAGGACAAAATTATTCGCGTTATTGGTGAGTTAGAACCGGAATTATGCCAACATATCATCCAAATTTGGACAAAAGAGTGGACATCTGTGGAGCTGCAAGAGGTGGACATTTGGCGGATATTGTTTTTTGTGTTTATATGGCATACATTATACTTCAATGACCAATAAAACGTTTTGTGAAATCAAAGCAATTTGTGCGTTTTAATCAAGAATTTAAAAAAATGAATAAAAAAAATCGTTCAATTTGAAAAATCCTTTAGTAATAATACTTCAATAATCATATTAGTAAATATATTTTGTATTGTGATTATGCTTGCTTGTTCTACTTCATATTGTCGTCATGTTTTTCTTTTTTTAGTCTCGTTTGTTTGTTGGGATCGACGCGATCGTCTCTTCTTTTTGGGATTGCAGCTTTTTTTAAGGCCTTATACGAGTATATCGCTTTATTCCATAATAATAAATCTGCCAATACTTTAAAATAAAGCTTTGTTTTGCAGAAACAATCAAAAAATTTAATTCAAGGGCTATTTTAGACAACATGTTTAAGTCAATCCGTTTCCGAAATGATATTGGAAATCTTTAATATTTAGAATTTGAATTAAACGAAACTCAGAACAAAGTGTATATCTCGAAACTTAGTATAGAAAACCCTATTCAATGTTTTAACAAGCGAACATTTGTTTATATAGCAATAGTAGTTAGTGAGTGAGAGTGAAATGTGAATCTAATAATTATGTTTTGATATTATTAATGAATCAAATATTCTCACCCATTGTTAACTTATTTTATTAGTTTAACCCTACAATGCATGACATCATAGATTTTGATGAAATTTATACTCAGCATAGGAAAAATAATGAAAAAACGCAAAAACAATTTTTAGTGTTTTTTTTATTGAAAAAATGCATGATGATTCAAATTTGCTTCACACATATTTTGTTTATTTTTACCATGCAGATAAGTTTTTACATGATAATATTGTGTAAATAAATAAAACATACCTGAATTGTTATAATTTTTCAACTTTTAAAACACTTTTATTATGGTTTAATTAATTCTTGAAATGCAGTAAAAATTGGAATCCACCATTCCTCCAACTGTCAGAATTAAAAATCATTTTTTGATATACAAAAACTTTTTAAAAATTTTTTTGCAAATAGTCAACAAGAGAGATAGTTGTGCCATATGATTTTAGTGTATTTTATACCCAAAAGATGGTCTTGCATTTATCATATTTTTTTAATTTCATGAAGCAAATTTGCAACCCAATACACTGTAGGTTTTTTTTTATATTTTTCGGATCAAGTTTGATCATTAATCTATTGTGTATTATTATGAATGTAAGCCATCAGATTACAGTGCTGACAGCAAATTTACACAGTGTGAAATTTGGTGAGAATTTCATTTATAAAAATCGCGTGGTAACTGACATTTGTTTGTATAAATATAAACAGCTGCAAAAAATGGATACGCACGATTTTTTTTCAAAGTAACTCGTTATTTTCTTGTAAACTCAATAAATCAATGAATATCAACAACTTTAAAACATATCTCGACGTTTTTCATCCTATTTTTGTTTAAGTTGTTTCTTGTTTTATAAGTTAAGAAGTGAAGTTTTAATATTCTGAAAAGATTCGTTTCCATTGTTTAACGTATCTTACAGTTTATTCAGCGTATAAAGTACACATCATTCAACGAAGTTTGATTTTAACTGTTTTTGAGCTTTAAGAAGTTGAGATAAATTCAATATTTAAGCAGTTATGATCAGTAAGTAATAAAGTTGTCATCTAGCTTTAAAAATCCTTACGGAACGGTCATCTAAATTACGAGGACGACGTCCCTTGGCTATTAAGTAAGACGTCTGTCTTCCAGTTCCGGGGTTTCGGGCCCGAGTTTAGGATTAAAAAAAATTATTCTAGTCTGGTTATGCAATTGAATGTCTTACATAAAATCCATAAAAAGAATGATTTCTTCATCAATTAAAATTCTTTACTCCATTTAACATGGCGTTCAGATCCGTAACAAACTTCAAAGCCAAATTGCTTCTATGTGGCCCTATAACATAGTTGTGAGGTATAATTCAAAAGGATGTTTTTGTTTTTGGTAGGCAATCCTCCCAATAATGGTGTTTTTTTATTACGTCAATAATTATCGTGCTAAACTTTTTAAAAATCTTCCAAATTCAATTAATCAACCAGCTGCCAACTACCATAAACCTCGTTCCGTCGTAGACATACTTAAAATATTGTAGATACTCAAAAATCATTATACTCGTATTTTCCTTCAGTGAAACCGCCTATTTCCTAGTTCTTCCGTTATCCTCCTTTAGTGCGCGTTAAATGATTCATGATTTTTTTATTTCACAAGCGTTAAATGATTCATGTATTTTTTATTTCACAAGCGTTAAATGATTCCTGTCTTTTTTATTCCACAAGCGTTAAATGATTCCTGTCTTTTTTATTTCACAAGCGTTAAATGATTCCTGTCTTTTTTTATTTCACAAGCGTCAAATGATTCCTGTCTTTTTTATTTCTCAATTCTGTTATCATTTGGTTTTATTTATATAAAGTTCTAATGTAAATCGTTAACTTAACAAATAAAACGGTTTTCTGCCTGGTCCAAATAGATTACCATTTGGCAATTATACCACCAAAGTGAGCATGGTTCAATGAAGTTATGAATTAATAAAATTTAATAAATGGAAAATAGTACGAAATATTTGAAACCTACCATCCAATAATCGTGTTATCAAACACACATCAAATGAATGTGTTGCAATTTGTTTTATCAAACAATGCTTATTTCACTTCATTCTATAAAGTGTAGTTAAGTGCTTGATAAAACAAATTACAATGTACGAGTATTTTAACCTACACAATGTTAATGCCTTAACTATAAATTATATATCGAATGAATGGTTATCAACTTATCTCTGCTGTTTTTCATGACTGAGGGTCGTGATATACTAGTATAGAGTATTAGCGGTACAGGTTGCGACAAGACGTCTCCATTCTTCTCGTTCAGTTGTCGTTTGCAGGGTAGAAAACAGGCTTCTCCCAGTCAATTCCTTCACCTGATCAATCTAACATGTCTCACTGGCGCTCCGCCTCTTCTCCCTAGCATACTTAGTATAACCGTGTATCTGCAATTGTATATGAGTATAAGTATTTCAAACAACATGTGTGCATAATGATATAAAATTTTATGTCTATATAAGTATATCAAAGTTAATATGTACAAGTACATCACAAATTGTGTGTATAAGTATATCAAAGTGTGTGCATATTATATAAGTCTATCAAATTGTGTGTGTGTACAAATAACATAAGTATATCAAATTGTCTATGTGCATAAGTATATAAAATTATGTGTATCTGTAGAATGATTTCAAATTGTATGTGTATATAAGTATATTAAAAAATATGTGTTTATAATTATATCAAAATGTGTGTGTATATCAAAGTGTATGTACATATAATTATATCAAATGGTATGTGTGTAAAAGTATATCAAATTTTGTGAGTGTATGTGTATGTAAGTATATTGAATTGTATGAGTGTATGTGTACATAAATATATTGAATTGTATGCATGTATAAGTATAAAAAAATGTCATATGCATAAAAGTACATCAAATTGTTGAAGTGCATAAGTTTACCAAATAATTTGTGTTTATAAGTATATCAATTTGTATGTGTATATAAGTATGGTATATCAAAATATAGTGTGTGTCTAAGTATATCGAATTGTATGTTTGTATGAACATTTTAAATTGTATATGTGTATCATATACGTATATAAAATTGTGTAGAAACCGAATATTAATAATTTAAAAAAATAACGTTTGGTTTTCTCTCATAAATATAAACATTAGGAAAGTTTTGAAACCCGCGTGTAGTGTTGGATTTTTTTTTGCTACACAAGAACGCGTTTTACGTATGAAAAGGCAGAAATATCAGATGTTTAATCAAAAAGCTATGCACACATTGTGAACCAAAGAGCTTTTCTGTATATATTTGCACACCATTGCTGTTCCGCTTGATAGGTAATTTGGAAATTCCTATCCTGGTATTAAACATGGGTAGGGTATCCTTTACATAAATCCGCTAAAAAATGTATTTTCTTTCGAAAAATATTTGATTTCATAACTAGTTAATGGCAAAATGTCACTTTTGAATTTGGTTTATATCCAAGAGTTTAGTAGTTTTCTTGTTGTCTTATTAGAGAGGGAGACCGATGGAATGAGCGAAATGCACCTTAGAAAAACGAATCCGAATTACAGGCATAATGGACCCCCTCCATGTGCGGGCGGCCTTACTTTCGACTTAATAACAACAAAATCGTTTTATTTTTTTATCGTAAAATTTAATGGAAATGTTCTTAAAAGCTAAATAAATAATTCTAAGAAAACAACAATTTAAAAAAAACAATTCGTTCACTGAAAACAAATTCTTAAAAATCGCCGATTTTTCTGCCCATGAAATGAGAATACCCCTCTTAATCTTAACATTATTTTGAATCGAATATAAAAGTTTAATACTTTATTTTGTTTCCTTCACTATATATTAAGTAAATCACTTTGTGCGCTTTAACACTTGCCACCCTGTGACGGATAGCGAGTGACCAGGACTTATATTTCATTTGATTATTCGACGTTTTAATACATAATAAAATTATTTTTATAGTTAATTACAAAAAATAACCTAGCAGATTTTGGATAATTTTAATTTAAAATATACATTTTTTACTGGACGCTTAGCGTGGCTGGTGGATTTTTTAAGCACAGTAAGGCAAGTGTTAAGAGTACATAACGCCTTCCCACATAGACGTGTATATTTATTTTAACTTTTGACTTTGAAAATTAATTTTCTTCTACTAAATAATCTGAAATGAGTAAAAAATATCACACCATTGATAATCTGCCAAATAAAATGTGCAAGTATAATTCAAATGGAAAATACCTTCCCAAAATTTCAACCCTTAGCTCGTCACCCTATCCAATCTGCCGTCTCGGAGAGAGCGAGTAAACACAATCGATATAGAGGCTAATTGTGAATTCAGTCCAGTATCTAGGCCCATTCTGAACAAGGCGAGTCACCGAGGATAAGGAGCATTGGAAGTGAATTGAAGGTCTTAATTATGACAAATTTCATCACTTATTAACACAATCCTTACCAGCCTGACAGATCAGGTGGTATGGAATTTCATATGTTTGTAATATCTAAGAGAAATTTACGAAAGTTTTGTTAATAGTGCAAAAATATATCGCCGTCACGTACAAAAAAATTTAACTACTCAAATTAAAGATTCGGAGAGATCTGAGATTCTTACAGTTTTGCTAAACATTTTCTTTCTCTTAAGTCAAACCTGATGTTGACTCTCAACTATCCTCACGTCGTTTTTGAGGTATTTCTGAGAGACGAATGCTAGCGTGTATTTAATGCATCGCTAGT
>OX463838.1:56386809-56469610 GCA_949825065.1 Odontocerum albicorne | reverse complement strand
AATCAAATATTCTCACCCATTGTTAACTTATTTTATGAATTTAACCCTACAAGGCATGACATCATGGATTTTGATAAAATTTATACTTGGCATATGAAAAGTGGTGTATACAACGGGAAAAATAATGAAAAAAATAAAAAATCTTTTTTAGTGTTTTTTTATTGAAAAAATGCATGATGATGCAAATTTGCTTCACACATATTTTGTTGCAGATAAGTTTTTATATGATAATTTTGTGTAAATAAATAAAACATACCTGAATTGTTATAATTTTTCAATTTTTAAAACACTTTTATTATGGTTTAATTAATTCTTGAAATGTAGTAAAAATTGGAATCAGCCATTCCTCCAACTGTCAGAATTAAAAATCATTTTTTGATATACAAAAACTGTTTTTAAATTTTTTTTTTGCGATTTGAGAGATAGTTGTGCCATATGATTTTAGTGTATTTTATTACCAAAAGATGGTCTTGCATTTATCATATTTTTTTAATTTCATGAAGCGAATTTGCAACCCAATGCACTGTAGGGTTTGTTTTATATTTTTCGGATCAAGTTTGATCATTAATATATTGTGTATTATTATGAATTTAAGCCATCAGATTACAGTGCTGACAGCAAATTTACACAGTGTGAAATTTAGTGAGAATTTCATTTATAAAAATCGCGTGGTAACTGACATTTGTTTGTATAAATATAAACAGCTGCAAAAAATGGATACCCACGATTTTTTTTCAAAGTAACTCGTTATTTTCTTGTAAACTCAATAAATCAACGAATATCAACAACTTTAAAATATATCCCAACGTTTTTCATCATACTTTTGTTTAAGTTGTTACTTGTATTATAAATAATTAGTTAAGAAGTGAAGTTTTAATATTCTGAAAAGATTCATTTCCATTGTTTAACGTATCTTACAATTTATTCAGCGTATAAAGTACACACCATTCAACGAAGTTTGATTAAAACTGTTTTTGAGCTTTAAGAAGTTGAGATAAATTCCATATTTAATCAGTTATGATGACAAAGTAATATAGTTGTCACCTAGCTTTAAAAACCATTACGGAACGGTCGTCTAAATCAGTGCTCTGCAACCTTTTCTCACCTACGACACACCAAAATTCTTCCTAGAATTCCGCGGCACACCAAAAGCTAAAATATATAGGTATTAAATTAGGCATGAGTCTTCAGCGACGCGCATAAGGGTCATTTTTCTTTGTCTATGACTAATTTGGTGCGGCCATGGTGTGTACAAAGCACACTACGCAGTTTTCAACAGTTGGCACCAGTTATTGTGTATTAAATACATAATGAAAAATTGTAAAATGTCAAATACTCGTACATTGAATTTGACCGCGGCACACCTGTATCCGGCTCACGGCACACCGGTTGCGGAGCACTGGTCTAAATTACGAGAATGACGTCCCTTGTCTAGTAAGTAAGACGTCTGTCTTTCAGCTCCGGGGTTACGAGCCCAAGTTTCGGATTTAAAAAAAAATGATTTTAGTCTGGTTATGCAATCGAATGTCTTACATAAAAGGAATGATGTCTTCATCAATTAAAATTCTTTACTCCTTTTAACATGACGTTAAGCTCCGTAACGAATTTCAAAGCCAAATTGCTTCTATGTTGCCCTATAACATAGTTGTGAGGTATAATCCAAAAGGATGTTTATGTTTTTGGTAGGCAATCCTCCCAATAATGGTGTTTTTTTATTATGCCAATAATTATCGTGCTAAACTTTTTAAAAATCTTTCAAATTCAATTAATCAACTAGCTGCTAACTACCATAAACCTCGTTCCGTCGTAGACATACTTAAAATATTGTAGATACTCAAAAATCATTAAACTCGTATTTTCCTTCAGTAAATCAGCATATTTCCTAGTTCTACCGTTATCCTCCTTTAGTGCGCGTTAAATGATTCCTGTATTTTTTATTTCACAAGCGTTAAATGATTCCTGTCTTTTTTTATTTCACAAGCGTTAAATGATTCCTGTCTTTTTTATTTCACAAGCGTTAAACGATTCCTGTCTTTTTTTATTTCACAAGCGTTAAATGATTCCTGTCTTTTTTATTTCACAAGCCTCAAATGATTCCTGTCTTTTTTATTTCCCAATTCTAATATTTATCATTTTGTTTTATTTATATAAAGTTCTAATGTAAATCTTTAACTTAACAAATAAAACGGTTTTCTACTTGGTCGAAATAGATTACCATTCGGCAATAAAACCGCCGAAGTGTGCATGGTTCAATGAAGTTATGAATTAATAAAATTTAATAAATGGAAAATAGTACGAAATGTTTGAAACCTACCATCCAATAATCGTGTTATCAAACACACATCAAATGAATGTGTTGCAATTTGTTTTATCAAACAATGCTTATTTCACTTCATTCTATAAAGTGGAGTTAAGTGCTTGATAAAACAAATTACAATGTACGAGTATTTTAACCTACACAATGTTAATGCCTTAACTATAAATGATATATCTAATGAATGGTTATCAACTTATCTCTGCTGTTTTTCATGACTGAGGGTCGTGATATACTAGTATAGGGTATTAGTGGTACAGATTGCGACAAGACGTCTCTATTCTTCTCGTTCAGTTTTCGTTTCTGATCACTCTAACATGTCTCGCTGGCACTCCGCCTCTTCTTCCTGGCATAATTCCTATAACCATGTATCTGCAATTGTATATGAGTATAAGTATTTCAAAGAATATGTGTGTATAATGATATAAAATTGTATGTCTGTATAAGTATATCAAAGTGTATATGTATAAGTACATCAAATTGTGTGTATAAGTATATCAAAGTGTGTGCATATAAGTCTATCAAATTGTATGTGTGTAAATAAGTATATCGAATTGTTTATATGTATTAGTATATAAATTTGTGTGTGTCTGTAAAATGATTTCAAATTGTGTGTGTATATAAGTATACAAAAAAAGGCGTGTTTATTATTATATCAAACTGCATGTACATAAATTTAATTATATCAAAATGTATGTGTGTAAAAGTATATCAAATTTTGTGAATGTATGTATGTATAGGTATAAGTATTTTGAATTGTATGAGTGTATGTGTATATAAGAACATTGAATTGCATGCATGTATAAGTATAAAAAAATGCTATATGCATATAAGTACATCAAATTGTATGTGCGTAAAAGTATATCAAATTATTTAAGTGTATAAGTATGCCAAATCATTTGTGTTTGTTAGTATTGTATATCAATTTGTATGTATATATAAGTATATCAAAATATAGTGTGTGTCAAGTATATCAAATTTTATGTTGGTATGAATATTTTAAATTGCATATATCTATACGTATATCAAATTGTGTAGAAACCGAATATTAGGTCCTTACATATGAAATTGGCGTTTTGCCGTACTGGCAACTTTGATCTCAAATATCTTCTCTTTGGTTAGGAATTCCAAATTCAAATTAATACAGCTATTTACTCAAATATTTGTGTTTCGAAAATTATAATTCATTTGTTTTTTCCTCAATTGTTTTTTTTCTTTGCGTCACTCAGTTTACAAAATGGAAAACTTGAAATATCGCGTTATTTACGAGTACGAGTTCCACCGTGGCACCAGTGCTGCAGAAACGGCTCGAAGGATTAATGATGTGTATGGCGACGGTGCCGCAAAAGAAAACACAGTGCGTTTTTGGTTCCAACGTTTTCGTTCTGGAAATTTCGACCTGCAGAACAAGCCCCGTGGACGGCCGGAGACCAAAGTTGATAATGAAGAATTGAAGGCTATCGTGGAAGCGGATCCATCGCAAACCACGTCCGAGTTAGTTGCAGGCTGCGGTGTTAGTGATAAAACTGTTTTAATCCACTTGAAGCAAATTGGGAAGGTGAAAAAGCTTGAAAGGTGGGTACCTCACGAATTGAGTGAAGCAAATCAATAAACGCGCGTTGACTGCTGCGTTGAATTACTCAACCGGCACAATAATGAAGGGATTTTGAATCTAATCATTACCTGTGATGAACAGTGGATCCTGTATGATAATCGGAAGCGCTCATCGCAATGGCTGAACCCTGCCGAACCAGCCAAACCATGCCCCAAGCGAAAATTGACTCCAAAAAAGTTACTTGTGAGCGTTTGGTGGACTAGTGCTGGTGTCGTTCACTACAGCTTTCTTAAATCTGGCCAGACGATTACGGCAGATGTCTATTGTCAGCAACTGCAAACCATGATGGAAAAGCTAGCTGCTAAACAACCGAGGCTGGTTAATCGCTCTAGGCCACTGCTGCTTCATGATAACGCTAGACCACACACTGCACAACAGACGGCTACCAAATTAGAAGAGCTTCAATTGGAATGTCTAAGACATCCACCGTACTCTCCGGACCTTGCCCCAACAGATTACTATTTTTTTTGAAATTTGGATAACTTCTTGCAAGGGAAAAAATTCAACTCCGATGGGGCAGTCCAAACCGACTTCAAAGATTTTATTGATTCCCGTCCGAATGGTTTTTTTAGTAAAGGGATCGATGAACTACCTATGAGATGGCAAAAGTGCATAGATAGCAATGGTACATACTTTGATTAAATAAATATATTATATTAAAAAAAAATCAACTTTATGTTCCTCCCAAACAAAACGCCAATTTCATATGTAAGGACCTAATATTAATAATAAAAAAAATTAAGGTTTGTTTTTTCCTAATAAATATAAACAAGTGGTTCGTTAGTAAAGTTGTGAAACCCGCGAGCAGTGTTGGTTTTTTTTGCTAAATAAGAACGCGTTTTACGTATGAAAAGGCAGAAATATCAGATGTTTAATCAAAAAGCTATGCACACATTGTGAACCAAAAGAGCTTTTCTGTATATACTTGCACACCATTGCTGTTCCGCTTGATAGGTAATTTGGAAATTCCTATCCTAGTATTAAACATGGGTAGGGTGTCCTTTACATAAATCCGCTAAAAAATGTATTTTCTTTCGAAAAATATTTGATGTCATAACTAGTTAAGGGCAAAATGTAAGTTTTGAATTTTATTTTTATCCAAGAGTTTAGTAGTTTTCTTGTTGTCTTACTAGAGAGGGAGACCGATGGAATGAGCGAAATGCACCTTAAAAAAAACGAATCCGAATTACGGGCATAATGGACACCCTCCATGTACGGGCGGCCTTACTTTCGACTTAATAACAAAAAAATTGTTTTATTTTTTTATCGTAAAATTTAATGGAAATGTTCTTAAAAGATAAATAAATAATTCTAAGAAAACAACAATTAAAAAAAAACAATTCGTTCACTGAAAAAAAAAATTCTTAAAAATCACCGATTTTTCTGCCCATGAAATGAGAATACCCCTCTTAATCTTAACATTATTTTGGATCGAATATAAAAGTTTAATACTTTATTTTGTTTCCTTCACTATATATTAAGCAAATCACTTCGTGCGCTTTAACACTGGCCACCCTGTGACGGAAAGCGAGTGACCAGGACTTTTATTTCATTTGATTATTCGACGTTTTAATACATAATAAAATTATTTTTATTGCTAATTACAAAAAATAGCCTAGCAGATTTTGGATAATTTTAATTTAAAATATACATTTTTCACTGGACGCTTAGCGTGGCTGTTGGTTTTTTTTAGTACAGTAAGGCAAGTGTTAAGAGTACATAACGCCTTCCCACATAGACGTGTATATTTATTTTAACTTTTGACTTTAAAAATTAATTTTCTTCTACTAAATAACCTGAAATGAGTAAAAAATATCACACCATTGATAATCTGCCAAATAAAATGTGCAACTATAATTCAAATGGAAAATACCTTCCCAAAATTTCAACCCTTAGCTCGTCACCCTATCCAATCTGCCGTCTCGGAGAGAGCGAGTAAACACAATCGATATAGAGGCTAATTGTGAATTCAGTCCAGTACCCAGGCCCATTCTGAACAAGGCGAGTCACCGTGGATAAGGAGCATTGGAAGTGAATTGAAGGTATTAATTATGACAAATTTCATCACTTATTACCACAATCCTTACCAGCCTGACAGATCAGACGGTATGGAATTTCATATGTTTGTAATATCTAAGAGAAACTTACGAAAATTTTGTTAATAGTGCAAAAATATATCGCCGTCACGTACAAAAAAATTTAACTACTCAAATTAAAGATTCGGAGAGATTTGAGATTCTTACAGTTTTGCTAAACATTTTCTTTCTCTTAAGTCAAACCTGATGTTGACTCTTAACTATCCTCACGTCGTTTTTGAGGTCTTTCTGAGAGACGAATGCTAGCGTGTATTTAATGAATTCAACATGACCTCGCTAGTGTATTTTGCAGTTTCATATTATTATAAACATATTAGAATAATAAAAATATATTTGATTTAGCACCGTCAAAAGAGTAGACTCTCTTAATACCCATAGCGGTTTTTTAAAACGAATATACCTACGTCTCACACTGACACATGTTTGATTGTATTGGTGAATTTATTCCCGATTTTCACAATATATCTCTGATGTGTCCGATAAGTGCTAATTATTATTAATACTATTTTTTTTCATTCAATGCGTTAGTGTATTTACGGAGGAATACCTAAAATCTGAATCCAGTATTTATTATATTTATAGAGATATTAAATTTTTTAGAAGCAATGTGTACTAGTTACACATCATAAGGAAGGAAGGGCTAAGAAGTGAGAATGCGAGAGGCTGATTAATAACTCATATGCTAAGTGAATAGATTTCGATCTGATAAGGAATGTTATGCATATTTGATACAAAAATGAAGACTTATAAACTCTCGTTTTTACTTAATAACGAGAGGTGGATTTACATCTTATTGGTGGACTGATTGATAAGTTTGATCGAAAAGATATCGGGATTTCGTACGAGAAAGAAGAGAAAAAAAATGTAAACGCTCTTATGGAGCAATTACTCGAATAACTTACTATAAAAGCCTTATTGTATTGTATTCTAGTTTGTCGGATCAGCGTTTGAAGACAATCATTCCAAATATTGGTCATGATTTTTGTGAAACATTTTTTTAAGTTGAAAACATGAAACATTTTTGTAAAACATGAAACTTGTCTATCATCAGAAACTAAAATTAAAAACATGAATCTTGTCCATCATCAGAAACTAAAATTAAAAACATGAATCTTGTCCATCAACAGAAACTAAAATTAAAAACATGAATCTTGTCCATCATCATAAACTAAAATTAAAAACATGAATCTTGTCCATCAACAGAAACTAAAATTAAAAACATGAATCTTGTCCATCATCATAAACTAAAATTAAACTCAAGATTTTAAATTAAGATTTGGATTTATGTTTATGTAAAAATAAAATATATTTGGATTAATAACGTATGTTTCTTTGCGTATTCTCTTTTTCAGTTTTCCTTTTTAGATAAAAAGTTTATTTACAGCACACATTTATAAAAGATTCCACTAAAAACAATGATATTTTTATTATAATCTCAATTTGACGACAATTTTCTTTCTTCTATGCTTTTTGGTTTTTATATTGCATCGAAGTCTTTGAGAATTTTCTATTAGCTTTCGTCCAGAAAAGAAACCGAAATCTAAAAGTAAAATGTATTATAAAAAAAACCTTGAGAGATTTTCGACCCCAATTCTACCGCACAAAGTCTAACGACAAAGCCCTGTTTAACTTCTAAGTCCGTAACATAAATATATATAAAACCTTCTGGTTTTTCTGCTGATATACTGGCCTTTCATGAAAGTTTACTTTCATTCTAAAACCAACATAACTACAAACCAACAATATTGTTACGATTTTATTTGTTTTGATAATGAAACCATTAGATGTATGAAATGTTTATCCTGCAAAACCAATTATATTTTTATTAAAAGAGGAACATAAACGCTTAAAGCTATCAAATCTTATACATATTAACAGTATCATGATGATGGTCGGCTATCTCTCGTAATTGAGAATGATTGTCAGGCATCTTGAGGATGGAAGACGCCTGTGCGTATATTCGTTTATTGTGTGCAAGCTGTTGTACTTCATCGAGCACACAGTCTCATCACATCATATATCATTGTTATATCGTATTTTTTATATACACATACATACATACCAACATGCAATATCCTTGTTGGAGTAGACAGAGAGAACAAAGCAACAGGAACAGAACAAGTCTTGTTTGTGCTTCCCTGTGTTCTATTGATTTTTATCTTAGAATATACTCCCTTTATAAACATAAAGCTTCACTATTACCAGTAATTTTGTAAAAGTTTGAAATTAACTAACAGTGTAAAAGGGGAAAATTCACAAAATTGTGGGCATATACTCGTACAAACCGTAACACCGTTTCCCTGTTAGGGTTGGCAGAGAGAATAGAACGATAGACTTTCCTGTCTCAAAATACATATTTTACTTCTTCCATATTCATTCACCTTCTCATATAGCTCCTACAATTCCTCATACTTTTCCTTCTTTCAAAATTCCATTCACCTTACTTGCTATTTTTCCATGCCCCTGTTTTACTCCGTTAAATCAAAATTGGTACTAAAATACTGTCGTGGATTATCATCTTAGCAGATTTTCATACTGTTCGGTTCAAGTACATATGTTTAAGTGCCCCGTTGGCTTTGTTTCCTAATGCTACATGCGTTGTACATACCTCGTAATTTTTCCACCATCTGAGAAAATACCATTTAATTAGCTGAATTCTTCGACTCGCTCTAATCTTTCATTATTCTCTCACATATCGCATTTACTGAAGATACTCATGTGCAATGTTCCTCATGTGCAATGTTTCTCATGTGCAATGACCTTTGTTTTTTTTTCTCATGGTTGCACCTTTTTTTTGGGTATTGTATAGAATTTCATATAACTTCGTCAACTTGTAAGATTTTTGTCATTGTGTTGAATTTGTATTATACTGTTTATTTTTAATAATTGTTTTTTGTAATATTTTGTATTAAAAGGTCATTTGACGTTTAAAAAGATAAAATGTATGATGCAAATGAATGCAAACTCTATGTTATAACACTTCTTTTGTACAAAATACCACTTTCCGGCTTTGAATTCATGTGGCAATCATTTCCAATCATTAAGCAGGCATTTTATAAACTAGGTCTCGAAAGTTATAATTTCCATACCTCTTGATCCACATACACACTCGACAAACTCGGATGAAGATCGATTCATAATTATCTTCTCTACTCATTAATCAGAATCGGGACTGAATATAATTAAGTCGTTTTTCAGGATTTCTACGGGGGTACAATTTGTGCGAGATTATTGATCCATTGTGTGCGTATAGCAATTCCGAATTCGGCGCGTAAATGGTGATAACTGTCAAACTCATGTCGGATATTTTCGCATTCGAGTTGTATTCTCACCATACGAAAGTTTTATGGCTTCCATTCAATTATGTCATGAATCATTTTATATCTAGCTTATATCTCCTAATTGTACGTATTCACTATCGTATACTCCTGAAAAAAAGTGTAAACTACCTCCATCATTAATTTATTTCGAATTTACGTAAATATTATTGCCGTTTGTCGGCTGGAGGTAGTCGATAAATCATCGACCTCTACGCACGCGTCATATGACAATTATGGTTTCAAATTATACGCAGATCTGTTCACATCATTTTTTTCAAAAAATATATGTGTATTGTTTTTCAAATTTCAAGTACTTAAATTGGATATCTCTTCAAATATTTGTCTGAGATAAGTTCCTTTGGGGAGGAATAAGTCTGTATGGTAGATTCCATCTTCATCGAAAAAAATTTACTATCCAGAATTAATTCAATAGGGCCAGGTAAAATGACAAAGTTTTGACTATTGCTGATATTCTGTCTTCCTCTAAGTGTAGGAAATATGAGTGTCGTGTACAGTTTTAGGAAACACTTGACGAAACTATTGTTTTTTAAGATCTTAACAAAAATTTTATATTGTTGTTGATACTGCAGGAACACGTATCTAGGATTGCCCAAATTTTATAGGGGAGACAAAAAAACATTTTTCTGCAAAAACATAATAAAATAAAAACGTAAATTGGTATTGCAGTTACGAATAAATGCGTTCCGCTCTGAAAAAAAATATATGTGTTAATGCAAAAATGTATCAATGATGCAAGAGATGACGAAAAATAAAAATGTTACTTATACCAAAAAATTGAATTTTTTAAAATATTTTTTTTTATTTCACCTGGCGAGTGTATTGCCATGTGGCAATCTCTTCTATTCAACCAGAAAGATGTTTTAATGGGCTCTAAGGGAAAACCAAACTGGAATTCCATTTATAAAAATCTGGATTCCAACGGGGATCGAACCCGCAACCTCCGGATCGGTAGACAAGCGTCGTACCACCAGGCCACGTAGGTCGTCGTGGCCTGGTGGTAAGACGTTACGTGTTTCTGCAATATCGGTGACGATTTATAAATATTTCACACATACTGTACACCGTAACTTGAATGTATAGCTGTCACACATCGAAAAATCTTTAAACATTTTTTTTGTAGTTCGTCTTCTTTTGGTAAGATTTTTGCGCTTTTTTTTTTACCAAACATGTTTAAAAAAACATATGCAGATACAGAGAAGTACTAAATCTAAGTGACTATCACACTCAACTTACATATGAACTTATGCAGATACAGAGAAGTACTTAATCGAATGGTCTATCACACTCAACTTACATATAAACATATGCAGATACAGAGAAGTACTTTATATAATGGTCTATCGCACTCAACTTACATATAAACATATGCAGATACAGAGAAGTACTTAATCGAATGGTCTATCACACTCAACTTACATATAAACATATGCAGATACAGAGAAGTACTTTATATAATGGTCTATCGCACTCAACTTACATATAAACATATGCAGATACAGAGAAGTACTTAATCGAATGGTCTATCACACTCAACTTACATATAAACATATGCAGATACAGAGAAGTACTTTATATAATGGTCTATCGCACTCAACTTACATATAAACATATGCAGATACAGAGAAGTACTTAATCGAATGGTCTATCACACTCAACTTACATATAAACATATGCAGATACAGAGAAGTACTTAATCGAATGGTCTATCACACTCAACTTACATATAAACATATGCAGATACAGAGAAGTACTTTATATAATGGTCTATCGCACTCAATTTACATATAAACATATGCAGATACAGAGAAGTACTTAATCGAATGGTCTATCACACTCAACTTACATATAAACATATGCAGATACAGAGAAGTACTTTATATAATGGTCTATCGCACTCAACTTACATATAAACATATATTACATATAAGCAGATACAGAGAAGTACTTAATCGAATGGTCTATCACACTCAACTTACATATAAACATATGCAAATACAGAGAAGTACTTAATCGAATGGTCTATCACACTCAACTTACATATAAACATATGCAGATACAGAGAAGTACTTAATCGAATGGTCTATCACACTCAACTTACCTATAAACATATGCAAATACAGAGAAGTGCTTAATTTAATGGTCTATCGCACTCAACTTACATATAAACATATGCAGATACAGAGAAGTACTTAATGAATGATCTATCACACTCAACTTACCTATAAACATATGCAGATTCAGATAAGTACTAAATCTAATGGTCTATCACACTCAACTTACATATAAACATATGCAGATACAGAGAAGTATTGTACTTAATCGAATGGTATATAACACTCAATTACATATAAATATTTATTATGTTTTAATTTTAATCCGTCAATAAAAGTGGGTTCAAATATGATCTCTAAATTGCGCCATATAAAACTGTCCTATATAAATAGATAAATGAATAAATATAGGTTTATTGATAGCAACATAGGATGTTAATAATACATTTAAATATACATACTCCAAGAACACATAAATTGTAGAGAATATATTAAAGACAGAAGTTATCAAATAAAAAGTAAACCCACATATACCACCTCAGGTTAAATGTCAGCAAGAATAAAAAAAGAAAAGCCTCAAAGCAGTCCAAATTTTATAAAAGTAAAATGACAAATTGGAAATGATGTTCACACATAAAAAAACCACAACACAATACATTGAAATAGTTAAGCAGTAATATAAAAATGAATGAGAAGATAACGCACAAACAAGCACGCACAATCCCCGATTCACCACCAACGAAAAGAGAGAAAAGAAAGAAAGAAAAAACAACAAAAAGCAAATAAGAAATCTTTTAACCACTAAAAACCCTATTAACCACCTAGAAGATAACACTTTAGAGCATCTCTGAAAGTACAATTATTCACCCACTCTTTCAAGAATCGTTCATATCAATAAGAAAAAGAAACTTATAAATTGTATCATGACTAACTATGCAAAACGTTATCACGACATTAAATGTTAGAACTGTGAAATGTGTTTGATCCAATCTGTTTTGGATTTTTTCCAAAAATTCTGATGCACTTTTATATCACGTCTTATGAAAAAATAAAAAACAAAAAATATTTAGCATTTTTTAATGACGCTGAGATAAAATCGTATTTAACGCGTCATTAAAATTTGCAGAAAAGAAACAATTAATAATGCTTCAATTTTTATTTCAGAATTTTTCTGGGATTGCCCACTTTATAATTGTAAGAGTGTACTTTTATCTATTTAAGGGATACTTTTTTGTCGTTGCCTCATAACTGAGAATATCAATCTGCATTTACTTGGTTCATATCGATTATCTTGGACCTAGACTCGGCTGAGTATAGTGTTGACACCACTGAATATCCTGTCATAGTCTTGACTAGACTTATCTTAGAAAATGATAATCTTCCTCTCTCTTCTTCCATTGATGCTTTTAATCAAAGTCACTTGAGGTTGTAATCTCCTCTTCGATTCTTCTGCTTCATCTTATTTTAGGTCTGTTGGCCTGTTATGGTCCTGCATCATTGTTTGCCTCTTGCGACGTCGACTGCCAGCTGTCTTTACATGTTTTGGGAGGTTGTCCTGGAGGTCTGCTTGCTTGGGGGATACTGTCCCTGGCCATTCTTACGACTCTTGGTTCCGCCATTCTGAATACGTGTTCGTTCCAGAACCTTCATCTCTGTCGTCCCCATCTGACAATATCTTCAACTTCGCACGTTCTTCGGATTTCTGTGTTATGTACTCTATCACGAAGGGTTTTGCCAGCGATACTCCTGAGTACCTTCATTTCGCTGGTTCGAAGGAGATTTTTGGTTCTGACAGTGTCGGCTCTGGACTTTATGCTATATGTCATTATGGGGTGGACAAATGTTTTGTATATCCTCACCTTGCTTTGGATGTTCATATATATATACTTGTTTTTTCCAGATAGTGTTCTTTAAACACCCGGAAATAGCTGCGGCCTTTTGTGATTGTTCAAGCACTTCGCCATAGAGGTCATTATTGCACATTATGCTAGCACCCAAATATTTAAATGTTGTTAGCACCCAAGTATTTAAATTTTACTACCTCTTCGATTCACGTAACAAAATACGTTTTAAAAAAGTCCATGTTTTATTTAAGCCTTTAGAATATATTATTTTCATACACCTAGCAGTCCAATGAACCTCAATATTGATTGCCAATACAACACTCTAAAAGTATGAAACCTCTTTTGATTTGCTGTCTTCATTGGTATTGTTTCGGATGCTGTAAAGAAAACAAATTTTAAAGACAAATGTCCTTTGAAATGGTGATTATATTGATGATGCACATTGCAATTTTGTCCATTGGGCTTCACCCTGTAAGTTTGCCTTTGTATCCCACATTTAAAGAATCAAAATGCATAAAGTGATTAACTACTACAATACCGTATAGCATGTTTTTTTAATGGCAGTTTGTTTCTGTTAATTTTCATGACTTTAGCCATGGAACGCCGCACGAGATGTTTAAAAGCCGCACGACATGTTTCAATTCTGCACTTGACTTCGGTTTCTGGGTTTCGTCCATTGTTAACATAAATATAGTTAAAAAAAAATGAAAGTACGAAAAACTAAAAAGTATAGAACTACCTTCCTTTATAAAATAATAAGTAAAACTTTAAAAAGTTCTTGAAATGTGTCCGAAATATTAAGGAAATTTAACATAAAAAAGGAATAATTCGAAAAAAATCATTTTTATAAAAATGGTCCACTCCGGATGAAACACTCAATTTGTCACATATACACAAATAATGAATTTCAGATCATAATAATGGAATGCCAAAGAAAGGTACTAAACCCGACGTTATTGCTATCATTTCATTTTATAGGATAGTAAAAAAAATATCCTCTGGATTACAATAGTTATCGATGCGAATACTGTAGTGTTAAAAACGGGGAGTTTAACGGGTATGGAATCGCTGTTAGACAGGTGTTTTACCAACTAGGCCAAGGAGATCGTGAAAATTCGCAATGTGTTACAAAAAAAAAACACAGAAATTGGATTCAGAGTTTTATTTTGGATGTTGAAGATTCAATTAAGAGCACATTTATTCTTTCAAGTCAAAACAGGAAGTCATTTATCAACGTGGCTGGAGAATAAACAGATATATTTAAAAAAAAGACAAATAAATAATTTCACGGCTGACATTTAGCAATCTTGTTTTAATCAAGTCAAGTCTGGGTTTAAGAATAGACCTTTACATCTTTTCGTCGCTTATTTAATTTCCGCATTCCATTTGAATGTCTAATTGGAGCACATTGAAATAGATTTTCTTGCGAAGACCTCCGTGGCCTAGTTGGTAAGACACTTGTCTTCTGACCCTGAGGTTGCGCATTTGATTCCCGCTGGAGCCCAGATGAAAAAAAAGTTTTCAATGAAACTTTCACTCAAGGCTTCATAAATATATTTTTGGTTTATTGGAGGGAGTTGCCGCAAGGCTGTTATCCCACATGATTGTATTGTGTACAAAGATAGTGTTATACATAATTCGCTCGGTTGCTACTATTGCTGTCACAGGTGATTTGTTTAGTAATAATTGGTCTGAGTCCCAAGTTATAGCGCCCTTGATGAGAGTTTACTCTCTAAATGGCGTTTTATTAAGTTGTCATATAGATGGGATTATTCTTTCGTACGATATCGTTCAACATATCTGAATTGGTAACTGATTTACTCATCTTTTCGTCATATGTGTGTGTTTAATTAACTCATTTCATTTGAATGACTACTTGATAAACATTAAACAACTTCTTCTTTGATATGATATCGTTCAACATATCTGAATTGGTAAATGATGTTATCATATTTTCGCCATGTGTGTGTTTAATTAACGCATTCCATTTGAATGACTACTTGGTACACATTAAACAAGTTCTTCTTTGGTATGATATCGTTCAACATATCTGAATTGGTAAATGATGTTATCATCTTTTCGTCATATGTGTGTGTTTAATTAACGCATTCCATTTGAATGACTACTTGGTACACATTAAACAAGTTCTTCTTTGATATGGTACCGTTCAACATATCTGAATTGGTAAATGATGTAATCATATTTTCGCCATGTGTGTGTTTAATTAACGCATTCCATTTGAATGACTACTTGGTACACATTAAACAAGTTCTTCTTTGATATAATGTCGTTCAACATATCTGAATTGGTAAATGACGTAATCATATTTTCGTCATGTGTGTGTGTTTAATTAAGGTATTCCGTTTGAATGACTACTTGGTACACATTAAACAAGTTCTTCTTTGGTATGATATCGTTCAACATATCAGAATTGGTAAATGATGTTATCATATTTTCGTCATATGTGTGTTTAATTAACGCATTCCATTTGAATGACTACTTGGTACACATTAAACAAGTTCTTCTTTGATATGGTACCGTTCAACATATCTGAATTGGTAAATGATGTAATCATATTTTCGCCATGTGTGTGTTTAATAAACGCATTCCATTTGAATGACTACTTGGTACACATTAAACAAGTTCTTCTTTGATATAATATCGTTCAACATATCTGAATTGGTAAATGACGTAATCATCTTTTCGTCATCTGTGTGTGTTTAATTAAGGTATTCCGTTTGAATGACTACTTGGTACACATTAAACAAGTTCTTCTTTGGTATGATATCGTTCAACATATCAGAATTGGTAAATGATGTTATCATATTTTCGTCATATGTGTGTTTAATTAACGCATTCCATTTGAATGACTACTTGGTACACATTAAACAAGTTCTTCTTTGATATGATACCGTTCAACATATCTGAATTGGTAAATGATTACATCATTTTTTCGTCAAATGTGTGTGTTTAATTAACTCATTTTATTTGAATGACTACTTGATACATATTAAACAACTTTTTCTTTGGTATGGTACCGTTCAACATATCTGAGTTGAAAATAGACCCTTACACGTTTTCGTCACATATTTAATATCCTCATTTCATTCGAATGTCTAATTGGTACTTATTGAAATAGTACTTTCTCTTTTTATGGTACCGTCTAATAGTTGGAATCGATAATAGAAAAAATATGTTAAGATAGTCATATTTACACGTCTGCCCTTCCAGCTTAACCCAATAGGGAAATAGTGTGATGGTATATGTAAATGTATGGGTATGCTTTTCTAGAACATAGAATTGCAAAGAAAATTTTCGAGCCGAACACAAATATGTTATGTAGTAAGAACACCAAAAGGTAGGTCTTGAAAAGGGGAAATAAACAAGCATACATATAACCTGTGTCAGCAAAGGATTCAACTGGGTTGAGCTGAATTGAGGGATGTGGCATCAAACAGGGTGGCGTGTGGAAAAACATTTGATCTCTGACTGAAAAGGAAAATGGTTTAAGAAGATGTAATACAATACGATGAGTAAAAGAGAGAATTGACAGATGAAAAAGTGATGATAAAAACGCAAATAGCTATAAAAATCATTAAATCTCCGATGAGTTCTGTAACCTTCATAAAGTTGAGTGTTCTTAACTGATTTGAGATTTTACAGCCACCACACAAACCAGATCCGAGTTTAATGGACCTGGCTGTCACCAAATGATTCTTCAGCTGGGTTAATTGCTTCTAGTAAATGTATTTAATTGACGTCTTATACTATCATAGTTTCTAGTAAATATGTTTAATTGTGATCTTATACTAATTGAATGTGTTTAATTGACGTCTTATACTAATTGCTTCTAGTAAATGTGTTGAACTGACGTTTTATAGTATCATCGTTTCCGTTCCATCTTAACACATATATTTATTTAATATTGTATTACGATACGGTGGTTTTTTTTTGTTAGGTGGCGACCTTTTTTAATCAACTTGACAAAAGTAAAGAAAGAAATTACATGGTCGAAAAAATTATATATGTAAATTTATTTTGGCACAGTTCAAAAATAGAAATGCGTCCACTAAGACACATATATATGTTAATAATATATGAAAATATATGCGATGAAAGATAAGGGATCAATGTGATTGTAATTCTGATATGCTGAGTAAGAATAAAAAGAGCAATGTGAGAGCACGTAGAACGAATGAATGAAGAAAGACCTACAAAACCAATATAACATAAATTGCAAATTTAAGTGGAAGGCGTGTGAAATGAAGATTACGAAATGTAAGATACTCGTATTTGGCAAGAAGGAAATGTAAAAGTGAAAAAAAATGTCCAAGCTGTATGAGAAAGCGTACGGATGTAAATGTCAAAAAAATGTGTGTCATGATAGAAAATCTGGCGCTCTCTCCTCTCTATTTACCCCGTAAGCGAGATGGTTGGTATATATGTGTGTTAAATAAAATTCCATTGAACAACTTCCCCATTGAAAGAGCTTCACTGATTAAAGAGAGTGGTTTATGGTGTTTTTAGTTCTGAAATGTCAGGCGCTTCAGTTCATGATGAAATTATGTGTTAAGGGTGTTCCTTCAGGGAGACATGCTGCAAGGTGTTAACTATCTAGTCGAAGTGAATTTATCGAACGGACTATGTTACCTTGATTGGTATTTTGGAGTGCCCAATAGCACGGAACACATTATCTGTGCAGTGTATTCAATTTTTCAAATCCACTGTGCAGTGTATTCAATTTTTTGCATTCTTCTCGATCAGTAAAACGTTATCGACCTTTAAAAATGTAATTTGAAAGCAATCAACTAAATATATGCATCCATGAATACACCATAAAGCAGAATGCCTCTCAGGGAGTGCAGAGAAGACATATAGTATGTATCCACCTTTTTGTCCACGCACGGTAAGGCTTGTACATATCCATATATATCTACATAATGTTTCTTCCATTGTTTAACTACATAATGTTTCTTCCATTTACTATATCCTCTCATACCATTAATTTCAAACATTTACCATATATATTTGTTTTGTTATTCATCTAAAATTTCCTTTTTCACTGTGGTTTTTTTCATTTGTAGTTATAGCATCTGTCTCTAACAAGCAGCATTTATGCTATCAATCCTTATTTTCTTATACATCGGAAAAGTCAGAAATTATTCGCTTGCATTTCTTTCATATCAATTCTATGATAAATACGTGCGATGTGCGCGCGCCAGCGGAGCAGTGCGCACGCGCGTGGCTAGCTGCTTTTCTACAAACCAAAACAGGGATCAAACCGCTAGCATTCCGATGATTACATTTCATACGTTATTTATACTATTTAAAAGTACCCTGTTTTGGTTTGAGAATTCCTTACACCGCAACTTACAACATATTCTACCATGATTTGTATATTTTAACGTCTACGCTTCATTTCTATACATTCGAGCATATTAAATGTACTAGTATACTACTATTTACTGTTTCTCATGATGATATTTTAAACGTTTTAGTGCAGGACATTTTTTTTAATACCATCAAACGTTATACTTTGTTTTATAGAACTCAGTTTATTCCACCTTTTATAACGGTATAATCCTACCGGTATCAAGGATTTCACCTCATCATCAAGGAAGCGCAAACAAGTCTTGTTTATGTTTTTCTGATGATGAGGTGAAAAACTTGAAACCGGTAGGGGTGTACCGTTACAAAAAATGGATTAAACAGTGTTTGATAAAACAAATTACAATGTAATTTATTTTTAACAAACACTGTTTATTCCACTTTTTTATGACGGTATAACCCTACCGGTTTCAAGGCTTTCACCTCATCTTCAGGGGAGCGTAAACAAGACTTGTTTACGCTCCCCTGAAGATGAGGTGAAAGCCTTGAAACCGGTAGGGTTATACCGTCATAAAAAAAGTGGAATAAACAGTGTTTGTTAAAAATAAATTACAATGTCTTTAAACCTCCACAACGTTAATGCCTTAACTATAAACAACAAATTACAATGTATTTAAACCTCCACAATGTTAATGCCTTATTAATGTCAATGAACTATTAAACGTATATACGAGTATATAGACTTTTGGCACTCTTACGGTTAAATATAAATCGGATAAAAAAGAAATTTATGCACATGCCTTATTTTGAAGAACTGAAGATCCATTCGATTTAATTTTAATAAAAGGTATTGAGTAAAATATCAACACACTGAATGATGGAATACTAAAGTTAACTCTCTAAAATTATCGTACTATTCTAAACTTTAATACAGAGATATTCCATACTTTTCCCTGAGGGTACACTGCTGTTCCCTTTTGTTAGATCATAACCCAACAAGTCTATTAGAAAGTTACTCCCCTAAAAGATATAAAGCTTAATAAATTATACCCAGAAGCTTGTTCGTGAAACTTATAGAAACAAAGGTGTTCAGAATTGAGAAAACACACGTTTATGGTATGCTTTGAAGAATTAATTAATCAAATATTTTAGAAACTTACAAGAGAAAACTCATTCCTCTCAAAGTAATTTGACCATTTATTGGAAACCACTATCACAAGTTGTTCAACCCAAATGTAACTTGACTGGCAGATTTTTATCAAAACTACCTTGAATATTTCGACGAAAATTTGACATGTAATAGGACGCCACAATACGACTGTTTTCAAATTAATTTTTTTTAATCAAAACGTTATTTTTGTAAAACTCAAATATTGTTAGGTTCATTTATTCCGTGAACACCTAATATATGTTATGTTGTTTATAGTTAAGGCGTTAACGTTGTGAAGGTTTAAAGACATTGTAATTTATTCGATCCGAACATGTGGTGAACAGTTATATCCCAAAAATCTCTCCGCTCTTGGCCGAAATCGTCCCATACCTCCCTCACCCCTCAGCCCCCAACCGTTGAAGCGTGTATATCGGTACCAGTTCGAACAGCATTTAGTCTTGTTTGTGCTCCCCTGAAGATGAGGGGAAAGCTTTGAAACCGGTAGGGATATACCGTTACAAAAAAGTGGAATAAACAGTGTTTGATAAAAATAAATTACAATAACATATTTTAACATTATTCGAACATACTATATAATTATTTTTCAGATAATTTGGTATACCACTTTTTCCTGATCATAACGATCAGTTCAAAAGCGTTTCCTAACTAGATCAAGGTATTAAATTAATAATGTAGGTTGAAAACTCTTAACAAATTTTGATACCGTTTCGAGTATAGGTATAAGTTTTCGTACTTCATTGATTTTTTCCTATCGCTTACCACCGTTCGACAACCCTTGGATCTACCAAGAAAAAATTAAGACCTCCCAGTCAAGTTGGTAGAACACTTGTTTTTCACCCGGGAATTTGGGATTGATTTCTGCTTGTATAAAAAAAATTCAAGTGCTCTTAAACTTATTACATATTTTATTGTATTGTATTACACTTTCATTGTGTATTTTCATTACTATTTGGAGGGATTATTTATTTTTGCCAATTTTTTTCTAACCAATGAGAAAGTTTTTATAGGGGCCTTAAGTGAAAATTTGACTGGAATCCATTTAAAAAAATCAAAGGTTCCTTAAAAAATCGAACCTGCCACCTCCATGCTGGAAAACAAGTGTATTATCAACGAAACCACGGAGATCGGAGCGTATATTCGTCCTTAATATTAGGTATATTTATTTAATACTTTTATTGCAAATACAATTTGGCGGACTTATTGCCAGGCGGCAATCTCTTCCAATCAACCAGACAAAAGTAAATGAAGCAAGTTACGGGGTCGCATAAATCATTCAAATGACTATCCATCCCCACGAAATCCATAAACACATACGTGAGCATATATATAGCCACGAACCCCACAAAGACGGGCAATCATCCGATCATTCTTTTTCATATAAAGTGAGATATCATCAATCAAAAGGAAAGGAAGGGACGGTGGAGAGGTAAGGAAAAGAAAAATCATGAATTAAACACCTTATTTTACTGACTAGAAATTAAGAGATTTTTCAGTCGCTTCTTAAAGCACGCCAAGGACGGAGCGAGTCTTATATTGGTTTGTAACTGATTCCAGAGTCTCACTGCATGGACAGTAAAGGGCGACGTAAAAAAAGAGGGGCGGTGAACTGGAAAGGCCAATAAACAATCTCTGTTTGAGCGTAGCGCTAATCCATGATTTGAAAGACGCTGATAATTTTATTATACTTAAATAAACTTAAGTAACATCTATTCAACAACTCCTCACCACACGCTCTATATTTACATCAGCCATTCACTCTAATGCCTATGTGTGGATCGATCAAGATACTTGTATCTTCTTCTTAAGTATGAGGTCCTTATATCTGTACCGTTAGGTATGATTTATCGGTCAAGTTGTGTGGTTCGCATCACAGACACGAACTAGAATTAATGCACCCTTGGGGTTGACACAAATGTCACATCATAAATCAGTCCATTATTGTTATTATGTATCCTATTGACCTCATTGATCGGAATAACTTGAATAACGATTTCCACCGCTTGAAACGCGCCATTGACCTATAAATATTGAATGGGATGAGAGTTCTACCGACTCAACGCGCCACTTGGAACGTACTGAAGTTCAAGGAATCAATGTCTAGATCAATGCGTTGACTTGAGTTGTTTTGATGGACTTATTGAAAAAAATCATTCAACAATGCAAAATTATCGACCTCGTTAGTATAATTGATAAGGTGTCTTCCGATCTGATGGTTGTCTTCCGATCCGATGGTTGAGCGTTTAATTCCCGTATGTACCCATATTTTTGTTAATCTGGTTTTCCCTCCAGGTCTTTTCAACATCTTTTTGGTTGCTTATAAGAGATTGCCACTTGTCAATAAACCCACCAGGATGTATAGTGTACAATGAATATCTGTTTCAACACGCTACATGATTATGATGACCAATGTGGCCTAGTCGGTATGACGCTTGTCTGCCAACCCAGAGGTTACGGGTTTAAATGTCGCTGGACCCAATTTTTTAAAAAGAATTACTTTATGGTTTTCACTTAAGATCTCTTTAACATGTTTTTGGTTGATGGGAAGAGATTGCCTCGTGGTGATAAGCCTAGCAGGTTTTATTGCATGTAACGAAAGCGTATTACAATACGCTACATGATTAGAAAACCATTTTAATAATTTTGAAATAGTCAGTTGACTTAGAAATGCCAGTCAATTAGTGAGAAGACTAGTAAAAATCACAAATTGTTAGTAATAACAAAAGGACTCTAAATCGAGACTCGAATTTACTATTATTGATATTTTAAAAATATTATAAAATTAGTATATATACGAGTATATAAGTTTAGTGTAAGGGTAGGAATATGGTGGATGCGGCCATTAGACTTGGTACTTTTAGAAAAACGTATTTAGCAAGGAAACCTATAAAGATCTTTTTTATGTGAAAGTAACACATTTAACTTTAGGTGTATGGTAATTGACAAAAAGGGTTATATAAACACAGTTTTTTTTTTAATTGTAACGATAAATGAATTAAAAAATATATATGAGACTTTACGACGACCAATATTTAGATTTGGTAAGCAAAATTATAAAAATGTGATATCTTTGGTCTATAATTTTAAATTTAAAGTATGTCTAGTGAGAGCTTTGATTTTCTCCAAATCACTCTACAGACTCGAGAAATGGATGGTACGTAAAACGGAAATTTATATACTGTATGTTTATTGTTAATGTGATGGGTATTGTTAAATGGAGCAGATTCTCAAAAAACGAAGTAAGTGCGGGAAATAAAATGAATTTAAGGATCACGCATGACTCATAAGATTAAGATGTCATATTTTGTACTGATTGGTAGCACTGTTTAGGTACTTAAGTGTGGTACCAACATAAAATAATCACCTTGCCAAAAATGTCCCTCCCAATACAGAATCAAAATAATCACCTAAAAGATGCCCCTTCCAGTACAAAATCGAAATAATCACATGTCTAAAAGATGTTCCTCCCAGTACAAAATTAAAATAATCACATTTTCAAAAGATGCCCTTTCAGTACCAAATCAAAATAATAATATGTCCAAAAGATGTTCCTCTCAATACAAAATCAAAATAATCACATGTCTAAAATATGTTTCTATCAATACAAAACCAAAATAATCACCTGGCCAAAATATATCTCTTCCAGTACAGAATCAAAATATTTACCTTGAAAAAAGATTTTTTCTAAAAAATAGCAATAGGATGATACAGCATTCATTCATAATCACGTACAAAAAAAAAGAATTTTATTATAATATATTCACTTTTGCTGTATTCAATACAATTTGGTGAGTTCATTGCTAGCAAACTAACCAAAATTGATCATAAAAATTTGTTCGTAGAGTAGAACCTTTGAGTCGGAACACAGGTGTCTTACCAATTAGGCTACAGAAGTAATCGAGATGTGGTATTAGCGAAATTTTTGTAGCATCTCGTATATACCGCAAAATGCACCAATTTGTTCTACGAATGATCAAACAAATACTCAATGACATGCAGGAAGAGATTACTGCCATACTTCGTGTATGCCAATAAAATAATTGAAGACAGTTTAGAGAAGCTGTTAAAAACTGGCAGTATTGGAGGGATGATCTCTGACAAGGTGGATACATCAAATAAATGATGCGATTAGTTCCTCATTCAATGTTGCATTCAATATTACTTAGGACCGGTAGTAGTGCAAGTGAATTATTTACTCATATTCACATCATAAGGGAACTACGGTGTATAACCATGAGCAGAATAATATTTAAACATTTTTTAATACAATAACTTATTTAATAAGCAGAAAAAAACGATGAAAGCTTTATAATGATTTTCCTACCGTGTGCGTGCAAAATAGACTGTTGGGAGAAGAAAAATATTAAAATTGACTAATACAACAGATCTAAACCGCCTGTGTTTATTGAAAGGGCTTTATGCATTGCTGGTTCCTTAGCAAAGAACAACACTGTTATCCGCGATTAGAAATGCGAATATTTAACTTTTTTGAGAAAAAATCGAAACTCTATTTTTTTTACAATTTTTATCAAGCCAGTGAGTGGCTTTGAGATATTTTATTACAAAACGGTACGTTGTAAATTATCTTTTTTATTTGATTGTTAATTTATTAATGAATATTATGAAAACAAAATTTTCAATGAATTTCTAAAACATTTTACTGTTTGAGATTATAAGTTTTTCTTTATTATGAGTAATTCACGCGTCAAAAATATTTAAGTTTTCCATTGAGAATAAATTGTTTTCAATGTATTTTTTTCGAAACAACACGAAAAATGATATAATAAAACCCTTAATTGTCTACTTAACATCCCATAGAATTAAATCTTACAGTTTTCCAAGAACAACCAAGATCGGATTGCTGAAAGAAATGAACGAACATTGCATTATAATTATTCTATACGTACCTTCAGGAATACAGGGATGCAGAAATTGCCTAAGAAATTGCATAAAATAGTGCAGTTGTTTACCAGATACAATGTGTCATTTGTTGTAAATGATCCAACCATATCATGTGTATTTTCCTTATTGTAGGCTCCTACTGTGTTCGAATAAAAACCTTTATTTTAGGAATGTGGCCGTACCATTTGACATCAATTATTCTTCTTATGAATCTGTTCCTAAAATTGAAGGTCTTTTATCCTGAATACTTGCTAATATGCCAATATTCAGAGCCTTATAGCAAAATATCTAAAATGCAGTCTTTGCTGAATTGCCGACACTGTATCGATCTAGTTTCAATTTGGTATTTAATTACAGTGATCACTTTTTCAACACGATAATGAAAAATATAACTTCTACGTTGTTTATTTTTGGCCTTGCTACTCGTACTAGAAGGATAATCATATGTGTGTATATTTCCCCCTCGTTAGAAATAGGGTTAACAGTTTTAGCGGCAGACAATCGATAAAATGAGCCAAAACGGGTTGAATTATATAATTGACACGTTTCATAAACACAATGACTGAAGAATTAACCCGAATCTCGTGGGATAGTGATCAATACAGAGGGGTTGTTTAAAGTCTAATTTCGCCCGAGGGTAATATGTTGCTTGGTGTTTTGAGCTGATGGGTGGGCTGTAAGCATATTGAAGCCGCCTCTGTTGAACTCAACTCAGTTTGGGGCTAATTCGCCCCCTTTGCTGACGTCACGGGTGGGTTTAAATTAGAACAGAGGTACAAAACAGCGGATTTATATAGATTTATTTTATTTTCATCACATTTGAGGTCTTGGGGAGAAAGCTTGTTCTCAGCCTGGAGGTTTTTTTATTAGAATCACAATGGAAACCAAAATACTTAAAAGACACCCTTTTTTAAAACTGATTACACTTTATTATCTTTGTACTTATTTCTTCCTTCTACCCCTATTTAAAACTGATTACACTTTATTATCTTTGTACTTATTTCTTCCTTCTACCCCTATTTAAAACTGATTACACTTTATTATCTTTGTACTTATTTCTTCCTTCTACCCCTATTTAAAACTGATTACACTTTATTATCTTTGTACTTATTTCTTCCTTCTACCCCTATTTAAAACTGATTAGACTTTATTATCTTTGTACTTATTTCTTCCTTCTACCCCTATTTAAAACTGATTACACTTTATTATCTTTGTACTTATTTCTTCCTTCTACCCCTATTTAAAACTGATTACACTTTATTATCTTTGTACTTATTTCTTCCTTCTACCCCTATTTAAAACTGATTACACTTTATTATCTTTGTACTTATTTCTTCCTTCTACCCCTATTTAAAACTGATTACACTTTATTATCTTTGTACTTATTTCTTCCTTCTACCCCTATTTAAAACTGATTACACTTTATTATCTTTGTACTTATTTCTTCCTTCTACCCCTATTTAAAACTGATTACACTTTATTATCTTTGTACTTATTTCTTCCTTCTACCCCTATTTAAAACTGATTACACTTTATTATCTTTGTACTTATTTCTTCCTTCTACCCCTATTTAAAACAAAATTAATTTTTGTTCACATGTTATACTGTTTTTTTTTATTCAGATTTGTTTACATCCTTCTAATAAATATTGGTTTATTGATAGCAAAATAGTATGTTTATATAAAACACATTAAAAAATTACACATATATGTGAAGATAAATAGCAGAAAACACATTTAAGAGAGAAGCTATCAAAAGGTCTGGCCTCATCTTATAACTTACCCCCGGTTGAGATACACCCCACCAATAAAGGGCCAGCCCAGCCGCAAGGACATCAGATGTTTTTCAGCCTACACCCTTGTATATGTTGATTAAGAAAAGAAAAAAATAGATAATTAACAAATAGCAGAAAAAAATAAAAAATCGAATTCACGAATACCACGCCAGATTCACTGTTAGCGGTAAAAGAGAAAAGCTGAAAGAAGTGCATATTTTATAAAAATAAAATCACAAATAAATCACGAAAATGATGTTCATACATAACAACCACAATAAGAGAAATGAAAATAAATAAGCTTATATATAGAAATTAATGAGAAGGGAACATACATACAACCCCCGATTCAAGACAGCGAAAAGAGCTAGAGCAAATAAAAGTACTAATTACGACAAAAAAAATCGCTAACTATTTAGAAGGTAACATTTCAGAGCGTTTTTGAGGGTGCAACTATAGACCCACTCATTCAAAGGCTACATGATTCTATTACATATTACTTTGTGTGAGGTGAGATTATTCTATTTCATATAACTTTGTGCGGTTAACATGTTGCCTACCTCTGTATAAAATAATAAATATATGCAAAAGAGATCCAACTAAAAACTTACACATGTTTTGAAGTTTTTGCAAGCACTTCATATCAGTTGTTTAAAGTCTTTCGGAGTGTTGTACGAAGTGATTTGACTTATGATGTCGACGTTCAAACAATATTTACAGACAACGGATTTCACCTCAAATCAGTATGTTCCATATAGTCAAATAGTAGTGTCAACTATGCGTGGAGTGGAATCATGGACCCTCAAAGTTGGTAGTATGAACCGACTGGAAGCATTCGAAATGTGGTTGCAACGGAGAATGCTATGGATACCCTGGACGGGTATGGTCAGCAACACAAGGGTTCTTCAAATAGCCAAAGTTGATAAAGAGTGGCTGACTTATATTAAAATCCGAAAGGTGTCCTATTTGGGTCATGTATTTAGAGGAGAAAAATACAAATTACTGCACCTGGTCATCCAAGGCAAGATAGAGGGTCAAAGAGGTGTTGGCAGGAGGCAAATCTCCTGGCTTCGCAATATACATGATTGGACGGGTTTAAGGAGCGTTGGGGATCTTTTTCAGGCTGCCGGAGACAAATATGCTTACGTTCAGGCTGACATGATACTAGAAAGAAGAAGATTAAACAACAAACTAAAACGTTAAACAAGGTCAAAGGTAAATGTCGAATCGCCCGTCGACATATCATATAAACAGTCAGAGAAATCTAAGGGACTATATTAGAAGGTACAAACTACTGCACCTGATCATCCAAGGCAAAATAAAGGGTCGAAGAGGTGTTGGGAGGAGACAAATCTCCTGGCTTCGTAATATACATGATTGGACTGGTATAAGAAGCGTTGAGGATCTTTTTCGGGCTTCCGGGGTAAAATATGCCTGCTCCCAAGTGATATTCTACGTTGGAAGGACCTGACATGACACTGGGAAGCGGCAACAAAATTAAAATTAACAAAATCTTCAACTACAAACCGCGCGTTTGCTTTCTTATGGAGGAGCAGATCCATATGCTCACGTTACGATTGAGATTTCACTATACACCAAGCGGTATTCGGCGCACGGCCACTTATGGCGAAGTTGATTACGAATAAGCCCTGAAGATAAAAATTGTAACGTTTTCGAATCATAAAACAATCCACGCGGTTCAACACTCCAAAATACCTTTTTTTGTTAAATAAAGTAATCTATAATACAAAAATTTGCCAAAGGCTAAACCTATAAAATATATATCCTTAGAACTTATCCAATTTATATATTATAACTATGAACTAACTAACTTCATTTTAATTTCCAATATGTCATTTTATTTTTATTAATCTTAGTATTTTTTTTTTCGAAATAGTTTACACTTACATATTTGAACTACTTATAACTAGATAACAATAGCTTTTTTTTATTACTAATTATATACCATGCACATTTTCACTCGTTCAGGCTATTTGCATTCTATCATATTCACTCAAGCTTTAGCATTCCCTGATAAAACTGTAGGTGGACTAGTCAGGCAATAGATGATGCTTCAGAAGTCTGTGCTTATTTTTACATTTATGCAATTTAAAGCATACCTGTTTCAAAATATGTTTTTACGGATAAGTCTAATAAGATTAATGTGGTTTATATGAAATGACGTTGAAGATATGAAAAAATAAGTGTTCTTTACAACCTTACAATTCGTCTGCCGAGAAATTTGATTTTCTTCACAGTATTTTATAGAATGGAAACACGGACGCTGAGAAAAAGAAAAATATATATGCTATATGTTTGAGATATGTGGTCGTAGCAACGAATGCTTCGTATCTCATTTACTACAAAACGCAGCAATGTGATGCTCTCTAGAATCTAAAGGGAAAATAAAGGCTGACAACAAAATTTGAAAAAATTATTCTTTCATACTTTGGAAATATCGCTAGAAGAGATGAAGACAGTTTGGAGAAGTTGGTAGGGACTGGAAGTGTTGAGGGGCAGCGAGCAACAGGATGGTATCCATCAAGAATGTGACATAAAATCAAAGAGATTACTAGTTTATCGAGTGCTGGGTTTATCATGGCTCAGGACTGAAGGGAGTGGATGTATATAGTTCCAGATCATCAAGGAACCATAACACTCAGCCATGAGTAATCCAGCTCAGAAGAAGATTTTTTTTACATTAATATACATGTATTTATTTATTTAATTAACGACACAACAGTGTATTTATATACAAATGAACATGTGACAGACTATAAAGTACTTAAAATTATTGACAAATAATACAAAACTTTATTTTAAACTAACATGAATATACAAAAAGCAGTAGTTATAATAAATTACAGTCATTGTTTTAAAATTATTTAATATTTATATGTATATTTAAGTTCAATATATGTAATGTATGTATACCACTAAATATTATCAAACTTCACCAAGCAGACATACATTATTGTCGAAGACTTATTTTATAGAGGTAAAAACTCAGATTTATTTTAGTGGAATAACGCATACATAGAACAAATATTAGATTTTTTTAGAATATTGTGGGAATTTTATGGAGAGATATTGAGATATAGAAAACACATGGCCTCATTAGTAGAACGAGATGCAAGTTGCTTTGCAGAATTAAAACCTTCCTACATGTTGATGCAGAATTACTCAACTCCAGAGGCCAAATATTGTCCTTAATGTTTTGTTTATACAAACTATATTGTCATTTTCCTATAGTGGTAAGAGTGATGCGTCGAACGCTAGTTTTTCTCATAGCGACATTCTTTCTTCGACTCTTTCACATCCATATATTTCTAGTACACTTCTATCTGTTCATCTTGCTTTTTAGCTTTCCGTCTTTGAAATTTCAATTAACTTTATTCAACTACACTTTTTTCGACTATTCTCTTTCGATTACGATTTGTGTTTGAATTGTACATTTGCTTAGTTAGTATTTTGTTGTATAATTATTCAACATGATTAAACCATTTCTACGTGTTCTTTTTTACCCTACATGACACGTCGGTATTGAGTTTACATTCATCCTTAATACATTTTTTATTCTATCATACATCAACACACTGCGTATTTTTTTCACAGGGGATCACCTTTTCTTGGTTCGTGTCTACATTTGACGCAAAATCTAACCATTTTTTTGTATATTTTACCATGATACACTCAAAAACATAAATCCTCAGCACAACTGGGAACAAACTACAGCAGAATGAAGCAATATACCGGATAAATATTGCTCGTTACCAGGGACCAATGGAGAAAGAAGATGCATATAAGCTACAGGTACTATAGTTTTTTGCCCTATGCCCAACGGAATATAATATGTCTATCACCAATGGACTTACATAGTCAATTTTGGTGGCACCAACGAGAAGTACCCTAATCTAACTACAAAGCGCCCTACTTATTCTCGTCACAGGTAATGGGCATTCATTCATTCGTCCATTCTTTCTATCTATCCATCAATGAAATAATTCATTCGTTCATTCATCCATTTCTCCATTGATATAACTTTTAATTAATTAATTTATTTATTCGTTTCTTCGTCCATTAATTCTCGTATTAATTAAATTATTTTTTAGTTAATTCATTAATTAATTCATTAATTTATCCATTCAACCTTCTTCTTCCTATAGATCATGATCTGTTTGTTTCGCTTGTTCCCCTTCTTGTGACGTGGATTGCCAGCTGTCACCCCATCTATTGGAAGGTCTTCCCGGTAATCTTCTTCCGGCTGGGGTCCCTTGAAAGGCGACACGTGGAAGTCTGTCGTCTTGCATTCTGTTTACATGTTCGTTCTAGTACTCCAAGATACCTAAACTCCATCACCTTCTCAATTATTTTATTTATCACTGCTAGTTTGCATCTCACCGGGGTCTTAGATATTGTGAGGCTCTTCGTTTTGTCCGTGGATATCAACATGTTATATTTTAGTGAGGTTTGATGGAGTCTATATAACATCCTCTGGAGGTCATCTTCGGATTCTGCGGTGAGTACTGCATCGTCTGCGTAGCATACAATGCTGACTTTTTTGTATCCTATGTCCATGTCTGCAACTTACCCAATTAGTTTGTCCATTATTAGATTGAAGAGGAACGTGCTTACGCTATCCCCTTGTCTAATTCCAATCGGAGTAGGGATGGCCCCCGTCAGGACATTATTTATTTTAATCCTGGTGTAGCTATTGGTATTTAATTCTTGTATGATTTTTTCTTGGACATTCTTTTCATTGAGTATTTTTATCACATCTTCCAGTCTAACTCTATCAAATGCCTTAGTGAGGTCGACAAAGCAGAGGTATGCTGTTTTGTTATACTCTATTGATTTTTCAGTTAATTGATGGATCACGAAGAGTGTGCCTGTGGTTGATCTATTCTTTCTGAAGCCCTATTGTTCGTCTCTGTTTGTTAAATGCCCTTCCAATCTTGACCTAATTATGCTTGTAGTCAGTTTCAGTACTAAACTGAAAGGCATATGCCTCTATAGTTAGCTGGGTCTGTTTTGTCTCCCTTTTTGAATATTGGGATGGTGATGCTCCATTCAACCCATCCAGCAAACTATCCATACATTCCTCGTTTGCTCGCTTGTTCATTCGTTATTTTGTTCGACCATCCTCTCATTTAATAATTTATTAGTTCATTCATTCATTTTTGACATAAAAATACTGTGAAATTTTTATTCGATATTTCTAATGAAAATAAAACAACACTTTGTCGTTTGGATTTTTTATGCATATATACGTCCACAGGAATGTAGGATAACCTCCGGTTTCACCTCAGCCATACGTATGCAATCTAAAATTAACAAGTTCCACCGCTCACACAGCGATATATTTCACGTGAAATCGTGTAATAAAACTGTCAAGTGAGCTTCGATAAGTTTTACGAAGGAGCTTCGATAAGTTTTACGTTTTGAATTTTTAAATTCACGCAAAAGTTGTTCGTTAATTGATATTAATGTGTTTTTATATTTGCCAAATAATATTTTAATCAATAAATCAATATTTTTACTCTGAAGAAGAAACACACAAAATCGTTGAGACGGTAAACAAGGGCCTCAATCAAGTAAAAAGTGGGTCGATGGAACTTAAATAAATAAATAACGGTTTATTGATAGCGCATATGAGTACACGTTTATACTGAAATCGCATATATATTTCAAGTCAGTGCAGAAGAAAAAAACATTTAAGAGAGCTATTTTAAGGTCTGGGCTCATCCCATAATATCCCTACCAGTCGAGATACACCTCCACCAATAGATGACGATCCTGGTCGTGAGGAAATTACATGTTTTTCAGCCCACACCCTTGTATAAGTAAATTAAAAACCAAAAATACAAAATTTTGGCAGTTGATAAATAAATTCAGGTAATATAATAATATGTATACTGATAAACCAAAATTATACACACATGCTTAAGCAAATTTAAAGACAACACATCAATGAGAGAAGCCGCCAAAAGTTCGGGGCTCATCCTACAACCCATATGATCTCCACGTACCGGATGCGTGTATTATATATTACACTACGATCTAAAAAATAAGGATGCAGGATGTATTGTATTTTATTATACCTTTATTGTATACATTAAAACCTGGCGGGTTTCGTTGCATACAGCAGACTCTGTGGCAATATTTTCAACCAATCAGAAAAATACAAGAACCCTATTTAAACTAAATTGTGTTCCAACGGAACTCGAATACATAACCTTCCTGGTCGGAAAACAAAGAGGTTGATTTATTTTTCACCTTACATTTTTTGCTCTTTTCCCAAACTCCCAAAAAAGCTTACATACCGCTTTTTTTTTAAACTGAAGAGTTATTAAGTAACATAAAAATGGTGTTATAAAAATCTGCTTAATTGGTGGCTACATTAGATTGAATTCAACTTTCATCTCCTCGTCCCCTAAATTAGGTTTAATATGTCAAGACAATGTGTTTGATGAAGTACAACAGTATATACTCGTACTTATACAAAATAAACTATTACATGCAGAACCATATTCTATCCACAGGATAGTTTACAATCTTACTCGATCCTGAGCGATATCTTATCATTTCGAAGAAATTGTATATATTCTATCTTCTTCTTCCTAGTGTCATGTCAGGTCCCCCCAAAGTTGACTATCACCTGAGAATAAGTATCTCTGTCCCCGGCAGCCCGAAAAAGATCCCCGACGGTCCTTACACCAGTCCAATCACGTTTATTGCGGAGCCAGGAGATTTGCCTATTGCCAACATCTCTTCGACCCTCTATTTTGCCTTGGATGATCAGGTGCAGTAATTTCCATGATTCCACTCCATGCAATAACACTGACCAAACGTAGCATTTGACGTACCGTTGTCGAAGTTTCAAGTTTAGATAAGCATCGTAAAATACGCTTCTCATTGTATTAAAAGCCGCACGAGATGATTTAATTCTGCACTTGACTTAGTCTTCTGGGTTGAGGTCTTCAACTAAGATACTTCCGAGGTATTTAATGTGTTTCAGTCTCTCTATATCAACACCGTTCAATATAAGACGTGCTCCTGCCGGCAAAACACCATGAACTTAGTTTTACTCAAGTTCATGTTCAGCTCCAGCCTAACACCGGCTTCATTAATTATATCTATAAGCGTTTGAAAGTCGTCAATACTTTCTGCCATAACAACCGTATCATCTGTGTACCTGATGTTATTGATGCATACACCATTTACGTTGAACCCCAGATTCAAGTTATATAGTGCTTCCTTGAAAACTATATCAGAGAATAGATTGAATAACATAGGTAACAAAATACAACCTTGTCGGACTCCATGTTGAATTGGTATACCTTTTGATTTGCTATTTTTCAATTTAATATATTCTATAATACAATTAATTTGGATAAAAACAAATTCGAATTAATAAAACATTTTCATAATTGCCGAAAACCGAACTAATGAATTTATAATTCCTTGATATCACGCAACAAAATCGAAGAAGTTTTTGAACTAAATTTTATTGAAAGAGTATATTACGAGCGTTAGAACTTTATAAAAAAAGTCATGCTCCTCCGTCTCACTTCTCGTCGACTATTCTGGAAGACTGAAGCAATTTGACAACAAACCGATCTCCTATTAATGGCGATGCCGTTGGACGGACATAAAAACGTGACAAAAAATAAATTTAGTAAAAAATAATAAAATGAAAATTATTAAAGCGCAGTTTAGAGAGGCGACTCTTCTTAAGGCTCTAGCTCGGAATTTGAGCCCACTGTGAAAAGATTAAAAATAATATAAAAACGAAAAAAATGAGGATGAGGATAGGAAGGTGGCGGATGTGACCATAAGATCAGAATTTTCCGCGCTTCTTCATGAGTAAAGAAAAACATATTTGAAAAAAAAACAACAGAAAAACTAATCAAAGGAAAATGAACTACAAAGAAACTTTTGTACATCTTCGGATATGTCATAGTAATACATTTGGCTTTATGTACAGTGTAGAGTACGTATGTGGTGTTCTTATTTTGGGTTGCTAGTAGAGTTACCTAGTTTTTATCTATATACCTCGGAAGGGATGGCGTATTCTGTATACGATGGGATGCCGAATGCGTAGCACTGCATATGATATGTGTAAGTGGGACGTAGTAGAGTCGCTTTTCTGTGACTGCGAACAGATCCCAACCATGGAATACATCTGCACAAGGCACGCATCCAGGGAACGCACACAATAGTCTACTGAATGTGTTTCTAAAGGCGCAATTCGACTGAGGCAACACTGAGCGACATGAGGCATGTGACATGTGTCCTAGTGTTGCCTGTTCCTAGATAAGCGACAAAATTTTAACAATGTCGCATGTGGATTTTGACTCTCCGAATTGCATGCGCTTTAAACAATTCCATGGAGGCAACGTCAGTTTGGTACATAATGTCTTTACACACAATCGCGGCGGCAGCATATTTGGTAATAGTTTTTGAATCGTAGAAAAAAAAAGAAAGTCACGGTGTTGGAGAAGAGAATTATATGTTGGTAGTCAAGAAGCTCAGAATTGTGAAAAGCTGAACGCAAACTCTTGATTTTTTTTTCACATCGGTTACAGTGCAATCGTATTTACTCCCTGACTGCTTCAGTTTATCATTTTTTATCCTGTTGTCTTTATAATCATTAAATTTATTATTCCATAACTCCGGTGAATTAGGATAATCTTCAATAAACAAGCTAGTTTTATCAATATTCCACTCCATGTCGCACGCTACAAGCCGCACCGATCCGCTGACTTTCGGATAATTGCGACATTGTTCGACACGCTGAAACATGTCGAGAGGTAACGCATGCGTCCCGGCAACAACAATCAACATATATCATGCTACAAAGATACTTGCTTTTTGTCGCTTCGTGTTCCTTTGATTGAAAGATTGTACGTAGCATGCGTCAATGCCGCATGCTACATGTTGCCTCAGTGGAATTGCGCCTTAAGAGGCGTGCAGGAGTTACACAAACTGACGACACCAGACTGTGATTTTCCAAGAGAAGTAACATTGCGTATGAGGGCACGGACTTACAGAGGAAGTTGATAAAAAATTTATATTTCGTAATTTTTAATTATATTTATTTATCTTAAATTTTTTTAAACTGAAACAGTATCATTTCAAGAAGCTGATTTTATTTGCTAACTTATTTTCATTAAATTGATTGATTACATTTATTTTATTATCGTTATTCCTCTCAAAAGATTTTCAGCAAATTTCAATCAAATCAGATTAAATTATGATTGATGTACTTTTTACGGACTTGTATTTCTTTTAATATGTAATTTTCTTCTTTTGAACGATTATAACAAGCTTCATGGCATGTGCGATAGAACACTTGTTTTTCATCCCATGTATGCGGGTTCGAGTTTTTATGGGACCGAAGAACCATGGGGTCATGGACTAATTTTTTTAAATGATGTCCTGTCACAACTTTTCATGAACTAATATTGTGAAACTTAATTATTTGTATGAACCACGCGAATTAACCCTTGGTATACTTATAGGTTTGTACCATCAGAAAGGATAAAAACTTTAAGGTCGATTTCTTCATCTAATAAATCAATTATTTCAAATCAATCCAATAGGATGGGGTATTATGATAGAGCTTATGCCGTTGCTGGTCCTATGGCGTGGAATGGTCTACCTCTATATATTAGATATATGGGTGGCATGTGCAGCTTTAGGAAACGTTTGAAGGCAACCCTTTTTGGAACGTTTTATTATAATTTATGATAATACTGGGTAAGTCCAAAAAGTACTCGTATATGAATACTACACATATTCAATATACTTCATCGAATGTGTTACTATCACATATCAGGGTGTATTTTGTAGTTTATCTTCCCTTCGTACGTTTTCCGTGTTTTTTTTTGACAAATATATTTTTCTAAACATATGGAGATGCGGAGCTGTACCTTACACATGACCGCAGCCATTACTTTTCTATCCTTATACTAACTTAAATATTAATTTTGTAATATTCTGAATCTATCAATAATGGTGGGTTGGAATATTTAGTTAGAGCGCCCTTGAGGAAAGCTTGCTCTCGAAATGGCGCTATGTAAATGTCCTCTTATTTTTATTATTGTCTTTCGTTTTTCGTGTCCTCAGTAAACTAGACTTACGATGTTTTTTTTTTTAATTGTTCATTGATAATTTAATACATCTGTCAGAAACTCTCAGCCACTTGATGAGTGGTGAGATTTAATTTACAATGTTATTCGTTTTCAATTTATAGAACTTAATTTTCATCAAGAAAATCAAAATTTAACTCTTTACCAAGTAGACTTACGTCATTATTCTAGACAATTACGTAAGTCTACTTGGTAAAATTTGGCAATATTTTGTGGTGTACATACAAACATATATGGAACTTAAATAAACATATTAATATTAAATAATTTTAAACGATGACTGTAATTTATTATTACTGACAATTTTTTTTATCTCTATGCTAGTTTAAGATAAAGTTTTGTATTTTTTTGTCAATAATTTTAAGTACTTGTATAACTTATCATATGTTCATTTCTATATAATAGACACTGTTATGTCGTTAATTAAATAAAATTAAATAAAATATATAAAATATATTTTATTTATATACAATATGATAGATATACTCTTAATTAATGAAGCCGGTGTGAGGCTGGAGCTGAACATGAACTTGAGTAAAACTAAGTTCATGGTGTTTTGCCGGCAGGATCACGTAGGAGCACGTCTTATATTGATCTGTGCTGATATAGAGATAGTGAGAAACATTAAATACCTCGGAAGTATCTTAGTGGAAGACCTCGACCCAGAAGCCAAAGTCAAGTGCAGAATTGAATCATCTCGTGCTTTTAATAAAATGAGAAGCGTATTCTGCGATGATAATCTAAACTTGAAACTTCGACAACGGTAAGTCAAATGCTACGTTTGTTCAGTGTTATTGCACGGAGTGGAATCATGGACCCTCAAAGTTGGTAGTATTAACCGACTGGAAGCATTCGAAATGTGGATGCACCGGAGAATGCTACGGATACGCTGGATGGATATAGTCAGTAACAGAAAAGTTCTTCAAAGAGCCAAAGTTGATAGAGAGTTGCTGACTAATATTAAAATCCGAAAGGTGTCCTGCTTAGGTCATGCACTTAGAGAAGCAAAGTACGAATTACTGCACCTGATCATCCAAGGCAAAATAGAAGGCCGAAGAGGTGTTGGCAGGAGGCAAATCTCCTGGCTCCGCAATATAAGTAATTGGTCTGGCATAAGGGGCGTTGGAGATCTTTTTCAGGCTGCCGGGGAGAAATATGTCTACTCTCAAGTTATATTTGTGATATTCAACGTTGGGGGACCTGACATGACACTGGGAAGAAGAAGAAGATACATCATGAAAACATTTTGGGTATATATACACGTATATAACCACGTAGCTAACTTTCACTTTCAGTTTGACAAGGTCATTGTACGGCAAAAAATCTGCTATAGAGAAAATGTATAATGGACATTACACTAGCAAAGCGTTTAATATCGATTTTCCTTACTCGTTAACTTTTTTTCTTTGAGTGTTTTTAAATAAATTTTGAGTGAATTAAAACGCGTTTCTTTCAAAAAAGCTTGTGAGTTATTTCTATGAAGAAAATATAGAAAAAACTTTATTGGTTTAGTAACACTGTCAAATAAATTGCTTTTGTAACGTCAAGTACCGAAGAGGATTTCAACTTTTAATATTCAAACTTGGAGACAAGCTTTGTAAGCGCTCGAGTCCTGAATATGTCGAATGATCTATAGCCCTATTGTGGGGGTGAGAGATAGGGACATAAGGGTTAGAATGCTGCGCTGCCGGTTATCAGAAAGCTTTTGGTGCGTGAAAAAAGCATTTCGAGGGATTTCAAAAAGAAAATAAACACATAAAAATGTGTTAAGACAGTAAATCACGCTCTACAGAAAAGGGTGGAGGCTTCTCTGCGCCTAGTTTTTTTGAAGGAGTGAAATATTTTTTTTACAGATTTGACAAGACAGGTGAACTAATATGGGGTTTCCAATACATGTCTGACAGATGTTTTTTTTATGTTGTTTGTTTAAATTTTTCAACATTTGTTTTATTTTATCAAATCAATGAAGACACTGGCGAACTTTTATGGTAAAAAGATGGACACAACAAGAATTGTTCGCAATGCAATGCATTAAAAATACGTTTGAATACGACTTCATATCGCTAAGACGTATGTTTTTCACCCCTTATATTTAACGTTCGTTTCTCATTGATACTGTTGGTTTTAAAAAGTTTTATTTTTATTCAATTTTTTATTAATAGATTCTTCAAAAAAAAAATCTGGCTGATTGGTAGAAATTGCCACTTGGCAATAAACTCGCCAAGTTGTATTGTATACAACAAAAATATTTTATTGTGCAATACAAACATATATTGGAGTCAATATTTTAAGAGATTTGGCCTAAAAATTAAACATAAAATTAAAAAAAATTACATGGAAAGATTTAAGTTTTGAGACACTTTTTCTAGTCAATTTCTTTACTTACCTCAAATATCTATTATAGTCAATGATATTTTGAAGAAACAAGTTTTATAAGGAGTGTGGGTGTATGCATAGAAGAGTCGAAAGATGAGTTTCGTGATTGGAAAATCTAGCGCTCTTTCCTCTCTTCCTTCCCTGACAGAAACGAAGTTATGGTATATATGTATGTACCCATCAAACTGTTTTAATATTTTATTAAATATTTGTAATAAACCAATATTTATGCGTACAAAATTTAGTATCCTTTAATGGAAAATATACAAAACAAAAAAAAGTTTTTTAAATATTATTCCAGAAGTTTTGACCCATTTATGTATTCGTTGAACGAACATCTAGCGGTGTACTGATTAGTGAACGCTCACGCGCATGAGCTGCTCATTTACGTAAACGTGCTCCAATTAGTATGACTTTACAAAAATATCGCTTTTTAAACATTATCTAACGAAAGGCTTCAGCGGTAGGCAAATTCTCGTGAAGTATGATTGTCAGCCACTCTGAAGATGCATATGCTTGTGTTGGTGTATTGTGTGCAAACTGTCGCTCTTCTGCAAGCACACAGCGTTGACAGGTAAAACCAAAAGTTCCGATAGCAAAATTCCATGACGATCAGCAGATTTAATTTGTTGCAGCCTTTGGTAAGGCAGAGCTTTAAATATAATTATTATTATGTTGCTTAAAAGCGCTGTATGAATTTATGATTAGCAGCATATGTAAGCAACAGGAAAATGTTAATTCAGATGCAAAATTTTCTAAAAGTGAAACTAGTCCGGAAGTGAATCCGCCAGGAATCGAACCTGAACCCGTTCGCTTAGCGCGAGTACTTACGGTTAGACTTTGACCAACGATTAATTTAAGTTTTCGATAGTCCAATATGTTTTATCTCCTTACTATTGACATTTGGGATTCATATACCAAGACTGTGTCTTTGCTGAGGTACAGAAGCTTGCGTACAATAAACCAATATACGTATAAGCGTATTTCATCCACAGGATGGCTGATAAGTACAAAGGATAGCATCTTCTTATGATAGCTTAATAGACATTTGTTATATATTTAAGGCATCAACACTGTGGAGGTTTAAATACACTGTAATTTGGAAAGTCCAACACTTTATATAGTCTTAGTCTAGGAGTATTGTTTGTGTTTCCCTGATGATGAAGGTAAAACCTTGAAACCGGTAGGATTTTACCGTTATATACAGTGGAATAAATAGTATCGTACTTAACAAATTACTCAGTAGACATTTGAAAGAATAAAGAAGGAGTGTTGGCAATTAAGTGAACCGTTTTTAAAAATCACTTAATTAAAAGTCAGTCAGAACAAACTGAAACAATGTTGAAAATATAAGAGGAAATTAATTGAAACCGTTGTATCGCCAAGCTGTTGGTTCATTGGAAAAGATAGGCTGAGAAAAACTAACTGGGTTAGTATGATTGGAGAATAAAATTCAACGTAGGACATACCCGAAGAGACATAAAAGTAAGGGATATTTTTTTTTACAAATTGTCAGTTTTATGCCATAGCCTTGTTTTTCTTTATGTCACAAGAAAATTAGAAAAAAAAGGTCATAAGTCATTAAGATTGGTGGTATCGGCAGAGTTTTGATGCAAAAAACATGTTTGAACATTTATACCTTTAACAAATTTTCATTTAGTATAAATATTTACAATATCTATAGAATATTAAATATTAAAATTCTTGATAATTATTTTTAATTGCTCTAATATTTAAAAATATTTTTTTAAACTTATAAAATTATTAGCCATACACGTGTCACGGAAGAAAATTGATTATAAAAATTTAATCAACTTGAAAAACACGTAGTAAAAAAAATTCCCATCAATCTTATCAGCATATTTTGTTTAAATTATATGAGTTATTTTTTATTGTGTGATTTTTAAGTGTTCTTGAAAAGTGAGTTTTTAATTTTATGAATGTTACATAGTTATTTAAAGCTGTAGTTTATAAACAATTGTGAAATAAAAACAAACACCGTTAATAAACTTTAAGTAATTGCTTTGGAGACTTGAGCAAAGCAAACAGAAACGCCGGCTAGAAATATGGTACGTTCTGTAAATAAAATAAGTCAGGCTGGCTCAAGATAAATTTCAACTCGTCTTACGTAAAGGCCAACTTTTCAAATCAGAATCATTTAAATAAATAGAGAAGAATCCGTAACAGTTTTAAAGGTTTTCACGCGTATTTGACTTTCTTTACTTTATTTTTTATAAAGAAAACAAATAAAGTATTTTAAATTGAGCACTTTTTTAATACTATTTTTTTTAATTCTTGAATAAAACACACAATTCGCTTTGATTTAAATTTTTTTTTTATTGGTCATTGAAGTATAATGTATGATATTATATTTAAACACAAAAAAAAACAATATCCGTCAAATGTCTACCTCTTGCAGCTCCACATTTGTCCAGTCTTTTGTCAAAATTTTCGATGACATTTTGGCATAATTGCGGTTCTAACTCACCAATAACGCGAATATTTTCATCCTTCAGCTCAGAAATTGATTGGAGGTCATTTTTATAGACCTGACTTTTCACGTAACCTCAGAGAAAATAGTCCAAAGGTGCCAGATCACATGATCTTGGTGGCCAATTAACATCACCGTTTTCGGAGATCAATACATAAAATAATTCTCTATTTGGACGTGTTGTTGTATTGTATACGACTCCATTTTTATAAATGTCATACATTACACTTCTCAAATGTCACAAGACCCAGGCAAGTTCGTGACGCCATCTGTGTTTTATCCAAGATTTAAAAAAAACGCTCAATTTGAAAGATCCTTTAGTTTCTTTAATACGTTAAACATACACTATAAAACTTTATTAAAACCAGATAATTTTTCACAGAAAATTACATATGAAAAACATTAACTAATGAAAAATAATTATAAAAACAAGAAAATATTCTAAAATGGGAAAAAAACAAGTTAGAAAAACACTAAACATTATTGACACACAGTTATTTCGAAAGAAGATATCGATTGTTACATATGAATACTTAAAATTATAATTATTGTGTATTACATATTTTTTTATTCCAATAAGGCCCATGAGGGGCCGCACGCGGCCCTCATCACCTGTTAATGCGGCCCGTAAATGTGGTAGTACTATTTTACAATTATGTAAACATGTTAGGATGAAAACAAGAACACGTTTCAAGACTTTAGGAAACACAAAATTAATTTCAGTATATATGCTACTGCACGTTTTCTTCTTCCTGGCTCCATCCCAACTCATTGTCTGCGAAGACTGTTGGGGTCAGCTCTCCTCGTCCTCAGGCTGTATGCTATTCTGTCCCGGACTACGTCCCCCAGGCCGTGCCTCTGCATCAGGTTATCTTTTTGCACCACCCATAAATTATTTGGTATCCTCTGGTTGTTATTCGAGGAAGATCCATGGAGATTGCATGGTTTACAATGTGATCGGATGGTCTGCGTCCAACGTGCCCATACCATCTCAATCGCCTCTCTTCCATCTTGCTGTTGATGTCTGTAACTGATATATGCTACTGCACGACAATATCAATTTATAACCCGAAAATTTGCAAATAAAACGTATGTGCTGCAATCAGATATGCTATTGAAAAATATAGGGAGCTGTCTGTTTTGGAGTTTTATAAGCTGTATATTCTTAAAAAGGAATATATCCTTAGCTTAATGAACATACCCTGTTTGTTTTGTAGGATACCTACCTAAATAAATAAATAAATAAATAATTGTCAAAATAAATAAGTGAATTGTTAAACATAATTAAATTAAATAAATTATTGTTGAAATGGTAAACATACAGGGTCAATGACCGATGAAGTATTCATAGACTGTTACACGCTAAGAACAACAATAATGTTTACTATTTTTATAGTATCTGCGATTTGTCTAGCCATCTCAAAATACAAATAAATAAGCTACCGCCAAATTCACGCGCCAGAGTAAGACAAAACATGTAGCGCGAACTGGCTCACTCATTTGTATAAATTACTCGCGCGCCGAGAAATAAAGATATTAGTATTGTCATTCACTCAGCTGTCAAGACTTGTATTATTTACCCGCTGTCACTTTCATTTCTTATCCGCATTCCTGAGTATTTATAAATAAACAAATATAAATCAAGATCATCACGACATATCAAGATAAGCAACTCGCTACATTGATGACCCTGAACGAAAAGGAACGCAGAATTCAACTAAAACGAAGATAGCGATGTCGATATCAACATCATCAGCACATCCTAATAGGATACATGCTACATAGATAACGACCATCGCTATAGTATTTTCACTTTTTAGTTGCACAAACATTTGTGAACAACTTTTCTCCAGAATGAAGCACGCGAAAAGTGAAATAAAAAATAAAATTTCTGATGAACATGTTAAAAAAAATCATTCCAATTGCAACCACATTCATTAAATCTGATATAAATATATCAATTTTACAAAAACAAGCTGCAGTATTACATTAAATATGATTTTTCTAATGAATATATTTTAATTAATAAAAAAAAACAAATGCAGTTTTTCTACAGGTGATATTAATAAATATTAGATTTAACGGGAGGCTGAAGACCAATTATTGTGGACAAAGAGTAATCAAAAGTTTGGACACCCGTGGTGTAGATAATGGACTATTTCTTAGGATCGAAGAATTTATGCGAATAAAAAAGAGACGAAAAGTAAACATTAATAGGAATGTGAAATAATTGAATATTTGAAATTTTTAAATAAATGAGTTAAAGAAATTTCTATTTTGAAGAAATATCAAACGGAAGTCTTAAAAGAAGGGGAAGTAAATAATAAGAAAACTTATGTCGGTAAATGCTTCAACTGGATTGATCCAAATTAAAAGATTATCATGACATCGGAGACAGAAGGTTTCAACCCCACCCGAAAAAGAAAGGATTCAAGCAGGTGTAATACAATAAGACAAGTTAAATGGGTTAATAAAAGGTGAAAGTGATAGTAAAAAGTCAAATAGTCCATATAAAACATAAAATATCTGATGAGTTGTGTAACCTTCATAAAGTGGAGCGATCTTAGCTGAGTTGAGATTTAACAGCCGCCACACATACCAGATCCGAGTTTAATAGGCTTGGCTGTCATCAAGTGATTCTGCTGGTTTGATGGTTTCCAGTAAACTTTTTTATTAACTTCTAATACAGTCATAATGTTGGTTTCCTCTCATATAATTTATATTATTTTATAATAAGAGCGTACCGATACGATATGCTGCCACTCATGATCTAGTTAGATTGTCATACATCCTGTGTATAATAAGAGCGTACCGATACGATATGCTGTCACTCATGATCTAGTTAGATTGTCATACATCCTGTGTATAATAAGAGCGTACTGATACGATATGCTGTCACTCATGATCTAGTTAGATTGTCATACATCCTGTGTATAATAAGAGCGTACCGATACGATATGCTGTCACTCATGATCTAGTTAGATTGTCATACATCCTGTGTATAATAAGAGCGTACCGATACGATATGCTGTCACTCATGATCTAGTTAGATTGTCATACATCCTGTGTATAATAAGAGCGTACCGATACGATATGCTGTCACTCATGATCTAGTTAGATTGTCATACATCCTGTGTATAATAAGAGCGTACCGATACGATATGCTGTCACTCATGATCTAGTTAGATTGTCATACATCCTGTGTATAATAAGAGCGTACTGATACGATATGCTGTCACTCATGATCTAGTTAGATTGTCATACATCCTGTGTATAATAAGAGCGTACTGATACGATATGCTGTCACTCATGATCTAGTTAGATTGTCATACATCCTGTGTATGGAAGACAGCAGTGTGCGTATATGTTAGTTTTGTGAAAGATATTGCACTTTAGCAAGCACACATTCTTGACAAATCAAACCCAAAGTTACGATGACTAAGATATTAAAGTTCTTAGACGATCGGTAGATTTACCTGTTGCAGCATTTAGTTGGGCAGAGTTTTATTTAGCGTCATTGTGTTGCTTAATAATGTATATATAGTATTCGCCGAAATATCAAAACAATATTTAGAAATAGCTACTTATTTTGTGCTTTTCTTTATTAATTTAAATAACCAAGTATAAACGAAACATTAGGGACAATACTTTGCTTCTGGAGTTGAATAGCCCTGCATAATCACGTGGAAGGTTTCGATTCTGCTAAGCAACTTGCATCTCGTTCTACAAGTAGGCCCATGCGCTTTTTATATCTATAGATCTATCCATAAAATTCTCAAAAAATCCAACTCTTGTTCTATGTATGCGTTATTCCACTAAAAACATATCTAAGTTCTTTACCACTATAAGTCTTCGACAATTACGTAAGTCTGCTTGGTGAAGTTTGGTAATATTTTGTGGTATACATACATAACATATATTGAACTTAAATGTACATATTAATGTTAAATAATGTTAAACAATGACTAATTTATTATTACTGCTGCTTTTTGTATCTTCATGTTAGTTTAAGATAAAGTTTTGTATTTTTTGTCAATAATTTTAAGTACTTGTTTAACCTGTCATATGTTCATTTGTATATAAAAGACACTGTTGTATCGTTAATTAAATAAAATAAAAATATTTAAAAATGTACGATAGGCAGCGTTTAACCAGTGCAGAAGCAAATTCATTAGGATCGAGCCTGGGGCGTCCGCTTTACTTAGCGTTAATGCCAACTGTTAGACCACTGTTCTTCTTTTTATATGTCATCCATGCAGTATTATTCTTGAACTAATAACTAACTGACATACAGCTCGTTCTATCATTGGCATGTTTCAAAAACCAATTGAACAAAGTCTTAAATTCAAGGCTGTAATGTTACGTATTTCTCCCATAGGTGAACATTTTTGTTGCTTACTTCAATACAAACGTGCTAAATTGCATATTATTATGAAAGGCGTAGCACATTTTTTTGGTAATTGTATATCCGAATTGTATGAGCGATTTTTTTGAGTTATGTTGAAAAAGAAACAAAATAAGATGTTTCTTCTTTACCGAAGAAAAACTGGGACCCACATCAGACAACATGATATATACCGTAAATTGTACAACGACAATGTAGTGATCATGTACAACGCGTTAAAACAATGTCAAATCACTCATGTTGATGCCATCTACCATTGCTTCTTTTCATGTTGCTTTACTTACAGGAAGTTCAAATCTCGGTTTCTGGTCTCCCAGATATTCAATTGATTTCTATTGTGCATATTCATACCACCGAAGCCTAATATTTCTTAATTTGAGCGAGATTAGAGCCACTTTCAGGGTACTTCTCAAATACTTTTCCGTATTTTTTCTTTTTACTCAATCGATAAATTTATCCTCGCCGCTTTTATTTAAATAAATCATTAACTTATTATAACACTTCATTGTAAATACAATCTGACTATTGCCAGGCAGAAGTCTACATAAAAGTAACTGTAGCACGTTACGGTCGCAAAATATATTCAAAAGATTATTCAGATTTATGAAATTCATGGACATAAACATATAAAAGTAAAAGGGATATATCACAAATCAAAAGAAAACGAAAGGACGGTGGAGGGGAAAGAAAAATCAGGAATGAAAGACTTTATATTACTGACTAGAAATTAAGAACTTTGTCAGGCGCTTCCTAAAGCAAGCCAAGGACGGAGTGAGTCTAACATTGCTTTGTAACTGATTCCAAAGTCTCACTGCATGGACAGTAAAGGACGACGTAAAAAAGAAGATCGATGAATTGGAAAGGCCTATAAACAATCTTTGTCTGAGCGTACCGCAAGTCTATAATCGGAAAGACGATGAACATTTTTGGCGTAATAAGAGGGGGGGGGGCGGGACAGATAAGGATATTATATAGCAGAGATTATACGTGAATTCGTCGTCTATTTTTCACGTTAAACGAGTTCAGCGCCTTCTGGTATGAAGTGATATGATTATGCTGATAATAAATATACATGACATTGATAGTGCTCTTGACGATTAATCCATTGTGGCTATTTACAAGAAATCTCGAGGCAGTTTTCTTTTGTAAGCGTTAGATAGAAAACTCTTTAAATTTTTTCAATAGTATTTTTAGCAATGATTTGTTTTTTTGAATGGTAAACTTTAACATTTTCAATTTTGTGATTTGGATATAAATATATATATAGGAGCGTGGTTTGGAGATAATGTTGTCTTCTATCCCATTAGTTGAGCCTTCGGGCTTAGAACCATTGAGATAGGCACAACACTCGAGGTTTTTTTTATTTCACGTGTTTGCAATACTGCCGTCATAAGCCAAAACGCAGCTAACGGGAAAAAAGAATCAAAAATTTAACTAAGTATGAGGCAATATTCCATATCAAATTCTGAACCATAATCCATAAAAAAAATACGGAAAACAATTTATTTTAACACAAAAATCGACAGAATGTCTTTTTCAATTTTAAAAAATACTAGGTTTTTCTAAGCAAAAAAAAAACAATAAAATGTGATTCACAAGCAAAAAGACAGCATGTGCCTATGCGTTTGTTGCGTTTTTGCTTATGAATCACGTTTTACTGTTTTTTTGTTTATGAATCACGACATTTTTAAGCAGCAATGAAAAACATAAAAGTGCAGTTTTCTCAAAACTTAAATTTTGCCATTAGCTGCGTTTTTGCTTATGAGGGCAGAATACTTATCCACGAAAAAAGTCAAAATATTAGCACATGTACTCGACTCGTCTAAATATTTCTATGAGATGAACTTTTCCCAGACTAGGACCCTTTTATTTTATTTTTGGGTACTATTAGGAATCGAACCTGAAACCTGCGGCTAGAAGTCAAACGTTTTACCAATTTTGTCATAAAAGTCGTCACTAGGCCACGTGTGCTGGTCGAAAAATTCAACGTTTATTAAAAATTTTGAAATTATGATTTTAAAAAAAGTCGGCAAATGCCTGATTGAAAATAAAAACATTTTTAACCTTTTTACGGCGATGGCTCGAGTATCTTTCGTGTGTCCCACAGGCGGCGGTGTTTTACCTCAATAAATTTATATTGTATCTACATAAAAATATGACTCACCATTATCCCGAATCTGATTACTGTGGAACTGTGCGCCGATGCATTTTTTAGCTGACACTATACACACGTAATATTATCCAAATCAAAGCTATAAATAAAGTGCGACAATATAAGAAGCAATAATCGAAGAAAACAATAATCCATAAACAATGAAAAAGGCAATTAATTCAATACGCAATACGCGTACTTACAAAAAAAATATCGACGCAAAATACATCATATTGATCGGGAGCAATCGTCATTAGAAACATGACCTTCAACACACCCGAACGTGTGGCGCTAATATTTAAAATGCTTTAAATTTCGACGGCCTCGAATCGGTCTGTTTAAATCCTTCTTATGGATCAAGTACTTGAAGTTTTGATGATTTTAAAAGAGATGTCACTACAGGACACGTTTTGTCTTATATTCAGGTTAAAAATTTTAAAGAAGATTTAATTTTGACTGAGATATCGACACGCAAAGTTAGTGGCCACTTAAATGGCCGCTCGCCAGGACGGCACGTATTATGTATGGGCCAGTTAAGTGGTCCCCCGCCGTGAAAGAGTTAATACTAATAAATATTAAAATTTATATATTAAAGACTTCGACTTTAACTTTGCGAAACTCCAAATTAGAGTATTTAAGATTTAATTAATTTGTTATTTCGCTTATAATATTAATCTTCGCTACACGTATTTCTACACTGTTTCTACTACGGAATGATATTTTAAGAGGGCCTCGAGATAGGAGGTAGAAGCACATATAGCGAATATTGATATATCATAATGAGTGGAATAACAAAGTTATCTATTTTTCAATGTTAAATTTATCTAACACTTTGGCATTTTTCATAGAATTCCATTATTTTATTTATGATAAAATTTATTTTAAAATAATACCAATATGACGTTATAATTGCGTTTGTTACATTGTATAATTACCCCACTTTATACGATGTATCATATATTACAAAACTAGAAAAGTACTTTTTTAAAATGCCTTCAACATTTACTTGGCATATTTGTGTATTTTATGAACAAAGATAGATTTATGGCCTTTGAATAGAACGTTTGGTATACTTTGAGTATTTGTTTCTTTTAAATCGTGTACAAGTGTTGGCATTGGCTTAAACAAAGATCAGTCGATGTATTTGCTGCACAGATATAATTAATTGATTGAATGATATAAGTTTGAGTTATTTCTGTATTATTTTTTACTATTGTATAACATTGCTTTCATGACACTGTTAAATTTTATATTTTCAATCGTTTTTATCAAAAAGGTATTTCGACTATTGAAAGAAAATTAAATTAAAATAAAAAAATAACAAAAAATAAAAAAAATAGTATTATTAATTAAAGAAAAAAACCCCAAGTATTACAGTGGTGTTCTATAAAATACTATATTATTCTTTCGTTGGATACAATACAACCTGTCGGATTTATTACTATATAAAGCAATATTTTCCAACTAACCAGAAATATATTTTATATAACTTATTTGATGTATACAATACAACATGACGGGCTTATTTCCGTATGGATAAATATATTTCAATCAACCAGAAAGGTGTTAAATAAGTTTAAAATGGAAGACTAATGGTAGCAATTTTGACTCCCACTCGAGGCCTTGGGTTCGAGTCCGATGCTACCCAGAAACCTAGGTGCCAATCTAATTAAGCGGTTCTTCTGGTAACAACACTCGCTCGCATGCCAATTGAATGTATTGCCAACACTTTCAATGACAAGCCGCGAGTTTTGTTCTACTCCAGAGGTTCTTAACTCAGTGGCTTGCTTTATGGGGCCACAGACAACGTTGTCTCCTGGCCAGCTCCGAAAACTAATTCGCATATATTGAAGGGTACCAAACGAAAAAAATGAAGTACCTACAACAGTATATCTTGCAACCTATTGGTAGGGAGGGGTGTCTTTTTAATCTGGACACGAAATTCGTCTAAAATCTTAAAGAAGTCTTAAATTGAAACCAGGCGTGAATCTTATTTTATAAAATTATGGGTACTTACTGGAATCCAGTCCGCAAGCTCGGTTTAGACGATATTCATGTTACCGTCTTGTAGTCGATAAGTGTTCATTATGATCTTTCGTTAACCGTATTGCGTTGCTTCATCGAACAACACCAACAGTTGGTGTTAGACGGTTGACGGACCTGGACTGAAATATATTACTATAATCATAATATGAACGCACGAATGCAGTTGCTTAATTTATGGTGGCTTTGAGCAGCCGTCGTTAAGAATTGGTCACGCTGCGATGTCGGCGACATGTCACATCCATCGCATTGACCTTCTGAAGTAGCGTGCTAATGGAGCTCTTCCTGGTTTTTATTGGCTATTTATCATTATTATTATTACATAAGATGGCGGTCATTCTAGGTCAGTTGAATAGGCTAATAATAGGTGAGTAATATAACAGACGTGACAATCGACTGGTGAGAACACGTGTTCATTTTACACGGCATCCTGTCCTTGATGTAACCTATAGTATATTTAAGCATAGATAACGATATTAGAATATTTAACAAAAAAATAATTTATTATTCTACTAATCGTGTTAATTCCCACAACACGTGTTTCTACAAGTACCCTGCGGTAAGTAATACACATCGGGCTTAAGAAAGAGACTGAAAGCCATAATAGACCAATTTCGGCTTAGTAGAGCGTCGTCTCTGTCATTATACACGTGTTCCGTTGCGATTTGTCAGTCGTTGTCAAGCGTTCTAAGGTGTGGTCGCTCGGTGAGACGACGCTCTACAAAGTCGAAGTTAGCCGATTATGGCCGACAGGCTCTTTCTTAAGCCCGATGTATATTACTTATCGCCGGATACTGCACCTCTTATCACGAGGCTCACTTTCAACAATATACCATATACCAGAGGCACTCGGGATAGAAGATTAATATAGCGAAGGGAATAATTTGATTAAATGAATAACGAAGTAATTTATTCTTTGAAAATATTATACGGATTTTCACAAAGTTAAAGCAGAAATCTTTGAAAAATTTGAGGACACTGGATTCCTATTTGAAGATTTAGGGTGATTCGGTAATTCTACAATAAAAAAAATAAAAAGTTCGCAGTCTGGTAAAAGATTGACAATACTTGCGTACGTTAGACGAATACGATTATGTTGCTGTATTTACACATGCAATAGTATTACCAAGTCATGCGATACCAAACTGTGAGTTCCATGCCTAATCCAGCGGTCCTAAAGTTTGAAGGCTCGATTTATTGGACCGAAGATAATATTGTCTCCCAGCCACGCTTTTCAATATTTTCATGGTCAGTTTAACTCGATTGTATTGAGGAGAAACGTAGGAATAAAATAAATATTGAAGACAATTACGTATTATTTAAAGTTAAGGCATTAACGTTGTGGAGGTTTAAAGACATTGTAATTGGTTTTTATCAAACACTGTTTATTCCACTCTTTTGTAACGGTATAACCCTACTGGTTTCAAGGCTTTCACCTCATCTTCAGGGGAGTACAAACAATACTTGTTCACTTGTTCCAAGTATATTTTTTTTGGTCGTCCTCTACCATGCCTTATACATGTACAAACCATCTCAGAGTGTTTTTCTTCATCTTATTTGATACGTTAGCCTTAAATTAACTTTCTTTGTAACATATATTGGACGAATAAATAAATATAATATAAGTTGTAGAAGCAATTCTATATCTCCTGTTGCATTTCTTTATGTGTAAAATTATTTTTTACGTTACATTTTTTTTCTGACTAAGATTAGATTCTTCGAAGCTCAAATAATACGACAGTCGATTTTCATCTCATAACATTTCGTTCTTTGATTTTTTTTGTAAAATTGCCTTTATATGAATTGAAGCCAATAGACGACGCCAAAGTTTAAAGACCTCTTCTTCGAGTCGGTATTTTCGCTAGTCTACCGAAGCAAGCAAGCAATAAAAAGTAAGTGGGGCAAGAAGCAGTATGGGAGGTCGTAGTTTTATCGGTTCGGACGAAAGTTTTCCGATTTTAATTACACTTCAACGCAATTTTTACGTCTCGCCGCTCCGTCACGTCCATCATAGGACTGCCGTTAATTTGGAAGAGAGGCGAGAATCAATTAGAAATGTCCGAGCGTGACAAGAATAGAAGAAAAATTAAATAAAGAGTCCTACAATAGATTAACAATTTTTCGTATTTATTATTACGACCTTTCAACTTTCAGTATTTATTTTATTTATTGTCTCTTCTTCTTGTTAGTCGTTCTCTCAGTTATGAGGATCGTGATCATCGTGATCATAAACTACCCCTTTCCAGTATAAGCGATCTTTTACCCTTAGTAAAACCTCCTGCAATAAGCGTTCCGTTGTTTTTTCCAAGTTGTTATATTTCCTAACAGAATTTACAGCTTAAGCCTTTCATCTTCCCTCAGTGTGGTGTGTCCCAAAGTATCGTAAGGGTTTTCTTACACACACCGCAATGAGACACGTCTGAACTCCGAGTTCTTCTATAATCAATCGATCGATTCTTATGGTAGTGTATGGAGTGGGAAAGATCCACCTTTTGTAAGTGTTTAGGTCTCCACATCATATAAATATATGGAGAAGACGAGTGCTTAGGTCTCCACATCATATAAATATATGGAGAAGACGAGTGTTTAGGTCTTCACATCATGTAAATATATGGAGAAGACGAGTGTTGAGGTCTCCACATCATATAAATATATGGAGAAGACGAGTGTTTAGGTATCCACATCATATAAATATATGGTAAAGACGAGTGTTTTGATTAATTGATTTTTAATTATATTTATTTATATACCAGGTCTGTAAATATGAAACCAGAATTTGTTCAAAGATGGCTCTAGTTGTCAATGTAGTGACTGTCATACCACGTCATAGGCGCCTTATTCTTTTGTTTACATTTGTCAAAGACTTTTAACTCACAACAATACAAGTTTATGTTGTTTATAGTTAAGGCATTAACGTTGTGGAGGTTTAAAGACATTGTAATTTATTTTTATCAAATACTGTTTATTCCACTTTTTTGTAACGGTATAACCCTACCGATTTCGAGGCTTTCACCTCATCTTCAGGGGAGCACAAACAAGACTAAATTCTTATCGGTACCAGTTCGAACAGAATTTAGTCTTGTTTGTGCTCCCCTGAAGATGAGGTGAAAGCTTTGAAACCGGTAGGGTTATACCGTTACAAAAAAGTGGAATAAACAGTGTTTGATAAAAATAAATTACAAATACAAGTTTAATACAACTACATATGTTTTGAGTTGAACATGTCTATTTTTGTGCCTGAAAACTACAATTTGCGGACAGCATTGATTTTCTGGTACCATTTGAAGAAAACTGCTGCAGAATCGCATCGAATACTTGTCGAAGCTTACAGTGAGCATGCTCTAAATCACAGTGTTTGAGTGGTTTAAAAAATTCAATAGTGGCGATTTTGACGTGAGAAACGAATAACGTGCAAGCATTGATGGATGAGGATGACGCTCAAACGCAACGACAACTCGCGGATCAATTAAATGTGACACGAGAAGCCATCTTCGTACGTTTGAAAGTCATGGGAAAGATCCAGAAGGTGGGAAAATGGGTTCCACATGAACTGAATGAAAGACAGCAGGAAAACCATTTTCATACAATAAATGTATATTTTCTATAAAAAAAATCCGGTTTCATATTTACAGACCTATGTACATAGTTAATAGTCGTATTAATCGTCATCGTTGTTGCTGGGCCTCGAAGGCGGAGATCTTCTAGCTTTTTCAACGTCAATCTTGAGCTGCTTTTCCACGTCGATCATGTAATATTTTGTGAGAATGCAGCCTGATCCTAGATGCGCATTCCCTTCCACAGATATCACAGACTTGTGGATCTTGCTGAGTCGCCTGGTAATGACGACCGTGTTTGTAGCACGCTGAATTTTTCACACACCTAACCGTTGATACATCATTAGCCCAAAAATAGATGGCTGTCCATCCCCCACGGTCCTGAGTCACCTGCTTCAGTCCTCAGGTACCGTGCATAAAGTCAAGGACTTTCGCAAAATTTTCCTTATAACGCTTAATTTGCCCACTACTTCCCCGTACGAAATGCATTTTGAGAGCCAATGCGTATAACATATCCAGTTCATCTTAATTTCACCTTTACAATCATATACTCTACAGGTTTACATTTGGAGGCTTACTGGACTGAGATATTTGTGACATGATCATTCCAGTGAATCCGAAGGATACGACGAAGGAAACGTTGGTGGAACATTTCAAGACTTCGAATGTGCATAATTCGTATTAATACACAGTTTATGAAAAATAAGACAGACAACTAACTAAAAACAGGCACTTTAAAGTGGATACTAAATTTATATGGATCTCGGTTTCTTGCTGTATATTTGTCATGTCCCCATTATCTATACTGAAGATATAACATGTGTGACTTTTTAAAACTATTATATACATAGATATAAAAAAAAACATTACTACCCCGAATCGTAAGGAAAGTCATCGAGATGAGAAAAAAACTAATTTTCAATTCAGATGATAACTTTAAAATCACTCTAGAGTGGAATCAATGGTCATCAAAGAGCGACTTCCTTCATGCACCAAACAAATGATTCCGTGAGTGTAGTGTGTAAATAGCGTAGTGTGGAAGTGAGTGAGTGTTGTGTGGAAGCCATCGAGATGAGAAAAAAATGAGTGTAGTGTGGAATGAGTGTAGTGTGAAAATGAGTGTAGTGTGAAAATGATTGTAAAAAAATGAGTGTAGTGTGGAAGCCATCGAGATGAGAAAAAAACTCATTTTCAATTCAGATGATGACTTTAAAATCACTCTAGAGTGAAATCAATTGTCATCAAAGAACGACTTCCTTCATGCACCAAACAAATGATTCCGTGAGTGTTGTGCGTAAATAAATATTGGTAAACACAAAAAGCAACATCTTATTAGATAATAATGTCTGAGCGCAAATATATCACCTACGCTCAAGGATGATCCATTATCAGTAGCGTGAAACGAATACTAATGGTCCTATAGATTTATAACTAACATCAATCAACTCTTAATACAGTTCTTAGGTTCATAAGAAGTCCATAGATCATAAGAAGTCCTTAAGACGTTTAAAAATTTAAAAAAAAAATTTAAATTAATTAATTCTAAATCATCACCATGACACTATTCCCTTATTGGGTAAGCAAATCTTCACTTCATTCTATCCTGACGCACATCTTTACTTCATATCTTTATTATGCATACTCGCAAATTTTATAGGATTTTCACTCTTAACATTTTCAGAATTTTGTTAATTTGTCTTGCCTAACTTCTCGTACCTTCTCTTCTTCTTCTTCCTAGTGTCATGTCAGGTCCCCCCAACGTTGACTATCACTTGAGAGTAAGTATCTTTGTCCCCGGCAGCCTGAAAAAGATCCCCAACGCTCCTTATACCAGTCCAATCTTGTATATTGCGGAGCCAGGAGATTTGCCTCTTGTCAACACCTCTTCGACCCCTATTTTGCCTTGGATGATCAGGTGCCGTAATTTGTACTTTTCTCCTCTAAGTACATGACTCAAATAGGACACCTTTCGGATTTTGATATAAATCAGCAACTCTCTATCAACTTTGGCTCTTTGAAGAACCCTTGTGTTGCTGACCATATCCGTCCAGGGTATCCGTAGTATTCTCCGGTGCATCCACATTTCGAAGGCTTCCAGTCGGTTCATTCTACCAACTTTGAGGGTCCATGATTCCACTCCATATAATAACACTGACCAAACGTAGCATTTGACTAACCATTTTCGAAGTTTCAAGTAAAGATTATCACCGTGGAATACGTCTCTCATGGTATTAAAAGCCGCACGAGATGTTTCAATTCTGCACAGTATCTTCTCTGCTACTCGTAAGCTTTTTTTTGTAAATCTTTCATAATAATTTTTTTATACGTCACTGAACTTCAATCGTCGTTTCTTCCTCTTGATCATTGCATTTTCTTAATGTCCTCATTCTGTCATAGATTGATTTTTTTCTTACAAATTCTAGATAAATTTGTCCTTCATTGGCCACTTTTTAATTTTGTTTGCTTTGTACCAGAATTATATTATTTTTTACCTTGTTTAAAAAAGTAGATTTTTATATAATAAAAATTGCTAAAATATTAAATAAAATCCTATCAAAAATATTAACTTTACCTTTCCATATATTTTTTTATTTTGTATTTCCAAATACTTTTGTCTTATAAATTACAGCCGAGTTTATTTCCTTGGGCTAATCTCTTCTAACAAACCAGATTTTTTTTAAAATGCCTTAAATGAAAATGAAACATCAATCATTTTAAAGATATCTGTTTTCTAACGGAAATCAAACCCGTAGAAGATCGGCGTCTTACACATTTAGCTACGGGTTTTTAGTTTCAGCATTATTTTTTTTCTAGTTGATTAAGTGAGATATCCGAATATCAATAAACTACTTTGCTTAAATTTCCATGTACGATAGCAAAAAATGCTTCTAGGTGCTTTCAAATTTAATTTCCATGGCATCGATATATCAGCTCTTTTTCAGTTTTCTTTCGAAAAGTGAGAAAAAAAATTCGTTCTTTTTTCTCAATATTTGATACGTTCTATTGTAAAAATTTCGTTGCTGCTTAATATGAACATAAATTTTGCAACAAGCATTTAACCCACAAATTTACACGAAACTTTCGATTAATTTGTAACGACTTAATAAAAAAAACTGCATTAAAATTTCAAGTAGACCTGTAGTATGACAGTCTTTCTTACATTTAATTGTCCTGGCATCTCTTTCAAGGTTTTTTTGCGGGATTAGGTTTCACTTGATTTTCCATGTGTTACTGACTATCCATTGCTCCATGTTGACTTTTTCTTTCTCATGACTTTATCCATTGTTCCATGTTGACAATTTTTTTCTCATGACTTTATCCATTGCTCCATGCTGACTATTTCTTTCTCATGATTTTATCCATTGCTCCATGTTGACTTTTTCTTTCTCATGATTTTATCCATTGCTCCATACTGACTATTTCTTTCTCATGACTTTATCCATTGCTCCATGCTATTTCTTTCTCATGATTTTATCTATTGCTCCGTGCTGACTTTTTGTTTTTCATGACTTTATCCATGGCTCCATGTTGATTATTTCTTTCTCATGACTTTATCCATTGCTCCATGTTGACTATTTCTTTCTCATGACTTTATGCATTGCTCCATGTTGACTATTTCTTTCTCATGACTTTATCGATTGCTCCATGCTATTTCTTTCTCATGACTTTATCCATTGCTCCATGCTATTTCTTTCTCATGACTTTATCCATTGCTTCATGTTGACTATTTCTTTCTCATGACTTTATCCATTGCTCCATGTTGACTATTTCTTTCTCATGACTTTATGCATTGCTCCATGTTGACTATTTCTTTCTCATGACTTTATCGATTGCTCCATGCTATTTCTTTCTCATGACTTTATCCATTGCTCCATGCTATTTCTTTCTCATGACTTTATCCATTGCTTCATGTTGACTATTTCTTTCTCATGACTTTATCCATTGCTCCATGTTGACTATTTCTTTCTCATGACTTTGTCCATTGCTACATGTTGACTATTTCTTTCTCATGACTTTATCCATGGCTCCATGCTATTTCTTTCTCATGATTTTATCTATTGCTCCATGCTGACTTTTTGTTTTTCATGACTTTATCCATGGCTCCATGTTGATTATTTCTTTCTCATGACTTTATCCATTGCTTCATGTTGACTATTTCTTTCTCATGACTTTATGCATTGCTCCATGTTGACTATTTCTTTCTCATGACTTTATCGATTTCTCCATGCTATTTCTTTCTCATGACTTTATCCATTGCTCCATGCTATTTCTTTCTCATGACTTTATCCATTGCTTCATGTTGACTATTTCTTTCTCATGACTTTATCCATTGCTCCATGTTGACTATTTCTTTCTCATGACTTTGTCCATTGCTCCATGTTGACTATTTCTTTCTCATGACTTTGTCAGTATATTCTATCAACTACAACCTTTTTTTCAGTTCTATTAAACCCGAAGTTTTTTTCAATCGTTTTTTAATACGTTTATCATACCTAGACATTACCGATTTGGCGATGCGGATATTTTGAAGAACATGATCGGAAGATAACATTATTTTCGTCGCCAGTAATCGAGACTTCGGGGTAAAACTCACTGGAGTTGGCAAGTAACTCACAGTTCTCTATCGTGAGTCCTACTATCACACGTGTACAAACAACATTACTTGCACGTGTTTAGCGCTAGCGAGTATTGATACCAGAGTTCTTTAACCAGAGTACGACACAATTTTTTTGTTTTATTTTTCACGTATGCATTTGAAGGCTTTAATTATATTTGTCGTTTGAAGATTTTATTTTAGTTGTATCTGCTGTTGACTTTATTTCATTGCAGATGATTGAAATTAAAATATAAATCTAGTAAAATATACATAATATGTTTAAATTTTGACTTAAATATTTAAAAGTCTAAAAAAATATTTCAGAACATGTATGTAGAATGTAGTTTGGATATTTTTTGTTGATTTACTTCTACGAAGACGTCACGCCTTTTTTTGGGATTTAACATACCCCGTGATTTATGGAACCTCACCGAAACTTGACAAAAAAATATAAAAAAGGTGAAACATTGTGGGGTTGAAACAAATTCCATATGTTTTATTTATCTCGTCAGTACTGAAATATTTTATCAAATGTTTCGGCTTTAAAATTGTGAATCACAAGATTTGAATAAATAATAAAAAATATTTATTTTCTTCACTAATTATATTAATCCCTGTGACAAACGTTTCTGCCTTTCGTTTCGAGAATCTTTTCAGGCAGAATTATCTCGTTTTGTTAGGAAAGCAATGCTGATGTCTAACTTAGAAAATATTTCATTTGGAAATGTGTGGAAAAGTTTTTTTTTGTTTTTATTACGTGCGAGTTATGTTATGTAAAAAAATATTTTAATGAAAAATCGATGTTTTATATAACAAAAGTGTAATCATTACCTTCATATTTTAAGAATATTTGATTAAAAAACAAAAACTCTTAAAAACAAGTATTTTAAATTGAGGCTTTATGCATAGAAGTACAGTGTATTGGTCGTGTTTGTAAGCAAGGGATTTTTAATACAAAGGACGATTGATAGCTTTGTAATTCTCAGAGAATTAAATTGTGCCTTAAATGTTATATATTTTGTTTCCAGGATTATATTTTTAAACCCAAAATGAACATTTGAATTCTTTAAAACAATTAGGAGGTGCGATCAAAATTGTATTTTAATGCCAACTCTATTGTTTGGGAGTGAAACGTTGGCATGGAAAATGATTGATAGGAGCCTAATAAACGGTGTGGAAATACTTGCATTGAGAAGAATATATAAGGTGACAAGGTATGACAGAATATGGAATCAGGCGATAAGGAATAAATTTGAATTGAATACTGGTATATTGTTTAACCTTTCCTTCCCGGTGTTGGGTATCTTCTACACGTTGCTTCAAATAACCATCAATATCTCTATAAATATAATAAATACAAGGTTAAGATTCTAGGTTTTCCTCCATAAATATTGACGCATTGATTTAAAAAATAATTTTTATAATAATCAGAATTTATCGACTACATCGTAAGTATTTTCTGAATATCGGAAACAAATTCGCATTTAAACGCTGTGAGTGCCTCAATCTTGGGTCTTGACGATAGGGGAAAAGTATGCGGGAAGCGCGACACTATATTCGCATCTCACTTTTGCATACGTCACTGAATAGCGAGGAGCGCAATTGTCTCCACCTCGCAAGCGTAAGCGACGCCCGAGTTAGCCCCCAACCCTGCCGCGCTGCAGTAGCTGTTGAGCTGGCAACGAGACTAGACCTACGCCCGTTCCGTGAGCGGTGCCAGACGGTTTTTTAATGTTTTCAGCAAATAAATCTCAATTATTATAATTTTTAACTTCAATTATAATGAATTAAAGGGATTATCTATGAATTTTCTTATTTTTCCGATTTAAAATCGCTAATTTTTGATCGCGTTCTCACTACCCAACACCGTTTCATTTTTATCACCGTAAGGGAAGGGTTAAGATGAAGCAGATAATTTTGATATGATTTAATATTCACGAAATTAATGAAGAAATATTAACTACTAAAAAGAAATATTAAAATTTACAGTACAGACAGATATGAGTGGAAGGCGTGGTAGAAGAGTACCAAGGAAATATGGTTTTATTAAGACAATGATATTTTGAAAGGAGGAAATGTAAAGAATCGGATACATTGTAGGAGTTGTATCAGAAGGTGTGAAATTGATGTGAAAAAGGTTGCATATGTGTGTAGCGATGCGAAATACTCGTATTTGTATGTTGAAGTGGAATATGTTGAAATTTCTTGTAGTCTGTCCTTTCTTCCTATCACAATAGGGAGACGGCGGGATGTTATGTATGCACGTATATGGTATACGATTATTAGAGTACAATGAACATTTTTCATGGAATATTTTATAGGAGTACTCGTATGTTCATAGATTTTGAATTTGATTTACCAATTCGAGTTTTTAAATTAATAATAATAGCTATACTCAAGAAAATGTAGCAGGGTCCCTGTGACGTTTGAAATATCATGTCTCAAAGGGATGGGGTAAAATAGTTTTTTTTACAAATCGAATCGTTTTTTATAAATCGAAAAATTGTTTTTCACTAAACTGACGTTTTAATTCCTAATTTTCATTAAACTGTCTTTCTAATGTGTTGTGTGATTTGTATTTATCTTTAAATAGGCCAAGATTCACTATGAATTAATACTAATTACGAACATTTAATTTTATGTATAAAAAAATCGAAAATCCAACTATCGTATACCCCATCTCTAGCCAATGCAGACTAACGTAGTGACGTTTGACGAACGTCGCCAAATATTATTTGATTTTAACAAATTGACATACTTTTGCTAATTTGTAACAAGATGTATTAATTTGTCATTACTGTTAGGTTTATGTAATGTATTTACCTGAATAACTTGTTATTTATTAGAAATGAGGCTTATATTAAATTGTAAAACGTCACAGGGACTATGCTACATTTTCTTTAGTATAATACGCCCGGTTAGGTTAGTAAAAAAACTTTGCTCAAAATAATAAATGATTTGATAAAGTTATTTGATTTTAATGCATGAGGAACGAATAACCAAGCTTTGGATAGCATATACATTTTTTCGTAATCGAGATACAATATTTATTTAGTAAACGAATGTAGATTTAAGTTTTAATTAGGGTGATTAAATTGAAAGCATGCAATAATGTTTCTACACTACATTGAATTCAATTGTTCCTTTTAATTTTTATGAAACAATGAATTATTGTCTATTGTCATTTGATAATCTGTAATAGAAACCATGAAGTATCGCACCTTTAATATATAACTGTCACAATTCGACATTTATCATATTAATGTGTACATATTTTTGAACTGGACATTGATGATTTTTTAGAATGAAAAAATTATTCTACTTCGTCTTTCAGTTCTCACCTGAATTGCGTATTGACGTCATATTTATTGTCAAACTAGTTTTCTTTTTTTTTTTTATTAAACAAAGTAAATTATTGTACAAAAATTGGTCAAGGCTTTACCTATATACACATTTATTACTTAACTAATCTTAATTATATGTTTTAATTTATGCACTTACTTAATCTTATTTTCCTACATATCGTTTTATTTTATTTATTCAATCTTAATATATGAGATCTTAGAAATAATTAACACCTACATACTACTTATAACTAGATAACAATTCTTACACTAATTATTTAGCAAAAACAAGTCCACTCGTTCAGGCTACTTGTATTCCATCACATTCACTCAGACCTTGGTCGTCCCAGCTAATATTGTAGGTGGACTAGTCAGGCAACAGATAATGCTTCGGGAGCTTGTGCTTATAACGGAAGGGTAGGTCGGATTTACTCTCGTAAGCCCCCAGGGCAGCGACTAAGGGATTGCTGTGATTTTTTTGGCTTTTATAAAACTTCACGGTCCAAGCGAGGATGTGGTGTTGTAGGGTTTCTTCTCGCTGTTTGGCGTGAAGTCGGATAAGGTTTGTTATCTTTGAGTAATAAAAAAAAAATATATATATTAATAATTTATTTTTGTCATTATTGTTTTAAACCTGTAAACAGCGACCAACTTGCAGCTATTAAAATTTTTTTAACTGTTCTTTTGACAGTATTTGCATCATTTGTGAGAGCAAGAGTGGTTTTAGTTTAAAAAATTTCTAAATGTACTAACTTTCGTTACATCATAACATATTTTTCTTCTTCACTGCGTACTCAATGCTGACCGTTGTGATCCTCTGCTATATCTCAAGCTCAACACACCCCATGTGTCTATCTATCCCGTTTCTGGGTCATGCTGAATGCAGTGCTTGATGAAGATCCAATTAACTCCTTTAATTGTTCCATCCATCTCACCTTCCTTTTGATCCCTTTCTCTCTACTATACCCCCAGTCACCGGTTACTTCAGATTTTTATAATGTTCCATAACAACAAACTCAATGTTCTCGTACGTAAGTATACTTTTTCTGTATGTTATCGAAAGTCAAGCAAAAAAATATAGTTTTTGAAGAATATTTAAAGACCAATCCAAATGAGATATTCATGGATACGGATACACAACATCTACCTCCGAAACCACACCTCGAAGGCATCTATCACGTTTTTGTTCTTTCTACTCATCGTTTATATTTTCTCTACTTACAGTGCTATGGCGAATACTATAGGCTGAATAAGACCAATTTTGGTCTTTCATAGTAAAAAAACTGGTTAAATGTTAGAAATAGACGCCAAATTCACATACTATCTCTATTGTATAATATCCTTAACTGCCCCGCCCCCCCCTCTTATCTCACCGAAAATTTTCAGCGTCTTTCCAATCATGGATTAGCGCTACGCTTAAACAGAGATTGCTTATTGGCATTTCCAGTTCACCGCTTCTCTTTCTTTACATCGTCCTTAATTGTACATGCAGTGAGACTCTGGAATCAGTTACAAACCAATATAAGACTCGCTCCGTCCTTGGGATGCTTTAAGAAGCGACTTAAAAAAACTCTTAATTTCTAGTCAGTAAAATAACGTGTTTAATTCATGATTTTTCTTTTCCTTACCTTTCCACCATGCTTTATTTTCCTTTTGATTGATGATATCTTACTTTATATGAAAAATAATGTTCGGGTGATTGTCCGTCTTTGTGAGGTTCGTGGGTATATGCTCACGTATGTGTTTATGGATTTCGTAGGGATGGATAGTCATTTGAATGATTTATGCGACCACGTAACTTGCTTCATTTACTTTTGTCTGGTTGGTTGGAAGAGATTTCCGCCTAGCAATAAGCCCATCAGATTGTATTTGCAATAAAAGTATTAAATAAATAAATAAACAGTTAGTCCATATCTTTGTTAGACTTGTCATAGTCTATTTTGCTATTGTAATTCATCTTCGGATTTCTTGTCCATATCCTTCATTTTTCAAAATAAGAGCACCAAGGTTAACGAACTCGTTATTTTCTTAGTAATCTTTAAACGAGTCCCTTCTTATTGGTCTTTAATTGTTCCACGACAACTATTTTTGTTTTATATTTATTAATTTCTTGTCTTAATTGGTGGTTCTTTATTTCAACTCCATGAATGAGCTTAGCCACTTCATCTTCGTTGTTAGCTAAAAGCGTAGTTTTGCCTGGGAACCTTTTATTGGAGATTTTTTGTCATCTGGTGACAAAAGCACCTTCACACCCATCTAATGTTTTTCTCATCATAATATCATACGTCTTTACCTTTTTTCATTTACTTCCATACTTAACCAGCTTTATTATTATTTTGGTTGTTTTTGTATTTGTGTTTCTGTGTATTTTTTTTTTTTGAATTTAATTGTTATTCTTATGATTGTGTGCGGTATAGTGTGGGATGAATATTTTTGGTCTTTCTGGAGTGATGATGTGCGAGGAGTTGAATTTCGCAAGATGTTTCCAGTTGTAGTTGAGTGTCACTGTCAGGTTGATGAGAGCGTGCAACGGGGTTTTGTTTTTGTGTAATCAAAAATCGGAAAGAAGTATCGATTTATTTTTTTCATGCTAAATATCCTCAGCGAGATACAGGCAAAAGCCTGGTTTACTGGGGATACGACAAATGAAAGGCAACAAACCCAGATCCATTAAATTTGTATGTCCAAATCAAATTATCTGTTGTTTTTCTCAAATTGTGTATATTTCTTGTCATGTGTAAAAATAAATAAATAAATAAAATAAATAAATATGTAGAGTTACTATTATTCTAATTACAATCAAGTTATTATAATTTGCCATATTAGTGTTTTTAATGTAATCCAAATATACAAGAAATAACAAACAAGTTAACAATTAGTTTTGCAGAGAAAATATCATACATAATTAATATATTCGAAATCCGTGTAAAGTAGTAGATGGTACTTGGACCTCACAAAACAAGGGTAACAGAAAAAGGTAGAAAAGAGAGTGGTATGATACGAAATACTTTTTTAATTTAATTGTAAGTATCCTCCTTTCGAGCGATGTATAATGATGGGATATCGCTTGAAAAAAACTCGTTTGAAAAAATATTGGAGACAGGAAAGGCTTTAACGCAAAAATGTTTGTAGTTTAGTTACATTAATGAAATAAATGTGAAGTCATGTATTGTTAGTACCTTGATAATAAATTAATAAAGTGAAGTCATGTATGGTTAGTACCTTGATAATAAATTAATAAATGTGAAGTCATGTATTGTTAGTACCTTGATAATAAATTAATAAAGTGAAGTCATGTATGGTAAGTACCTTGATAATAAATTAATAAATGTGAAGTCATATATTGTTAGTACCTTGATAATAAATTAATAAATGTGAAGTCATGTATTTTTAGTACCTTGATAATAAATAAAGTAACTACAAAAATCTGTATTTTTTATACAATAAAGTTGTTTTAACACAGAAATGAAGTCAACTTTTTTGTTTTATTTTTTTGTTTCATGTAACTGAGATGATGCAGGTCTTTGACGATAAAACTTGGTTCATTACATAGTTCAGTGGTGAAGCTACGAGGGTCAGATCAGTTAATAGAAACTGTCAATCTCAGCACTGAAACCAGATCGCCGGATTTTCTGGCCGAGGATAATGTCCGAATAACTCCCAGGCACTCGTAAGGTTAATGATAAACGGATTTCTTCTGCATGAATATGTTTCTAATCAGAGGGGAGAAGTTTAAACAGCTTTTTCGGTGTTCATGGGAAAAAATATGACAGTGATAAATATACTTATGTCGTAAGTTGTTTTGTAACGGAAATTCATTTTATTTCGCATTTTGAACGGAAAGTTCCAACAAAGAACTTTTAGGAAATATTATCATGAATGATGGCCAATTTCTACTATGAAAAAAGGAATTTCCTTTTATTTTGAAAATTGCTAAGAGATTATTATAATTTTTGTCTATGCTCCTTTAAACTTTTACGCTGAACAAAACTAATTCAAAACATTTTATTTTTTTGTTTTCCTTTAACTCTTACAGACTTAGTGGTCCACGTTATGTACCACCTTTTTTGACGCAGTACTGCACAATGGTACACGCGATGTACCACTTATTAAACCTCTCTCAATTGCTGCACGAACGCTCAGATAATGTACCACTTCGTATAATATAATACTTATGACTCATATCCGCACAGTTGCAGGTCTGGTCCTGTTCAAATTCATTTAGTTTCTAATATTATTGACAGTTAGTTGTTCTTGGTGTGCCGACTTGTGTGTATAAAAGAAAACGTTATATATTTGTATTAAATTTTAATAAAAAATAGTTGTGTTGTGATAAAATTGACTAAAGTAATTGTGGTAAATTTATATTTACGTTAAAAATTATTTTTTTTGGATGTATTTCGGCATTATTTGGTGGTACATTAGAAGTACCAGTGGAAATATGGACTAGTGGTACATAAGTTGTACCACCTCACCAGGAGTTCCTTGACCAACCGAGGAAGTGGAAATATGTTAATTTAGCATTTGTATGTACCATTTTTCAAACACATTAAAAAAAATAATGAGAAACTTGACTTTTTATTTTTTGTGCATCCTGAGTAAAAATAAGTGAAGTTTGCCTGTGCCTGTAAGGGTTAACATATTCATTCGAATTATCACGCCGTGTCTCTAACGGGCTAGGCAGATGTCTACGCTTCTATCCAAACGCAAAACTTTCGCTATCTCCACATTTTGCCAATAATAGAGGGTTCGAATCCCAAGTAAGAGCATCTTTAAGGAGAGTCTCTTCACTAAAAGGCGCTATATTAACTGTCCTCTTAGTATTCTTCGTATTATTGTTACTATACAGCACGTCATGTAGAAACTTATTTCATTCATGCTTCTCAATTTATGTAACTTCCAAATCTGGTCCACATATACAGCCACGTCTTCCTCGGTCCACCGAAGCAAACAATGCTCTTCTGAGTTATTCATTCACTTTGTATACGTATCCAAACCAACATAACACTCTTTTTTTCAGTACTTATACTATTTACAATATCAATTTTATTTATGTTTTTATTTGTCTTCTTTCATAGATTGACATTCCATTTTTTGTATAAGTACACAGCATTAACATATAAAAAGTTTTAATAATTTGATTTAACGTTTTTTTTTTAAATACGATATGAAATACAAGTCATAAAAAATCCTGAATTCATACTGACTACATAAATTAGACACGAATGTATAAAGACTATTTTTTAAATAAATTTTGATGTACACAACCTGTTTATTAAATAAACAAGAATTTATACGATTTGTTTTTAAAATAAACGTGGATTTATATGGATTATCTATAAAAACAACATGGGTTGACACGGACTGTTCATAAAAGAAACATGAACTCAAACTGTTTTTTAAAAAAATACGGATTTTTCTGGACTGTTCATAAAAGAAAATATATTGAAGATTTATACGGATGGATTCGAATATATATTGTAACATTTCGTATATTCTTGTAATACTCGTACATTGACTATCTACAGTGAAATGATTTTTTTTCCTTCAAGAGAAGTTGGTGAATTATATTATTGGTAACGGAAAATTGATAAAAATAAATATCAAATTAAAACAATTGTTTTTATTTAGTTATGATTAAAAACACAGTGATGTTTATGCCTAACACAACATAAGTAACAATAACACATAAAACAAGTTAATTTAAATACTTAAAATAATTGACACTAATAAGTAAAATAAAAATTTTACTATAAAAAAGTTGTAATAATGGTTTAAAAATGCAGTGCAAAAAATAGCTTTAAAATATTGGGTTGATGCAAAAGTAATGATCGTTTTTTACATATACAATTAAACATTTTTTTTTTAGATTTGTAATATTTATTTAATCAATTTTATAATTTCCATCAGTTCTTATAACCTTCTCCCATCTTTCTATCAACTTATTAATACCATAAGTGTAAAATTCCGTGGATTTTGATGCGAAAAATGTAGTAAGGGATGTTTTTACCTGCTCTATTGTATCAAATTTTTTATCATTTAAATTTTTTTGCAGTGATCGTAATAAATGAAAGTCGGAAGGAGCAAGATCTGGAGAATACGGTGGATGCTTGATAACATCCCAATTCAACTCATTTAGCTTGTATTGGGTCATCAAAGCCACATGTGGTCACGCGTTGTCGGGATGAAACACTACCCCTTTTCTGTTTACCAATTCTGGTCTATCCTTTTGAAGGGCGATGTTCAATTTGGATAATTGCTGACAATATCGTTCTGTTGTAATTGTCTGATTGCGTTCCAAGAGTTCAAAATACACAATACCCTTACAATTCCACCAAACACAAAGCATTACTTTTTTTGATGGATTTCGGCCTTCGAAGTTGTTAATGGGGCTTGTCCAGGTATAGCCCAATGTCTTTTTCTTGTCACGTTGTTGTACACGACCCATTTCTCATCTCCTGTTACCAAACGATGCAAAAAAGGTTCATGTTTTTGTCTCGCACTCAAAGCAAAGCACGTTGAAACATGATCCAATAAATTGGCAGCCGACAATTGATGAGGTATCCAAACGTTGTACCGCGAAAACATCCCCATACGCTTCAAATGTCTTAATACGGTTGTTTGGTTGACTCCCATCATCGACGCGATCTCCCTGGTGGTTAGACGTGGATTTGTGTCAATTATGACTTTTAACTTGTTGTCATCAGACTTCAATGGCCGCCCGGTACGTGGTTTATCAAATAGTGAAAAATCCTCAGATCGGAATTTTGTAAACCATCTTCGTACCTGTCGAACTTTGATGACATCTGCTCCATACACGTCGCAAATGTTTTTGGTTGCCACACTCGCGGTATTGTCTTTACGGAATTCATAAAGTAAACAATGACGTAAATGCACTTTATCGACCGACATTTTGAAAAAATACAAGGGCTTTTCACTGTACTCTGGCCAGGCCAAAACTGAATAGAAAGTAGAGGGAAAGCATCCTTTATACAATGGAATCATTTAAAAGAAGATACTATTCATCATTTCTTACCTGGGATTTTTTTTACCTGGGATCATAAAAAACGATCATTACTTTTGCATCAACCCAATACATCTTCTATGACTGTAAATTAGAACATAAAGAAATGCTAAGAAAGTTTATGGGATAAATACTTAACTATCTGAGTTAAGTACTACATTAACATTTTTTAAAACAAAGTAACTGATTTGATTAATGATAACTTTATTAAATATGTATACTTATTTTCATTTTAAGTATAGGTAATATATTATTAAATATTTAGCCATGTAGACAAAGTAACAGTAGAAAACATATTTTAATTTTATATGGCATAATTTCTGAATCAGTATTTGCTATAAAAAAATACATTGTGTAAAACAAATCTAATACTTGTCCTATCAAAAAAATTGACATCAAGACACTGACATTAACTCGTCGAAGAATTTAGGGTTTCGATCGAAGCTACAAAGGTTTCGAGGGTGGTGGAGAATTTCGTTTGAGATCGAGTGACAAGATTTGGGTTGTGGCTAAGCCTTGTGGTTATTGCTTTATCGATTTATGAATTTACAAATACGCCTCTAGTTAACTACAAAATGAAGAAATACTAAATTTACAAGTCATATTGTAAAACAGAAAACAAAACAATATCATACCCGTGGTTCAATCGTATTGTAACAGCCTTTTTTAGCTTTTAGATGCCGTTTTCCTTACAGTCAACACCCGTGCAGGAAAGCTTTTTGAGTATTCACCCAGAAATAATATCACTCCTTTTAAGTTTCAACCTTTTCAAATGAACAAAGAATCTCAGCTTCAAACTAGATACAAAAGCATTTGTATTATTTTGAATTTAGGTTAGTTTTAATGTGTGTAATTAATAATTGAAAATGTTTACTTATTTATGTGTAACAAGTGAGTATATTTTGTTTTTATTGACAAATAAGCCGTTTTCTCATTGCAGGTCTAAAAATATGTAAATTTCTCTACCAGCTTTCACTAAGTATGCTTGAAACAAATCAAAAACTATTGTCACTAAGGAGTCATCAAAATTATTCACTTCGATATATCCTCGTCTAGTTATTCGGGACATGAGAACAATATTAAATGTGTTGCAAAAATAAAGAAGGTGCGAAACTTGGCTCATGTATTTAGTCTTTTAAGATGATTAGATGAATTTGAAGAAATATTTTTATTCAATGAAGAAAAACACTCTGTAAAAGTAATAATCTATAAAAAAATATTAGACACAAAAAAAATTGTTTGAAGGAGAGTATTTAAAATAAAATTACATTGATGAAAGTTTGTATTCACGACTATACTATACTAATAACAATATATTCTATTTATTGATCAGTTCTAGCAATATGAAAATATGTTCTAGCAATATGAGATTTAAAAAAAAATTGTATTGAAAAAAATTTTGAAACAATTGTTGAATAAATAATATGGTATAACATTTACTCGTCAAAAAGCAATACTTAACAACGTTAAAAAATATATAATTGAATTTGTATGACTCACTGAGATTTTCAAATACACTATTCATGACTGAAAAAATATAATTTAATGTGTGTGACTCGCCATGATTTTTAAATACACTATTCACGATTGAAAAATATAATTGAATTTGTGTGAGTCACCGAGATTTTCAAATACGCGATTATTGATTCAAAATTATTCCCTGCTAATATGGTCGCTAGGCCATCTTTAGTGAGTATTTGAGCGACACTTATAGTTGTGCACGAGAATGCATTATTCTCAATATAACGTATTTTGTTTTTGCATAACCATATTTAACGAACTTTATTTCAATTCACAAAAATATCATGTTTGAATATATGTCAGTGAAAGTACATGCATACTCGTATGTAAATTTTTATTTCTGAACAATAAGTTAATTCCATATATTCAACTTTTTCCTTTGAAATAAATTGAAAATAAGCCAAAACAATCACTAAAATATCTGATTTTTCCATTTGTTTCAGGTAAGAAAAAAAAATCACCTCAGATTCACACAAGTGATCAAGGTAATGAATTTTGTTTGATATTTATATATTTATTTATAAAAAAATGCTGTTTTATTGGAGGGAAAGTTTTATTTTAACAAGTGGTATTTGGAATTGTTAACTTGTGTGTTTTGTCTCTTGCTCAACGTTTCAGAGTGATGAAATGACTTCTAAAAGTGTGTTAACTATTGCCGTTAACCGAGATGTCGTTAATTCATCACAAGTTTACTATCCAGCAAAGTTTTGACGTCTTTAATGTTTGTTGCCTTTGATGTTTGGACCAATATCTAGATTTTTTCAAACAAATTACGTGGATTGGTAATTTCAATTGGTCTGCTTAAAAGAAAACATAGTTTTATTTAGTAAGAAGTGATTTTCAAATATTAAATATCTCTCTTAATTGTATTGTGTTTAAAAGAACTGTTAAATGTGTATTTTTTCCCTTAAATTTCATCCATTTTGAGCATCATATTTAAAAAATAAAATTATTTTATTTAAAGCTCTGTATGTGTACGATATAACCCGACTAGTTTTGAGAGATAATTCTCCGTTTCTCAAGAGATAAACTAACCTAACAAACAAACAAATCAATCTTTTTTTACGTAATACCATACAACATGAAGTCAGCAACTGATTATTAAAAATAAATAAATACCTGTCTTTGAACGTGATTCAGCCCTTAAAAATATATTTTTCCCCCGAGAGGAGCATACAGCTTGACTTCGTTCATTAGGATACTTCACGAGAGCACAAATGCAATCTCAGTAATTGAGAAACGGTAACTGTCTTCTCCATTATTTTAATCCGTTTTATAACTAACGCTGGCAGGTGCCTGCGGGATCAGGAAAGCAATTTCCCTGTGTGTTTGTGCTCCTTCCTCTGGGATGACAGCACTGCCAAGCGAAAAGCCTGAGCAAAATAAACGTTCCATTCTTTAATCATCAACTCAAAGGAGTATCTTGCTGGAAAGAATACTGCATCAGTTGGTTTTCATTAAGGAATGACAACGTCTTGGTTGTAATACATCGTTTTGAGTATATGTCCAGATTTTAAATGACGTTAAAACTGTACTTTTTTATAAATAATATTAACTTTTACTTTATTCAGATACCAATAATGAATACGTGTTGATCCAATTGAAATATTTCAATTGCATCAATCTCAGTTTACTTGTTAGTGTTAGAGATATGGGGTGCCGGATGCATTTTTTTGAAGCACTTGAAAACACCCCTGTTTTGGAGGTTTTATCAAAATGTATGATTTCATACGAACACTAAACACACGTAGCACTCCACCTTAAACCAAATGTGTTACTTTTATATATCGGAAGATCTACAAAGATTTCTGTGTAGTTCATATTTTCTTGGTAAGTTTTATGCGGTTATCTAACCAAATATATATTTCTAAACATAAGCAGATGTGTGGATTTTTTTTATCTGATGGCCGCAGCCACAACCTTCATATCCTTATAATAAACATGTTTTTTTAACCTGTCAACAATAGCGGGCTTAAAACTAAAGTTAGGGCTAATCCCTGAACGGTGCAGCATACGAGTATATTATAAATTTTTAATGGGATCACGCGTTTCTTTCGAAGACTTTTGAAGAACTTTTTTGAACTGCTTTTTAATTGATTATTGTGTTTTTTTTTATTTTTTAAATATTTTTCCGCGCTGAAGAGGATTTTTGAAGTTGCACCTGTTTGATTCCATCGTTTATACTTTGTTTTACATTTATTTTTCAATGATTCGTCTTTTTATTTTATGCGCAGTGCGCATGAAGACGGCCCCGTATTGTGTTGGTAAATTTTGATTTTGAACGATTTAATACCTGTTTCTTTCTGATTATTTTTGTTAGGATTGTGTACATTTTTTTTTACATATTCTATCAATTTTAATGTGTGGAGCACTCAGTACTGGTTCAGTTAATTTTTATTATTTTTATTGTAAGGTACATTGTTCTGTTTACTTATGTGAATAAATAAATAAATAAATTTTATCCTTAATTTATTATTAGAATCACATTGAGTTTTAATGTAGTGTTGTCTACTCTCCAACTTTTTATTAACGATCAAGAACTCAAGAATAACCTGAAATGTTAAGTGAGTAATACTTGTTATGTATTTTAGGTTATTTTTTTTTCATTACTAAAAAAATAAAATATCCGCAAAGTCAATGAGCACTCAACAATTGACATAACCTGTGGTTAAACATTCATCGTCCAATAAGGCGTATTAAATTTACCTGATTTTTTTAAAATGACGTGTCCAAAGTCATGGGTAGAAAAATGATATTTTAGGTAACCAAAGTATTCAAAAGATAGAAAATGAAAGTGTTTCTTAAATATTAAAAATAAAATGTACATACATAATCAAACATAAATTGTACATAATCAAACATAAATAGTACATAATCAAACATAAATAGTACATAATCAATTATAAATAGTACATAATCAATCATAAATAGTACATAATCAAACATAAATAGTACATAATCAAACATAAATAGTACATAATCAAATATAAAAGTGTGTTTAACAAAGTACATGCATAATTTATAAAGCAATCATTTTAACTTTGTTTATTGTGTTCATGGCAGAGTCCATAGAAAAAATCAATGTGAAAAATAAACAACAATTTGAATAAAATGAAAAACTCCTATAGAATAATAACAATATATGATTTTGTATGAATAACGAGAACAATTGACGGGAAATTGGGTAGATATAAATGAAAATATAAAATGTCACTTCTTTAGGAGTAAAAGCATTTTACAATTTTATTTTTCAGATAGGAAAGAATATTAAACAGAATAGGGGTCGTTAAAGAAAAACATGAAAAAAAATTCTGACTTTACTTGAACCAGCAATCTCTTTTTCCACAGCAGCCACTTTACTAACTAAGCCATTGTATCATACACGTTAACATGTGAGATAAACGAGATCAATACTTTATGTCGGTAAAAAAAACTGTCTTTGTAGTAGAGGGAAGAACATACTTCATTGAAAATAATTGATAATTATAGTATCTTCGTAAGGAATCGTACTGTATTCGAAATAGTTGCATACTGATTACATCCAGTCTGCGGAATAAATTGTCAATTAAAAAACAATAACTAATAAAAGTTTCAGAATAAAGAAGCAAATGGCCTAGGGTTGTTAAAGAGGAAAATTGAAATGATAGGGATATGATACGGTGGATTAATTGGTAAATCGTCTGTCATGAAAATACGGGTTGCTGGTACGAGTTCAAACAGTCCCTAAATAGTTATGAATCTACAAACTGTCTTAACAAAGTCTACAAACTATTATGAATACTGACAGTCTATAAACTGGTATAATTGCTAATATTAGACACTCCCTTAACTGTTATAAATGCTGATATTAGATAGCACTTTAACATTCATGAATGCTGATATTAGACAATTCCTTAACTGTTATGAATACTGGCATGACATTCGTATTTTTTTTCATGTTTTTTTCAAACAATCCCTCTTCTGTTAAATATTATTTCCTATCTAACATGTTAACCAAAAGCACAGTGCTTGCTAAATTATTTAAAAATGAAAAAAAAAAAAACCTTTTTATTCAACTATGATAATTTGGATTCGTACATAATTTTTAACCTCTAAGACATTGTAGAAAACTTAACACTAGCGCAACTATCTATATAAAACTGTCAATTTATTTCCTATCTATCAAATTCAATTAAATAAAAGCAATGAAAAGTCCAAATTAAGCGTTTTGAAAGTTTTGTATATTTATTTACCATACGTACAATTAATGCTGTTGTGTGGAGGAACAACTGTTACGAATTAAACAAAAATAATTTAGGGCTATCACAGCGTTTAATTTTAATTTTCTCAAAATAGTTTAGTTCCATGAAATGAAAATCTACGGTATCAATGGTGTAAAATGTGTTCTGTAACATAAAAATAGCCTAATAAATTATTGTAAGAGTGTGGTAAACATTTACTCGAGGAAATAGATTTTTTCGTTTATTTTTTTTTACCATTCACCCAGTAAGTGTTTTCCACATTACACAATCATAAATAAATGCTACTTTTTATACGCATAATTATTTCTTTAACACTCTCATATTGAATTGAATCGACACATGGACGACGAGAGAAAAGTTGGTGGCAGATTCTCCGTGTCTCATGGATCGAAAGATACACCAGCTTTTCTATCATTCAAGTATTAGAGATTACCAAAAGACTTTCGACAACATGCAAGAAAAGAATCTTTACATACTGTGGGCGTAATACTTGAAATAATTAATGTTTGGAGGAATTGGTGATTATAGGGACAGTTGAAGGAAAATTTACGAATGAAAGGTGTCCTTTAAGATCAAATAAAGAATTAACAAAACCCTTTTGAACTCTGCATTCAACATGACTCGGAATTGGGAGAGAAGGAGACAGGTTGTGCACCAAGTTGTAGGTATAGTAAAAAATTACAGCGATCAGCACTGGGTGCTCAATAAAGAAGATGAAATAAATATAATATAAAAATTACATTTTAATTGATGACCCTTATTAATGCACCGTTTCACATATTACGCAAAATAATGAAAACAAGATAGTTAAAGGACAGCTAATATGGCGCCGTTTAGAGAACAAACTCATTTAAAGGGCGCTCTATTTCAATATTTGAATCATCTATTGTTGACGCATTTAAAATATTACAAAATAAATATACTCGTATACAAATGCACACACAAGTTGAGTGTAAGATAGGAAGGTGGTGGCTACGGCCGTTAGATTATGTAAGATGCTTATCCGCATCTGAATATGTGCACAAAAAACATATTTGGTAAGAAAACCGCGAATGTATAATGTTAATGTAAAAACTTATTTCAGTGAAATTTTACATTCACGTGTATTTCATCATATAATAAAATAGTGTAGTCGAAAAAAATATTTTTTTACTTATTGAAAAGATCTCTACCACTAAGCATAAATTTAATTAGAGAAAAATATTTTTTTACTTATTGAAAAGATCTCTACCACTAAGCATAAATTTAATTAGAGAAAAATATGTTTTTACTTATTGAAAAGATCTCTACCACTAAGCATAAATTTAATTAGAGAAAACTATTTTTTTACTTATTGAAAAGATCTCTACCACTAAGCATAAATTTAATTAGAGAAAAATATTTTTTTGGAAATAAATGTTAAGTTTATGTGAGGTGCATGGCTGCGCGGTAACGCACTGGGCTTCCGTGCGGAAGGTCACCATTTCGAACCCCGTGCGGTGCTTCTCCTCTCGAACGACATATGTATATATTTTTTTCCTTCTAGTATATATAAGAATACCTATGACTTCAGTCATATCTATTCTTTTTAAAAAAAATGTAATATTAGAACCACTTTTAGTTCAACACTTAATTTGCTCTATACCTAATTAGTTCAATTCAATTGAATTCTAAGTTTGTTTGAATAATTTTGTTACAACCTTCGTATTTCTCGACTTTTTTATGTTAATTTATTTAAAAGAAAATTAATATTTCCTCCTTTAAAACTCCTAGAAATCACTTGAACCAAATTGAATTTTTTGTGAGTTTCCGTATTGTATTGCTTCTGAGATAAATTATGCTAAACTGAGCCGGTAAAAATCTTTTCGTTTTAATCCATGGAAATAGGGCCGGGCCGCATTTAAATAAAGAATTTCAATAAACATTACCTTCTTTAAAATATTTCGTTTAGCTAAAATAATACAAATCTTCAATTCGAAAATAAATATTTATGAAAATCTCCAAAAGATTCGTGGTATTCTGAAAAAAAACCGGAAGGAAATGAACAACACGTTTTTCTCAAATACTCGTATATTTTTTTCGATACAGAAACTAAAGAAATGTTTTTTTTTTTTTTTTAAATACGTTTTGATGAATGTTATATTATAAAAAAACGTAATATTATTAATTGCATTACAATTTTTTTATTGGTCTCGACTTAAGCGTTGTGGAATCCCATATTAGAATACTTAAAAGCAAAAAGTACTTTGTTATTCCAATTGTCGTTTCACGAATTATACTTTGCCACCACGATAAGTAATTTTGCATCTTATCCCGATGTTTAATTATTCATTCCATCTGATTTGAGATTTGTGTTGTGGCGATAAATTAAAATCAGTTGGGAAATTAAGCTTTTTCTTATTACAGTGAGTATTTTAAATGACAAATATTCATATTTAAAAATTATGTAAATAATATTTTGTTGCTACAAAAATACAAGTCACTAAAGTAAGTTTATTTAACCTATAATGGCTCTTTCGTCATTTTTATGATCCCGAAAACTTTAATAATGAATTTCAAAATTAATAACCGGTTTTTTACTTTATTTCGATTGATGTGATTTAGAAAATGTTTCGAACGGTTAAACTACCCGCAAACAAGTTATAAAAAATGTACGTAAAATATTAAATTGAGTTTATATTTTCTACAGGTTGTTATTGAAGATTGTTTCCTGGTACAATTGTCCTAAAAGGCTTTAAGCTTTGTCTGGAGGTGTTTTTTTCTTTATTTTTTAATAGTATAATTTAATAACGAGTAAACTTTCCTTTCCAAGTCACATGCTGTAGTAAAGCTTTCATCTTTGTTCGCTGGCTTCAACGATTTGAGTTTCTGTTTAACAGTAAATTCCCCATTTGTCTTCTTCTTCAGTTTCAATCCTGGGGTGTGGTTAGCAGCAAAGCACTGCATCTCCTCCTCCACTCCACTTGGTCTTCAGCGATCCTCTTGAGCTCTGTATAGGAGGTGCAGTCCATATCGTGGCATATTTGCTCCAGATACTCCCGGCGAGGACGCCCTCTGCCAATCGATCCCTCAATCATACCCTGCAGTATATTGTGTAGAAAATTTTTATATACTTTTCCTTTTGTGTTCTTTTAAAAAATGTGTCAAAATAAATAAGGTTTTGCTATAAACGCTTAGTATTTTATGGACCAAGGCAATTGAAATTACTTCTGAATGAAACAGATTGATAGGTATTGTGATAAACGTAAAAATTCAGACCTGAAAAAATAGACCAAGAAAATATGCGAACAAATATTGTTTTTTTTTAAAGTTCTTGCATAGAATCTTCAAAAAAATATACTTGAAACCCATAATATATCTTTGTTTTTATCTTTATGAACGTTGACATAGGTATTGGAATTTACCTTTTAGTTTTCATATAAAAATTCTGATGCCTACAGAATATACAATATAAAGAATCTGGACTTTTCATCTGGAAGGATTATTTACACACCCACCTTTTATATTATCGCTTTTCCTGTTTACACGATATATTTTCGAAAATAGCCTCTTTTCAACAGCGCTATAGACTTGATTCATTTTGAGAGACATCTTTCTTCCGATCCTTTCAATAATTTATTTTTCAGATTCGAGAATAACCCCTTTCCCCTCTATTGTAACAAAATCACTTTTCAAAATATATCGTGTCTGAACTCTCTGGGGATATTTTCCTTATTTTTATCTACCCTTAAATGAAATGTTCTTTAAATATATTTACATTCGTTCGTCACTGAAATTTTTGGTTGGACAATTTAAATATATCTACTAAAATATTATTTCCAAGTCTTATTTAGAAATATAAATCTTTACCGACATTTTAAAAATCTAGTATAAAGGAGTGGGGGGGGGGGGGTATTTGGTGATTTGAAAATCTTGCAGTTGAATTTATTAACACTTTTATCAATTTATTTATTTATTTATTTAACACTTTTATTGCAAATACAGTCTGGCGCAATTATTGGTAGGCAGCAATCTCTTCTAACCAACCAGACAAAAGTAAATGAAACAAGTTACATGGTTGCATAAACCATTCAAATCACTATCCATCCCACGAAATCCATAAACATATACGTGAGCATATGCCCACGAACCCCACAAAGACGGACAATCACCCGAACCATCAATCAATACCGATATCATCAATCAAAAGAAAAGGAAGGGATGGTGGAGATGAAAGGAAAAGAAAAATCGGGAATGAAACACGTTATTTTACTGACTAGAAATTAAGTTTTTTCAGTCACTTCTTAAAGCATGCCAAGAAAGAAACGAATCTTATTGTAACTGATTCCAGAGTCTCACTGCATGGACAGTAAAGGACGACATAAAGAAAGAGGAGCGGTGAACTGGAAAGGTCAATAGACAATCTCTGTTGAGCGTAGCGCTATTCCATGATTGGAAAGACGCTGAATATTTTCATCGAGATAAGAGGGGGATAGTTAAGGATATTATACAATAGAGGCAGTATGTGAATTTGGCGTCTATTTCTAACATTCAACCAGTTCAATGTCTTCTGGTATAAAGTCATATGATCGTACTTTCGTATGTTGAAAATAAATCTTAGACAAACATTTTGAAGACGCTGTTTTTTGTCCAGTTTGTTCCTCTGTAACATCCAAATAACAGACGTTAACTAACATTAGAAGGTAAAACATATTCAACGCTGGTATATTGTATAACATTTTTATTGTATACAACACAATCAGACAATTTATTGAAATCTCTTCCAATAACCAAGAAAGGGTTTTTAAATGGCTTTAAGTGAAAACAAGATCGGAATTATTTAAAAAAAAATGGGTACCAGTGGAAAATGAACCCGCAGTTCCAGAATGGAAGATAACCAAATTAGTTATAATATTTTCAAACAACTTTTAAGAGAATTTAAAAAAAAAAGATTTTATACTAAACTAATTAACACATAGTTTGACCAATTTTTTTTAACCAAAAAAGTGTCAAAAGTCTTCATCAAAACTTTAGAGTAATCGATATTTGCTGGGTTCGCTTTATTAAATCATTTGCAAACTATGCTCAACAGTTTGTTTTGTGAGTCTGCATAGTGGAAAATTTCCAGATTTATGAGTTAAAACTACATAATAAGAAAATATTAATGGTACCGTCAATCTACATAATAAGAAATATCAATGGTACCGTCAATCTACATAATAAGAAATATCAATGGTACCGTCAATCTACATAATAAGAAATATCAATGGTACCGTCAATCTACATAATAAGAAATATTAATGGTACCGTCAATCTACATAATAAGAAATATCAATGGTACCGTCAATCTACATAATAAGAAATATCAATGGTACCGTCAATCTACATAATAAGAAATATCAATGGTACCGTCAATCTACATAATAAAAATATCAATGGTACCGTCAATCTACATAATAAGAAATATCAATGGTAACCGTCAATCTACATAATAAGAAATATCAATGGTACCGTCAATCTACATAATAAGAAATATCAATGGTACCGTCAATCTACATAATAAGAATATCAATGGTACTGTCATCTACATAATAAGAAATATCAATGATACCGTCAATCTACATAGTAAAAATATCAATGGTACCGTCAATCTACATAATAAGAAATATCAATGGTACCGTCAATCTACATAATAAGAAATATCAATGGTACCGTCAATCTACATAATAAGAAATATCAATGGTACCGTCAATCTACATAATAAGAAATATCAATGGTACCGTCAATCTAAATTTGCTGGAAGTTTAGAAACTAGAGATACAAGAATTATTATTTCTTATTGTGATGCTGATTTAAAGTATCAAACTTATTCAATAACTTTTCAAAACAGTTCTTAATGAAAAGAAATACCCCGATTATGTATCTATATATTTATATTTTATTGTTCTTGGTTATACGAGTATGTTTTGTACATTAAAATCAAGATATTTTCTGATAAATAAATTCAGTTTGACAGGCTGTCAAAAATCTTCACGTTATCGAAACGCTTAATTTTTTTATGCTGAATACTTTATCCAAATACCTTTTTTTTAATGACTATTGGTTAAGGCTTCCGGAAAAAATAGAGGTATATGGTATCTTATGTTGTTAAAAGTTATTGTCCATGATTTACATATGCTAGGAGCTAACCACCTAGGACAGGTGTCGGCAGACTTTCTAGTGAGAAGAGCCAAATATTAAGTAAACAGAATCTCAAAAATTTTCATAGAGCCGCAACATAAACTTTCACTGTAGCTATATTTTAATGACGACCAAAAACGAGATAAAATCAACATTTTTATTTAAAACTCAAATTCACAATATCATACACTCGTAGGCTACTTAGAATAATACAATATTTGAGAGTTATAAACTTCAGTAACTAGTGCACTACTTATAAAACAAGAAAACCTAAATAATTAAACACTAATAAAACACTTTTTGGACTTTGTAAAGTTTACAAGTTAGAACGGTGACCTCGCATCGCTTTCGAAAGCTTTGCTATGTTTGGCAAAGTAACTCCTTGTTTTCGATTTTAGGCATGATTGTAAACAATCGTCGGTTAATTTACTTCTAATTTGCTGTTAATTTACTTTTATTGTGTCGCATGTTTCAGGAAAACTATTCCATGTATCAAATATAAATGGCGAAGCTGGAGTTGAAGAGCCGCAAACGTCTATAAAAAGAGCCGCATGCAGCTCGCGAGACGCGGTTTGTCGGACCCCTGACCTAGGAGATCGACTATACATTGAATTATAGTTCGGAAATTCTAGGATGAGTCCTGTGACAGCTCACAAATTAGCCCCAATAAAACCTTATGTAATGTATTTACCTAAATAACTTGCTATTTATTAGAATTGAGGCTTATATTAAAGTTGATAAAATAATTAAAATTACTGAACATCGTTACAAGGTTGTATTGGAGCAAATTTGTAAGCTGTCACAGGACTCATCCTATAATTTCTGAACTATAACCCGTGTTTTCAGAATGTAATTCATTGCTAAACAAATCAGGCATTTCAATAGGGTTTTGGATTAATTGACCTTTTGAATTAAACATACTTCATTAAAAGTACAAGCTAATTGAGGTATTCAACAAATGTATGTATAGGCAGATTGAGGTATTCAACAAACTTCTAAAGTAAGATTCTTTTAAAGATATTTTACTTTATAACTTAGTCGTTTTGAAATTATTTTAGTCACAAATTTAAAACTCATTTTACCAGATCAACGTTTGAATATGTCGAGAAGATAAAGTATTTTCTAATGTAAACAAAATTGTTTCAGCTTATAACTGATCAAAGTAATCTCTTTGGTCGGAGCCAAGTTCGTAGCCAAAACTTTTCAAGGGCAGAGGAGTATCGAAAGTTTGTTTATCTCTGTTGACACAAACGAGGGCGGTTAAACTCCTCGCGCCAAACAAAATTACATTCTGTTGCGATCCTTGATATTTTTGCCTAGCTGAATTTTGTTACATTGCTGAGGGTATGTTGTGTAAGGAACACACGTGTACCCTCGAGGCAGTCAACATTTTTAAATTTATTCAAGTTTAATGTTATCAAATTTTATTATATAGCGTGTATTACAGATATTTTTTTAAAATGTATGATGACCTCCGTACCCTAGTCTGTAAAACGTTTGTCTCCCAATACGAATATTAGCGAATCGATTTCTGTTGCTGCTCAATTTATTTAAAAAGGGTTACAATTTCAGTTAAAATGATGTATAATAAATATTTATTATTTCATACATATCCATGATCCAGAAAATGTATTCAATAACCAGAAATCGTTGCACCAAATGTCGAGCATGCAATTTTCTGAAAAGTAAAATAATGTGGGTTCAAATTCTTTCAAGAGAAATATAATCATATTTTATAATATTGAGTGATTTACATATAGTTATATTAAAAGCTAAAATATATGACGAACTCCATGGTCTAGTTGGACAGATGCTTGTCTCCCAACACGAATCTGGAGGGATCGATTTCTGTTGGTACTTCAATTTTTTTAAAAAGGACTTATTTTTACCATTTGGCGTCATTTTCCTTGGTTTTTAAAATGTGTAACTTTTTTTAAGCTTTAAATTCTAAATTTATATTTGAAAGATTTTCATTTATGTTTTATAGGTAATGTTGAATTTTGAACCGTGAATTTGTCGCTTTAATTTGATTATTTTTTTTCCTTATTGAAACTCAAAATAATGATATATTGTCACTCGTTTAATTAAGACCACTGACTTTTTTTTGCTCAATAGGCGTCTACAGAATGGATATTTAGTGTAGATTTTCATAGAACGTAACGTGTGAGAAGTTTTATAACCATTTATGGAAATATATAATGAAAAAAAAAAACAATACAACTATTACACAGATTAAATTTAAATTAAATAAAATTAAAAAACACAACTCAATTTACACATATATTTTTCATTTTAAAAACAAATTTTATGTCTGTTTACTTGCGTATC
>OX463838.1:55988619-56386609 GCA_949825065.1 Odontocerum albicorne | reverse complement strand
GATGTCTTCAACAACGCACATATTTACTGTCAAAATATTACAATTTCTAACCCTGAAAGTACTTCTCAAAGATACAACCTTACATATCAATTGATCGAAGGAGAGCCCTGATTTTTGTGATATTAATTTATCTCTTCAATAAATTTAGTTTTTCTTATGGTTGAGTTATTCCAAACTATCAAATGAGAAACCGAGAATGTACGGTTTACATAAAATATGTCAGGTGAAATCATACAGATGTAAAAAAAGAGTTTGTTTTCTATTCGATTATTTGCCGTTAACAGGAACTCGTTTTAAGTTTGAGTCACCAAGCATACGCAGATTTATTATAAGTTAGTATACTTTTCAATTTTTAAACACTTTCCAACATAAATAATGCCTATTTGGAAAAGATAGATTTGGCTAGATATAAATGTGTAAAACAATGAGTAGTACTTCTTTTTTAAACTACCTTTTCAGTTAAGGGTGGTTGTTGATTTCCCGCACCATTTACTTTTTTTAGCCACAATGTCCTATTCCTTCCTGGGCTTCTTTGTTGTTAAGTTATCTTTGGATTAAAATTTTAAACATATCCTTTTTTACCACGTCAAATAGCTGAAAATCAAATTCAGCCAATCACGGTAAGACATTTCATGTCATAACATCGGGATCGCCACTTTTGTAGGAGTAGGTTTTTATACTATCGAGCTTTTTTAAATGTTTAATTTTCAAACCAATTCATATACAACTAGTTGCAACCCGTGATATATTCACGGAAGTAAAACAAATTCTACATTTATGAAAGTATATATTCATAAATATAGAATTTGTTTATATATATATATATATATATATATATATATATATATATATATATATATATATATATATATATATAAAATATAGAATTATGGAGTGAAACTATAATGGATGAAATAAAAGAAATCGCATTAAATGTGGGGGGGAAACCCCAAAAACCCAGAGACTCAAAAATTTCAGACGACACAAAACAACTCATGACAAAAAGAAGGGACTTCAAAAAAGACGATAGTATACGACAATCAATCGAATATACCGAACTATGCAAAACTGTAAGAAAAAAGGTAAAAGAAGATATAAGGAAATACAACTTAAACCTAATACAAAAGACAATAGAGCAGAACCGTAGCTACAAAAGAACCTCCCAAATGCTAAGTGACGGAAACAAACAAATAACGGCCCTGCTCAAAAAGGATAACAGCAAAACCGAAAATCGGGAAGAAATCATAAGGCGAGTCCACGAATTCTACTCAGAACTATTTCAAGACATTGGAAACACGAGAGATAGACCGAACAACCAAACAAATGAACAGGTTCCTGAAGTTCTTATTAGAGAAGTTGAAAAAACCATAAATAGTATGAAAAACGGAAAATCGGCAGGAGATGACGGCATAACAATAGAAATTCTTAAGGCAGCAGGAGATGAAATATATCCCATCTTAGCAAAAATAATGACACACTGCATTAACAACGGGAAAATTCCCACAAAATGGAATACAGCAAAAGTGATTCTTCTTCATAAGAAAGGGGACAAAAGCGACTTAAAGAACTATAGACCCATCAGTCTCATGCCAATCATTTACAAAGTATTTACAAAAATAATAACAACTAGAATACAAAAACAGCTAGACGATATGCAACCAAGAGAACAAGCTGGATTTAGAAGTGGATATAGTACAATGGACCATATACACACAATGAGGCAAGTAATAGCAACATCGAATGAATATCGAAGACCCCTAAGCATGTGCTTCATAGACTTTGAAAAAGCATTCGACTCTGTAAAACACGAATACATATTTGAAGCACTCAGGAAACAAGGAATACAACCGGCTTATATAAGAATAATACAAAATATCTACCTAGAAGCAAAAGCAGTGGTGCATCTTCCAGAAAAAACAGAGGAAATAACAATTACAAAGGGAGTAAGACAAGGAGACGCGATGTCACCCAAACTCTTTACAGCTATACTAGAAGAAATATTTAAAACCTTAAACTGGGAAGGTATGGGCATAAAGATCGATGGCGAATATCTCTCTAACCTGAGATTCGCAGATGATATCACACTACTAAGCGAAACAAGAGAAGAACTGGAGAAAATGATTCAAGAGCTTAACTTAGCCAGCAATCGAGTGGGCTTAAAAATGAACCTCGCTAAAACCAAAGTAATGTTCAACCAATATACACGTGCATCAACGAGACAAATTAAGATTGGCGACATAGCCTTAGAAGAAGTCCCCCACTATATATATTTAGGACAACAAATATCAGCAGACGGGAATATGATCAATGAAATTAACAGAAGAATAAAAATGGGCTGGAGCGCATTTGGAAGGAACAGTAGAGTTTTCAGGGAAAATCTCCCGTTATGTCTAAAAAGCAAAGTCTTCGATCAATGCATCCTCCCGGTACTCACATACGGCTGTGAAACGTGGACCCTTAACTCAAAAATAATACAGCGCCTCGTCACTACACAAAGAAGCATGGAAAGAAGTATGCTGGGGATAACAAAAAGAGATAGAAAGACAATTACGTGGATAAGAAGCCAAACGAAGGTCACAGACATAATGGAAAGAATACTCAAAAGTCAATGGGAATGGGCAGGACACGTGGTGAGAAGGGAAGACAATAGATGGACTAAAAAGAGCACAGATTGGATACCACGAGAAACAATCAGACCGAGGAGAAGACCTCAAAACAGATGGGACAGACCCTTCGTAAAATTCGCAGGCGTGACCTGGCAAAGAGAGGCGAGAGACCGCAAGATATGGAAATCTTTGAAAAGCGCCTTTACCCAGCAGCGATCAAACCAAGACACAGAAGAACAATAATGATTTAAACCAAACAAAACGACCAACAAGTAAATCTAAACCTGAACCCGACATATTCACAAACTTTTATGCTAATTCATTCGAAAATAAATTACTACTTTAAAATAATATCTATGCTCTCAACAACTGAGGCTACTAATGCATGTACTAATAATTCTTTCTTTCCAGCATTTTAATACCACACCAAGTGTACCAATATGGTTAAAATCGAAGCATTTCATGCTGAGACAAGATCACTAGGTGTCCTCCAAAGCTGTACGGCGGACAGAAAACGGAGGTAGCCACTACCCTAATATGACAAAACCTGGCGGGTTTCACTAAGACAACCGGTGAACAGATGTGAAGCCCAAAATTCAAGTCATAGGGGTGCCCTCACTCAGCAATGGGTAGAAAAAGGGCAGATAAAGATAAAGATATATATATATATATATATATATATATATATATATATATATATATATATATATATATATATATATATATATATATATATATATATATATATATATATATATATATATATATATATATATATATATATATATATATATATATATATATATATATATATATATATATATATATATATATATATATATATATATATATATATATATATATATATATATATATATATATATATATATATATATATATATATATATATATATATATATATATATATATATATATATATATATATATATATAATATATATATATATATATATATATATATATATATATATATATATATATATATATATATATATATATATATATATATATATATATATATATATATATATATATATATATATATAATATATATATATATATATATATATATATATATATATATATATATATATATATATTAGGTCCTTACATATGAAATTGGCGTTTTGCCGTACTGGCAACTTTGATCTCAAATATCTTCTCTTTGGTTAGGAATTCCAAATTCAAATTTATACAGCTATTTACTCAAGTATTTGTGTTTCGAAAAGTTTACAAAACAGTTTACAAATCAGTTTACAAATCAGTTTAAAAAAATCAGTTTTACAAAATGGAAAACTTGAAATATCGCGTTATTTACGAGTACAAGTTCCACCGTGGCACCAGTGCTGCAGAAACGGCTCGAAGGATTAATGATGTGTATGGCGACGGTGCCGCAAAAGAAAACACAGTGCGTTTTTGGTTCCAACGTTTTCGTTCTGGAAATTTCGACCTGCAGAACAAGCCCCGTAGACGGCCGGAGACCAAAGTTGATAATGAAGAATTGAAGGCTATTGTGGAAGCGGATCCATCGCAAACCACGTCCGAGTTAGCTGCAGGCTGCGGTGTTAGTGATAAAACTGTTTTAATCCACTTGAAGCAAATTGGGAAGGTGAAAAAGCTTGAAAGGTGGGTACCTCACGAAATTGAGTGAAGCAAATCAACAAACGCGCGTTGACTGCTGCGTTTGCATTACTCAACCGGCACAATAATGAAAGGATTTTGAATCGAATCATTACCTGTGATGAAAAGTGGATCCTGTATGATAATCGGAAGCGCTCATCGCAATGGCTGAACCCTGCCGAACCAGCCAAACCATGCCCCAAGCGAAAATTGACTCCAAAAAAGTTACTTGTGAGCGTTTGGTGGACTAGTGCTGGTGTCGTTCACTACAGCTTTCTTAAATCTGGCCAGACGATTACGGCAGATGTCTATTGTCAGCAACTGCAAACCATGATGGAAAAGCTAGCTGTTAAACAACCGAGGCTGGTTAATCGCTCTAGGCCACTGCTGCTTCATGATAACGCTAGACCACACACTGCACAACAGACGGCTACCAAATTAGAAGAGCTTCAATTGGAATGTCTAAGACATCCACCGTACTCTCCGGACCTTGCCCCAACAGATTACTATTTTTTTCGAAATTTGGATAACTTCTTGCAAGGGAAAAAATTCAACTCCGATGGGGCAGTCCAAACCGACTTCAAAGATTTTATTGATTCCCGTCCGAATGGTTTTTTTAGTAAAGGGATCGATGAACTACCTATGAGATGGCAAAAGTGCATAGATAGCAATGGTACATACTTTGATTAAATAAATATATTATATTAAAAAAAAATCAACTTTATGTTCCTCCCAAACAAAACGCCAATTTCATATGTAAGGACCTAATATATATATATATATATATATATATATGTGTGTGTGTGTAAATTCGATGACCAACTACAAATGCTTTCTTTAGTAGACTTTTGGTAAGTAAAGATCATTCGTATTAAACAAAAAACTTATCTTTGTGTCAATTGTACGACCAACTACAAGTGCTTTATCTAGTAGACTTTTGGTGAAGATCATTCGTATCCAACCAAAAACTTATCTTTGTGTAAATTGTACGACCAACTAGAAGTGCTTTCTCTAGTTGCCTTTTGGTTAAGATCATTCGTATTCAATACAAAAACTTATCTCTGGGAAAATTGGCCGATAAACTAGTAGTAATATGTTTTAACCAGTTAACCACGTAGTTAGTAGTTTGTTTGCCTTTGCAAGTGTACTTCGGAGATTCAGTATGTTTTTACAGATGGAGATTAGCTGTTGTGCATCCAACCTCGCCTTTGAATCTATTCAGTTTGCCTGTAGTAGAAGTACTTCTACTGCAAGAAAAAGTCATTGTGTTGAGTTGATTTTAATACCAGTTATCTATTAACTGTCCGTCTCAAAATCTACAAATACCGTAATTTGTCTTTCAAAGTCTACAGATACCGTAATCTGATACGGTAGATTAAGCAGAATGATTGTCACAATTTTAACGTTTGTGTGGGGGCTCATCTTAATCTCGATGTTTTACTACGTGAAAATTAAGTTTTGTTTCTCCACTAAATAGTAGGTTTGTTGCATTCAATGCTTTATGTAAATAACTGACTACTTGTTGGGCTGTTTTCAGACGCTTAATTCCTGTGACTGCGCTGTAAGACATTTATCTACTTTTGTGACATCGGACTTAACACTCGCCATTTAATACTTTGGCGGGTCATAGTCAGAGAGAGTTCTTGACTTAGTTCGTTTGCACTAAAAAAAAGAAAGAAGGTTTAAAAAATGTATTGTAGATTAAGTTGAAATTGAGGTATTTCTTTTTCATAACACCTCGAGTGCTTGTTGATTGGTGAGTGCTTCTTCAACTCGCAGATATGGCGTTGTACGTTATATAACACTGAGATCTAAGGCTAGTTTTGGTGTAAAAAAGGAAAATGTAAAAAGGGTTGTCAACCCCAGGTACGCAAATATGTGACACATATTACATGAGATACTTGTCATGAGTGAGTCCACCCCGCTCCACCGCTTGACAGGGGTCCCGTATCATTCCACTTTTGTGCTCTCAATTTTAATATTCTGAAAAGGACCGTGTTCATTCAAGTAATGTTAGGATCAATAAAAGTTTCCACTTTAATAGATGGATTTACATGTTCATGTTTTCAATCAAACTTGCATTCCTACCAATCGGGGATTGCTTTATGTGCGATTTAATTGTGTGCCTCGGGAGATCAAAACCAATCTCATAAGACTTGTAATATCTGCACTAACCTGTGTAAGAACAGGCTCTAAGTTCAGAGATATGGCTTATAAAGTCTGTTGAGACTTAAGATTATGGTATTCATATTAAAAATATATACTTTTTCTTCCAATTAAATTTAGAAGTAAAAAAAGTAACACTTCTATTCTAAGTTCGATCCTCCTCGTAACTATATCACTTAAGACACAGTGCAGTTGGTTGTGAACCTTGCTGGCACATTTAGGAGTAACTCTAGTACTCATATACATAACTCTATCCTTTCATTCTTTCAAATGAAATTGTGGAGCAGTTCAACGAGGCAGAAAATGTTCAAAGAAAGTCTAACAAACGAAACTGGACAGTTTGGACACCGAATAACATCACGTTACCTTAATTTGTGCTTAATTCAATAACCTTAAATTATTATACTATCCTAAATTATATGAACCGACTGGAAGCATTCGAAATGTGGATACATCGGAGAATGCTACGGATACCCTGGAAAGATATGGTCAGCAAAACAAGGATTCTTCAAAGAGCCAAAGTTGATAGAGAGTTGCTGACTAATATTAAAATCCGAAAGGTGTCCTATTTGGGTCATGTATTTAGAAGAGAAAAATACAAATTACTGCAACTGATCATCCAAGGCAAGATAGAAGGTCGAACAGATGTTGGCAGGAGGCAAATCTCTTAGCTCCGCAGTTAACAAGATTGGACTGGTATAAGGAGCGTTGGGGATCTATTTCGAGCTGCCGGGGACAAAGATGCTTACTCTCAGGTGATAGTCAACGTTGAGCGGACCTGACATGATACTAGGAAGAAAAAGATTATACTACAAACTAAAACGTTAAAGAAAGTCAAAGTTAAATGTCGAATCGACCGTCGACATATCATATAAATAGTCAGAGAAATCTAAGGGGTTGTATTATAAGGTATATGCATGTAAATGAAACGAAGGGTTTGAGTCGATATAGGAAAGTCTGGTGCTCTTTCGTATCTGCCTTCCTCAACAGGGAAATGACTTTATGGTACGTATGTACGTAATTATTAAATTTATTGGTAACAATGTATTGTTGTATATACCAATAAATATATGTGCTGTAATATTACATACATGATTAAATGATAAAAAAAAATGATCTAAGAAAAACATGACATCAAAAATTTTCATAACATTTTCACAGTCCAGATACACTCTCACCAATAGAAGGGTTAGCCCAGCCATGAGGACGCTAAAAAAAATTTAGAAAACACCCTTGTACTCGTTAGCCATATTGCCAAAGGCTATACCTCTATAAGAATTTATGGCTTAAAAACTAATCTAATTTATGTATTATAACTATGAAATAACAAAATTTAAATTTCTTACATGTGATTTATATTTTAAATAATCTTAATATCTAATTTCTTAGAAATAGGTTACACCTACATACGAATTTATAACTAGATAACAATTCTTACAACTCATTATTTGAATACTATTTTTTTAGTAAGTACAAGTCCACTCGTTCTGAGTACTTGCATTTCATAACATTCACTCAGTTCTTGATCGTTCTGGTTAATACTGTAGGTAGACTAATCAGACAACAGACTATGCTTCAAAAGCTTGTGTTTACAAGGGAAAGATAAGTCCGACTTACTCTCGTAAGCCCCCAAGCCAGTGATAAGAGAATTGTTGTAGTTCTGTTGGCTTTTATAAAACTTCACATATTAATATATGTTGATAGAAATAAATAAAAAAATATTTAAAACATTGTAAAAACTATAAACTTACACTCTCACGCAAGTATATACGAACCCAGATAATGAAGGCAGCAGTGAAACCGGTCTAGGGCTGGAAACATCCACGTTATGAGTGATTTTAGGATTCCTAACTTATTTTTCCAAGGATTTGGCCTGCCAAAGATTGTGGTATATCCTGAAACATCTTCGATGAACCTGCGAATGCAGTGCTCACACCTTGCATAGGTCGGGTTTCAATGATTTTTCTTTGTGCACATGTTCACACTATCAGTCACATCTTGCAACAGTGTCCTACCTTTTCATTACCGGAAGGACCGTAGAAGATCTTTCAGCCTACACCTTAAACTGTATCATGAATGTAAAGCCTCAAAATCACAATGCAAAAAAAAATGGTAGATATTTTAAACAGTTTGTTTCTCTTAAAGACATGTTTAATGAAAAAATAACAATATTCATGTAATTAAAAATTTTGCCACGTGACTATCTCTTCCAACCAACTAGATATATGTTTTAATGGGCCATAAGTGAAAACCAGATCGAATCCAATTTTTTTTAAATCTGGGTTCCACCTGGCATCGAACCCGCAACCTCCGGATATGCAGACAATAGTCTTATCACCAGGCCATGGATTTCATTTGTTTTTGATATCTAACAAAAAATATTTCTTGTAGACAAATTAATAAGCTGGTTTTTATTTTCTTAAACTTTTAAATTATATATTTTAACGATGTAAACAATCCATCCTATGAGTATCAGTATTTTTAAATTAATATTTTTTAACTTTATCTAGTTCAAGATCGAATATGAGACTTTTTATTTTTGAAAAAGTACGTGAACACATTTAAAACTGCATTTTTTCAGTATATATTGTCAATAATTCAAATTTCGAATATTTTTGTTTTGTATTGTTTTGTTTTTAATTTTTTTTAAATTTTAAAAAGTATATAAAACATTTCATGCTCCATGTGGCATTTAAATGTTTTATAATCGATGCAATTATCTTGAGTCTATTTTTCAAAAATATTCATTGTTAATCTCCCGAGAATAGAATTATATCAGACGTTTCCGATACCAATATTAAAAAAAACACTTATATAAATGAAGACCAACCTTATATTAATTATTTTTCTACTTATGTCACTTTCTCTTTCAACTCGACTTTCTGTCAATTCTGTCACTTTTGTTCCCCGGTCTCTAAGGGAAAGGATGAATAAAATTATATACAACTAGAAACATTAGAATACAATTTAAATATTTTTATTTCGTGTTTATTTAACACTTTTATTGCAAATACAATCTGTCGGGTTAATTGCCAGGTGGCAATCTCTTCCAACCAACCAGACAAAAGTAAATGAAGCAAGTTATTATTTTTAACCTGGTGAGTTTATTGCTATTTGGCAATCTCTTCCAACCAACCGGGAAAGATGTTTTTATACGCCCTAAGTGTTAACCAGACTGGAATCCTAATTTAAAAAATCTGGGTTCCAGCGGGGATTGAACCCGCAACTTCCGGATCGGCAGACAAGTGTCTTACCACCAGGCCTCGGAGGTCGTCAAGTTACATGGTTGCATAAATCATTCAAATGATTATCCATCCCCACGAAATCCATAAACACATACGTGAGCATAAGCCCACGAACCCCACAAAGACGAACAATTACCCGAACAGTATTTTTCATGTAAAGTGAGATATCATCAATTCAAAGAAAAGGAAGGGATGGTGGAGAGGAAAAGAAAACAAAAATCGGGAATGAAACACGTTATTTTCTGACTAGAAATTAAGAGTTTTTTAAGTCGCTTCTTTAAGCATGCCAAGAAAGGAGCGAGTCTTATATTGGTTTGTAACTGATTTCAGAGTCTCACTCCATGGACAGTAAACAACGACGTAAAAAAAGAGGAGTGATGAACTGGAAAGGCCAATAGGCAATCTCTGTTTAAGCGTAGCGCTAATCCATGATTGGAAAGACGCTGAAAATTATATGCATAAAATTAAATGTTCGTATTAATTCATAGTGAATCTTGACATATTTAAAGATAGATACAAATCATACACTACATTTGAAAGTCAGTATAATGAAAATTAGGAATTAAAACGTCAGTTTAGAGAAGAACTATTTTTCGATTTATAAAAAAATGATTCGATTTGCATAAAAAAAACGATTTTACCCCATCCCTTCGAGACATGATATTTCAAACGTCTCAGGGACCATGCTACATTATCTTGAGTATAGTTCGAACGATCACAAAAGAACCAGCAATATATTCAAAGTATTCAGTTGTTGGTAAGGAATATATTGTGGTTACACAACAGAGTTATCGTCAGATAGAAGACATTTCTTCAGTCCGACATAGTAGAGGATATGTAATAATTGTGCTCTTAGAAAAGGGAGTGAAGCGACGGAAAGAGTTATTGAAAATAAATTTACAGCATTGAATTCATGATTGTATTCGTTGAATATTTTTATTCAAAGCTGAATACGATTTCATTTAAATATAATTTGAAATAACATTTACCATACTAGGCAAAACGTTATAATAATACGAAAATAGCAAAAACTTATTCATAAAGTATTTACCATAACACTATGTTTCCCAAAAAAGGTTATATGTATAAAAAAAGGAAGCATTTTATGTGTAATGGATTGACATGTTATCAAAAGTATACAAATCGATTTCAAATCATGTATAGACATCATTTCCTGTTAATTTTTAAAAAGTATTTATTAGCAGATTGACACAAATTAAAAAAAAATAATTATTATTAACCCTCTTCAATTGTTTCGTTTTATATTAATGAAATTTATTTATTAATTTATTTCTTGGCGAAATAAACGACACTATTTTTTTCTTCTTTTTAATAGACTATCCACCCAAATTAAAATGATTTGTGCCAACAAATTAAAGTTACTATGCAATTTTGAGCCAATATAGTCGTAATAAAACTAATTTAATAATAATAATAATTCAACTTGTTCTGAAAATAAACATTTTATTCAGTTTTTATTTAATGAAATTTATGTATTAATTAGAATGATTTGTGCCAACAAATTAAAGTTACTATGTAATTTTGAGCCAATATAGTCGTAATAAAACTAATTTAAAAATAATAATTATTCAACTTGTTCTGAAAATAAACATATTATTCAGTTTTTATTTATTGAAATTTATGTATTAATTAGAATGATTTGTGCCAACAAATTTAAGTTACTATGCAATTTTGAGCCAATATAGTCGTTAAAAAACTAATTTAAAAATAATAATAATTAAACTTTTTCTGAAAATAAACATATTATTCAGTTTTTAATTATTGAAATTTATGTATTAATTAGAATGATTTGTGCCAACAAATTAAAGTGACTATGCAATTTTGAGCCAATATAGTCGTAATAAAACTAATTTAAAAATAATAATAATTCAACTTGTTCTGAAAATAAACATATTATTCAGTTTTTAATTTTTCTCGTAAAATGCAAAAATGATATTGATTGTGTGAACTAAAATGACAATACAATTACTTCAACGTTAAACGAGCAAAATAATCATTTTTTTGAGACGAATCGATTGATTTTGATGAAAACACTTTACTTTCTTTATTGTGTGAAAAAACTTTTTATAGAAATTTGCTAAGTGTATGTGTTGTGCAATTGTTACAACACGGTTATTGGTTGATCCAAACAATTGCCAAAACATAAACATAATGGTTATGTCAATTTTTTTAATTAAAACATCATCTTTTACGATAAATATGGATGACGTGTACAGTTTTAGTAATCATTTAAAGACAACCCATTTTGGGAGGTTTTATCAAATTTTATGCTTATATTTGAACACTGTTTACATACACTATAGTACATTTAAAAGCCGAATGTCTTATAGTTCGAAAATTCTAGGATGAGTCCTGTGACAGCTCACAAATTTGCCCCAATACAACCTTATGTAACGTATTTACCTAAATATGCTATTTATTAGAATTGAGGCTTATATTAAAGTTGATAAAATAATTAAAATTACTGAACATCGTTACAAGATTGTATTTGTATAAAATTTGTGAGCTGTCACAGGACTCATCCTAGAATTTCCAAACTATAGTATCATATACAGGTAGATCTTCAAAGACTTCTTTGTAGTTCGTCTTCCCTTGATTAGTTCTTACTAAATACTCGTATGTTTATTGAAACGCATGCACATGTGAATAAATACCTAATCTTACGTCCTCATCCACCATCTTTCTGTCTACTCTTAACTAATATATATATTTATTATTCAATATGTTTAATCTGTCAGTAAAAGTGGAGTCTTTCAAGACAGTCTGCTCTCTAAACGGCACTATACACATTTTCTAGTAAAATTTCATGTTCCTTTCATAAAATCTGTTTTTATGATGCTAACATACAACCTTTTTGAGGATAGTATGTTTCAAAGTTCAAAATTTTTAAAGCGTTGGAGCTGAGGAATTTTATTTTCCCGTTAATTTTCATCAATCACGCCGTAAATAATTACCATATGAGATAAACTACGCACACAAACGAAGTTGACATTTGAAACATGAAGAAAGCTTCACAAACGTTGGATTGCGGTTCTGGATGCTGAGGGTAATTCTCGGGTAAGATTATTCCCTTTTCTTTTCTTGTGTAAATGTTCCACCCCTTATGCTCTCACCCATTCTCTCCACAAGTACGTGCTCAACCTTTAAAGATCCCCTCGAAACTTATTCACCGACATTTTAGCAATTTCGTATTTGCACAATGAAACCTTCAACATTTTACGCTATGAAATCTAAAGTATATCAAAATTTTGTAAAATTGCTTGAGAATTAATAAATAATATTAAACAAAACTCTTGCTACGAAATTTCACCAAATAAATTTCTTTTGTACACATATGTTTCTAAGTATACGCATTTCCAACAATATATGAGTCATACCATATTTGGTGTGGCAATTTATGATATATCAATAAATGTAATTAGTAAGGATGAATATGAGTAGAGGTTGATGTGTTTATTATGATAAGTGAAAAATATCACGTTAATATATGGTTTGGATATGTTGATAAATTTACAACGTAAATTGAGTGATAATCGTGATAGAATCTGACTTAAGAATTATACAATCAATCAATCAATCAATGGCACTACAGCCCATTGTGGGCCCCGGCCTCCTCCAGCAGTCGTCGCCATTCCCTCCTATCCTGGGATGCATTCCTCCAGCTCCTGATGCCAATCACGCTTGTATCACTCTGCACCCCATCCATCCCCCTGAGCTTTGGTCTACCCACGCTTCGTCTTCCTTGGAGCTTGGAAAAGAGTACCTTGTTAGGCATTCTCTCTTCTCCTATTCTTGCTACATGCCCCGCCCAACGTAGCCTCCCAATTTTGATGTATTTTATAATGTTGGGCTCTTTGTATTTGCAGTATAACTCCTCATTATATCTCACTCTCCAAGATCCATTTTCCTGTATGGGTCCGCATATTTTTCGGAGTATTTTCCTTTCAAATATTAGAAGGGAAGATTCGTCCTTCTTACTCAATACCCAGCAAAAAAAAAAATTATACAGTTAATTAATTAATTACAAAGTTAATTAATTGAAAAAAGGAAGGGAAGAGAAACATAAGGAACTGTGATGGATTCGAATGAAGTATGAAATGTTAAGAAAATTTGGCGCTTTGTCCTCTCTTCCTACCTCAACAGGAAAATGGTGTGATAGTATATCAGTATGAATAATTTAAAAAAAAATTAAAAAACATACTAGACAACTTCAAGTTAGTGACATGTTTAATTCGCTTTCTTTTTGAACGGAAAAGTTTCATTAATCAAAACAAGCTTGTCACTTTTAACATTTTCTTCAGAAGCAGGATGCTAAAATTTGCTAACTAATAATACAAATTCAATTGAAAACTCAATTTTCAAAGTGTAATTTAAAAAAAAAAACAAGTACATTATACTCGTAGATCTCTTTTTTTCATATTTTTGACAACTTGGTTTATGATATTTTTATTTTTGATGATGAAGAATTAACTGTCTCAGCTTCCTGTGACGTTACGTGACAATGAGTACTCGTTGATAATGCATTAGTAAAATAAAATGAATACATACATATCATCCCGCCATTTCCCTGTCAGTATAGGCAGATATGACAGAGTGCCAGACTTTCCAATCTCGATTTCCTTAGCTTCTTCCACGGCCATACACCTTCTCTTACATTAAAATGACATGACATATTTTAATAATTTTGTAATTGCTGTTAACATTTTTTTCAGTATGAACTTTTGAATTTACAAAATTTCAATGAGATTAAATTACATAATATTTTGTTATATTATTTTTTTTAAAAGAAAAAAATATTGTTTAGATTAAACATAAAATGACTTCAGATTATGACATTGTGATGACGTTATACACCGTCAAGTTAAGAAAAAAAAAGTCATATTGCATTGAGATGTAACCAATTGTGTCCCATATACTAAAATACAATAAGTATTATTTAATTAATACATTAAAATATGCCATGTTCCTTTTGATGTAGGCAGAGAGGAAAAATCTCCACGTTTTTCTATCCATGCACACAGCTCTCGCCTCGTCCAAATCTGTATGTCTCATACATACTCTTCTGTTTCTCGTGCTTATTAATTTTACTTTTCTCAGGCTATCCTTCCACACTATCCTTGATCTGCTTTTTACTTTTAATTTTTTTCAGGTATATTTGTTTCGTACGTCGTTTACAATCTATTTCCTCAATATGGCCAAACCATCTCAAGAATTATTTTCAAATAATTTGTGAGGACTATATTTTTATTTAGAAATACAGTTAAATAGAGGGCGAAATTATCGCGATGTAAAATGAAATAATTCCTCTAAAAGGCATTCAGGATAAATTGCATAGTAAGCGTCCTCGATATTGTAAATTCTCGACATGCCATGTTTTATAGATCACGTGGTCATACCGATGACTGGCCGTGTGGTCGTTTTGAAAATATTAAAATAAAATATCATAAAATACTGGAATATTTTAAAATACAAAAAGGTAATAAAACCTCTTAATCCTTCTGCCGAAGTTTCAAAACACCGTTTGTTTTCCGTGATACCCAGGTATGATTCTGAGAAGGTTTCCCTCTGGAATGTTATACCTGGCGCGGGTTATCTCGTCGTTCTGGACATATTTGTCGCCACGTGCGTTTTAGTTCCACGTCTGTACATTCGGGCGCCACTCGTATTACTAAGGGAGATGGAAATAATTCTCCCCTCTCTCTCTCGCGATTGTCTTTAAAAGGGGAGGCGTACGGGTCGCCAGCTCTCTTTCCTTTGGGATGCGGTGCTGTACGGATCTCCTTCACGCTGCTCACACTGAATACTACCAGTATTTCTAGCTGCATTTTCTCTGCCGTATACATTGACACTTCAAGACGACATCTTCAAATTTGGGTGAATATTCTTTACTTGTATTTAATGCTGGATTTCGTGACGGGACCTTCTGCCCTGGCTTTCCTTAAGAAATTTGCTATTGTAAACCCCCTTGTTTGAATTATCACAACACAACCTTCGAGCCACTGATTCGGGAACCGAATTTAAAACTTTTTTTTCCTTGGGCCACGCTCAAGGTTTTTTTTTTGTTAATCTATTTATATATAATAAACTCCTTGTTTTTAAACTTAAAATTCTTTTAATTGTCCCCCTTGTCCTGGTAAAACAATTGAGAGAGAGTTACTCAGAATCCAACGAACCCTGAGAGCAAAGAGGATTTGTTCCTTTTTCACCCGGCTGAGCTGAGCAGGCGTCACACCTGGTAAGATTGGAATTTGGTAAACTTGATTTACGTAATCAAATGTGTACATTATATTATTCTAAAAACTAGGAAAAGGTGTGACAAATTCTAATATCATCTGTTTTAATACACAATTATTCCATACTCGATCATTCCTTCCGTATTCGATCATTCAATTTCATTCCATTATTCCAATTATTCCGTATTCGATCATCCATTCGATCATTATTCCGTATTCGATTATTCCTTCACAATTATTTCGTATTCGATCATTCCTTGCATCAAACATTATGATATCAGATATTCCACGTAAGACACGTATATATTCTACACTTAAACATCAATTTTTATGCCCAAGCTTTCGTTTACACACATCATTTCATACATTGAATACTAGAATTCCTAATTTCGAGTTGAAACTTTACAATAATTTCAAAACAGTTTTCAACTATATTTAAATTCTATAATTATTCAATTAAAAAGATCACTTTACAAACATCTTGTTTAATTTTGTCATTATTACATCTGTAGGTACAATTAAAATCATCACTTTACAACTATCATGTTTAACTTTGTTATTACATCTGTAAGTAAGGGTCAAGGTCAGGTTTTACTTGACTTACTCCACAAAGATCGTTTAGAGTTGTAAATTGCTTTCCGATCTCTGATTTAGATCTTTTGTCAAATACCCTAACTCATCATTCCTTTCTCTTGGTGTTAACCGCAGAGTATGAGATGAAACAGTTTCCAACACCGAGGATCACTTGCACTACAACATTACTAGCACTACGATCCCTTTTTCATTTTGTGTGCTGACCCAAATCTACTATAGTCTTTGTAGTTGGGAACCGCAAAATCATTTCGGGAAGCGCAGTGTTCAGTTTGGTCGTAATTACACATTGTTTTATAACATATTCCATGAGAGTATGCAATATATATCGGAAGACGTTAAGAAAATATATTTTCCATGCATGTTATGATAAAAAGGTATGAACAACACATTGTTACAGGAAACAAAAAGAAGAGTGTATTACTTTTCAACATCTTCGTTGTCGTCGTTGCTGGGCTTCGTAGTCGAGGATCCTATCGCCATTCTCAACGTCAATTCGGTTGCAAAACGAAGCCGTGCCATGGAGTTTTTATTAAGTTAGTGGGCTGCTGCACACCAGCAAACTGGATCCGATAGCAGACCGAAGTAAGACGATCGGAGCATACTGGATTTTTTTCTCTTTTTGGAAAAATTTATATGACTAAACTCATAGCTATCCTTATACCCTCGAATACTAGGTGGACTAAATATCTGTGTCATTCGAGGGGAGAAGCACAGCGCGGGGTTCAAACCGACGACCTTCCGAAACCAGCATCTAAGTGTGCTAGTTTCAAACATTGATTTTTGTTCAAAAAATATAGTAGACATGGCTGTTACTGGTAATCCATTCGTATGATGAAGAACCCAGGACATTAAAGAATATTGGTAATGCACATATTATGTCAAATATCTGGGATGTCATTTATATTCGAATAGGAATGAATGAATTTATTTTCTTAGCGTGTGAAAGCCATTAAATGATTTCCTCCTTGAATTATTATGCCCCCTTGGCAGCACTGGGAGTTCCAAGAATCAAGTCCTCTTCAGTGCAAGACATTGGAATCCTCGGGCACTATTGCATGAAAAATATACTTCTCGTCGCAGTTACTGAAAGTAGATCCATTACGTATTTTCCCTTATTTTACCAAATTGATGAATTAGAAATGACGTTTATCACAGATTTTGTCAATCAAAATGGAAACAGTTTTTTTTTTCGAACACATATAATTAGTAAGAAAGCAGTGGCAAACTTTGTATGTGAACAAAGAACTAGAAAAAGAAACGTAACGAAAGAAGTTTTGGCAGATGAACAAGTGAAAAGGTGAGAATTTAAAAAAATATACTAACACTGACATCTATGGATGCGCACAAAACAAAACGTATTTGTGGATAAAAAGATATAAAGTAAATATTGTCTGTTTACCTTAAAAGAGATATTTTATGATGGTATGCATGCATATAACCTATATTGCAACTTACAAAAGGAAGCTTATTAATTTTTAATAATGATCTTGTAAAGTAAGGTTTCATAAAGAAATACAAAAGGGAAAAAATCCTTGCCGTAGAAGCCATTGTTTTAAATTCTGAAAAGAACGTTTTGAATAATCCTCTTTGGGGTAAATTTTGATGAAAGAATGCTTGGGTTTTTACATTTTATAAAGACATTTCTGTGTTTGCTAAGAACTTAGTGTGGCAATTTTCAATGAAAATTCTCTGCAAAAACTTAATATATTTTATTAATTAAATTTTTTGGCGAAATCATTTCATAAGGCTGACAACACAGATCTAGCTCGAATGAGTTCTTCAGCCAATCGCAAAAGAGCAGACTAGATTCATTAGTCTATAAAAGGCAATTTCATTCTCGCATAAGACTTTTCAAGTCGTCAACTCCGCGTAATAACCAATATATTTTTATTGTATACCATGTAGTCTAACGAATACTATTTTTGATACATTTTTCTTGAACGTTTTTTTTGTATGCCTGTCAATTCAATGTATAACTCTTTGCTCCAAAGAAAATTTAAACGTGAAATAATCAAAGAAAAGACATTCATAACATCGGCTCAGTTATCTTCAATTGAGTTAAAATCACTCTCAAATTTTTTGGGAAGAAAACTCTAAGCCTTAACATACTCGTATATCATATAAAGGATCTTTCAAATTGAGCGGTTTTTTTTATTTCCATTATTTTTTATTTCTTGAATAAAACACGCAATTTGCTTTGATTTCAATTTTTTTTTATTGATCATTGAAGTATAATGTATGACATTTAAACACAAAAAAAAAACAATACCCACTAAATGTCCACCTATTGCAGCTCCTCAGATGTCCACTTTTTTGTCAAAATTTTCGATGACATTTTGGCATAATTGCGGTTCTAACTCACCAATAACGTGAATAATTTCGTCCATCAGCTCAATAATTGATCGGAGGTCATTCTTATAGACCTGGTTTTTCACGTAACTCTATAGAAAATAGTCCACCGGTGTCAGATCACATGATCATGGTGGCTAATTAACATCACCTTTTTCTGGAGATTACCATACATAAAATCATTCTCAATTTTAACGCGTTGTTGCATTATATACGACTCCATTTTTATAAATGTCATTCATTACACTTCTCAAATGTCACAAGACCCAGGCAAGCTCGCTACGCCATCTATCTTTTATCAAAGAATCAGAAAACCGCTCAATTTGAAAGACCCTTTACTACAGCAATTACTTTTTTAAATACACCACTGTTTATATTTTTTATTTAGAATAAATGTTATAGGAATGTGTGTACTAAAAAAATATAAAGGGTAACAGAATATAGTATGAAGTGATAAGAAATGGAAGTGCATTTAAATCTGATGCGTTGAGTAAGATAAATAAGAGTAAGAGAGTAAGATGGTTTGAACGTGTGATACAAATTAATTAAAAAATACTTATTAAACAAATAAACAGAGGAAATGTGAGCGGAAGGTGCGAGAAAGGAATACCAAATAAATTATGGTTGGATGAAGCGAATAATATTTTTAAAGGTGTTTGAATGTAGAAAGGGTGAAGGATGTGTGTTGAGATAGGAAAATCTGGCCTTCTGTCTTCTCTGCCTACCCCATAAGAGAGATGATATGTGTGTATTATTTACAAAATTATAGTACTCTCCTTTACTGTCCATGCAGTGAGACTCTGGAATCAGTTACAAACCAATGTAAGACTCGCTCCGCCCTTGGCATGCTCTAAGAAGCGACTGAAAAACACTTTATTTCTAGTCAGTAATATAACGTGTTTCATTTCTGTTTTTTTCCTTTGTTCTCCACCATCTCTTCCTTTTCCTTTGATTGGTGGTATCTCACTTTATATGAAAAGGAATGTTCGGCGAATGCTCACGTATGTACTCGTATTTGTGGGAATGGATAGTCATTTGAATGTTTTTTTGCAACGATCTAACTTGCTTCGTTTAATTTCGTCAGGCTGGTTGGAAGAAATTACCGCCTGGCAATGTATTTGCAATAAAAGTGTTAAACAAATAATTAAATTAAATACTGTCATATTCGTTGACATTAAAAGGATTCCCTTTGTTGTTTTTTAAAGAATTTATATGACATGAGCCATATGTACCTTTGAATATGTTACAACATGAAAAAATATCACCACGCGTATTTTGTCGACCCTGATGGGAAAAAAAATTTAAAAAGTTAACATTGCTTCAGCTTAGAAACAAAGGTTTCGTTATTTAGTTTAATTTAATTAGGGCTCTTTTATGTCATCTTTTTATTTTTTTTTAAACATTATTTATTGCTTTTTAATGAAATTTTTCAACAATCTGCACCAAAATAATACAAATATTAGAGTTTTTGCAAACACGTATATCTTATTTTAAATATTCGTTTTTTTAGTTAATCTTGTGCTATTGTTTATATTTAAAAAATGTAAAAATCTAAGAATCACAAATACGTTTTTGAGTAACTACGTAAAAACATTTATATGATTGACGGCGAATAGTAAAAAAGTTTAACAGATAGAAAGTTTAAAGTTTAACAGATAGAGACTAGGGGGTCGAAAGTAAATGACTAGGGGGTCGGCGGTTTTAAAAGTTTTTGTTAAATGGGTCTGCGGCCGAAAAAAGTTTGGGAACGTTGTAGACAATTATTCTTTATAATTTATTACGCGATTTACTTACCACATATATTTTTCAAAACAAATTCAGATGCAATGAATTGCCCTACCTATTTGCCGCAGCAACCAAATTCTTATTATAACACTCACCCTACATATACATTTATTTTGTAATACATTTTATCTATCAATTAAAGCGAAAAAAATCTGCCCTCTTAGCAGTAAGAAATAAATTATCATTTTATTTTTTCAATTAAGAAGTAAGGAGTGTTCGACAATTATAAAATCTCACAAAGTAAAATATTTAAATCAATTTAGTGAAATAAATGACAGCGCTCTTTCAAATAAATTATGAAGTTTTAAATGAAAACAGTTTATACAATCTCATATTAGAAGGTTGGCTAAATGTAACAAAAAGATACAGGCGAGTCGTTGGGCGAGAATAACTTGAATAAACTTAATTGCTTCTAGGCACTTTGCCAGGAAATATACAATGTTTTACTATCATTATCAAATCTAGGGAATCTCTACTTCGTCATAATATTTCTATTATATTTTAACCGACAATTTATTAACAATGGAATAATTCATACGTGCTTAAGCCCTTTGAGTTTTAGTCCACTGAAATAAATACGTATTTTTCTTAGTTGTATGAAATTGGGATAACTGTTTGGTATAATAGACTATAATAAAATATTTAAATAAATGCTCGCTGGGTACTGTTGCTGCAAGACGTAATTTGATCTTCTTTGTTTAACTTTTTTAACTAAATTGTCATTTATAAGATTTTTTACTATTTTGAATATATCTGTGCACAATATTCCATTATATGATATTTAAGGTCTTTTTTTTTATTTAACGCTTTTATTGCAAATACAATCTAGTGGGCTTATTATCAGGTGGCAATCTCTTCCAACCACCCAGACAAAAGTTAAATAACCAAGTTACGTGGTCACATAAATCATTCAAATGACTATCGAACTCCACGAAATCCATAAACACATACGTGAGCATATACCCACGAACCTCACAAAGACGGGCAATCATCCGAACATTATTTTTCATATAAAGTGAGATGTCATCAATCAAAAGGAAAGGAAGGGATGGTGAAGAGGAAAGGAAAAATCAGGAATGAAACACGTTATTTTACTGACTAGAAATTAAGGGTTTTTTCAGTCGCCTCTTAAAGCATGCTAATAACGAAGCAAGTTTTATATTGATTGATGAAAAAAAAAACATTTTACTGATTGATGAAAAAATCTCGAAAATTAAATGTGACATATCGTTGAAAATTTAAGATTGCAACAAGTCGAGGAATTATTGTTGATTGTGTAGTATATTTTCAGATGGTTGAAGAGTTAAGAGGGATATCAAACGGCGTATATCGTTAGGAAGCAAAGTTTATGAGGCATTAAACCATATATATTTGAACTAGACGGTATCGAAATACCCGTATATGATATATGTTTAAATTTTCCATTTCAATTAACAAATTGACATATTACAATTTTATTGATTGGAGGTCTGTAGCAATTCAGCGAGGTGCCTAGGGGTCTACCACTGAAAACGTTTGGAAACCTCTAATCTAGAGAAAGAGAGTGTAACACGAGTTTTAAGTGTCACATCTATGCTAAACTTTTCAATTTAACATACTTTTTGAGTTAGCCCCGTTTTTTTATTTATGCGCATTTGAAATTAAAATTTTTAAGTTGTTAATACGTTAGTGGTTGAATTCAACCTAAGATTGAACTGATATATTAATATACTATAAAATGTCAATATTTCTTTGACCCTCCCTTCCCTGTCATGTGTAACTACTACATATTGCTTCTAAAAACTTTAATATCTCTATGAATATAATTAATACTGGGTTATGATTTTAGGTATTTCTCCGTAATACATTTACGCATTGAATGAAAAAAATATTTTAATAATAATTAGCACTTATCGGCCACATCAGAGATATTTTGTGAAAATCGGGTATAAATTCACCAATACAATCAAGCGTGTGCCAGTGTGTGACGTAGGTATATTCATTACAAAAACCACTATGGGTGAGGAAACGATGCTATTCACGTTTCGCTCAACTTCAGTATAAGGGAACGCAAGAAATATAATCTCAGTTCGCTCGCTTCAGTAACTTTCGGGCATTCATGGCTGGGCATTGTGGTTGCTTCGCCCGTTTTCTGAATGTCGGCTGATGTTTTTTTCATGTTTTCAGTAATTAAATTGCAATTTTAATCCCTTTTCACTTCAAATTTAATTAATTTAAGCGATTGGCTATGAATATTGTTATTTTTTCAATTTTAAATCACTCATTTTTACATGTGTATTGATGTGTATTGAATACACAGCACCGGAACGCGCGGTTTTTTTTAGCTCAGGAAGGGAAAAGTTAAATAGTATGAAGATGACTGTAATAACCTAGTTGACGACTAGTTAACCAGACTTGAATAAATTGTTTTCTGGTTCCATAGAAAAATGAAGTCGGAACCCCGAAGGGAAGACAAACGTTTTATCAACTTACAGAGGTTGTCAGGTATTGGTGATTGTCTTTTTAAAATGGTTTATGATTGATTTGTGTAGGTTTTTAAATCATTATTAAAAGATGAAGTAACGTGGGTAATTAAAATATTTTCTTTAATTTTTTATAAATGTTTAATTTTTCAATGTGTAAAAAGTGTAAGGAAAATAGTCTTTCCTATTCCTGTCTTACCAAAATAGTATTTTCTATTCCTGTCTTACCCAAATAGACTTTCCTATTCTTGTCTTACCAAAATAGTCTTTCCGATTCCTGTCTTACCAAAATCATATATAAAGATCATATGTGGTTTTTTTATTTTTCAGAAAACAAAAATTACATAACATAATTTCGTGTTAAACAATACACACTTTTTGAGGGGTTACCAGAGATATCTCATGTGAAGTAAAATATTAATTTTAGTATTTTACTGAAGTTTTTGCTCGTGTTCAATTATTTTTTTATGCGCGCTCCTTTTATTTCAATTACGAAATACGATTGGTGTTTACTGAAAACTGTATTTTATAATTGAAATTGGTGAATTTTAATATTAATACAATTTATTTAATAAAATTATTGAAGCCTCAGGTGGTTTGAAAATGAATTATGATTTGTTTCGTTAGAATTTTTTGTTGTGATTTAATTTAAAATTAGCAAATATTTTTTTTAAAGGTCGTTATAGTTCATGTGAGACAAAAAAATAAATCAATTAAAAATGAAAACTATCATAAGCAAGAAACATTTTAAAACGAGATGACCTTCGTAGTGTAATTGGTAAGCCGTTATTCATCCAACCTGTGGGCTACAGATTTGATTCCTGTTGGAAACTAACTTATTTTAAAAACGGTTTCCTGTCTAGTTTTCACTTAAGACTTTTTCTACATGTGTTTATTTAATTTGAAAAGATTTTGATTAATTTTAATCTATATAATGTCAATTAACTGGTACAACTAAAGTATAATTTATTAATCAATACAATTCAAAAATAAACCGACTGTACTTTTATGAGTAAATCTCTGTTTTACATTGTATTACACTTTCGTTATTATTTTTATTGTGTTGCATTACATTTTTGTTGAATTTTTAAAATCGGGGGTGTAAATTACCATATGGCAATATATTTCAACCAATAAGAAAGATATAAAAGACTAAAAGCGAAAACTAGACTGAAACCTTTTTCCATAAAGTTGAGTGCTAACGGGAATCGAAAACAAAACCCTCGGACTGGTAGGTAAGCATCTTACCAAAGAGATTATGAAGGTTTTCTTTTTGTTTTGAAGATAAACTTTAGGTTGTTTCATTTAAAAATATTTGTTGAAATTTAAATATATGTTTTGACAAATAAACAATATTTTGGTATAAATATGAGTATTTAATTTTTTTTTTTTCAAAACGTATCATTAAGAGGTAAATTTTACGTGAAATAATGTTAAAAAAAATGTATAACTATTTTGAATTCCATCTCAGTATCCATTTTGATTGCGATTAATGCCATTACTATATATGCTAAATCTGTTTTAATGTTATGCGAATAAAACCTCAGGATTCGTCGAGCTAACTCTCCGCTCCCAAGTACTCGTACAATATTCGTACGTGAAATGTGATAAATGTTTCTCGGCGAGCTCATTGTTTAAACTTTCACAACTGAAAATGGTTTTCAAGTGAATTGATTCTGAGAAATTTTCAGTAAGACTTATGTGTGAGGATCAACTGAAAACATGAAATACGGAAGGGTAGGTAAGCTAAAGGAATGGTGTGCCTTTACAAATTTGTAATCTCATTATTGTTATTTGATGGTCGTTAGTAATTTGTATAATCAGTCTTGTATTATATATATTAGGAGTACAAATTTGTTCGGTCCGTTTCCAAAAGATGGCTCTGGCTGTTATGAATGGTTCATAGTGACAGCCGATTTTGGCGGTTTCAGAGAGGTTAGACATCTGCCAATAATATTCAGTTTATATCGCTTTGAGTTTCATGCAAAAACCTTGTTTTGTACAGTGTTGAAAATGTCGAATTTTGTGTTAACCAAGCAGCATTTGCAGGAGGTTTTAATTTTCTGCTTCAATTGGAAGAAAAGTGCAGCTGAAGCCCATCGAATGCTTGTCGAAGTTTATGGTGACGCTGCTCCAACTGATAAATCATGTAGGGAATGGTTTCAACGTTTCAAGGATGGAGATTTCAGCGTCGAAGACAAGCCTCGTTCTGGACAGCCAAAAAAATTCGAGGACAAAGAATTAGAGGCATTACTCGAAGAAAATCAGAGTCAAACGCAAGAGGAGCTTGCAGAATCATTGGGAGTGACTCAACAAGCCGTTTCCATAAGGAAGATGGGAAAAAGACATGGGAAAAATTAGTAGCCAGCGATGGACAATACTTTAATTGATCTATTCATTCATTTTGTTCAGAAATAAATGCTTTTTTGAACACACAAAAAACGGACCGAACTAATTTGTACACCCAATATAATATGTATGTTTGCATGTACTCGTATATAAATTCAAATATTTGAAATGTAGTTTCGAGGTTTTCATACGTTTTTATAATAAGTCCACTTATTCTTTCAGCACATTGCCAGTGACAAAGGAGGCTATTTTTAAGACCTCCGATGGGTTGAATCAACCCAGGAAGGACAAGTTAAAGCCTTTAACGCTGTTTTCTGAATTGCTGATTGTATAAATGTACGGAAAGGGTTTGTTTAGGGCTATCATGGGAGTCAAGACGCTCGGTAAAAGAAAAATACCTATTTATATTGTTAGATATATTTTTTGTTGTTAGTTTGTACGAAAATGTTTGTGCTGGTAATTTTTAATTGAGAATTTGACCTTTAAGTATTAATCAGTTTTTAAATGGATAACACGCTTGCTAAATATGCTGAAATGCCGCATTAACTTCTCTGAAGAACTTACTTCCAGGTATGTTTTAAGTTCGAACTAAAGCTATGTTTTTCGTAGCTTATTAGTAGCAAACATAAGCGCTTTACAACGACTCAAATTAAGATAAATTTAAAATACATAACTTGTTGGAATTTCAAAATTGATATTTAAAGATGGTGTGTTGTTACCTTGACGTTCTCCTTGAGTTGATAACACGCTTGTTTTTTATTTAAGGGTTTTGGATTTGATTCCAGTTGGTTATTTAAAATAACAAATAAATACAAGTACATATGGTAAGTAAAATTTTAAGTATTTTGTAAAGTTAAGGTATTAATTAACACTTTGGAGGTTAGTTAGTCTCTTTAATATTGTAGTTTGTTTAGTCAAACACTGTTTAGTATAAAGTGAAATAAAGAGTGTTTGGCTTAACAAATTACAATAAGGTAAGTCAAACACTGTTTAGTATAAAGTGGAATAAAAAGCATTTGGCTTAACAAATTACAATACGATAAGTCAAATACTGTTTGGTATAAAGTGGAAACAAGTGTTTAGCTAAACAAATTACAATATGGTAAGTTAGTTGTCAACGTTTATGTTACTTTCTGTGATGGGTTGTATAGTCAACGATGAAGGCTCTCACTATGAGCTTAGTACTTATTGTAATTTAGTGGTTGTCTTACTCGATGACAATAAGGTCTTCCAGTTAAGCTCTTCACAATGTCTTCATTGCCAATACGTATATTCAAAGGAGTGCCACATGAATGACTGAAAACTTGAATCTTAAATTAAAAATAAATAAATAATGCGAGAGAAGTTTTTGCTCCATAATAACGCTTAAAGTAATTATTATTTCTTCTTTTGTGTATTTAAAGTGCCTGAGTTAAAGAAAAATATATTAATTCACAAGAATTTAATAAAACAGTGAGATAATTGTCTTTTCCTAATCCCAATAATATTTTTCTTTTCTAATCCCTCCCCTCTCCAAGCAATTGGAATCCTGAAAATAAATGTTTCGTACGTTTCATTTTCATTACTTGATTTTCCAAAGTGAATTTGTAACTTGAATTTATTTTGACTTTTTTTTTAATTTTTTATTTTCCCTGGTTCCATCCCAACTCGCTGTCGCGAAGATTGTTGGGGTCAGCTCTCCTTGTCCTCAGGTTGTATGCTCTTCTGTCCCGGACCACGTCCCCCAGGCGGTGCCTCTGCATCAGGTTAACTTTTTGCACCACCCACGAATTCTTTGGTCTTCCTCTGGTTGTTATTCGAGGATGATCCATGGAGATCACCTGGCTCACAATGTGATAGGGTGCTCTGCGTCCAACGTGCCCATACCATCTCAATCGTCTCTCCTCCATATTGCTGTTGATGTCTGTTACACCTAGGCTTCCACGAATGCGGGAGCTTTTTATTTTGTCTCTTAGGGGTACACCAGCTGACCATCTTAGCATGCGCATTTCAGCAGTTTCTAGTTGCCTAGAGTAAGAGTCATACATCGTCCAGCATTCGGAGCCATAGAGGAGTGCGGGTCTGACAACCATTTAGTGTACTTTTCCTTTTAACTTTACTGGCATTTTCGGATCACATAGAACTCCCGTCATTGATCTAAACTTCATCCATCCCACACTAATTCTATGTGTTACATCTGCTGCACATCCTCCATCGCTATGGATGAGTGACCCAAGATACTTAAAGGAGTCACAATTTGGTAATGTTTCTCCATCCATTTGCATAACGGGAGTGACAGCATTTGTGTTCTCGAATAGTAGGTACAGATACTCTGTTTTCTTTCTGCTCAGTCTCAATCCATTGTCCTCCAAGATTCTTCTCCACCTTTCCAGACTATTTGGCAGGTCTTCATGTTTTTCACTTATTAATACGATATCATCTGCAAATAGTAGGATCTTTAGGAGACTGTTCATTTCCTGGTTAGTTAAATAGCCCATGACTAAGATGAACAGTTGCGGACTGAGTACCGATCCTTGATATACCCCCACCTTTACCGGGAATTTTGGTGAAGTTCCCAAAGTGCACCTTACTTGCGTTGTCACGTTATCATACATGTCCTGGATGGCAAGTACATACTTTTTTGGTACACTATGTGCTCTAAGTGCTGCCCAAATTAGACTTCTAGGGACCCTGTCAAATGCCTTTTCAAGATCGTTTTTGTGTAATCTAAAATCTTGAAAAACTCTCGAAGAGGAATAAACATAATATGAATAACTATTGACTGGTTGTTTGAAAGATATAATTAATAATCCAGCCTATTGAATACAAAAAAAAATAATCAAGACTCAAATATTGTAATTGAATGAATAAAATAAAACTAATTTCTGCCTTTTTCTGTCACATTTATCTTTATTGAACGGCCAGCATTTAGATCAGGGAGTAATTCAATTGATTGTTAATTATTTTTCCGCTTTGCCTGTAAAAGAAAAACACGTTTTTCTCTCCGGTGCCATTTAAGGCAAAAAAATACCATCACAAGAATCCATCTTGAATAATGAAGAGTGTTTGGACTAGAGATTAAATTAAAGGAAACTATTAAGCAGTTCCACGCCAATTACTAACTCGCTTACGGAGCTAATTTCATTAATAAAGATAAACTCGGGACACAAACCCTTCAATCGATCTGGACAAGGAAGATTATATTCTTTACAAGAAAACTTTGCTGTTTGCTGGCTCAACATTTAACGCAAAACTTTGTTTGATCGTCTTTTGGACAGTGTTTCTTGAATTTGTTATTTTTAGAATATAACTTATTTATTTATCGAATAACTTCTTGACTTTAAATATTTGGTATGTCCTCAATATATCATATTGACATAAAAGGAAAAATAAGTAAAATAAAAAACTTTTATTATATTTTTGTGTTAACCACAGGTTTATTTTAGGTTCAAAACTAGTTTCGAAGACCACCGTCTTCGAAACTAGTTGTGATCGTAGTCTTACACTTCGAAACTAGTCTTAGAAACTAACCACCTAATTGAAAACAACCATTCGTTCGATATTAATCGTGATTTGAAGATTCTACATATATTTTATAAACCGAGGGGGGTTGCATCTTGACTATTTGGAAATTCTCGAGATTAAAAAATCTATAAAATTAAGTTTAAATATCATTAATACCTAAACAAATTTTCATAATAGCTCTCTGCTTAATATGTTTTCAATTTAAAATCCCCCCCTGTCTTAAAGATTCATATTCACTTTCACATATTTTTTTCCCCGCCCTATTCACCATTGTATCATATCTCTCCCCACTTCTGTCCCTCTACCACATCTCTCTTATATTATATAATTTACACCTGTACAGAATATATTTTAACATTTTTTTTTATCTACACCTGACGATGAAGACGGTGTTCTTCGAAACTAGTTGTGAACCTAAAATAAGCCTGTGGTGAACACAAAAGTATAAAATAAGTTTTTTATTTTACTTATTTTTCCTTTTATGTAAAAATGGCACCACAAAGTGAAACTATAGTCTTTTCGAAGATTCAAGAAATATCATATTGAGTAAAATATGGATAAATTTATTTCCATTGACCTTATGACTAATGAACTGTTTCACTGTAAAATAATCTTTCAAGTGGAAACTATTATGTTGTGATCTGCGGCTCCCTATCGTCTTACATCCAGAGCTTTCGCGTTCGATTACCGATGATATTAAAATTCCGGTTCCAGTCTGTTTGAGAATTTGTCTTCGAATTTATTGTAAGCCTTCGATGTATGGATATTATTATAAATATATACAATGATGAAAAGCGAGATACCGGTTACGTATATTCAAAATAAGTATTTTATTAAGTTTTCAGTTTATAATCCGTAGAGCTTTTACATCATAAGAATGTAAGAACATTTTTCAAAAAAATAAATAAAAAATGTTAATTTTTACAATATTAAATGAGTTAGTAAACAAATTAATTAATTCATTTTATTTCAAACTTCATTTAAAGTATTGTCTCTAAGTCAGCGGTTAGCAAACATCTTTTGAAAAGAGCCAAATAGTAAATATGTACAGCTCTGTGGGTCAAGAGACAAACTCAAATGCTGCCGAATTATAATTGCGTGGCATCACAGCAGAGGCTTGGAATGCAAAGCTATAGGAGCGCCAAATTCGGTCGTTTCTCGCAACTCCTCAACTCGACGATGGCCCGTTTCGTTATAGTAGATAGTTTGTAGATTTTGCGTGGTGAGAAAATAAATATTTTTGAATCTGAACCTTGGCAACAACGTTATTTTCTTAGAATCTGTTGGCATCAACGTATATACGTTAAGCAGAGATGACAAAACGCTAGATTTTCCTATCTCAAAACACGCTTCATCTGCGTCTTCCACATTTATACATCTCATACAACACGTACGATTTATGATTTGAGAGCGACAGCTGAGATGGTACGGGCACATAAGACGGACACCACCAGACCATAATGTAAATCAGGCAATGTCTGTAGATCTTCCTCGACAGCCGTTCAGAGGAAGACCAAATAACTCCTGGATGACTCAATGATCCAAAATCCTGCAGAGATACGGCCTAGATGAAACTGACACCCAGAATCGAAGAATATACAGCCTGAGAACGAGAAGAGCCGACCCTAACAGTCTACCTAGGCATTGAGTTGGGGCAGTGCCAGGAAAAAGAAGAAGAAGAAAACACGTATGATTTATCTTATTTTCTAAGTTTTCTTTTTTTTAAATATTATTGACGTTGACATTAACAAGTCAAATATATTCATTTTTTTAATTTATGGTTACGCAATTGAAGCATCCGCACTATGGAAGAACTACTATAAGAATATAGAGGAATTTTAATTTTAATCCATCCAAAGCATTAAGAAACTTTCATGATATTCTTTCCAAATATTTCATTAATGAAGAAAGTTTTGTCAAGATCCAATGAACGAAAGAACTGATGAAGCGTGGGATGAATTTTCGAAGATATTCTGTCTTCCATTCCATTGCAATACTGTGATGTCCACGTCAAAACAGCAAAACGGAAAGTTTTTCAATATAAATTCCATGTTTTGATCTAACCAACAACTCTCTTTAACACCCCCTTGATCATTATTTGTGAAGCTTTTTAATTTGTGAAATTTACAAACACTTAATACTGTAAAATAATTTGTGTTAATAAATACTTTATTATGATATTCATATAAACGTTCATATCTTCACAATATCTAAACCTTTTTCTTTATTTAAAGATCTAGTCGTACTCAAATTTACAAACATTTCAAACAATTACATAAAATGTATTTATTAAGACTACATTGTAATATACACATAAACGTTCATATCTTCACACTATTCAAACTTTCTCCATCTTTTTCTTTATTAAAACATCTAGTCGTACTCAAATTTACATAAACTGTAAAATAAAATATGTTTATAAAGACTACGCTGTGATATACACATAAATGTTCATATATTTACAACGCTCAAAATTTTCTCTATTTTTTCTTTATTTAAAGATCTAGTCGTACTCAAATTTACAAACATTTCAAACGATCAAATTAAATTTATTTATTAAGACTACATTGTAATATACACATAAACGTTCATATCTTCACAATATTTACACTTTTTCTTTGTTAAAAGATCTAGTCGTACTCAAATTTACATAAACTGTAAAATACAATATATTTATAAAGACTTCACTGTGATATACACATAAACGTTCATATACGCTCGTATTTACAATGCTCAAAAAATTTTCTATTTTTTCTTTATTTAAAGATCTAGTCGCACTCAAATTTACATAAACTATAGAATAAAATATGTTTATTAAACTACACTGTGATGTACACATAAACGTTCACATATTTACAATGCTCAAACTTTTCTTTATTTTGTCTTTATTTAAAGACCTAGTCGTACTCAAATTTATAAACGTTTACTATAAAATAAAATATGTTTAAAAATACTATATTGTGATATACACATAAACGTTCATGTCTTTACAATATTCAAACTTTTCTCTATTTTTTCTATATTTAAATATCTAGCCGTACTCAAAATTACAATCATTTTAAACAATCAAATAAAATGTATTTAATAAGACTACACTCTCTCTCCCTGGCTCCATCCCTACTCATTGTCTGCGAAGACTGTTGGGGTCAGCTCTCCTCGTCCTCAGGTTGTATGCTCTTCTGTCCCGAACTACGTCCCCTGGACGTGCCTCTGCATCAGGCTATCTTTTTGCACCACCCACGAATTATTTGGTCTTCCTCTGGTTGTTATTCGAGGAAGATCCATGGAGATTGCCTGGTTCACAATGTGATCGGGTGCTCTGCGTCCAACGTGCCCATACCATCTCAATCGTCTCTCCTCCATCTTGCTGTTGATGTCTGTTACACCCAGGCTTCCACGAATGCGTGAGCTTCTTATTTTGTCTCTTAGGGACACACCTGCTGACCATCTTAGCATGCGCATTTCAGCAGTTTCTAGTTGCCTAGAGTAAGAGTTATACATCGTCCAGCATTCGGAGCCAAAGAGGAGTGCGGGTCTGACAATCGTTTGGTATACTTTTCCTTTTAACTTGACTGGCATTTTTGGATCACATAGAACTCCCGTCATTGATCTAAACTTCATCCAAATAAGACTACACTAATATTCATATAAACGTTCATATCAAATATTCAAACTTTCTCCATATTTTTCTTTACTCTAAGATCTAGTCGTACTCAAATTTACAAACATATACTTTAAAATAAAATATGTTTATAAATACTACATGGTGATATATACACATAAACGTTCATATATTTACAATACTCAAACTTTTCTCTATTTTTTTTCTTTATTTAAAGATCTAGTCGTACTTAAATTTACAAACATTTAATACACATACTATAAAATAAAATGTGTTTATAAAGACAAGACATTATGATATACACATGATATACACATGATATACACATACACGTTCATATCTTCACAATATTCAAACATTTTTCTTTCTTAAAATATCTAGCCATACTCAAATTCTGGTCAAAATCACATTTTCCTCTGTCTCGAACATTAACGTCCATGCACAATATATCAATATATTACTAGAAATAAAACTTTTGTTCTATGGTAATCCCTAGTTGGTAAACATCTTTTCTTCCAACAAAAGGTTTCGGATTCAATTTCTGATGATCAGCAAAAAATAATGCTTGGGAGCTTGGGAAATTATTTTGCCTGATAACAATACTCATACGCGCTAGACGTGTGCAAATGAAGTACTGTTAAGACGTGCGATTACAAACAGCATGATCGATTAATGGGGCCAAATACAATGTTGTCTCCTGACCACGCTCTTCAATACACAGAATTATCAATTTGAATACTTTGGACACACGAATGAACGGTAGTTAATATAATTGACGGCAATCGGCAAAAATTGATGGTAATCGGCAACGGCAAGCAATTCCTATTATTATTGTCGCCTGTTCTTCAACAATTTCTTCCACGTACCCTAACCTTCTCACTTTAATCTTTTTCATCTTACTCAATACAGCCTTAAGTTCACATTCTTCCCTTTTCACTTCATTCAGTATATTGTCATCATGACAATATGATTTTATAATTATTGTAAATCAAACTTGACCAAGTCCACTTTCGATCAAAATTGACAATTTATCGCCGTTCAAAGGCATTTTCCCTCAATACGAGTATATTCTATCAAAATATCTTCTTCTTCTTGATGTGCCCTGTCAGGTCCCCCCGACGTTGGCAATCACTCTGGCGAAGGCTTCTCTGTCTTGCGCGATCCGGAACAGCTCTTCCACACGTCTCATTCCGGTCCAGTCTCTTATATTTCGCAGCCAAGACGTCTGCCTCTCCATAGTGATATCCTGGGAATGATAATCAGGGTGGTTTCCCGTTGCCTTCCCTGGTAGGTGTTTCTGTAGGGGTCACCCTCCCTTAGCCGGGGGGGTCCGGTTTTATGGCGCCGGACACTCGCACATTCATCCTCTCCTATCTGCTATGGCACTGATGGTAATATGCCAGTGACCACATTGCCCAGGGCTCGCGGGGCTTAAGAGGCCACTCGTGGACGCTAGGAGTAGGACTATTGGTAGTGTTGCTGATGGAATGCAACTATGGCGTTACGCGGTATTTTTTAGGCACACATTTTCCGGCAAAACATGCACCACCGCGACCCTACCAAACTTTGAGCCCTTTGAGCCCATCAAAATATAATTGTTTAAATCTTTGAACAACCTCATATTGATGTATACATTTCAATAACTGAGCTTAATAAAATCTAGTCCTCTTTTGTGGTATTTTCAAATGAATATTCATTCCATTCTATGAGAGTGTAAACAGATATTTATACATTTCAAAACTATTCTTTTAAATTGAAATTGCAAATTTTTCCATTTAAGTGAAACGAAATGAATCGTCTGTTTGAAATACTTTAAAAAACATTTCAATTTATATACGAGTATATTTTCATGATATTGTAAGAATGTTCTGAATGATTCTTGAGTAATAAAAAATCTTAAATAAATCGATTTAACGTAATAAACAAATGATTCGTATGTATTGAACTGAATAACCAAAGCTTCATATAGTAAAATTTAATAGTTTACAAAGTTTATTTAAATGAATTGAAGGTTAAAATCGTGGAAAAAATCTTATTGTTTATATATTTATTGATTATTTGTAGTTTTATCAGTGATGGTACAAATAATCCTTGCACTCCCATATTAAAAAAAATATGTTAACGATAATTATTAATTATTTGATTTGTGCTTAGTAATGACAAAAAAGGTTAATTATCGATTCTTATGCCTTGTGAAACTAGCAATCGTTTATACACTGCCTGGTTTACAGCTAAAAATTATTAAATTGGTTTTAAAACCTAGTAAGTAAAGAACCAAGTTATACCAGTGATAAGAGTCATAGTATAAATATGCCAAAACCCATACGATGGTTGTCGCCATAGAAATAATACGAGAATTGAATTTTGAATACAAGAGAGCAAGAGAGAAATACTTGGATTCTCTCCGAAAGTAATTCGAAATCTCGTATATATAAACAAATTTTACATTTACGAATATATATTTTCATAAATGTAGAATTTGTTTTACTTCCGTTAATATTTCACGGGCTGCAACTAGTTTATTATTATTTACATTTTAAAATTGTTGATTATCTTATAAATCAAACATCAATATTTGTAAAAAGAAGTAATCTTCTAGTGAATTTTTAAAATCTTTGATATGCCCAGGAAAAAAATCGACAGCTCCGGATGAGACAATATCTATGAAGTGAAAGAGAGAGTACGAATATAAGAAGAAAAAAATAGTACTTTCAATTTTTTTTACATTATAATTTAAGTATAATGTATCCACTATCTTTCTAGTAATCTCATATCTAGCCAGTTCCTAAGTTAACTTGATAAATCAAAGGAAACAAGGTAGCAAAAACTGCGTTCAAAGGAAGGTAAGAATATGATTTTTCAAGATTATTTGTTTTTTTTTTAAACAATACGCTGAATGCAAAGTTTTGTAATAGCATATTAGTAAAGTGATTGTGTGGAAACATATTTTTTAACTACATATAAACAAACTGAAATTAAAAATTGGATTACTTTTAATCATAAGACACGTTTCAGAACCTCTTTTTATCATAAATTCAATTTATATTGATAAGACAGGTGTGGGCTGAAAAACATCTGGCTGGGTTCGCCCTATATTGGTGGGGTGTATCTTGGCCGAGGGGATGCTATTAGATGAGCCCAGACCTTTTGATAGCTTCTGTATTTAATGTATTATCTGCAATTTATGTGTTTTAGAAGTGTTATTTAACTTTTTTACGGCGATGGCTCGAGTATCTTTCGTGTGTCCCACAGGCGGCGGTGTTTTACCTCAATAAATTTATATTGTATCTACATAAAAATATGACTCACCATTATCCCGAATCTGATTACTGTGGAACTGTGCGCCGATGCATTTTTTAGCTGACACTATACACACGTATTATTATCCAAATCAAAGCTATAAATAAAGTGCGACAATATAAGAAGCAATAATCGAAGAAAACAATTATCCATAAACAATGAAAAAGGCAATTAATTCAATACGCAATACGCGTACTTACAAAAAAATATTGACGCAAAATACGTCATATTGATCGGGAGAAATCGTCATTAGAAACATGACCTTCAACACACCCGAACGTGTGGCGCTAATATTTAAAATGCTTTAAATTTCGACGGCCTCGAATCGGTCTGTTTAAATCCTTCTTATGGATCAAGTACTTGAAGTTTTGATGATTTTAAATAAGATGTCACTAGAGGACACGTTTTGTCTTATATTCAGGTTAAAAATTTTAAAGAAGATTTAATTTTGACTGAGATATTGACACGCAAAGTTAGTGGCCACTTAAATGGCCGCTCGCCAGGACGGCACGTATTATGTATGGGCCAGTTAAGTGGTCCCCCGCCGTGAAAGAGTTAAATATAATCTGTACATACTATGTTGCTATAAATAAACCTATTATTTATTTATTTATAATTACTTTTCTTTCCAACATTCACCATCATTGGTAATTAATTGCTTTGTATCCTTAACAAGTATAATATAACGCCCAGTACAAAGTGAGGGGTTAGGGTACTTGCCATTGATGCCGCTGGAGGTCACTAAATTAGCCAATTTATGATAGGCATATCTTGTTGCATAAAGGGCAAGAAGTATCAATATTTGGAACTTGTCAGTGTCTTCTTTCTATATTTGGTCCCTGATAACTAGCAATATCACTACATCATTTGTCTAGATTTGTTGCTGTGTTTTCTCAGCTGTATAGAGAATTCATGTTTTTGAGCGTATCAAATTGTAAGTCCTTGTAAAGGGTCTTTCAAATTAAGTGGATTTTTTAATTTTTGGATAAAACACAGATGGCATTGCAAACTTGCTTGGGTATTGTGACATTTGAGAAGTGTAATGTATAAAATTTATAAAAATAGAGTCGTATACAATACAACAACACGTTCAATTTAAGAATTATTTTGTGTATTGTAATCTCCGGAAACGGAGATGTTAATTGGTCACCAAGATCATGTGATTATATGAACTGGGGTTACGTGAAAAGCCAGGTCTATAAAAATGACTCACTATCAATTCCTGAGCTGAAGGACGAAATTATTCGCATTATTGGTGAGTTAGAACCGCAATTATGCCAAAATGTCATCGAAAATTTTGACAAAAGAGTGGACATCTGTGGAGCTGCAAGAAGTGGACATTTGGCGGATTTTTTTTGTTTTTAACATAAATTTCATACATTATACTTCCATGACCATTAAAAAGTTTATTGAAATTAAAGCAAATTGTGTGTTTTATTCAAGAATTAAAAAAAAATATAATTAAAAAAACCACTCAATTTGAAAGACCTTTTATATATTGCACTATCCACCATGTTGGACTTCTAATAGTTACCTTTTATATATTGCACTATCCACCATGTTGGACTTCTAATAGTTACCTTTTATATATTGCACTATCCACCATGTTGGACTTCTAATAGTTACCTTTTATATATTGCACTATCCACCATGTTGGACTTCTAATAGTTACCTTTTATATATTGCACTATCCACCATGTTGGACTTCTAATAGTTACCTTTTATATATTGCACTATCCACCATGTTGGACTTCTAATAGTTACCTTTTATATATTGCACTATCCACCATGTTGGACTTCTAATGGTTACCTAGTTGAGATAAGAGATATAGAATTTAATATAACAAATATTGAGTTAAAATATGTGTATCGACCGTGGCATTTTCAGAAAAGCAAAGCTGGGAACTTAATTGGTATCTTAATGCTTTCTTAAACTACGTTTGCCACATTTAAGGAAACCTTGAACGTGGCAAATAAGTGACATTGGAAAGTCAAATGCGGTAGAAATACGAGCGTTGCGTGGAATTTGTGGAGAAACACTGTACGATAAAATAAGGAATGATCACCTAAAGAAAGAGTGCGCTTTAATATGGTAAAGATCAAACCAATCATTAAGAAAACAGTCATTAAGCTTAAATAAAGATTATTAATTAATTAAACATTACACAATTATAATCGGAGTGTTGCAAAATTAAAATAAACAAATTAAAAAGACGTAAAATACACTTTTATCGAATAAAATCAATCAGTACATATAAACATATCATTACGCCATTTCCCTGTCAGATTAGTCAGAAGCTCACGCATTCGTGGAAGCCTGGGTGTTACAGACATCAACAGTAAGATGGAGGAGAGACGATTGAGATGGTATGGGCACGTTAGACGCAGAGCACCCGATCACATTGTGAACCAGGCAATCTCCATGGATCTTCCTCGAATAACAACCAGAGGAAGACCAAAGAATTCATGGGTGGTGCAAAAAGATAACCTGATGCAGAGGCACGGCCTGGGGGACGTAGTCCGGGACAGAAGAGCATACAACCTGAGAACGAGAAGAGCTGACCCCAACAGTCTTCGCAGACAATGCGTTGGGATGGAGCCAGGGAGAGAGAGATGAGGCAGAAAGATCAGAGTGCCATACTTTCCTAACTCGACACACTCATCCTTAACCTATTCCACACCCATACAACTCATCATACAGCCTCTAGGATTTCTCTGACTTCCTACATTTCCTTCTTTCAGAATATCATTCACTTGATCCAGTCTTACTTTCTTTGGTCTTCCTCTCATACGCCTTCCATTTACATCTGCACTGTATACCCGTTTTGTTAGTCTTTCTTCATTTATTCGTTCTACATGTCCAAACCAATTCAACGTACTCTTATTCATCTTCATTAACACATCACCCTTAAGTTCACATTCATTCTTTACCACTTAATTCCGTATTCTGTGATATTTTGTCACTCACTGTATTTTTCTCAATGTACGCATCTCTACAGCATTCATTCGGCTAAAAAAAATCCGGTTTCATATTTACAGACCTGATAAAAGATGTAAAAGTAAAACTTAATAAAGAAGAACTCCGGCAAATAGAAATAATACATACATTTGCAAAAAAATCAATTAAAAAAGTATAGAACAGCAGTTCTCAATCTAGGCTTAGCGGATAACGGGGGCCCACCAAGACGTCACAGAAGCTCTGATAACTGTATTTGAAATAACTCAAATTATACTAAAAAAATTATCTCGGTGCCTTCTAACAAACGAGAGAGCTATCCATCAGTAAGCAGAGGGGTGGAGAGCGAGACGCTAGTTTAGGGTAGTGGGTAGGTAGCGGGTGCGACGAGCACGATACCAGCTAAAGGTAGCGAGTCAGCCAGCCGGCAGTTAAGTTCCTATTTGCAAGTCAGCCTAGCACGCAAATTGGGGATCGGTAGCAATTTAGTCAGATTTCAAGTGGTGCGTCAGCGAAAAAGTTTAAGAATGTCTGTTATAGAAGGTATGAGAAGTTTGGAAAGATATTCAGAAATGTGATATGAATAAATAAAATCAAATTCTGACAGAGGGTTAAGTGAAAATCTTGAATGAGTTCTGTTTCTTGCCTCGTTTTTTTACATGGTGTATAGAGGATATAATAATCATGAAGTACGATATTATTGTACTTTTTTACGTTGAAAGTTATTTATTAACTTATTGAATTTTTAATATATTGACAAATCATTTTGTTTTACAAAATAATGGTAAAGATCACGGAGAAACAATCAGTTTTGAGTTAGGCAAAAACCATTTTCCCAAAAATATAAGTTCTTCATGTACCGTATTCAGTATTTCTTACATAAGTGATCTCTCTTGAGAAAATATCTCTATCTTTGGTGGCATGAAACACCTTTTCAGCTGTCTAGACTGCTGTGCATTCGTAGATGCTGTGGAACCGAGCCTTCTATCGATTCCGCGTCAACCCTTAATTTCGCCCAGTTATATTAATTTTAAGACGGGGTATTTTTCTTCTCTCAATAAATTTATGACCAAGATAAGTATTCTTTGGGAGAGGGTTCTGGTTTTAGACTTGTTCAACGTAGTACCTGGGTGTTTTAGACTTGTTCAATGTACTCGTAGTACCTGGGTGTTTTAGACTTGTTCAACGTAGTATCTGGGTGTTTAAGATGCGATGAAAACAAAACTTCTGAGTTTTCTCTGAAGAATTCACATTTCGAATTGTTTAGCATTTTGGTCCTAGTTTTAACACTTTAAAGTAAAAAAGACCATATATAGTACTTAATAATGCATTATCAAAGTGACAGGTTTAAGTTTTCATTGCAGAATCTTGCGTGTATCATTTTAATTCAGCATTTAATTTCTCCATCTGGGTGAAACTCACGAGTAAATAGGCTTCCTAGATATTTGAAATTGCCGACTTGCTCCATAGTTTGTCCTGTCAAAAATTTTTTATCATAAATAAATAGCAGATAATTAACAGAAATATTATGACTATAGTCACGCTGAATAAGAAACAAGTTTACGGAAGGTAGAAGAAATATATGCTGTAATACAATCATCGCTTTTTGACATAGTGTCCCAATGTTTTTGTGAAGCAATGCCTTCATAAGATATTTAAGGACTAGTCAAGTAACCTAGTATAACATTGAATACTGTTGGTTCTTGGAACATAGAGAAAGTAAAAAAAACATGTTCAACAATACTGTATGATAAAAAAAGAAGGCTTTCGAGACATTTGAAACTGACGATTTTCTCCATAAGTTGCACGGTATAAAAAAAAATGAATAAATAATAAATAAACAGAATTCAGTTAACATAAATAATAATATTGTAGTTATTGGACGCGACAAAAGCTTACAGGAACTGAAAAAAATGTATAATCGCAAATACAATCAACGACACTTGTTAACATACACAAAGTGTCTCAATCATTTTTATACCAATACCCCTTTAGTATATTTTAAGACAAGTGAAGCCCCCTAACGTATTGTAACATTGGATATAGTTAATTCTTGAAACGCGGAGAAGGTAAAAACCCGTTTAGTTTTATTATAATTTAGATATTTTTTGTTAAGTTTAAAGAAAATACTCTTGTGATCGTTTTAAAATTGTTACTTAAGAATAATAAAAGAATAACTTATCTAGTACTGTTAAACTGAGCAGACTCTCCTTAAGGGCGTTCCATTTCGGGATTCGAACCTTTTATTATTAACAGATTATATAGGTTTATAAATAAATAACGATAAGTTGAGTGCAAGAATAAGAAAGTGGTTGTTGCGACCATTAGATTACATACTTCCCCGCTATGGCATATGTTTAAATAAACACAATTGTCAAATATACCAAGGAAGTCAAACAACAAAGAAATCTTTATAGATCTATCGATATTTAATGATAAAACATTCGACTTTACGGGTAGTGTAATATATGTGTTCAGTGTTAGTACTTACTTAAATGATTATACAATTTGAAATAAATAAAGCCAGCTTTTTACACTAATTTTAATCTCCGGAAACTCTTATTTAATGGGAAAGGCAAAAATGGAATACTTAGCAACAGTGGTGTGTATAAACTTTTATGTGCTGACTGTGATCATTTCTATATAGGAAAGACAGGAAGATCTTTTGAAAGGAAATTTCGTGAACACAAATTCGCCTTAACAAATCCTCTAATTTATTCTGAAATGGCTAATCATTGTCACCGCGAGAATCATACTTTTTCTATCGATGATGCCAAATTCTTACATATCAGTGGTAACGGAAATAAATTGGACAGATTAGAGGCCCTAGAAATTTCTAAATCAGTATACCGATCGGAACATTTGTTGAACAGTTATTTACCCAAAATTTCTCAGCTCTTGGCCGAAATTATCCCATGCCTCTCTCCCCTCCTCCCTCCCCCAGCCCCCAACCGTTGAAGCGTGTATATCGGTGCCAGTTCGAACAGCATTTAGTCTTGTTTGCGCTCCCCTGAAGATGAGGTGAAAGCCTTGAAACCGGTAGGGTTATACCGTCATAAAAAAGTGGAATAAACAGTGTTGGATAAAAATAAATTACAATGTCTTTAAACCTCCACAATGTTAATGCCTTAACTATAAACAACAATTTGAAATAAACTTAAAAAATATTAGCATATTTATGCGAGCATTATGCTTGATGACATTTTAAAAAATATTTTATATTTTGGTGGCAGTTTTATAAAACAAAGCCTCAAATATCCAAGACTCGCAACTTTTAGCCGATTTCTTGTAAGTATCCAACTTACGGTGCTGAAACTTATTTTAATGAGGTACGTGAGTTACGGAGAAGAGAACACTATGAATAAAAGCTTTGCCGTTTTCCAAAGAACCGTATGATTTCCATGATATTGCAGCCATTTGAAATAATATCCATGTATATTTAACTTTTTTTTTTTGACTCTTCGTTATTAAAAGTTTCAAAAAAAGTACTAAAAGTTTTTAAAACCAAAATTTATATTTATTATTATTGGAAGCTTTAACGCCTTCTAATCATTCTGAACTATGTAGCCTAATTAGTAAGACGCGTATTTTTAAACCAGGAGATTGCGGGTTTGATTCTCGTTAGAACCCAGATGTTTTAAAAAAAAAGTTAAATCTGGTTTTCACTTAAGGTCTCTTTAACAATTTTTAGTTAATAAATCACCAGATGGTGCTTTGTAAGTATACAACGAAAGTGTAATACAATACAATAAAACATAATGAAACATTCTCAAAAAAGCTCTTGTGTGCTAAAAGCGTATGATGAATTAGACTACACGACCCGGTCCTTACCCCTCTCCAATTAATTTCAATGTAAGACAGTCCTCCTCAAACTTTATTGTGAGAGGGGCCGCTATATATCTTTCTGAGTTACCTAGAGAGAGGTTTCATTTTTCATCCAGAGACAGGTTTTATTCATGGACTAGAGGATACGACTTCCACTCAAATTCATTTCAATGTAAGACGGTGATACTCAAACTTTCACATGGGATGGAATGTAAGAATATTTCAGAGCCACCTAGGCATAAGCTTTATTTTTCACCTAAGGACAGGTTTCATTCATGAACGGAAAGATACGACTCCCAATCCAACTTATTTCAATGTAAGACAGTGACACTTTTACTCTCTCGTGGGATGGGCTAGTGTATATATGTGTATATCTTTCAGTATTACCTAAGGACAATCTTAATTCATGGACAAAAGGATACGACTCCCACTCCAACTTATTTCAATGTAAGACAGTGACACTTTTACTCTCGCGTAGGATGGGCCGGTGTATATATGTGTATATCTTTCAGTATTACCTAAGGACAACCTTAATTCATGGACAAAAGGATACGACTCCCACTCGAACTTATTTCAATGTAAGACAGTGACACTTTTACTCTCTCGCGGGATGGGCCGTAGTATATATGTGTATATCTTTCAGTATTACCTAAGGACAATCTTAATTCATGGACAAAAGGATACGACTCCCACTCCAACTTATTTCAATGTAAGACAGTGACACTTTTACTCTCTCGCGGGATAAACCGGTGTATATATGTGTATATCTTTCAGTATTACCTAAGGACAATCTTAATTCATGGACAAAAGGATACGACTCCCACTCCAACTTATTTCAATGTAAGACAGTGACACTTTTACTCTCTCGTGGGATGGGCCGGTGTATATATGTGTATATCTTTCAATATTACCTAAGGACAATCTTAATTCATGGACAAAAAGATACGACTCCCCCTCCAACTTATTACAATATACGACAGTGATACTCAAACTTTCTCTCATGGGGTGGATTTGCTTCATATTCCACCTTGAGACAGACTTCGTACATAGACTTCGTTCATAGACATATACGTCTCCTACACTAAACTTTCAATGTACGACAGTGCTACTCAAACTTTCTCGTGGGGTGAACCATAATAAATCTTTCAGTGTCACTTAGGGACATACTTAATTTTTCCCCCAGGGACCGACTTTATTTATGAACTAGATTGTATGACTCCCACTCCAACTTATTTCAATGTGAATACGACCTCCGTGGCCTGGTGGTAAGACATTAGTCTGCCGATCCAGAGGTTGCGGGTTCTATCCCCACTGGAATCCAGATTTTTTTAAATAGGATTCGAGTCGGGTTAACACTTAGGACCTATAAAAACATCTTTTTGGTTGGTTGGAAGAGATTTCCACATGGCAATAAACTCTCCAGGTTAAAAAAAAAGATTGCTACTCGAATTTTCTCGTGGGGGGGACCGGTACGGTACATTTGTATCGTTCAGTTTCACCTTGAGACAGGCTTAATTATTTTTTAAATTGAGTGGTTGCCAAAAATGGTTTGGTAAATTTATTTTTTGAATCTTCGAAAATACTTTTGTTTCACTTTGTGGTGTCATGTTTAAAGTAAAAGGAAAAATAAGTAAATAAAACACTTATTTTATATTTTTGTGTTCACCACTGGTTTATTTTTGGGCTTACTACCGGTTTCGAAGACAACCGTCTTCACCGTCAGGTGGAAATAAACTAAATTGCTAAAAATACATTTCCTGTACAAGTGTATATAAACCAGTTGTAAATTCAGTATAGTTTTTCTCTTCAATCTTAGAAAACACGTTTGTCGTAGTTATAAAATAAATTTAACACTTATTTTTTGTTTTGTACTAACCATTGTTTTATTTGAGTTATCCATCGATTTTAAAGACCTCCGTCTTCCTTGTCAGTTGAATATGAACTGTGAGACAGTTAGTTAATTTGGATGAACTGTAAGAATTAATCTTCAGTTCATTCTTCAATCTTTACCTGAAGAATTGGTGTTTTATTAAAAAAATATTAGTTTTTTTTAATTAAAAGAGATACAATGTATAGATCTTTAGATCTTACCAAGTTTAGAGTAAACGGCTGCTGAAACTATCGCCGGTTCTCGGAATTACCATTTCAGTAGCACTGATGTAAAATATATTTCGAATCATTCAACACATGACAAATCAAAATTGTATGTGTAATGAATCAATAAAATATTTATCATTCTCACATTTTCTATTTTGAGAAGACATAAGTTAGTCTATATATGCTGCTCCGCTTTCTCGCTTCATCATTTATTAACATTGTTTACAAAGCCAGCTCTCTGAGTGAACCATACAAAGTGATCTGGATTATTCGGATGCTGATATAGCGAATACACCTAATTTATGAAGTTTGCACAGGGTTTCAGTTATGCGTTTTACTCGCTGACGAAATCTCGTCACAGTCAGGCAAGGTAGATTTTAGACCTCGCAGATTATGTAGCTAGGCAAACGTGTTATGTATAAATTTACTAGCGAAAGAGGATTACCTACTTGAAATGTCAGATTTGGGATGATGTCACTTGAACTAAGTTTTAAGCTTACGTTAGCTGGTTTCAGGTTACATGCTTTTTAGATATCCTCTATTTTTTAAACATTCGAGACATATCATACAAAACTTTGTATAAGATTAACACTGATATTTACCGTTTGTTTAATTTGTGTAATATAACTGATATGTTAGTAAATGTCAATGATACGTCATAATGTCATTATGTAAAATTTGGACTCCTTTGAGGCTTTTCTCTTCTTTTTTTTTTCCCTTGTTCTTGCTGACAGTTAACCTGAGGTGGTATATGTGGGTTTACTTTTTATTTTGTTTTCTGCCATACGTTTTTGTTTTTTTTTTTTTTTCTTTTTTATTATATTTATTATTTAATCTAGATATGCGGGGGTGTGGGATGGAAGCCCCCTGATGCCCTTGCGGTCGGGCTCGCCCTACATTGGTGGGGTGTATCTCGGCCGTGGGAATGTTTGTGGGATGAGCCCGGACCTTTTGGTGTACTCTCTCTTGAATGTATTTTTTTCTTTTTTTGTCATCTACTATATTTATTTTCTGTGTTTATTTTTTTGTATATATTCCTGTTTCTACGTGTTTAAGGGTGTGGGCTGAAAAACATCTGGTGTCCCCGTGGCTGGGTTCGCCCTATATTGGTGGGGTGTATTTTGGCCGAGGGGATGCTATTAGATGAGCCCAGACCTTTTGATAGCTTCTGTGTCTGATGTATTGTCTGCAATTTATGTGTTTTAGAAGTGTTATTCAGGTGTGATCTTGTACATACTATGTTGCTGTCAATAAACCTAATATTTATTTATTTATTTATTTTATACATATTTGGTGACTTTTTATCGAAATATATACAAAGTGATTTGAAAGTTATTATTAAATGCAATTGATCACTGTGCATAATGATGGAAGTAAATAATTTTCTTTATAATATGAGGTTGTGTTTGTCTTTGTGCTGTTTCATGTTGTTGTCGTGTTGCTGCTTCTCTCGAGTTTCGTTTGCTCGTTGCGATTGACGCGATCATATTTTTCCTTTAGCATCTGCAGTTCTTTTTGCTGCAATTTGTTTTTTTTTAGTCATAAAAATTAAAATGTTGTCTTACAAAAACAAAAAAAAATGTATTCAATCGTTTTTTAACAAAATGATGAATAAAATATGTTTCCAGAGTGAAACTGGAAATCTTTAATAATGTAGAAATTAAATTAAATAAAACTCAGAACCGAGTATACTTACGAGTATATATTTTACTGACAAAATTTTGAATAAACTATGAACAACCAAATTTATTTGCTTAGATGTCAGTAGTATAATGAGAGTGAGAGTTATATGTGAATATTCTCTATCAATAATAATAGAACTAAAGAAAATTACTTCATTCAAAACTGTATTTTTTCGCGAATATATGAAGGAGAACTGGGTTTTAAATCTAGTACTCTCTTATGGCCTCGTTATCCAATTTCTGCTTTAATGGGAGATATTGCCTTATGAGAAAAAATCACCAGACTATAACGGATTATAACAAGAGTGTTTTTCAAATACATAACGTATGCATGGATTTTAATAATTGTGAATAATTTAATTCTTAAGAAATTGAATTTAAAAAAAAATATTAAAATCCTTTAAGAAACCATCAGATTAGTTTGACTTCGTCTAAGATTATTTTTGCATGGGAGGGTGTTTAATCTAAAATAGAAAGCTGCAAAGGGTGAACGCTTTGAGTCCCGGATTCCCGCAAATGGAGTATTGTGAATATTTTATGGCAGAATATACTGACCTTTCTAAAAAGCATAATGAAAAAATAACATTTCTTTGTTTTCCCATTTTTTTAACCATTCTTTAAAATAATCAAATTATAATGGGACCATTATCATCATAACATTTCTTTGCATTCTCATTTTGGGTCGAGTCTGCATTTTCGCCAACGTAGACCTTTATTTATTGCGGTTACAGATTGCGGGTTTGATTCCAACTTTTTCTTCTTCCTAGTGTCATGTCAGGTCCCCCAACGTTGAATATTACCTAAGAGTAGGCATATTTGTCCCCGGCAGCCCGAAAAAAATCCTCAACGCTCCTTATACCAGTCCAATCACGTATATTGCGGAACCAGGAGATTTGCCTCATGCCAATACCTCTTCAACCCTCTATTTTCCATTGGATGATCAGATGCAGTAATTTATACTTTTCTCTTCTAAGTACATGACCCAAATAGAACACCTTTCGGATTTTAATATTAGCCAGCAACTCTCTATCAACTTTGGCTCTTTGAAGAATCCTTGTGTTGCTGACCATATACGTCCAGGGTATCCGAAGCATTGTCCGGTACATCCACATTTTGAATGCTTCCAGTTGGTTCATACTACCCACTTTGAGGGTCCATAATTCCACTCCACGTAATAACACTGACCAAACGTAGCATTTGACTAACCGTTGTCGAAGTTTATAGTTTAGATTATCATCGCAGAATACGCTTCTCATTTTATCAAAAGCTGCACGAGATGATTCAATTATGTACTTGACTTCGGTTTCTGGGTCGAGGTCTTCTACTAGGATACTTCCGAGGTATTTAATTTTTTTCACCCTCTCTATATCAGCATCGTTCAATGGAAGAAGTGCTCCTGCGTGATCCTGCCGGCCAAACACCATGAACTTAGTTTTACTCACGTTCATGTTCAGCCCCAGCCTCACACCGGCTTCATTAATTCTATCTATAAGCGTTTAAATGTCGTCAATACTGTCTGCCAGAACAATCGTATCATCTGCGTACCTGATGTTATTGACGCATACATCATTCTTTGACCCCCAGATTCAAGTTAGATAGTGCTTCCTTGAAAACTATATCAGAGTACAGATTGAATAACATTGAAGAAAACCCTTTTTGGAAAGTTTAATAATTTGTCTTTATACATGAACATTACATACATACATTAAACTCCACCTAGTGCCGAATGCGTAACTACCAAATATCGGAAGACATATTTGTAGTTCGTTTTTCCTTTCTGTATTAGATTTACCAAATATTTTTCTGAATACCTAATCTCACTGTCGCAGCTGCCACCTTCCCTTCGTATACTCCTATTTCTTTCGTAAACGTGCCCTTAAGGAGACTCTGTACTCTAAACGGGACTGTATAAATTGTCCTTTTAATATTATAATTATTAAGACCTCCTTAACACATTTTCAGTTAGGTGGAAGAGACTCGTTACAAAAGAAACCCGCCAAGTTGTACTTTATTCAATAAATTTTTATCATATATCTAGTTCCAGTCTCTTCTTGCACAAAAGCTCCATCTGCTTTATCTTTCAAATATATACTTAAGATGTTGCTGTCAATTGATCTATACCTATGGAATACACTATATTTCAATCAATTCTCATTTTAATCAATATATTCCTCAAGATTTATAAAGGTTTCGGTGGTTGCTTTTTTACTTTCATCTTAAACTGTTAGGGTTATTCTCAATTTAAGGTTAAGCCAACCATTAATACGGTTTACAAAAAATATATGGTAAAAAAGCTGGAAAATTTGCTATACGACAATATATTCACTGGATTTATAAAATGAAAGCTTTTAATAAATCAAAAAATTAAATTGGAAAGAAACATCTTTAAACGGATAATGTGGGAAAAAAATAAATCCTTAGTTATTGTGTCACAGTGCAAAAAAGCTGGTTTCTAACCATGTGGTAATCTCTTCCGACTAACCAGAATAGTGTTTAGATAAACCTTAAGTACAAATCAGACTAGAATTATTTTAAAAATATTTGGGTACCAAAGAAAATTGAACACGCAACCCTGGGCTGCAAAATAGGAATCTTACCAATTAGGCCACAGTCACTAACTAACTAAACTTGGTCACAAACTTTGAGGTAAGAATCTCGATAAAGTAAATGTCTACTTTGATATCTTGACCATATTTTTTCACTACTCGTAATTTATTTATCGCTAAAAACGGTTTTTATTTTTTTAAATAGGTCTTTTGGAAAATGAATAATATATATTTTATCAAAAAAAAAAAAATTTTATTGCGATAACTTTAAAACTTATCCCTAATTTATTATTCAATTAAATATTGATAATTTTTTTATCTTTAATGATGATGACTTCCTCCGTGGCCTAGTTGATAAAACACCTGTCTTTCAGCCTGGGGTTGTTGGTTCAATTTCCGTTGGTACTCAGACGTTTTAATTTAAATTTTGATTAAAAACTTTCTGATTGATTGGTAGAGGTTGCTAGATGGCAGTAAACTTACCAGATTTACCGTTTAATAAAAACGTGATTAAATACATAATACAGATTTTTTCTCAGCTAGATCTACAAAATACTTATATATAAAATAAATAAATAAATAAATAATAGGTTTATTGATAGCAACATAGTATGTACAGATTATATTTAAATAACACTTCTAAAACACATAAATTGCAGATAATACATTAAATACAGAAGCTATCAAAAGGTCTGGGCTCATCTAATAGCATCCCCTCGGCCAAGATACACCCCACCAATATAGGGCGAACCCAGCCACGGGGACACCAGATATTTTTCAGCCCACACCCTTGAACACGTAGAACAAGAATATATAAAAAAAATAAACACAGAAAATAAATAGATGACAAAAAAAAATACATTCAAGAGAGAAGACACTAAAAGGTCCGGGCTCATCCCACAAACATTCCCTCGGCCGCGATACACCCCACCAATGTAGGGCGAGCCCGACCGCAAGGGCATCAAGGGGCTTCCATCCCACACCCCCGCATATCTAGATTAAAGAATAAATAGAAAAAAAAAACAAAAACGTATAGCAGAAAACAAAATATAAAGTAAACCCACATATACTACCTCAGGTTAACTGTCAGCAAGAACGAGAAAAAAAAAAAAAAAAAGAAAAGCCTCAAAGGAGTCCAAATTTTACATAATGACAAATGGGAAGTAATATAGTTGAGACAACATTGAAATAGTAAGCAGTAATACATTGAAATAAATAAGCAGTTTTAAAATAAAATGAGGAAATAACGCACAAACACGTATGCACAATCCTCGATTCACCACCAGCGAAAAGAGAGAAAAGAAAGAAGATAAGAAAAGAAAAGCAAACAAGAGACCCATTAACCACTGAGAAACCCATTAACCACCCAGAAGATAACGCTTTAAAGCATCTCTGAAGGTATATCAAATACTTATCCAGTTGGTAGGGAGAGATTGCCTAATGGCAATAAGCTCATCAGGTTGTACTTTTTTCAATGAGAGTATTGTTCAATATAATTTAATAAATTATTTATTAAAGTCAATTATTATTCAAACAAAAGGTTTGTTTTAAAATAATGTTCAATATATTATAAAACATATTTATAAACAGCCGAGAAAATAAAGGATACTTAGTTCAATTTATTATATAAAAGGAAACCTTTTGAAACATGTTTCCTTGACCAAATATAAAAATGAATTTATCAATTTTAAAATATGGTTTTTTGGTTTTTGGTTACCTTGAAATTCAGACGCGTTTTTTTTTATTTAATCTTTTTCATGCTTTAAAAAATACCTGAAAAAACTTTATAAGGTGTTCAGAGATCCGTTATTGAGGAAAGAATTTTATTCAAAAGAAAATAAGTTTTTTTTCAACCGAGGTAAAGTTTCATTTGACTTTCCATCTCAGTTACATGACGGTAGAAGTTTTAATAGTTTAAAATTCTATATCACAACTTTGTAATGAAATTTTTGTTTTTCTAGGAAAAACACTTTGAATAAAGTGATATTGATTATTCGTTGAATTAAAAAAAACTTAAAGAATTTAAAAAGAATTACATTTCTTTCGAAAACTTTCGTGATACCTTTGAAAGAGTTTAAATGACGTTATTATAAAAAAACGCTTTAATTTTGCCTTTGAAAATTTGTTCTCGAGTATTATTAATTACAAATTTTTAATAATTTTTGTTCTATTTAATAAATTTCAGGGAAACCGTAGCTTTCGTTTCTTTGACACATTTTTTTAAATCTACCATGTTTTTCAATAACCGGGAAAACCTTACGCCAAACGACTTGTTTCAAAAAGACGGTGAAAATTATAAAGTGTTTTGGCAAATAGAACTACATACCCAACTTGAAGATATTTCATTTTATTTTACTCTCCTTTTATGGAAAAGTATTTGGCGCAATGTTTTCTCAGTTATTGAAAATGTTTCTTTTTTGCTATATTTTTTAAAATTTTTATTATAATTATTTTTTATAATGTCTATTCAATTCATTTACATTTAAGTAAAATAACAATTATACAGTGTTAACAAAGCAAAATTGAGCATATCACGTAATAAATACATGTTAAAAAATAATTAAATGTGTTTTGTTTAAAAAAAAAGGTGATTTTTAGCAATCATAAAGGCTGCTAAAAATCTTATAACACTTAATTCAGTCTCCAAGATTTCGTCCTCAGATACGGTTTTTAATGAATAAATTTCAATCAAAATGAGAAAAAAATCAACGCGATAAATTCGAAATAATTACGGACCTTTTCCCATGAAAAAGCATTTTTGAACGCATGAGTACATGTCTATAACTTAATTTTAAGATTATATAGAATTTTAATTGTGTTGACTTCCTTCAAAAATCCAGTGCTGCAAAAGTAATCAATAATTTATTAGATAAAACTTCTTAAATTAGAAATTTTGAGTCGAAGAATTCATTGTCAAAGAATTCATTTAAAAAAAAACAGAGAATTTTTTTCAGAAAAACAAAAACAAAATATGAATGAAAAAAAACTAAAGAAAGAAATACGTCATGAAAGTGTGAGTGAAAAGCGTGATAAAGGAAGACCAGAAGTAAAAGTGAGAAAGAAGATAAATCGTAGGAGCTGTATGAGAAAGTATATGCATGTGGAAGAGGTGTAATATGTGTGTTAACATAGGAAAGTCTGGTGCTCTGTTCTCTCTATCATACCCAGTAGGGAAACAGCGTGATGGTATGTATGTATAATATATTTGATTATAACTTTATTTGGTTAAAGAAATATATTTAATGATGTGATAAAATATAAATATAAAAATAACAAAAACAGAAAAGCAGTGAAATTACTTAGAAATTTGAATATAAACCGTACCTCAGTAGCAAAGGACATAATTTCTCCTATTAAACGCTTGTATTGTATTTTTGACATGAAAATAAAACTACTGTGCCTTTCAAAACCTCTCTCATGAAAAATAACTGAAATAATGCAGAATAATTACCAAACAAGACAAGAAACTAGCGAATATGTTGATTTTCATACAATTATCTATAAGATTTCGCAACACGAAAAATAATACGCAAGAATATTAAACCATATTCATAAGTCGTTACTGTTTATTTTCATAGTATTTTTCAAAGGAGAGATATTAAAGTAATTTATGAATCAAATATTAAGTACACATTAATGATCCTTTTGCGGCATATCATAGATGTAAATAATGTTTTAAAAAATATATCAAGATTAATACAAAATGAATGCCATAAAAAAGGACTTATTTTTCTGAGTATCAAACATTATTTTATTGGAAGGACGTATTTATAAATGATGAAATCATCACATTCAATGTCAAGTTTAAGTATTGCCTTTTTTATATAAAATAAAGTCTTGTTTGGAGTCGTCATTTCGTGTAACATTATGAAATATGATTTTTATTAGGTAAATGTTAATTATAACTGTACAAAAAGTTCAATTAAAAAATTACAGATTTTCTTCTCCTCTTCACGTAAATATAAAAAAAATCTCCAGTGAGTATATCCCCTTTAAAATAAGATACCAATTCTTGCAAATAATCTCCAGAGAGTGCAGAACAAGGCATTCAAGATATCTTTTAACACCCATCCCAGAACAAACCTCATCCGACTTCACGCCGAACAGCGAGAAGAAACTCTACAACACCACACCCTCGCTTGGACCGTGAAGTTCTATAAAAGCCAACAAAATCACAGCAATCCCTTAGTCGCTGCCCTGGGGACTTACAAGAGTAAATCCGACCTACCCTTCCGTTATAAGCACAAGCTCCCGAAGCATTATCTGTTGCCTGACTAGTCCACCTACAGTATTAGCTGGGACGACCAAGGTCTGAGTGAATGTGATGGAATACAAGTAGCCTGATTGAGTGGACTTGTTTTTGCTAAATAATAAGTGTAAGAATTGTTATCTAGTTATAAGTTTTATGCAGGTGTTAATTATTTATAAGAAATCATATATTAAGATTGAAAAAGATAAAATAAAATGACAAGTAGGAAAATAAGATTAAGTAAGTTCATAAATTATAACATATAATTAAGATTAGTTAAATAATAAATTTGTATATAGGTATAGCCTAGACAAATGTTTGTACAATAATTTACTTTGTTTAATAAAAAAAAAATCTTGCAAATAAATTAAAAATTTCAATGCTTACTGAGAAAAATAGAGCTTATGTCATAAAACGATGTTTCATAATATATACTTAGTTTACGAATAAATTTAAACGATGGTAAAACTTAAACCTTTGAAAACTTATATTATCCGAATTTATGTTCCCCTAATATTATACATTTTTTTTAAAAGTTTTGGAATTCTGTTTTAATTTTCCGGGAAGTATACCGATTAGGGTTGAAAATAAGTTTAAAAACTCATAGTGTAAAAATCAATTGAAATTCTAAACAAAACTTAGTCAACATATGTCTTGCGTGGATAAAACCAAAATAAGTCTTGTATGGGTACAAAAAAAATAGACATTTTGTGGGTACAAACAAAAGAGATCTTGTGTGGGCACAAATAAAAAGAGATCTTGTGTGGGTAAAAACAAAATACACCTTGTGTGGGTGGGTACAAACAAAATCTATATTAGGTAAGTACAAACAAAATAGATCTTGTGTGGTTTCAAACAAACGAGATCTTGTATTTTACTATCCATAATTATTGTAGTTTAGAAACAAATTTTAACGAAAATTAAACTACAAACTTAAAAAATGAACTACAAACAAGAAGAGTTAAACTGTTCTACATTTCCAATTTTCATGGAATCTACAAAAAAGTATACTCGCATATCTTGAGAAAAATTTCTGAATTCATTTGCACTGGTATGTATTTTAGATATCAAGATACACGTTCCCAGAATAGACGCTACATTATGCCTTATTGAAAGCTCTCAAATGTTCGTAGCGCTTTTGGAATCAGTTCTAAATAAGGAATGTTGTACCTTTATATTCAGTCAAAAGACTCTTTTTAGCATCTCGAAATCCATTCGATTTAATGGATTTTGTAGGAAATCTTTTCAGAATACTTGCACTTCCTTTAAAATGGATGTACAAGCATGTAACACATAAGTATGTACATGTTTTACAATATAACTTTTTTTTTTCAATAAAAAAAATCAAAACTATTGTATATTTACGTTAAATCATTGAAACGATTTATCACCATCAATAAAATTTCAAATATATTGCCTTATATTAAGATAAGTATTATTTTAAAAATAGTTTATATATCTCGGTTTAGATTATTGAAATAAACTTTAAATGTATTTTATCTACTTTTTGAAACCATGTCTGCTAAAATTGTTTCGAGATTAGAATATTCATCCTAAGACCTTTAAATTAATTCATTATTTTCCCAAAGCTTCTTCTTTTAGATATGTTTTATAAACCTCACAAAGCATCGTCTGAATTAATGATTTGTTAGATAGTGTCCATTTTTTAATAAACATTTGGCAAATTTCGCATTTATTGTTTTAGTTTACTTTAGACTTCATACTCAAAAAATAAAATTTCTATGTAAAATCGATAGTTTTTTTTAAGTTGTATTGCTATTTTTATATAATATATACTTACCTTATTTAGAAGATGTTTAATTAATTTCTTAGTTATGAACGTCTATGTACTTGTATATTAAATTGTCCAATGCCTAAAATTAAGGAGCTGATGAGATAAGTAAAATATTATCAAAATTCATATATATTCTCCGTTCCTTAATGTGTGTACACCATTTTTTAAATCAAATAAATACCTATTTTTAGTTGCATATTTTGCAATATTCTCTCTCCGTGGTTGCAATCCTAAGACTGGTTTGCAGCAATTTCAACTCTTCTCCTCCATTCCCCCCTGTCCTGTGCGGCTCTTTTTAAATCGGTATATGTTGAGCAGCGCATGTCCACCAACAGGTCCTCCAGGTACTCTCGGCGTGGGCGTCCCCTAGAGTTTGTCCCCTCGGTCATACCCTCGATTATGGCATGCAAGAGGCCCTCTTGTCGTATTATATGACCGATCCATCTTGCACGCCTTTTGGACAGGATCCTGAGCAGGTGCCTTCCTCCTTCGATTCGTTGGAGAACCTCTTCATTTGTGATGCGGTCTCTCCAGGAAATTCCTAATAGTCTTCTATAGGACCACATCTCAAAAGCCTCTAGTCTTCGTCTATCTCTTTCGGATAGGCACCATGTCTCGCAGCCGTACATCAAGATACTCCATACATAGTTATGTATGGAGTATCTTGATGTACGGCTGCGATATTATGTTAAACATATCATTCACTTGTCGACATGTGGTTAAGCATATTATAATTCAGGTAATTTTCCCCAATTTTTTTAGAGTTACATTTCACTGTAATGAACACCATCAGCTTCGAAATGCATAATCAAACATGAAAGAAGGGTCTATATACACCACAATTCACGCACCGTAAGAGACACCACAACAAATACAACAATATCATAATCACCATCACACCATGCTCCTGTTGCTGTAGGTGTAGACAGATATACTCGATCTCCCATATACGTAAATTCTAACCTAGCATAAATCTTTCGTTTCTACAACATCCCAGATCAACACATTATCCTATGTTAAAGGCTTTTCACTCGACCTACATTCAGAATTAGATTTTTTGGAGCATACTAGTATTTTTTAGGTCTTCCTAAACTTCTCACGTCTTCTATACTACTTGTTTATCATACATAAATTTCGTTTCATTGTTTATGTTTTCAACGTTACCGAACCATCTCAATTTGATTTAAGCACCGCATTCTGTTTCAATTCGCATTCTATCGTTTTTTTTTCATACCTAATTATATTATACATTTTTTTCACACATTCTATGCATCACTCTTATTTCTAATGTATTTATCTTACTTTCATCGCTGTTTTTACATATCCTAGATTCACTTACACAATGTTAGGATCAAAATTCCAGCTTTAGTTCTCTTGAAATAAACCGGTTGGTAAACACATTGTTAAATCCACTCCATTATCTGCTGCTACTCTTTTTTCACTATCTCTCTTATTGCGGTCATCCTATGTGAGTTTTTGATAGTTTTTTTACACTATGTTAAAACACTGTCATATACCAATAATAATTATGAGACATACGTTAATTGATTGGAAAAAAATGCTTCAAAGCATTAAATCTGTCAGATGTATTGACTTCAAAGTTTTAAATTGATAAATATTCTTCCGGCTTATAATTTTTCTCAATTTGCTCAAAAATTCTGTTTTTCACTTTTGTTTCTCAAAGCTCATAGAATAATTCGAATTCAATAAAGATAAAGGGAGGAAAACAATTTAGGCAGTCGATCGGAGCGTGGTTGTTATTGCGACAGGAGTTCGAGTGCTTGAGCTTGCAAGAGGAATGTCTTATGGAAGAGGTTTGTGTGAGCTTTTGAGTGTTCTGTTTTTTTTTGTTGTTTTATATTTATATTTTTGTAAAGATATATTTTTTTTGCTTTTTAATTGTGTGCGGTATGTTGGGGGGTGAATGTTTAGATCTGTCTGGAGTAATGAAGTGTGAGGAGTTTGATTTCACGTGATGTATACATATGTAATTGAGTGCCACTGTTTGTCAGGTTGATGGGAATGTGCAACGGGGTTTTACATAATCCAAATTCGGAAAGAAGTATCGATTTTTTTTTTTCATGCTATATGTTCTCAGTGAGATACAGGTAAAAGCCTAGTTTACTGGGGATACGACAAATGAAAAGCAACAAACCCAGATCCATTAAAATTATATGTCTGAATTTAATTAGCTGTTGTTTTTTCGCAAATTATGTATATTTCTTGTTATGTGTAAAATAAATAAAAATAAATAAATAAAATCAAAATGAATAGTGCACTTGTGATACATGTAAAAAAATTGACTTAAGAGATTAAATTTGAGTGGGCGCGTAACACGAAGTACGAGTATATGAAATCTCATCATTACTTCGTTACTTAAATGTAAAACTAGATAACATATTTAGTTATCTCTGACAAGATTTAATATGTTTAAGCTAACCATCCCATCGAAATATAATGTTTCAGCGAAGAAAACCAGGAAGCTTAGCAAATATAACAACATAATCAATGGGATGATGGGAAGGCTTTATTGTAAGATATCATCTTCAGAGATGGGTACAATAGGTCTACCAACAAAGTCAATATTTACTTTGGTCAAAGATTTAGGTTTAAATAGGACTCGTCTTAATAGTTTCCTGTTAAGAATTTCAAAACAATTGTTGCAGTATATACATTGTTTACATACATACTATTACGCCTTTTTCTATTGGGGTAGGCAAAGCTGACAAAACTTCAAACATTTCTATTACGACATACTAAATTTGCTTCCTCCACATCCATACAGTTTCTTCTGTATCTGTTACTCCTAACCTACCCTTCTATCAAAGTTGGTTCAACAAAAATTTTCTGAGTGGTCCTTATAAGACTTCCACTTATGTTTGCATTATAAAACTACAAGTTAATCTTTCGCAATTCATCCCTCCAATATGTCCAAAATGAACGTGCTGTTTTCCTCTCTGTTTTTAGCTCACATTCATTGTTATAGACGATATTTCTTATTATTTTACACTTCAACATACCACATATTTTTCTTAGCGTATGCATTTTCACTGCATTTACTCGGCACCTTTAGTTCATTTTCTACGTCAACGGCTCACTCCCATACGTAATTGTCAGCGTTTAGACTCTATTTTGAATCATAATTTTAGCAGATCTCGACATTGTTTGGTTTGATTATGTATTTTAGTACCCCGTTGAATTTGTTTCCTATTCCAATAGACCGTTCAATGCATGTTATCTAGCGTGTAATATTTTTAGACGATTAAAAGGTGGAAAAAAATACTTGGTGGCGATAAAATGCGTATTTATCACTGTCCAAGTCGATCTTCAACACGCGGATTTTTTTCCTTCCTGACAGTTTCAATAGGCGGTGTATATGTAATTTTTTGTTTAATGCATTTTTTAAAGTCTGAAATGTTCTCAACAGGTATGGATGATTATTATGTCTATTTTGTTTTAGGTACATTTAGGCCAGGCTTAGGTACACAGGTACGTTTAGGCCAGGATGGGTTTTAGGTACATTTAGGCCATTCTTTAAGGTCTGTAATGTTCTCAGCTGGTCTGATCATTGTGTATTTTTTGTTAAAGATGCGTGGCATTCTTCAAGCTCTGCTATGTTCTCAACTGGTCTTATTATTAAGTATTTTTTTGTTGAATGAAAAAAGAATTTATTAAGGTCTCTAATGTATAATATATGACATAATTTAAAGTTTCTAATAATCACAACTGGTCTGATTATTATGTTTTTTGTTAAAGATGTATGGCATTCTTTAAGCTCTGTTATGTTCTCAACTGGTCTGATTATTAAGTATTTTTTTGTTAAATGTAAATAGAATTGTTTAAGGTCTCTTATGTTTTAAGGCATCTAATGTATATGGTATTATTTAAAGTTTCTAATAATCACAACTGGTCTGAATATTATGTTTTTTTATTTAAAATATATCACATTCTTTAAGGTCTCAAATGTTCTAGCCTGGTATGTTTATCCTTTTTTTTTTGTTTAACGTATATGCCATTATTTAAGGTCCCTTTATTTTTATGCATTTTTTATAAGTTTTAATCAAACTATTTAAATTAAGGAGTTAAATAACTTCTTTATCATTGGTATGAATATGATCTCCGTAGCCTAATTGGCATGATGACTGTTTTTCAACTTAAGGGTAGTGAGCTAGATTCCCGTTGGTACCCAAATAAAAAAGTTTCTAGTTTATCCCGTCCAGCTGATTTTCGTGCCTCCTAGTGCCCCCTGTTGTTCTCCGACCGCTCATTAAGTTCCCCACTGCTCTTTAGCATTAGAAGGTTTAGGACAGTATTTTAAGATTATTATTTTAATGACAATATTTTAGAGATGTGTAACGCAAACACTTGTGTGAGTGATTTCCGTTTCAAAACTGTTCTATAGAAGCAGAATTTATTCTATAAAATAAATAACGATGAAAATTATTTTCTTTTCCTCTTTCTAGTACTTTTCTAAATGAAACAATACTGTCCCTGTGTAGATTTTTTTTAAAGTCTTAAGTACAGCATTTTTTTAAATAAAATACTGAATGTATTTTTTGCAGCACTTTGTTTTTTTAAAAGCGTTGTCATCTATTTTCTGGAACGTTGTGTATTCATTATTCATTTCTGTTTGTTTTCAGGTAAGTCTCCGCCAGGCTCATTAATATTCCAGACGAAGGTAAGTTTCCTTTGTGTAATTAATGGAACCTTTTTTACGGACTTTTATTTTTCTTGAAATGGATCGGAACAAATTTTCATGGTGTGCCTGTGGAGGGTTTCCGAGTAAGTAACCCAAGGCGTATTGGCCGTGTCAAGTAAATGGAAAAGTTATTTTAAATTATCGAGAATTTCGTGATTATTTAACTGAACGCGCCCTTAAATTTTAATTAAACGGGTTAAATTGATTTCAAGCAATTGAAGACGCTATTAGAGAAGATAACTGTTTGCAAAAGACAGACTTTAACGTGAAATTCTTGAAATGAGTGTTGATCTTGTCTGATTACATATAATTAATTGTTAAATATTAAACAAATATAAATATATGAATTAATAGGACAATGGGTAAATGACGACCGAAAAATTAATAAAAATCACATATCCAGGTAAAAGAACGCTAAAAAAATGTTAAATTAACTAAGTATGCCACATTTAAAAAAGTAAAAACCTTTTACTCGTAAAGCAATTTCACGCATCCACTTTAGAAGATTATTTCAATGATTTGAACCTAATGTTCAGTTTATACTCATATTTAAATATATAAAATAGGTTTGTAGTTTTATATAAACATAGGAAATGAAATTATTAATTGGCACTACATACTCCGGTTATTATGAGAATGTTAAATTGTCGCATTTTGGAGGTGGATTAAGTGAACATTTCAAAATATTTCTTTGTTCTAAACACGAGTCCACAACCTGACGATAAAATTTATTTTTAAAATTTAAAGTGATTTTCGAGTTTCAAGCTCTTTTGCACAGACAAACTCGCGATAATGACACTTTATCAGTGGAATTTACACAGTTAATTTTATTATAAATACTATAATCGATTTTTTCTTAAATGTTTCAATTTTATTCACATTGGTAAATAAATAATATAAATACGCTAGGCGGTACAATATACAAAAAAATATATACAATTTTATCGAATTTCACAAGGGATAATTAATTAAAAATATTTCGAACTTTTTGAACAAGGGACTAAACAAAAATGCTTTAAAGGTGGATCGAAAATAAAACATATTTTAAATAGATATGGACATTGCATATTCTGTGGCTCCATAATGCATGACTGTTATTCTGTGGCCCCATAATGCATGACTTAGGTGTTTTTCGAAAATTATTTTCTTAAATTGTATTAAAATTTATTGTAAATTCCATTTATATGACGTTATTATCTTGATTCCACTTTCTAACTCCTTTATCAAGAACTTCTTCTGGGAAGCTCAACAATAATTTTAATACAAAAAATATTTAAATAAGGGCTGTGCGAAGGATCTGCTGCGGGCGATTTCTCTAGCAAAAATCTTAAGAACACTGCTGACGTATTTTGGAATAAATACCTGTTGATACTAAAGGCATCCGTTGCTTACTTGGTAAAATGCTTGTCTTTCAGGTCAGGTTTGATCCCTGTAAGAAACCAATTTATTTTAAAAAAGGGTTTTAGTCTGATTTCACTTAAGACTGCTCTTTCTGCTTGGTGTTTAAAATTTCCACAAAGAAATTAGCTCACCAGCTTATACGGTTTATAACGGAAGTGTAGGATAATACATTTATATATCATATTTTTTCATTTAATTGATTTTAGGATTCAACCTTTTCCAATAACCCGTTTTCATTATAAAATATTTAAATGTGTACTTTTTGAACTATAGTATGTTTCTATAAAGTGGTTGTCAAATTTTAATTGTTGGATAAACAATGTTATTGTTATTTTACTCAAGTTAAAGCAACTTAAAAATAAAATTCTTAGTATCGTTTTATAGCTCCACAAATTAAAACTTGAAATATTTCAAGAAATATACCATAATACTCTTGATATAAGGTATTAAAAATATGTAGTTGCTCAAAATATAATCCTAATCCCATACTTAGAATATACAAACGTAACTAGAATATGGCAAAAAGTGATGAAAACAGAATAAATATGGTAGAAATGATAGCGAAGAAATGATAGATAGAATTTGCGGAAAAACTGTGCAGTTCTATATAGAGTAAATGTGCTTATAATAGACAAATAAAATCCTGATATTTTAAAGTTTTAATAACAATTTTTAATATTATATATCAATTATTGCGTTTATGAAAATAGAAGAGCGGTATTTTTGTGGGTCTCTCAAGAGCGGAAGAAATGTTTAGGAACGACCCAGGCTATAAGGTCTTTATGGGTTCTTGCATGCTTTTATTTTAAATTATTTGATTAATTAAGCCCACGTCGGCAAGGGACTTTACTTCTGATAACTGAATATGTAGTTTTTTAACTACATTAAGAAGACGGCATACTGGATTATTGTTTTCACGTCCTATCCATTTAGCACTCTCCCGAATGTGTCCGTGTCGCCTTCGATAAACGATATATACAATAGGTATCTTTTCGTTTACCGAAAATCTCTACATAAGCTTTTCTGGTTTTCTATTAACAGCTGAGAAAATCTCAAATATTTATCATTTTTTTTGGGATTCGTAGTATATTGAAGTATATTATGTAAAAAATGAAGTATTAAAATGAAATCCATAAAACTACATCTGCATTTTTTTGCTAAGACTTCATAGATTGGGTAAACAGTATGTGCATTGTATGAAATTTCATATGACTTTGCCCAAAAGAGTAAAGTGAAAAAATGGTTCTTGCCAGGATGAATTGAATAAAATATATAGTTTTGCTTTATTATTGTGTTGGGTCTGTTTAAAACTGTGTTTTCTATTATGTAATATTGCTTATATGCGAATATTAAGGTTTTTTTTATCAAGAAGTTAATTTAACTGTCCAAAATAACAAAACAAAATGAAAAAAGTTGTACTCAGAAGTATTCAAAATATACCTGTTAAAATGCGTGTCGCTTAAAATGATAAATCAAAATACAAAACTCGCGTTATTCATATTTTGAAAACGGCATCACACTGTAAGAATTTGAATATAACATATATTTAGATCCCTGCTTCAAGTTTCAATATATTTTTCTTCAAATGGTATTTAAAATTTGATTAACTAAGCAGAGCTTATAAGGTTTCTTAGATCTTTTATTTCATCATCGTGACGTGTAGCTCAAAACTGAGCATCGTGACTTCCATAATGGCCTCTGACAACTCCTCTTTATCCATCCCTGCACTCTGCGGCTCGTAGAGCAGCTGTTAAGGGTACTGCAGTTACGTCTCTCACTTGGTCAGTCCAACTCATTGGGATATTTCCTATTGAGCGCCGTCCTTCCAGTTACTACAAATATCTCCAAACTGTCACCATGGCAAAGAAAAACGTACCCTCTGTGATGAAGTTTTACTGTACTTATATTTGAATGTGTTATATCATTCATTTGTAAGTGGTCCATGTAACTAATTTTAACATCTGTAGTCGATTTTGTAAGACGGTTTTCAATAGAAAAAGGGGTCCTTGTACAATTTTTACACAAAGCTAATTTGAAACACAAGTACCTATTTGAAAAAAAATCAAATAGTAATACGCCAGCTAGGGTACACGAGTACATCGGAAGTGAACACAAAACAAAGAAAAAACTCCATGAAAAAATACGAGAATATAAAAAAATAACTTAAATTTTGTAGCCTTCAACGATAAATTGTAAAGCGTTGCTTGCCATATTGAGCCTTTGAGTACAACCTTTTTGGAATAAACGGTGTAAAAAGTTCCATATCCTCGACTTCTTTTAAAGAAATGTTTTTGTCAGTGAATACGGGTAAAATATAATTTTTTTACTGAACACGTTTGAAAAAATTCGCGAGTGTTTATTTTTTTCAAGTCACCATACTCTCTTTATACACATATACTTGTATTCTTCAGGCAGGAATGAAAATGTATTAACGCGCGTAAAATGTATATAAAATGTATTTAATATTGACAAAGTAATTTGTTTTCAAATAATGGGACATTAAGAATTGATAATGAAGAATATATGGTTCTTTTTTATGGTTCATTACATAATAAACTTTCAAAATACCGCCATTTAGCTAAAAAAAAGTAATTTAAAGAGTAATTTTTTTAAAGTGTTTTTGAATAAAATGTGTGTTCAATGTGTAATGAAAAAGAATTATGTTTATTAGAATGAACAAAAAAACGAAAAGTAATGAAGACATTTAAATATTATAAATTACTTTTTAGCAAATAATTATCTTCACTTATAGTATATCGCAATTCCTATTTAATCCTCAATGTAAGAATCCAATTCACTTTTAAATAACCTTTTAAAATTTCAAAAGTTATTTATCTACTCATTTTAGTAATCCTGTTGTGGACAAACTCAATATTTATTCCAGCTTCTTATATCGAAAGCAACGATTCGCAAACTACGGTGCGCGAGTAAGCAACTTTGCAAATTACGGTACGCGAGCAAACAAGCGTCAAAACACTGCAGTTCGATTAAATTTCAACAAAATTTCCAACGTGTTAAGGCTGGCTTGCACCATTAATATCTACCCATGTAAACTTGCGTCATGCATGTAAAATTAATATAATGCATATCACTACAAAAATTTGCTCTGCTAATCTGGGTTTACGCGTGTGAAATAATATTTTAGTGACTTTAGGAGGAAGTTAATTATTTTGAAAAAAAAAAAAAACTAAAACAAGATATAATGGGATTACTCGTATTACCTTTACAAGATATAATGGGATTACTCGTGTTACCTTTACAAGATATAATGGGATTACTCGTATTACCTTTTCAAGATATAATGGGATTACTCGTATTACCTTTACAAGATATAATGGGATTACTCGTATTACCTTTACAAGATATAATGGGATTACTCGTATTACCTTTTCAAGATATAGTGGGATTACTCGTATTACCTTTACAACTTTTTTTTATTTCATTCTTAAAATATGTAAATAATGTGTATTGAACCTTAAGGAGGTGTTATTTCTTATGTTTATTCATTATTTTTTGTGGTTAATATAATCTTAAAACCTAGGAGTGCTAACAGATAACAATATCTCATGGCGAGATCAAATAAATGAGGTAAGCCGAAGGATCTTCTTCAGCCTTCATTCCCTTAAAGTGTTGCAAAGATCCCTACCTACTAAACCCAAAATTTTACTCGAACAATCTCTGCTCTTTTCGATTCTGGACTATGCGGACGCCTGTTACTTGGATGTTACAGAGGAACAGCTGGACAAATTACAGCGTCTTCAAAATGTGTGTCTAAGATTTATTTTCAACCTACGAAATACGATAATGTAACTTCATTCCAGAAGGCATTGAACTGGTTGAATGCTAGAAATAGACGCCAAATCCACATACTGTCTCTATTGTATAATATCCTTTACTGTCCCGCCACCCTCTCTTATCTCGCCAAAAAATTTCAGCGCCTTTCTAATCATAGATTAGCCCTACGCTCAAACAAAGATTGCCCATTGGCCTTTCCAGTTCACCGCTCCTCTTTTTTTACGTCATCCTTTACTGTTCATGCAGTGAGACTCTGGAATCAGTTACAAACCAATATCAAACTCGCTCCGTCCTTGGCATGCTTTAAGAAGCGACTGAAAAAACTCTTAATTTCTATTCAGTAACATAACGTGTTTCATTCCTGATTTTTCTTTTCCTCTCCTTTCCACCATCCCTTCCTTTCCTTTTGATTGATGATATCTCACTTTATATAAAAAATAATGTTCGGGTGATTGCCCGTCTTTGTGGGTATATATGCTCACGTATGTGTTTATGGATTTCGTGGGGATGGATAGTCATTTGAATGATTTATGCGACCACGTAATTTGCTTCTTTTACTTTTGTATCGTTGGCTGGAAGATATTGCCGCCTGGCAATAAACCCGCCAGATTGTATTTGCAATAAAAGTGTTAAATAAATAATATTTCTAAAGAGGGTAGATAAAGTACTTTATATTATTAAAATTTGCTTATAAAGAGGCAATGAGCAAAGGAGGGGGCTGCGAGGAGTGTTGATGGTGCACCACAATAATTCCACGGTGCTTAGCCGCGCTGTAACATATTCAACTTCCGTGCGGAGGGTTGCCGGTTCTAGCCACGCGCTGTGTTTCTCTCTCCTCGAATAACACAATATTTTTTCCGCCTAGTATATCTATGACTTTGGTCATATATTTTCTTTAAAAAAAAAAAATGCCAGTGTACTCCGATCTTCTCCTTTCGGGGAGCCATCAGATCCAATACAGAAGTGTGTGCCCCGGGGGAGTTTGCTGTTGTACAAAGGCTAACTGATTTTAAAAAAGAAACAAACAACGCGACACAGCTTCACTTTCCAACTGATTTGACGTTAGAATGGTGAAAGGTCCTTGATTATAAGACCCAGCAACGACGATGAGAATAATTTAAAAAATAGTTTGCGAACCCCTGATGTAAAGCAAACAATGAACGACGTATTGAGATTATTTCAACAGATGAAGATAAAACTTTACGATACTCGCGATCTGTCTGCTAAGTTCACATTCCCATGAAAAAGATCTGTCAGTCGCTCTATGTTAGAATGACCGTCTTCCAAGAAATGCTCATTTAAAGAGACTGCAATATGAAATGTTAAAATGAGGAAAAATATGCACACTCTAAATGAAATTTCATATGAAAGTAAAATTTAAAAGTAATATGTGAATAAAAAGCACAATATAAACATGACTCTGATAAACATAGTGTCACGCTGTTTTCATCTCAAAGTAGGCAGAGAGGACAAAACATCAATTGCAATATACTCGTACATGTTTCTCCATTTCCATATCAATTTCACTTCTCATTTAGTTGCTTCCATTCTGCCCTCTTATATTTTCTTCAATGGAATATTTTTCCTTTCGTCCCATTTTACTTCTTGTTTACATTCTAAGGCGCTCTAAAGTTCGTCAAACGTTAGTTTGTAAAAAATAATTTAAAAAGTGCCACCCCGTCTTTTATCCAAACCCTTATTTATGAAAAAACAGTTTAATTACAAAAGTGTGTTTTTTACACAAAACTCATTAATATTAATTGCATTGCTAAATATTAATCACATAGTATTATATAATGTGTAAAATATTAATTGTATATATTTAAAAAATGTTAAATATTCATTACGTATTAAAATAAATTGCTTAATATTAATCGTGTAGTACTGAGATTTTTTTATTTTATTTTTAATAATCTTGATGTTTTATTTCTTTGAAATAGTTAACACCTACATACTAACTTACAACTAGATAACATTCTAACAACTAATTATATGGGACGTACATGTCTTCTCGTTTAGGCTACTTGCATTTCATCACATTCACTCAAACCTTGGTCCTCCCTGCTAATACTGTTGGTGGACTAGTCGGGCAACAGATGAGGCCTCGGAAGCCTGTGCTTATTACGGATAGGTAGGTCGGATTTACTCTCGTAAGCCCCCAGGGCAGCGACTAAGGGATTGCTGTGATTTTGTTGGCTTTTATAGAACTTCACGGTCCAAGCGAGTAAACATTTTGTTAAGAAACCACACAGTACTTAAAAACCTGTTTAATATTAATCCCATAGTTATTTACAATTTTAAAACAAGTCACTGTTTTTGAATAATAAATTTATTAAAAGTTGATTCATTTATGTAAACTCTGTTTTTTTTTCGTAGTGAAATAATTTATTTTAATTATTTGAACACAACAAATAATTCTAAAACGGATTTTTTTTTTGAAAATCGACTCAAAAATTAAATTTCCATGGATAAATGGAACAAATGCTATTGTTATATTAAAGAAAGCGATTCAGTAAGGCACATATGTTAGTTGTCGTGATTTTGCGATAATTTTCAGCATTCTCTCCGTTATTATAAAAAGTTCCATTCCCCCATCAGCACAATGACGGACCTGTTGAATATGAAATGTTTCAGGTTTCATAGAATTTCCTTATAAAATGAAATTGCCTGTTTGCATAATTTTAAATAACACGAGACGTGTTATTTGCTTATTTTTTGGCAAAATGAAAATTGCTGATAGTGATATTCACATCTGAATATAATACATTGTCAGAGATCACTGTTTGCATAGATTTTTGTTATTTTTTTTACATGTTTTCTCTCTTTTTCATTAGCATATTTTGAAATCTGTGTAGATCTTCAATTTTGTTTTTGAAAAGTTGTGGAGTTCGAGTTATTGTCAATTTTTTAGTCTGAATCAATAATTTAAATAGCAGCTTAATTTACGTTTTTTTTAGCTTGATTCGTTAGATTTTTCCATTCTTGTGTCACATTTAGCAATTTTCCTATGAATAAAGATACTTAAAGTAGCAGAACGGTTATAAGTGGAAAAATAGGTTTTTCTTTGTGAAATATTCTGATAAATATTATTTGTATACTATAATTCCTTAATTCGTTTCCAAAAGTCTAACTGTGTGTACATCTGCCATTCTGTACTTATAATGTTACTATCTCATTAACATTTAAAGACTTTAATATCAATGATTTTCTGTTAATTTATATTATAAAGACGTACATTTAAAATGCAAACACTCTTAATATAATCAAATTGTGTAAAACGTTTTTCTTTGAAATGATAATATAATCATATTAAATCAAAGACGCTGGGAAGGAAATTAGAAGGGAAATTTTAATATAAATGAAGAATTTCATTTGTGAATCGCTTTCTTTTGCTGATAGGATCGGGCAACAAAAACATTTTTTTCTTTGTTGCTATAATTCTAAGAATTTCATTGAGCAACTAAGAAATTTGAAGGGAGCACAAATGAGTTTTTACATTAAACATGCATAAAACTCTACGGGTCTGTTTTTTTTTTTCAATATACAATTTTTATAACGAAAATTATCGAAAAGGTTCTACGAAGCAAGTTATAATAATCTTGCATAAATACAAATTTAATTTGCGTTAACTCTTTAATTTTCATAGTTTATTGTTTTCAACGTTATTCACGAAACGAGTGATTTCAAATCCTTTAAATATATGATAAAAATATTGTGATAAAAATCTGTGTTTTGTATTATGAAAATAAATATTATTAAATAGAATACATAAAAATATCATTATTAATTATAATAAAGGACAGTTTATAGACCATTTAAAGAGCAAATTTTCTTCAGGAGCGCTTCAACTCGAGTATCGAACCTTTTCTTATTGACAGATTAAAAATATTATAAAATTAATACATTTTTAAGTTGTGTATACGGACAGGAAGATGGTGGCCATTAGACTAGGTACTTCTCTGCATTTACATACATTCCGAAAAATATATTTTGTTTAAAACCGAATTGTGTTGAATACAGATTTATTTTAGATTTTTAATCGTGAGTACAATAACAAATTAATATAAAAAAGCTTTTAAGTAAAATACGCCCGGGATCCACCTGGATTTGAATCTGGAACACAAATGTTAGGTGTGCTTAAATACCCTACAAACTGCAACGTCTTAGTATTGACATGTCGATTAAGTCGAATGATTTTAAAATAGGTTAAGAAATGTAAGCCATAATTTTACTCATAGTTCCATATAAGAAACTTTGGATTTTAATTTGTTGAATATTATTATTATTATTATCCTAAGCTCGACAGCCCTGGGTGGGCCTTGGCTGAATCCAGGAGCTTCCTCCATTCTTGTCTGTTTGATGCCCTCATTCTCCAATTTCTCACTGGCAACACCGATGCATCCGTGTTGACACTGTCCATCCATCGCATTTTGGGGGGGGGGCTTCCTGGTCTTCTACGTCCCTGTGTTACTGAGAGCGTGAGGCGTTTTGTAGGGTTGTCGTCGTCCATTCTGATTATGTGACCAGCCCATCTCAAGCGCCCTACTCTGACGGATCTGATCACATCGGGCTCTTTATAGATATCATATAGCTCTCGGTTATATCGACGACGCCAACCATTGTGGTCTCTCACTGGGCCGTATATTGTCCTAAGAACCCTTCTTTCAAATGCTGCGATGAACCCTTCAGTGTGTTTTGTCATCACCCAAGTTTCAGAGGCATATGTGAGGACTGGTTTGATCAGGGTCTTGTACAATAGTGTTTTTGTGGTTCTTCGCAGTAATTTGGATCTTAACTGTTTTTGGAGAGCGTAGTAACATCGGTTTGCTGCCATTATCCTTCTGTCAATTTCTTCTCGGGTGTTATTATCACTGGTAACTGTTGAGCCTAAGTATGTAAATGAATTAATTATTTCAAAGTTATAATTTGCAGCTGAGAAAACCTGGGGGTATGGATATGTGGTATTAGAAGCAATCATCAACTTTGTTTTATCTTCATTTATGACAAGTCCCATTATTTTTGCTTTTTCCTCCAATGCTACAAACGCTTCACGGGTAGCTTCGAGTGACCGTCCCACAATATCTATGTCATCTGCATAGGCGAGTAGCAACGTCTTAGTATTGACATGTCGATTAAGTCGAATGATTTTAAAATAGGTTAAGAAATGTAAGCCATAATTTTACTCATAGTTCCATATAAGAAACTTTGGATTTTAATTTGTTGAATATTATGTTACCTGTAAATACTCGTAGTTTTGTTTATTTTACTTGGAATCTCTTTATGAAAAAGAATTAATTAATTCTATATTTTTACATATTTATCATATTAATTGAATCAATTAATATTTATCATATAAATTGAATCAATGCACAGTCATATTAATTGAATAAATTTAATAATTTCCTTTGAATTCTATAAACTTGTGCAAACCAAACAAATCCAACTAAAAATATGGCTTATAAATCGGCAAAACAAAATACCGGGAAACCTGTAAACAAAGATGAATTCAACAAGACAATTCCGTAGCATGTTACAGGATCCTTTCAATTCATTTGACCAATTTAACTTTGTATTGTTCTCATACACCCCTTTTGTACCTTTTGTCTCTTCACCTAATCGTTTGTGTGTGGAAACAACGGGATCAGCCACCGCAAATGACTAATGATTAGGTTCCAAGATGGCTGAGGGTTGGGTTTCCTTGACAGTGATTGCAATTATAAGTGCAAACTCGTGGAACTGAAATATGACACGCAACTGTCGGGGCACATTCGTGAAACTAAAATACAACACGCAATTGTCGGGGCAATTTCATGGAACATAAATATGTATGACGCAAATTTTTGGGATAACCTTACATATGTACGTACCATCACGATATTTCCTTGTCGGGATAGATAGAGAGGAAAGAGCAACATATTTTCCTATCTCGACACACATTTGCCTCTTCTACACCCATACTCCTCGTCATATTTATTTATTTTTTCAAAACAGGCTTAGCCCAATTACTTTGAAAATACAAGACATTAAAAAAGAAGAAAAATTACATGGAGGAAAAAAAATAAGTTAAAAAATTATATAAAATAAAAAATAATGCATATGCGTACAAACGAGTATATACACACAAACATATTATACACATATATTCAGTCATTTAAGTATGTTGATAAGTGCTTTCTAACGCGCTCAATCTAAGAAGAAAATTTACTTTTGCTTTTGGTAATGTGATATGAAATATGTCAATATCCAAAGCAGTCCCGTTCAGAAGAGCTAAGGCCCTTCCAACAGGTATAGCGGCTGGAAGACCCGTTCTTGCATATGTTATTGAGAACAGTTCTTGCCGGCGCAGTCTAGTGTAATTGTTAGGAACATTTAACGCTAATCTTTGTAGTAATGCTGGACAGCTCACAACTCATCGAACGAGTTTGACAACGTATACCAGGAGACGCAGATCTCTTCTTACGCTCAAGGAGTTATACCCGAGCATGACCAGCAGAAACTGCGTAAGATAAAGCCACGGATAGACACCGAACTCACTCATGTAGAGATATCGTAGATATTTTTTTTGTACTTTCTCAACCATGAGCGAGTTCTGCGCCCCCACCGGGCTCCAAATGCAAGCATTGCAAGTTGTACCACCTCACCAGGAGTTCCTTGACCTACCGAGGAAGTGGAAATATGTTAATTTTGTATGTATCATTTTTCAAACACATTAAAAAAAATGCGCAGTCTAGTGTAATTGTTAGGAACATTTAACGCTAATCTTTGTAGTAATGCTGGACAGCTCACCTACGATTTAACTGACGGCCTAAGGTTTTTAATTTATCTAATCATACTTTCTTTGGTTTCTGTATCTGTCTTTAACACGTCTTTCATTCACATTTGAACTATTTATTTGATTTGTGAGTCTTTCTTAATTTATTTGTTGTAAATCTTCTCAAAGTAATCTTCTTCTTCTTATTCAACACATCAGCTTTAAGTTCAGATTTATATCTAATCACTTCATTCCATATTCTGTCATACATTGTCACCCCATGTATTCTATCATACTTAGTGCACATATTTCTACGGTATTTATTCTGCTCTTCTGTATTTTTCCACCGCCATGTTTCATTCCCAAACATCAAAGATGACACCAAAATACTATTGTGAACTATCTATCATCTTATTAGATTTCGATACTGTCTAGTTCGAATATATATATGGTTTAGTGCCTCTTTAACTTTGTTTCCTTACGATATACGCGATCAGTTATTTTCCACGCTTTATGGAATTCTATTACGATGCGCAATTCTTGGGACCAACCTGTGGAACTTATATATGTCACGCAATTCTGTAGGCAATCTCGTGTCAACTTTTATATAAAACAAATATTGAGTCAAACTCATGAATTAATTGTAAATATGTCACGCAATTCTGTAGGCAATTTCGTGTCAACTTTTATTTAAAACAAATATTGAGTTGAACTCATGAAGTAATTGTAAATATATCACGCAATTCTGTAGGCAATCTCGTGTCAACTTTTATATAAAACAAATATTGAGTCAAACTCATGAATTAATTGTAAATATGTCACGCAATTCGTAGGCAATCTCGTGTCAACTTTTATATAAAACAAATATTGAGTCAAACTCATGAATTAATTGTAAATATGTCACGCAACTCTGTAGGCAATCTCGTGTCAACTTTTATATAAAACAAATATTGAGTCAAACTCATGAATTAATTGTAAATATGTCACGCAATTCTTTAGGCAATCTCGTGTCAACTTTTATATAAAACAAATATTGAGTCAAACTCATGAATTAATTGTAATACCAAACTGTGGAACTTAAATATGTCACGCAATTATGTAGGCAATCTGGTGTCAACTTTTATATAAAACAAATATTGAGTCAAACTCATGAATTAATTGTAATAAGTTAGTATCTAAAATCTCATGAAATTTATACTTGTGATTTTATGGAACATATGAACTGAAATTAAAGCTGAAATGTCATGGAACTTGTTAATACCAATAGTAGTGCCAATATAATATGACTTGAAATAGTTTCAGCTATTTCATGAACCAAATTAATTTTATTTATTAGTGCAAATTCAGACAAGCTAAAATAGCGCCAGTCTCATTGAACTTATATCTTATATTCTACGCGTTTGCTCTGTAAAGATCAGATACTTAGTTTTATATTTTTGAATTGGTTATTCAAGATTTTCATAAAAAGTTTTCTCATAAAATATGTACTCGTAAGTGGCCTTTCTATTCCCGAAATATTTGTCAATATTGCTTGACAAATATTTCGGAAATACGGAGACTTCTTATGCCCTTCACTGATGGGACAATCTTCAACGAAAATAAAAGAAAAAAGGGAAATTAAATTACGTTTCTATCCGTTCGAGAATTTTTTGCTATATTTATGACGGTTTTATGCATTTTTATTTTGCTCAGCAGTTTTGATAAATATCTGATATTATACATTAAAGATTTCGATTGCAAACAAATGTTTGATTATTAGGTTACATTAAAAGTGTCTTATGTACCATTTTCAATTAATGTTTGAAATCATTTATTTTCATCGCAATCCAATTTATATCTCAATTCTTTGTCTGAACATTTTAACTCTGTTGATCATTAAATTAGATACTGAACATTAATTAATTTTACAAAATAATTTACCCTTTTTCGTCCGAACTCAATTTTTTTAAATTAAGAGTCCAGACTAAATCTTAAACTAAAACTCTGTTATCACAAATTTCACTTGTTGCTTTTAGTGTTGAAAAAATTCTGCAGATGGTATTGAAATAATGAGTCACAACTCAAACTTTTTTTTATTTAATCCAAGACTCGCACCGTTTGTAGAAATTTGATAAGTTTTGCTTCAAACCAAACCCTCGGGTAAATGAAAACTTGTTTTTAAGCGGAAAACGTGGTTTTCACAGAGATAATGTGATTTTACTTCATACGAATTGAAATAAGTTTGGGTTTTCTTCGATAGATGCTGATATTCAGTGTTTTTAATGTGGATTGTTTTTTATAAATAAATACAAATGTTGATAACATTAACATTATTAAGTCAATTGTATTAAAAACACCAACTACTAAAACTAAATAAACTTGATAAAATATTTTTCAAACAGATTATTTTTTTTTAACATTAACTATTCAGAATTATAAAATATGTACGAGTAAGTGATTAAAAATATGAATGAAAATTGAACATCAAATTTTTATTTGAAAACAGGAAATTTGAGTTACGGTATATGTACTCGTATGTAATAAAATGAGAAACCGTAATAAAATAAAATGTGTTTATACTCGTATATATTTAGAAAACATTGTTTAAATATTATTTTAAGAGTTTTTTGTATTATTTGTGAAAAAAAATACTATGTATCGTCTTAATTAAAGATATAACATACAAATGGAAAGATTCGCCTATTTTTTATTAAAATGTAGCTCGTACACTATTTTGGTTAATATAATAAAAGCACACCGCATCCAGTGTTTTAAGTTTTTTTTTAAACTTTGAATTTTACCTTTAAATGTTTTTTTTATTTCTTCTACGCAACACGTAAGATAACAATTCTTTCGAAACATGTTTTTTTACAATATATTGCTGCTTAAAATTCTTCCGAGATCTGTTGAAAGTTAATATTAATAATTAAAAATATATATTTGAATTCAAGATATGACAACACATATGCCTCCTCTGTGACTAGGTTGTTTTGACACTTGTCTCTCAATCCACATTTGTGGGTTCAATTTCCGTATGTATGTACTTATTTTTTTTTAAACGGTTTATGTATTATTTTTAGTTAATACCTTGTTAACATATCTTTTGTTGTTTGAAAGAGACTGCCACATGACAACAAAGTAAACATTATAAATACAATATGGGACATACAACTTATATGATTTTCGTTTTTAATACATCGATGTCATGTCATGTCAGTGTCATGTCATGTCAGGTCAGTGTTATGTCAGGTCCCCCCCATGTCAATGGCATATCAGGTCAGTGTCATGTCAGGCCCAGTGTCATGTCAGCCCCCCCAACGTTGAATATCACCTGAGAGTAGATATATCTTTCTCACCGGAAGCCCGAAAAAGATCTCCAACGCCCCTTATCCCGAGCCAGGAGATTTGCCTCCTGCCAACACCTCTTCGGCCTTCTATTTTGTCGTGGATGATCAGATGCAGTAATTTGTAACTTTCCTCCTCTAAATATGATACATGACCCAAGTAGGACACCTTTCGGGTTTAAATATTAGTCAGCAACTCTTTATCAACTTTGACTCTTTGAAGAACCCTTGTGCTGCTGACCATATCCGTCCAGGGTATCCGTAGCATTCTCCGGTGCATCCACATTTCGAACGCTTCCAGTCGGTTTATACTACCATTTTTAAGGGTCCATGATTCCACTCCATGCAATAACTATAAGGTGTCCTATTTGGGCCACGTACTTAGAGGAGCAAAGTACAGATTACTGCACCTGATCATCCAAGGCAAAATAGATGGTCGAAGAGGTGTTGGCAGGAAGCAAATCTCCTGGCTCCGCAATATACGTGATTGGGCTGGTATAAGGAGCGTCGGGGATCTTTTTCGGGCTACCGGGGACAAAAACATCTACTTTTAAGTGATATTCAACGTTGGGAGGACCTAACATGACCCTGGGAAGAAGAAGAATACATCGATTAAGAAGAAGTTTTGTGTTCAAAACATGTTTCAGAAAATAATTAGTTTTCTAATATTATTTATCAGCTGTCATATCTTGAAGTTTGAACCCAATTTTTTTTGTTAGGAAATATTTTTTGAAAAAAAATGAAAGCACGGCAACAAACAATATTGTCATCAAGGACCTTTTAAAGGGATTTAAATATAATATATAAACCTCCTTTCTGAATGGTTATTGCTAATTTAAATATACATTCTAAAAATAAATTTTCTGAATTAATTTTTTTGTAAAACAACCTGTATTTTGGAAAAACATTAACCAATGAGAAAAACTGCGTAAGTCCTCCTTGAATACATGAAAATAATAAATTATGTCTCTGGAGCTGGTGTGCGATCTTACAACCGTTTTTGATCGATAAAAATGCGTTTACTACATTTCGTCATCGAAGACAATGTCAATTTTCATCTCGATGACTTTGAATAATTTTAATGTATTTGTAGATAAATGTATAATCGTTCGTCATTATTATTTTTAAAGTATGTAGTCTGACATATAAAAAAAAACACATGTCGGGAATAAAAATTAATTTAATATTTATTGTTGCTTTGAATGTCTTAACATTTCACCTAGATCTTTGGATGTTTCGTTCCCTTTGTGTGGTAAAATTCAACACCATGTTTTCTTTTTCAAAGGGAATATTTTCACTAAAGACGAGGTCGTGAAACACGGCGATAATATAAACCAGAACACAAACGGATAAATATATATATGCAAAAAATAGCCAACACTCAAAATGACAGTTTTTAGTTATATAAAAATAGAGAATGGAAGTTTATACGTCATTAATGAATATAAAAAAATGCCCATTCAATTCAATTATTCTTAATGGCGATTTTCAAGTTACTTAGAACTTCTAAATTTCATTCCAACATATCAAAATTCCAACATATTATATCGTCCGCATGTGTTTAAAAGTCAAACACTTACTCTTATTACCTACACAGACAACATTTAAGTTCTAGGACTTGTTTCACAGTAAATTTTCATTTGGTCGTCATATAGAACTGATATGTAATTTGGCAACCAAACTTTTGGATTTTTGTTGAGAGTCCGTCAGTTAATTGAAAGTCAAACGGTGCTCAAAAGTTTTTTTTAATTCATAAATTCGTAGCAAAATAGAAAGCAAATTTTTGCATTTAGGGGGCATAAAGTTCGTTCATGGTGAAAAAGGCATAGATAAATATACGAGTATCTATAATATCTTTATATAATCGAGTTCTGTTTCTATCCATGCATTTATCTTAGATGGTATAAGGTGTCCACCAGTTTCTACCAAGTATGCTGGTTATAATTTCTTGAGCGTACAAATATATCTTCATCTCCTGGTACACGTAGTCAGGATCGTTCGAGTTGTGAGTGGTCCAGCATAACTAAAAAGATTTGCCTTAAATGTTCCTGAATGCTAGGCTTGCGTCAGCACGAATTGTTGTTCTCAATCACTTACAAAAAACGGGCCTCCAAGCCACTATGAATTTTGGAAGAAAGAGCCTTAACTATTCTGTAAAGGATTGCTCCGGATTTCGACATATTTCAAATAACATTACCAAAAATAAAATAAAGTGTTCTAATCCGTGTAGGAACGTAGGAAAACACTTATCAAACTTTTGAAAGTATTGTACTAATCCTCATCCCATCTTCCTGCCGGGGTAGGTAGAAAGGAGAGTGTCAGATTTTCAGATCGCGACACATTTCTGCATATTTCAAATAACATTACCAAAAATAAAATAAAGTGTTCTAATCCGTGTAGGAACGTAGGAAAACACTTATCAAACTTTTGAAAGTATTGTACTAATCCTCATCCCATCTTCCTGACGGGGTAGGTAGAAAGGAGAGTGTCAGATTTTCAGATCGCGACACATTTTTGCCTCTTCTTTATCCATACACTTTCTCATACAACGCCTTCGATTTCTCTAAATTTTGACGTTTATCTTTTTCAAAATATCACACACTTGATCCAACCCTACTTTCTTGGTCTTCCTCTATCAGGCCTTCAATTAACATTTGCAATGTATATTTGTTTTATGAGTTTTTCTTCATTCATTCGTTCTTCATTCCCAAACCATCTCGGAGTGCTCTTCTTCATCTTACTTAACACATCAGCCTTAAGTTTACATTCATCCTTAATCACTTCATTTTTGTATTCTATCATACATTGTCATCACATGTAGTCTTCTAAGTACACGCATATCTACATAATTTATTTGGATCTTTTTAATCTTGTACGACGTCCACGTTTCACTCGCATATATCAAAGTTGGTACTAAAATACTGTTGTGAACCACCATCATGGTCGATTTTTATACTGTCTGATTTAACTAGTGACTATTAAATATTTTATTATTTGCATAAATACGGACATTTTTTTTTATTGAAAATTCTAATGTAATTGGGCTAAGCCTGTATTGTGAATAAAACTAAATAAAAAAAATAAAATTGATCTTTTATAATAATTTGGGTTGGATCGTTTTTGCGTATGAAAGTCCAAACATTGCTGTTACTCCAGATGTTTTCTCCTCGGATCTCTCAAAAAGCTCTAAGTGTGACCTTAGCAAAGGTCGAAATAAACAGCAACACCATATTGCGCAACGTTTGTCTTTTTTGGTAGTGAGTTTTAATAAGACTTGGAAGTATTTTAAATTAAATATTGATTTTATTTTATTTTTCTTTATTCCTCCAACGTATTATTTATGATGTATGAATGACAATTTTATCACATGTTATGACTTTCATAGTGTGACATAAAAAAGCACGCCCTGGTGTATCTATAAATATTAAAATTTATTTGTTTTTCTTTGCTATTAATTAAAGCTAAAATTTATTTGTTTTTCTTTGCTATTAATTAAAGCTAAAATTTATTTGTTTTTCTTTGCTATTAATTAAAGCTAAAATTTATTTGTTTTTCTTTGCTATTAATTAAAGCTAAAATTTATTTGTTTTTCTTTGCTATTAATCAAAGATAAAATTTAAAAGTTGTATAATGTAAAAGGTACACATCGCAACAAAAGCAAATAAAATTGTAGGCATTGGGCTCAGAGTCAAATTAGTAAAGTGAACACAAATATTGAAAGGGAAACAACGTCAAGCGTGGTCAATATATAATATAAATCTTATACGAGTACATTTAAGTTTTAAAAGTTAAATGTACTCGTATTAGAACGCACCATCACGCATAGAAGCATAGCTTACGAATTGTAAAAGAGTGGTAAGGGAAAAATTATTAAGTGATTTACGAAGAATATTCGAAAGGTACGAAGCATGAGAGCATATATGAAGAGAAGCATGCACAATATTTAGAAATAATCTATATGCGTGTATAAAATGCGTACAGATCTACTTTATCTTTCATTCCCAAAACTACATGCCATAATGGTATGTACTCGTATATCTTATGCATGGCTAGAAAGTCTCTTGTTTGTATAAAAGTGCATATAAATATAAAGTACTTAGCACTGTCTCTTTTAGGTAGACAAAGAGGGCAGTTCTGCATACCATAATATAAAGGTTTATGAAATTTGCCTTATTAATAACTTCACATTTTTAGGTTAAAAATAAAACGTATACAAACACTACGCACAAATAAAGCTTTAAAACACACATACGATAGTTGAACCTTTGAATTTGGAAACAATACGGACATTTAATTTCGATGACTTCCAATAGATCAGATACAAAAAATATCGATTACTTAAAACAATCCCTAAGTCATTAAAATCACGGTTAAAAAACCAGTTAAAATATTATGTCTCAATTGGTGTTTTTTTTGGATAGTGATTCTCAAACCTCTGGCTCTGATTTTTTTCGATAAATTTTGGATTCTCACATGAGTCGATATATTCACTCGGACCATTTCAACTGCACTTAAACGATCTCTTCAGGCGCACATAAATTCTCATTTCATTGTATTAGAGCAAACTTGCAGTCCAAGATTGCTAGAAACTTTTATAAATCGCTACGAAACTTTTAAAGAATCGTTTCCGTTTTGAAACGACAAGTTTTAAAATAAAACACAAGCATAACGATGCATTGAATTTTCAGGAAAGAAGTTTCTTATTTTTAGGTCAAATTTAAACCAAAAATTACACAAGAACTTGTGGAGGGTGGTTTTTGATATTTTAAGCATTTCGCTGGTTATTGTCGAGCAAAACATTGATTAGGTCATCATCAGTGTCAACGGCGTTTCAGAGCGAACACCATCTTCAAGTGCCGTTTCACCATTGCAGAAAATCATATGTTATATACATGATAGCTTCCTACCATGTTACCATATACTGGACATTTATTTTATTTTCGGTTTGTGTCACATTTTTTTCCTTCGCGGTAGTAGAATATCAAACACAGAAAAAAAATATTTCATTCGGTATTCAAATTGACGCAATAAAAACGCATAAACAATACAAGGGCAAACAAAAGCTGAAAAAATGTGATTGACTATTATCTATCATAATAATATACATTCAGTACGTTTGAAATGAAGTAAGCAAGAATATTTAGTTCAAACTACATCTATACGACCCCCGTTACCTAGTTAGAAAAACACCTATATCCGAACCCGATTTGCAGATTCAAATTCCGCTAGAACCCATTTTTTTAAAGGATTCCCAATAGGTTTTCACGTAAGGCCAATTGAGCCTTTGATTGGTTGGAAGAGGTTGCCACATGTAAATAAGCCTACCAGGTTGCACTGTACACAACGAAAGTGTAATATACGAGTAATACAATCTATTCGATAAATACGGACAACATACAATATTATTTTATCAATCACACCATTTACCGAATTTTTTTTTTCATTCTAGCTTTAATTATAACCGATACAAGCACTAAAACTTCTAATCCTTGTAAAATAATATGCCTAGCACAAATAACCTTTCAAAACTATTTTCGGTAACACCAATATCAAGTACCCTAATACCTCACTTTATACTGTGCCCTTTATTATACTCATTAGGGGTAAATATCATTCATGAATTCATTTAATAAACTATTTAAAACAAATATCATTGCAATGTTTTTAAGACTAAATGATTTTTTTTTACTTGTTGGAATTTATGAAAAAATTAAATTAAATTAAATATTAGGTTTATTGACAGCAACATAGTATGTACAAGATCACACCTGAGTAACACTACTAAAACACATAAATTGCAGACAATACATCAGACACAGAAGCTATCAAAAGGTCTGGGCTCATCTAATAGCATCCCCTCGGCCAAAATACACCCCACCAATATAGGGCGAACCCAGCCACGGGGACACCAGATGTTTTTCAGCCCACACCCTTAAACACGTAGAAACAGGAATATATACAAAAAAATAAACACAGAAAATAAATATAGTAGATGACAAAAAAAGAAAAAAATACATTCAAGAGAGAGTACACCAAAAGGTCCGGGCTCATCCCACAAACATTCCCACGGCCGAGATACACCCCACCAATGTAGGGCGAGCCCGACCGCAAGGGCATCAGGGGGCTTCCATCCCACACCCCCGCATATCTAGATTAAAGAATAAATATAATAAAAAACAAAAAAAAAAAAAAAACGTATGGCAGAAAACAAAATAAAAAGTAAACCCACATATACCACCTCAGGTTAACTGTCAGCAAGAACGAGGAAAAAAAAAAAAAGAAGAGAAAAGCCTCAAAGGAGTCCAAATTTTACATAATGACAAATGGGAAGTAAGATAGTTGAGACAATATTGAAATAGTTAGGCAGTAATACATTGAAATAGATAAGCAGTTTTAAAAGAATTAATGAGGAAATGACGCACAAACACGTATGCACAATCCTCGATTCACCACCAGCGAAAAGAGAGAAAAGAAAGAAAATAAGAAAAGAAAAGCAAACAGGAGACCCATTAACCACTGAGAAACCCATTAACCACCCAGAAGATAACGCTTTAGAGCATCTCTGAAGGTATAACTATTCACCCGCTCCTTCAAGGCCTGGGGCAACTCATTCCAGCATTTGCTGGCTGAGTATGAGAAGGATCCCCTGAACAGTGTTAGGTTATGGTTATAAATATCATTTGATTTGTATATGGATTTATTAAATATTGGAAATTAAGAGGTTTGAGTCATATATTCGTTCTATATGGCATATCCTGGAGAAATTATAACCATTTAACAAACTTTTCTGAAACCAAACCAGAATATTTTTGACAAAAACTCCCAATCTCAAAGAGTTAGTTCTTTTTTAATTATTTTCTGGCAAACCTAAATAATACAGCGGTTTTATTAGTTTGGTGATATCTAAAAGCACTTGAAGATAAAAAAACAGAGAGTTATAAAAATCCTTTGTAGTTCGTATGTACCATGTACGAGTATATAAAATAATTCACAATAATTTAAAAAAATACTTTGTCACACTTTTATAAAACATTAATTATAAAATAATTGTCCGACTCGCGATTGTCAGACAAACGATTGTCAGACCCGCACTCTTCTATGGCTCCGAATGCTGGACGATGTATAACTTTTACTCTATGCAACTAGAAATTGCTGAAATGCGCATGCTAAGATGGTCAGCTAGTGTGTCCCTAAGAGACAAAATAAAAAACTCACGCATTCGTGGAAGCCTAGGTGTTACGGACATCAACAGCAAGATGGAGGAGAGACAATTGAGATGGTATGGGCACGTTGGACGCAGAGCACCCGATCACATTGTGAACCAGGCAATCTCCATGGATCTTCCTCGAATCACAACCAGAGGAAGACCAAGGAATTCATGGGTGGTGCAAAAAGCTAACCTGATGCAAAGGCACGGCCTAGGGGACTTAGTCCGGGACAGACGAGCATACAACCTGAGAACGAGGAGAGCTGACCACAACAGTATTCGCAGACAATGAGTTGGGATGGAGCCAGGGAGAATAATAATTATTAAATAATATTAAATAAATTGTTTTTTTTTTTGCACATTAATATCTCAAATAGGTAAAAATTTTCTTTGAAAATGAGTATTGCTCAATATTAAGATCTGTTTTATTTGGAGGCAGAATTATTTTTAACACCTAAATGTAAAAAAAATCTAAAAAAGAAACTTAAATTGAAGTGCCAGGATAGTTTAACATTGCTGCTGTGTAACAGGCCTGTCACTTTAATTTATGTTTATTGCATTTTGTTTCATAACAAAGTGTTCAAAATAGAGCTCTACAATATAAATACCAAATCAATAAATTAATCCATTTATTTGTTGTATTGTGCATTTCCTACATTTTTTTTAAGTTTGACATCAAGTTTTTCAAGTATTAACAAAAAATCAAATGTTCGGTTCACAAAATAATTCTGATTATTTTATTACAATCATGTATATTATTGTTGTGGTTTTTGTGTGAAAGTTAATTTGAAGGAAAAAATAACGTACCGAGAATATGTGTTAAAATTAATTATGTAATAAAAAAAATAGGTGTTAAGCCACTGATCAGCCAAAAATTTGACTGCCAAAATAAGTATTTATTTATTCCTAACAATACAAATGTTGGAAACAAAAGTAATTTCTTCTTCCAGATCTCATCAATGTCCAATATTCCCACCTCGATTCCCCTAATTACTCTTTTATGGCTCACGTTCCGTTATCAAACTGCCTTTGTTCTGTGTTCAGACCTTCGCACAATGTGCCGTTAAACATTTTGTTTAAAACATTTCGCAAGAGAAGTTCAACTTCTCAAAATTATACATGAATATAAAAAGTACATAGGAAAAGACATAAATTCTAATCAGTGTTACACATGTAGCTATTTAATTGACCGCAATAAAGATTTATTAATGTAGAACTTCCAAAAAAATTTTTTTTTAATTAATTTATAAATCAATTTTTTTTTGGCAAAATAGTCGTCATGGCTTGGCTCACTAAGAAACAACGTGTATATTGGGTCAACTTATTTGAATATTGACTGTTGTGTAAATCAGTGCTCCGCAACCGGTGTGCCGTGGCACACTGGTGTGCCGTGAGCCGGATACAGGTGTGCCGCGGTCAAATTAAATGTATTTGACATTTTACAATTTTTCATTATGTATTTAATACACAATGACAAATTATTTTTCATAATATTGTCTATTTTTCAAAATGTAGTAAAGAATAATTATTATAACTAAATAATTTTTCAATGGTCCCCCCAGCGCCTGGTGCCAACTGTTGAAAACTGCGTAGTGTGCTTTGTACACACCATGGCCGCACCAAATTAATCATAAACAAAGAAAAATGATCCTTATGCGCGTCGCTGAAGACTCATGCGCATACGTTATACTGCATTTGCACGCGTTACATCACGTTCACTCATCCGTCATTACTGTCGTGTGCAGAGCTGTCACATTAATTCATTATTATTTTATAATAATTATTAACAATGCGTAAAAATGAATATGTTATAGTTTTATGTATGTATACTTTTTAAATAAAAAACCAAAATTTATTGTAAAATTTGTGTATCAATTTAATACCTATATATTTTAGCTTTTGGTGTGCCGCGGAATTCTAGGAAGAATTTTGGTGTGTCGTAGGTGAGAAAAGGTTGCGGAGCACTGGTGTAAATGAATAAAATCTAACACAATTTTATAATACATATTTAATTATTGTATAATTATGTTAGAATATGGTCCAAAACCTTTTGGTATTTAACTATAATTTTTGTCAATATGTCTTTAAATTTTAGATTTAATTTAATTTTTTTATTTTTATATGTCAAGAAATTTTATAAATACACAACTTAAAAAAAAAACAGGTAATTTAACCCATTCTTCCCTGTGATGTGTAACTAGTACACATTGCTTCTAAAAACTTTAATATCTCTATAAATATAATAAATTCTGGGTTTAGATTTTAGGTATTCCTCCGTAATATAGTACATTAACGCATTGAATGAAAAAATAATATTTATGATAATTAGCACTTATCGGCCACATCAGAGATATTTTGTGAAAATCGGGAATGAATTCACCAATACAATCAAACGTGTGATAGTGTGTGACATATGTATATTCATTCTAAAAAACCGCTATGGGTGAGGAAGCGATGCTATTCACGTCTCACTCTCACTCTACTTCGGTACATAGAAACGCAAGAAACAGAATCTCAGTTCGCTCGCTTTTCTCGCTTCAGTAGCTCTCGGACATCCATTTGAGGTGGTCTCTTCGCCCGTTTTTTAAACTTCAGCTTTTTTTCACGTTTTCAGCAATCAAATTTCAATTATTATCACTTTTGACTTCAAATTTTATTAATTTAAGCGATTGGCTATGAATATTCTTATTTTTCCGATTTTAAATCGCTCATTTTTACATGTGTATTGAATACACAGCACCGGAACGAGCGGATTTTTTTAGCACAGGAAGGAAAAGGTTAATGTGGACACACATTTTCTATGGATCTAAGCTTGTTACCTTTCATTTGTCGTACTCGGCTATGGCCTGTATCTTACCGAGGACACATGATATGGAAAAATAAATTTTAATTTCTTTGCCATTGTTTATTATAAAATACCCCCTTACACACTCTCATCAACTCGATTACCAGAGACACTTGATTCATGTATATATTATGCGAATCAAACTCCTCACACTTATCCTCACACATAACTCCAGGTAGACCAACAAGTTCATCCCATAATGTGCCGAACATAATTACCAAAAACACACCACACTCGAGAGTTCACGTAAATCTTTGCTCCAAGTCTTTCCTCCTGCAAGCCCAAGTATTCAAACTCCGGTCGCAATAACAACCAAGCCCCGATCAACTGCCTTAAATGTTTTTGGCCCCTTTTTGTCTTTATTGAATTATGATGGTTCGCAATAGCATATGAGTGCCAACATATACGGGGAGAGAGAAACTTGGAGTAAGGATAGAAAGGTGGTAAGTCGAGTAGAATAATTAGACCATGGAGTTCGTTAGAGGGGAAGACTCCCATGCCGATGATGATGACTACTGCAGGAAATATCACCTTATCTACTTACGGATTAACTCAGCTGATTGATGGTGATCAAAAGTTGATGCTATTTCTGGTGGTATAAAAAGTTGCGTGCTTGTTTCTCATTATATAGCTCAGACCTACGTGGGCTGGAGATTCCATTCGTGAGATATCGCTGTTGCTATCAGCAGACGCCTAGGCATCTGGCAGATTGATTATCTGTAACAAGGTTGAGTGTTATTTGGTTTTGAAATTATACTGAATGCTTTCAGCTGTCTTTTAATTTTTGTTTCTTTTCTTTTGGCTTAATAACTGATATCCAATATTACGCACTAGTCTTCATATATTCCCTGTCCTGTACAGTATTTTCTATTGTCCATTTACGAGTAAAGCCATTTATTTTCGTTTATTCCCTGTTCTGTGTTGTATTTTCAATGACCCATTTACGAGTAAAGCCATTTATTTTTGTATATTCCCTATTCTGTGTTGTATTTTCTATACCACATTTACGAGTAAATTTATTTATTTTCTTATATTCTCTATTCTGTGTTGTAACACATCGATCAATAAGTCCCGGGACTAACCAACAGATTGCGCCTCTAATAACAAGTCCATACCATTCTCAGTCAGTATCAACCTTTAGAAGTTACGTGTCAAACTTTCATGAAATTCAGACATTGAGTTACAGTGGTTTTAGTGACGCTACTTTTGCTATTTTCAAAACAATGGAAAAAACCGAATTTCGTGTGTTGATAAAACATTGCTTTTTAAAGAAAAAATACCGTTCAAAATCAGCGAGGACAATGCACCGTGTCACAAGTTGATGGTAACGATGGCCAAATTGCATGAGTTGAACTTCGAATTGCTTCCGCACCCACCGTATTCTCCAGATTTGGCCCCCAGCGACTATTGGCTGTTCGCAGACCTCAAAAAGATGCTCCAGGGAAAGATATTTGGCTCCAATGAAGAAGTGATTGCCGAAACTAACGCCTATTTTGAAACCAAAGATAAGTATTCCTGGCATAGAAAAGTTAGGAAAGCATTGGAATGAATGTATCGCTCTTGAAAGAGACTATGTTGGTGAATAAAGAAGAATTTTGACAAATGTTGTTTTAGTAGTTAGTCCCGGGACTTATTGATCGATGTTTTATTTTCTATAACCCATTTACGAGTAAAGTCATTTAAATATTAAAGTGTGTTTTAATGTGCTCTTTTACAATATATTAAAAATTTAACTAAGCGTATTTTTAAAACAGCTCTGGACAGTATTAAGTATCAACTTGAATGTATGCGAATAAGAGGGGGTCGTTGAAAAATATTAAAAATAACCGTATGAATGCAGTAGAAATGCGTACACTTAGATAAATATGTTGAATGACTATGTATGACAGAAAACGGAAGGAAGAGATAATGGATGAGTGTGAACTTAATGTTGAAAAAAGTGTTCTGGAATGGTTTGAATAATGTAAAATGAATGAATGAAGAATTTCGAACAAAGAAAATGTACGATGCAAATGTGAGTAGAAGACATGTTAGAGTAAAATAAAGGCAAGTATAGTTGGATCAGGTGAATATTTAGAAAGATGAAAAAGATACTTAGAAGTAAGAGAAATCGTAGAAGCTGTATTAGAAGATGCTTGAATTTGGAAAAAGCAAAATGTGTGTATCAAGATAGAAAGTCGGTGACTTAATCCTCTCTTCCTACCCCAGTAGGTGAACGGCGTGATGATATGTATGTCAGTATGCACAAAAAATTGAGATGTTTTTTTTAATTATACCTTTGGTCACATGTTGATATCCTGATGTATGAGTTTCAAGACCAACCTTTGTACTTTACAATAATAAACATAATATTTTCTCCTTACTGGAGGAATTTTTATTAACAAATATCCATGACGAATTTATCAAAACACATCTTGCGATGATCAGCTCTCAAAATTAATCATAACATTATAAAGTAAGAATTTAGTAATTTGTTTTAATAAACACTGTTTATTCCACTTTTTTTGTAAAGGTATAACCCTACCGGGTTCAAGGATTTCACCTCATTATCAGGGGAGCACAAACAAGACTTAACTCTGTTCAGTTTGTGAAGTGGAATAAACAGTGTTTGGTAAAAACAAATTACAATATCTTTAAGCCCCCACAATGTTAATGCCTTAACTATAAATAAAATATAAGAATTTAGTATTTAGGTCGTTGTCTGACTTTTAAATACAACACAAATTCATAATAATGATAAAATAACAAATTACTCGTATATATCGATATTTAGATTTCATGCTGTCCTTAAGGGTGTTCCAAGTCGGGATTCGAACCCAATATTATTGACAAATTAAAAATATTACAAAAGAAAAAAATAAAATATCTTGAGTGTAAAGATAGAAAGATGAAACCTTTGATCGTTAGATTAAATACTTAACTGCATCTTACATTTAAAGCTAACCGCGCAATTTCAATTAACAAAAATATAGAGACAATAAATAATTATCTTCTTTGGTAAAAGCTAAACTTAAAACATAAAGTTAATTCCGGTTCCTCTGAATTTCTTTCCTCTTTCCTTGCAAGTTATAGTCATATTTCAAACAATGCGACTAAGAGAGATGAATAAAAATTTAACCCGTATCATACTTAAGTCTGAAAGATGTCACCCTGAAAGACGGTGATGAACGTTTATTTTCTCTTTTATTGGAGCCATTTGTTTTACAGTCCCCATCAAGTCCCTGAAGGCGGCCTAATGGTGGTCGGACACTTATCTTCGGCCTCCTTTCTCAATCCCCACAGCTTAACTTCCACCGATTTTTTTACTGAAGGTATTTTTTAAGTCCATTTCTGGTACTTATCGAGGTACTGAAATCTTGAAAATTCTCGGAAACATTACTTTATCGATGAAAGATCTCTTAAAGATGAGCTTCTATGAATATATATATCCACTTAACCTTACGAAGTTTTTACATATTTGCCTTTGTCTCAAATTCCAACAATGATCCAGATATACTCGTATGAAACTCACTGGCTGGTTACTTACAATCATATAGTTAATACTGTCGTTATGTCATTATTTTGATTCTCCGAACACGTTGCGATCTTAACGATAAAGTATAACTGCTGTTCGTTATCATTGCCATCTTTTCTTAGAAATATTGTATCCAGTACTCAGTATTTATGAAGAAATCCATTTAATTATTTGATATTTTTAACATAGACATCCATTTGTCTTTCCTCACAGTGTCTCTAAGAACGAACTGGATTTCCATAGAGTGTGATCGTACTCATTATAAAATTATTTATAGTCATACTTTTTTCGTTGCATTATTTGGTATAGTGCTATTTCTCGACCGTCGAGATCACCTCAAGAACGCTTTTTACCAGCTTCACCTCTTAACTTTCAGAAGATGTACAAATAACAAATTACTTATCAGGTCTACCGAGTTCTGTGACGATTTAGATATTGGCCTCAGGAAGGACGGAATACTGTTCCATAAAAGAGGTCCCTCTACCCGAAATTCTCAAAATATTAGGGTTTTCCAATTTAACTTGGAATTTGAAGAATTCAAGTATTTACAGTGCTTGACTATAGCCTGAGAGGAAATTTGGAGGTCTCCCATCCAAAACAATCTTATAAACTAAAGAACCTGATTGTTGATCATCTTGAAAACCATAACTCCGGACGTATGTTAAATCTTCTCCTCTTTCTTCAACTATCCAAGTATTTTAAGTAATGGATTTATGTGACACTTCCTCGTACCACTTATCAATGATATAGTTATTCCCGGGTGACCCTTCTTTTGCTGGCACTATACTGTCATGTAAAAAGGATAGCAGTGGCATCGATATGAGGTTTAGAACCACGAAAGGAGATGATAAATGGGGAAAATAAACTAATATTTCTTATTTGTACTTCTTATCAGCGGCGGCCGGTCCCGAGGTGCGCTGACGCGCCGAACCGGAGAAACAATTCGCAATATAGAGAAATAGTCTCACGGTTCACTGTATGTCTTTGTCTGCCCTATATGAATCTGCATTTCCGTCCGGTGCATATTTGAGATCGCTCCAGTATAAATTGGCAAACTTGGCCGGTCAATTTGAAAGGAATATTTTTTTAAATTTTAATAAAAAAATATTAAAATTTTCACTTAAATAAAAATACTCGTATCATTTGTCAGTATTCGTATACATATTTAATCTTTACAAATATTTAATATTTTTGGAATTTATGTTTTCGAATAAATCATTTAATTATTGCGAATAATTTTTCCAGCTCAGATCTAGCTCTATTTTGAGAAATTCGACTTTTCTCTAAGTCCCACAAAATGTGATATGAGGTTTTCATATAACGACAAGTACTAAGAATAAGCGATAGTAAGAAAGATTATTTTTATTTTAGCAGTGCCTTTTCCATATTAAAGTAGGGGGCATACTTAATAAGGTCTAAAAGTTTTCAGCAGAAGGATATTAAAAAGGTAATAGTTATAATTTTTGTTTTATATATAGTTGTAACGTTGTTCGATAAAATTTATTGAACTGCATGGTAACTACACATATGCTGAAAATTATTGCACTACACGGTAACTACACATATGTTGAAAATTATTGAACTACATGGTAACTACACATATGTTGAAAATTAAAAAGTTGTCAATAAAGATACTTTTATACAACTGCTTTACTTTATTTGTATACCTTACAGCTTGGTAGGTAGTTTTTCATGTGAAATCTCTTCCAACCAACCACAAAAATGTTCAAGATGCCTGAAGTGAAAATCAGACTGGAACATTTTCGTAAATGAATTGGTTTCAAACAGCAACCAAATCTGTAACCTTCGGGTTCAAGGAACTATGCTTTACGAACTAAGCCATGGAGGTTGTCGGAGGTTTTATATGAAATTATTAATATTAGAAAATATTATAAATAAAATAAAATATTGCAAATTTGATAGCATATTCACTATAAAAATGGTAAAATATGTTTACATTATTACTGGTTTTTAAGTCTTACTTATCGATTACAGAACAAGAAGTTTAACTATTGAATCAACTGTCGAAATAACTTACTTCATGTGTTCGGATATAAAAGTTTCAATTCTAAAATACGTACACACAATTCCAATTTAAAAACTAGTTATTTGTTTTGGTTGTTAGTAGTTTTAAACATGTTATATTAACTTTCAATGGGGTTTCCAATCATTAACCATTTCTAAAATCACGTTATAAGTGCAAACATGTGTAAAAAGTGCAAACATGTGTAAAAAGTGCAAACATGTGTAAAAATATTGTTGAATAAGTAGCCTTTTTAGTTTAAAGTCTTGGATTTAACTAAAAACCTGTTATTTTTTTTGTTTAACACTTTGTTGTAAATGCGATCTGGCGGGCTTATTACCAGGCGACAATCTCTTCCAGCCAACCACACAAAAGGAAATGAAGCAAGCTACATGGTCCCAGAAAACATTCAAATGGCTATCCGTCCCCACGAAATTCATGAATATATACGTTAGCATACGCCCATAGACCTCACAAAGATGAACATTCCTTTTCAAATAAAGTGAGATATCATTAATCAAAAGAAAAGGAAGGGATGGTGGAGAAGAAAGAAAAATCAGGAATGAAACACGTTATATTACTGACTAGAAATTTAGATTTATTTCACTAGCTTCTTAACACTTGCCACCCTGTGATGGATAGCGAGTGGCCAAGACTTATATATTATTTGATTATTCAACGTTTTAATACATAATAAAATGATTTTAATAGCTAATAACAAAAAATAACCTAGCAGATTTTGCATAACTTTAATTTAAAATAAACATTTTTCACTGGACACTTAGCGTCCAGCACCGTGGCTGGCGGAATTTTTTTAGCACAGTAAGGCAAGTGTTAAAGCATAACAAGGACGGAGCGAGTCTAACATTGGTTTGTGACTGGTTCCAGAGTCAAGGCGTGGCGTTGAGATTTCCATCGGTTTTGTGTTCGATTTTCTATGGTGAACAGTAAAAAAAGTTTTTTTTTTTTAATGAATAAGGTATTTTCTCACCATGAAAGTATTAATTTGGCCAGATTTTATAATAAACAGTGAAAGTGAGTATTAAGATTTTATATACAATAAAAAAAAAATATTCTAACACATAAATTCCTGTATTTCCTATTTTTTTATTCTTTTAAATCAGGATATTTTCATATTTGGCTAATCACAATTATATAATGATCTCAACAAATACATATATGCAAGCAAAACATAAACATGGTAAAATAACGAGGATGGGAAAGTAAATGCGGAAACCATTATGTGGAATGGGTGGAAAATCAATGTTTGATTGATGGAAAGTTATCTTATTAATCTAGAATGTGTATCGTTAAGTTATTAATCTAGAGTAAGATAAAAGAAAGAGAAATTCTGCGATGTTAAATAATATATAAAATATATTTAAGAAGTAAATTTATACAGTTTAGATGAACATTGTTTCAAACTACTTAGAAAAACGTGAACTATTAGGAACGATTGAATAAATCCGTATATGAAAGAGTGATAAGTCTTTCAAATAGGAATGTATGGGTATGTATTAATACGTATTGATGTCTGAAGGAAAATGTATTTTGTCGAATAGGATGAGATGGATATATTTTTTAATCACCGCGACACGTGTTTCTACCTCATATTTTGAACCAAATAATGCAAAAAGTCCCCACCCCCCTATTTTTATTTTGGGACAATATACCCCATTTCTGATGAAATATAACACCTGTTACAACTGAGCACTTAACAAACCGAAATCAGCCCACCTGAAAATAACCTCGAGATAGGAATAAGGAATATGTGTTTTATGGATCAATAAAATGAGTGAAATAACAAAATAAATTATCAATGTAATGAGGGAAATAACAAACTAAATTATCAATACAATGAGGGAAATAACAAAGTTAATTATCAATGCAATGAGTGAAATAACAAAGTAAATTATCAATGCAAAGAGTGAAATGACAATCGAAATTATCAATGCCATGGGAGAAATAACAAAGTAAATTATCAATCCAATGAGAGGAATAACAAAGTAAATTACCAACGCAATGATTGCTATGAAGGAAATAAAGTAAATTATCAATGCAATGATTGCAATAAGTGAAATAACAAAATAAATTATCAATGCAATGAGCGTAATGAGTGAAAGAACAAAGTAATGACTAAATATTCTCATTTGAAGTTATTAGAAAAAATAAAAGTAGAAACCTTAAATAAAACTTATTTAAATTTTAGATATATACCAGCAGACATACCATCACGCCATTCCTCTAACAGGGTACGCCAAGAGGATAAAATACCAGATTATCCTACCTCGACACACGTCCTTTGCCTCTTCTACATCCATACAGTTTTTCGTACAACTCCTGCGATTTTTCTGACTTTCTAAATTTCCTTCTTTGAAAATATATTTCACTTGATCCAACGACACTTTCTTCGGTCTTCCTCTTTAGTCACTTCATGCTTTATTCTATCTTAACTTGTCAACTCATTTATTCCTTTTAGTAGACGCATTTCTACAGCATTAATTCGGCTCATTGCGTCTTTTTTCACGTCCACTCTCATCCATCAAAGCTGGTGCTAAAATACTATTGTGAACTATCATCTAAACAAATGTTGATACAGTTCGGTTCGTGTATATATGTTTTAGTGCCCAATCGACTTAGTATATTATATTATCGCCACACTCCGTCTAATATCCCTATTTATTCTTCCAGCTTCTAAGAAAATACTACCAAAATAGCAGAATTCCTCTGCTTGTTTCAATCTTTCGTTGTTCACTCATATAATCATACTACTTTGAATAATGTAAACTATTGTACAACGCCAATGTTTTGAAATATTATTTTGAAAAATCCTGATATATTCTGTAAGAGAAAATATACTCGTAATGCTCGTATTTTTTTTGTAAATGAAAATCGAGAAATTTTATGAAAGCGATTCGTACCATCGAATAAGACAAAAAGCTTCCGAACCAACCAGTACTTTCATATTTCATTTTATTTTCAAATAAAATCGATGGTTTGTCGCGCTGAACAATTTTCTCCCGCTTTTGTAGTATTCTCCATTGCCATTCTGCATACGAATTTAGTTCAATTTGAAATTACAATATTTTACAAGTTTCATAAAATATCACTAAGAATTCTTTATACTGAGAATAAATGTAGCGAAATCCAAATTCATGGTGATAGAAAAGCGTACTCGTAAAAGGAAAAATAAATGCCAAATATGGGTAAACAATGAAATATTGGTCCAAGTTGAGGAATTATATTAGATACAAATAAATCGTCTGTTACTTGGATGTTACATTACAGCTGGACAAATTACAGCGTATTCAAAATGTGTATCTAAGATTTATTTTAAACCTACGTAAGTACGATCATATAACTTCATACCAGAAGGCATTGAACTGGTTGAATGTTTGAAATAGACGCCAAATTCACATACTGTCGCTTTTGTATAATACCCTTAACTGTCCCGCCGCTCCCTCTTATCTCGCCGAAAGTTTTCAGCGTCTTTCAAATCATGGATTAACGCTACGCTCAAACAGAGATTGTCCATTGGACTTTCCAGTTCACTGCTCCTCTTTTTTTACGTCGTACCTTTACTGTACATGCTGTGAGACTCTGGAATCAGTTACAAACCAATATAAGACACGCTCCGTCCTTGGCATGCTTTAAGAAGCGATTGAAAAACTCTCCATTATTAGTAAGCAAAATAACGTGTTTCATTCCTGATGTTTCTTTTCCTTTCCTCTCAACCATCCCTTCCTTTCCTTTTGATTGATGATATCTCACTTTATATGAAAAATAATGTTCGGGTGATTGTCGTCTTTGTTGGGTCCGTGGGGATATGATCACGTATGGGTTTATGGATTTCGTGGGGATGGATAGTCATTTGAATGATTTATGCGAATACGTAACTTGCTTCATTTACTTTTGTCCGCCTGGTAATAAGCCCGCCAGATTGTATTTGCAATAAAAGCGTTAAATAGACAAATAAATAAGTACTGTAGATATTCTTGCACTCTGGATAATACATGAAGGGAACATTTATGACAGAATATGGAATGAAGTGATAAGGAAAGAATATGAAGTTAAGGTTGGTGTGTTGAGTAAGATAAATAAGAGCACACAGAGAGGATTTGGGCATTTAGAAATGAACGATTGAAGAAAGGGAAACAAAACAAATGTAGGGTATTTGTTTTTGAAATATTTTGTGTTTGAAATAAAACACATATAAATTATTTAAATGGCCGTGTATTTGAATTCAATTGATAAGTTGTTTAATTACAGTTATTGTTTGAAGATAATTTCATTCATATGTTGACCGAGGCTGGTTCTTATATACCTTAACCGATCATAAGATGGGTTTCCCATTAAGAACGATAGAACTTTAAAATAAAATAAAACAACAACTAATAAACAAAAAATAGATCTGAAGGTTTAATTTGAAAGGATATTTCATACCGTTTATGATTTAAATAAGATATCGTTCAAATGGCTTCCACGTCTTCTTTTGCACTGGCCAATTCGATCACGCCAATTTTCGATGACTCGGTTGAGCATTTCCGGCTATATAGCGCCAATAACACGACAAATGTCGGTCTCAAGTTCATCAAGAGTTTTGGGTTTGTTGTTGTAAACCTGTGATTTAACATAACTCTAAATAAAATAATCCAGAGGCGTTAAGTCGCACAATCTTAGCGGCCAATTCAAAATCCTATCACACCCAAAAAAACATCCTTTATGTACTTAAAACGCGAGTGAACGGCTGTCTACAGGACAATCAATGAAAGGAAAGTAGAAATATATTTATCTGACTATCAACGCTTCTTTCTTTAAAAATAGTTAATGCTATTTTTAAAGAAGAAAGCGTTGATAGTCAGATAAATCGTAAAAGTTGTACGAGAAGTTGTCGGGTTAAATAAGAGGCAAAGGATGTGTGTTGAGATAGAAACCTCTGGTGCTATACTCCCTTTGACTACCCTGTCAGGGAAATAGAGTGATGATATGTTACCTTTGAAATATCAAATTTATTTGTACTAGTATCATGGTTGAAATTGAGAATTTTAAATTAAATATATTTATTTCTGTTTTAACCAAGTTTTTAAAAACTGAACCCTTAGTCAACCCAAATAGTATGAAATGGAAAACTGGCTGACCTGGAATATCTGAAGAACTCTAAGACGGAGAGAAATATACCCAAGATCGTCTAAAAAAGTAAATCATCTTTCTGGAGACAAAAGCTCTAAGGGCGTAGAAATGTATCATTTTAGCAAACCTCAAAAATGGCGTGACACGTGATGGTACGTATGTTTATTTATATACAACGATATTGTTAATGTTGATTATCTAGATTTATTTAAGAGAAACAAAGCTCATTTGGTCCTAAAATTAGCGTATGCAATAAAAAAAAATTCTTTATAAAAAAATATGGAAGTAAGATATATGCTATCAAAATGAGAGCGATGCTTAGATTATGTAGAAAACCAAATGTACGAAAGAATAAGGAACGCTGATATTTTTTAAGAATGCCGTTTTGAAGAGATGCAGATATTAAGTTGACTTAAGGAGCATTGAGATGGTTCAGTCAAGTAGAAAGAATAAATGACGAAAGATTTACAAAAGTAATATATTGGAAATATGATAAGCTTGGAAATATCTAAAAAATGTGGCACTACCCAATAAATACAATTATCAAACAGAGTAAGAGTGAAACACTTTTATAATAAGAGAGTATAATATACGAGGGGTATGAACGTGGCCAAAGGAAAATATGTGTGCCAAAATTGAACTAAACAATGATCTGTTTTAACCGGCTGGTTTTACTCATTCAATTTTATAATAGCAGAGTATAATATACGAGGGGTATGGACGTGGCCAAAGGAAAATATGTGTGCCAAAATTGAACTAAACAATGATCTGTTTTAACCGGCTGGTTTTACTCATTCAATTTTATAATAGGAGAGTATAATATACGAGGGGTATGGACGTGGCCAAAATTGAACTAAACAATGATCTGTTTTAACCGGCTGGTTTTACTCATTCAATTTTATAATAGGGGTGTATAATATACGAGGGGTATGGACGTGGCCAAAGGAAAATATGTGTGTCATAATTGAACTAAACAATGGTCTGTTTTAACCGGCTGGTTTTGCTCATTCAATTTTAATTGATATACGAGTATTTTGCCAAACACGTCTTTCAAATGCATTTATTATGCCATCACTCTTCTCAAATAAATATACCCAGATATGTTCTAAAATATTACGACACTTTAAATAGCGCCATTTAGAGAATAGAATATCTTCAAGAGTTGTCAAACTTGGGAGTCAAACCCATGATTATTGATAAAATAAAACATTTAAATAATTTGAGGGTGAGGATAGGAGAGTAGTGGCAGTGGCCATTATATTAGGAATTTACCTAATCTGCGTATGTTTAAAAAAGCACATTTGATTAGAAAACGACTGAACACTTACCAAGAGAATACAAAAAAAACTCATGTAGATCTTTCGATCAAATATAATAAAATATTGCGCACAACTTTAGAACACCCAAAAATCTAATAAATCAGAGAATAACATACTCGTATCACGTCTAGTATCAAAAGTTCCCCGTCTACTCTGATAGGATCGTAGCGTGATGGGGAAAATGATTTAATATATAGTTTAATATTTCAACCTATCCATTGTTACTTTATATTATATATAAACAAAATATTTATCCACTTGCATTGTGGAGCAATCTGATTTAAGCTTAAAATAACGTGTAGCATGACGGCCCATGAATGCAAATATGCCCAGGAATTAATTTGATTTCATAGCGAACACTCCCACTACATAGAACAGAAGACGAATGAGAATCGATATTTACTTTCCCAACACCTAAGGGTATATTGTTCGTTGGGTCTAGCAGATAGCTTGCCATCAATATTTCTCCTCGTCTTACCTTTCTTCATTATTCCTACGGCAGCAAAAGAGTATCGTAAAATAAAATGAGGTCTATCATTCGGGGTTTTTGTATCATATTATATATGAAAAGTGTATTGGATTACCTTTTTGAAAATGTAACTTACCTTGCTATTTTTTTATAGGCGGCCGTAGTTTTACGGTTAATGTCTTCATGTTAAGCAAGTGAGCGTCCCACGTTCGATTCATAGCGGATTCAATTTAGGGCGGGTTTAACTTTTAGATATCAGAGTTTATGTTTTCTGTGTCTTATGTTATATGCTGATAACTATAAATTCTTATAGCGCTATAAAAAACAACACTAAAATAGTGCTTTGAACGCCCCTGAAAAGACTTGGCTCTAAACGAGGTTATATAAATTATTGTTATTTTCATAAATGTCTGCCTGATTAAAGCTTGCAGTAGAAATAGTGATCTCCTTGTTATATGAACTTTCGGCATAATATGTCAAGAGTGTGTGCTTGCTGAAATGCAACAGTTGATAAACTATAAAACAATACTACACACAAGTATCTTTCATCTACATGATGATATTCGATCACGAGGGATAACCTGTCGTATCATATTTTTTTTCAAGCCTTTTTGATAAGTTAACTCTTTTTATCACTTAACATGTCAGTAGGTTGTGTTTTTACAAATCTGCACAAACTAGTGTGCTTTTTACTCGTTAGAATACTAAATAATAATAAATTTTTAACTCCACATAATTTATTAGTAAATACTCGAACATAAAGTGTGACAAAGTTTAAGCCGAAACCGTGATAAATAGCTTTTCACCTTTTACACAACTTGACTGCGAAAGTTTTTTTTGAAAATTTATATTTCTGCTTCAAAAATATAACCGTATTGGCCCGACTATAGGGCGACCCTGATTATAAGGCGACATTTATTTTTTATCTGCTTTTTGGAGGAAAGAACATTTCCCTCACCATCATAATAAATGAGATTTTTCAGCGTCTTTCCAATCATGGATTAGCGCTACGCTCAAACAGAAATTGTTTATTGGCCCTTCCAGTTCACCGCTCCTCTTTCTTTACGTCGTCCTTTACTGTCCATGCAGTGAGACTCTGGAATGAGTTACAAACCAATATAAGACTCGCTCCGTCCTTGGCATGCTTTAAGAAGCGACTGAAAAAACTCTTAATTTCTAGTCAGAAAATAACGTGTTTCATTCCCGATTTTTGTTTTCTTTTCCTCTCCACCATCCCTTCCTTTTCTTTTAATTGATGATATCTCACTTTACATGAAAAATACTGTTCGGGTAATTGTTCGTCTTTGTGGGGTTCGTGGGCATATGCTCACGTATGTGTTTATGGATTTCGTGGGGATGGATAATCATTTGAATGATTTATGCAACCATGTAACTTGCTTCATTTACTTTTCCTGGTTGGTTGGAAGAGATTGCCGCCTGGCAATAAGCCCGCCAGATTGTATTTGCAATAAAAGTGTTAAATAAATATATAAATAATATAATATTTTGAAAAATAAAACTCGAATATAAGGCGACCATCCTATTTATGTGTCGCCTTTTTAAATAAAAACCTCACCTTATAGTCGGGCTAATACGGTTATGTGAAGATTTTTGGTTTATTTATTGAAGTTCAGTAAAAAGTACATATGAATTCGATTCAAACGCTCTAGATTACTTCCTAGATCTTAAATCTTTATTCATTTTCAAACTGTTGTTAAGACAAAGCTTTACCATGCATATAAAAAATCAAATACACGCAAGCATCAATTTAAGGAGTCATCTGGAAATGACATCGTTAGTTGAGAACGGCACATTATAAATCACTGTTTTTTAATACAGTAGTGCTACACTTAATTATCAAATGAAGACATTTAAATATATAAATCATGAAGATATCAGATGCTCTTGTATAAATATGACTAAAATACATTTACACTATAGATTTTAATAGTTATTAATCATTGATCATTTTAAAACACATATAAGTTCTAATACCTTTTTTGAACTCTTAAGAATGACCTTTTTGAATTATTAGGGCATTGTTAAGTGTACAAAATACAAGTGACAAACAAACTGATTGTGAACTGGAATTGAATCCGCAACTCCTTAGCTGAATACAGGCGTCTTCACAAACTATACCACGGACGTACACACATATATTTTTTAATACAAACATTACTCAGCCTAATGATAAGAGTAAAAATTTAATTCATAAAATTTAATTCATAAATCCCACCTTTTGAAATGTGTGTTTTTAAATTAAAAGTGTAATAAGAATAAGAAAAGTTAAAAAAAAATAATGAGATAAATATTAAATGTTTTATCCAACTGGATGTCACAAGAGAATATTGGATTTTTTTTCAAAATTGGTGTAAAAATTTCAGAGATTTTCATGAAAATTTATGACATGATTTTCATAAAAAAAAAATTATTTAAATACGTCACAAAACTGAAAAAGGATAACGATTTAATCAAACAGTACAAAAAATTTCGTCTGAATCAAAATCTCAAAGATCCTTCGAGCGTTAATACGAATATAGTTGGATTTTTTTCAGTATTTAATCTCGAATCTATTTTATTGGACAAAAGAATCGGGATTTAGCTCCTTGCGAATCAAATGTCATGTTTCAAAGAAGTTATATACGAGTATTATAGTTTCAAAGAATTGAAATTTTGATTATTATTTTTTTGTATTACAACGCACTCCACATATCAATATTTTTTACGAGTTAAGTCGCAAAATTTTATTTCTAAAAATCTCCACATTCTGTCAGTCTTCTTTCAAGTGTCGAACAATCCATAATGTTTTTAATGTATGTGTGAAACATTTTATTTTAGTTCTGAACATGTACTGTCCTTGCGATCTGGTGACGGTCAGATCATTTGTATTCCAACGCAATATACATTAGGTTATTACTCACATGATCTTCGCGTTTTACTCGACTCGTCTTTTGAACAATCTTCCTGGTTCAATTAGATGTGATTCGTCATTACAAATTTTTCAGAAAAATAAACAAAATAAGCATTGTTTAGTTCAAAACATTTCTCGTCCCTAACTTCTATACCGTTTCCATCGTTGTGCCTATTTCACATGAATTTTGTTACCTTTAATCAAATATAATATCTATTTACTAAGTTGAAAATATGGTCATGGATACCGATAATAATTGTGAAACAAAAGTTGATTGATTGAAAAAAAATGTTTTAAAACAATAAAACCGCCAGATATGCGTTTTTATTGTTTTATACATAAGAATGCAAAAATAAATAACATTATTTCGTACCTGGATTGTAAATAAATTATTACATACGAACAATACAAAATGGTGAGATTATATTACCATTTTGTAACAAATTTCAAATAACACAAACATAACATTTAATGACAAAATTTTTAGATGTTTTTTGGTCATATTTAAAAATCAACCTTTAAGCTCCTGGGTTAAAATATTTTACCACTGATCCACGGATGTAACCAGAACATTTTTAGAATTTTCAGAGTAAATTTCTATTGATTATGAACGTAATCCCAAAGCTCCACGGAGTTATCAATTTTCATTGAGAGTCACGTTAAAGGGCAGACGTCCTAACGAAGATATACTCCTGAAACTGCGAGTAGGTATGTGCCGGTAACTTTACGGACTAAAAGATCCTAGTTTACTTAGTTGAGAAACGTGTTGAGAATGCGTACCCCGAAAAGAGTGTTTAATGACGTCATAGACGTCATCAAATCATAGACAAATTTTTCTAGGTCCATAAATTTTGAAAAAAAATACATTGGTGCGTCTTACTGGAAAATTCGGCACCGATACTTTATCTCAAACCACTCTATATATTGCTATGGAGAAAACGAGAGTGTTTCACGAATTAGGGTGTTGAAAAACATAGATCGATTTTCCATATTTTTATAACAAAGATCATTGCAGATTATGTAGGAGCACACACAATACAATTCGTTCACTATGTATTTAATACACGACATTCTAAGTACTTTAAAGAATATTTATTTCGTTTGTGAGAAAATAGAAAAATACAAAATATTAAAGGTATAATATTATTTTTTTAAAGCTATTTTCCTAAACTAAGTCGATTTGTGCATTATAAGGGTGTGTATTATAAATTAAAATGAAAAATAGAACTGTATTTATCTCTTAACTGATTTAAGTAAAATAACAATTGATCAACGGAAAAGTTCTTCGAAGAAATATCAAACGTGATATTCATTGAACATGGTAAAAATATGACATTTTGTAAAAATAAAATCTGTCACGTAAAGGTCAACCGAAAAATACATGAACTACAGTCCCAACATCCAGACCACATTCCCAGCCAGGATTCTCTACAATATACATACTGTTATTGTGATTAGCCATCGTGGAGTAGCCCATTCGCAAGTCTATTTTGTTTATTGTCATTATATAAGACAATAGTGTCAATGGAGTGATTAGGAAGATTGATTCATGATAGTAATGAAATGACAATTTATATTATGACAATTTGGAAAATCCGGTTTCTGTTGGTCCCGAGTCTAAGGAAATGGATGAATAAAATTTTCTACACTTTCATCTATAAAAATGAGAGAAAAATTTAAACAGGTCATTTAAACGTATATACGAGTATGATATTTTATTTTATTTTACAAAAAAGCTTCAAAATTTTATGAAAATGATAATCAAAGGTAATTTTTTATAGTTTCCGAAAGAATTTGATTCTGAGAAAATTTATTCGTGTAGAGAGCAGATTCTCCTCAAGGGCTCAATACCAATAAAATAATTGGAGTGTAAGGAACGAAAGATGGTGGCTGACAACATTATATAGAGTATATTTCAATGCACAAGAAGAAGTATCCCAATGCTTTGGATAGATCAAATAAGAGGCGCCACTGGACTACCCTTAACAACTGCCCTTCGAGCCGCGGAGTGCAGTGATAGAGAAGCGGCATTAGAGACTATCATGAAACTTACGATGCTCCGTCATGAGCATATGAGTAGATGATGATTTCAATTATTAGTTTTATTTTTTATCATCTAAATAATGTCCACAAGCTGGATGAAAAATCATTAATAAAACCCTTGTTTACACCAGTTTAATCTCAATTTAACGTCCATTGGTACCAAGCATTGTGTTTAATTTTATTCAAAAGATTCAAGATATAATACAAGATTCACCCTGGATTGTTCAGTTTTGAAACTGAATTGAATAATGATACACATCTTGGTTCATTATATGTCTGTATGTTTTAGAAGAAAAAAAATGTTCAAACATATCGCGGCGCAACGAGATCCTTTATATTTTTCAGTAATTTCAGAAAATAATGTTCAGGCCTGTAAAACGGCGAATTTTTCAATGCCGTCATGGTGTGTGGTGGGCGATCACCCTGGTATTGGGTAATGTCTTGTACGACCCCAGGCTAGAGTGCCACCCCGAGGCTTCTCACCCACGCACAACTCTAACCAACATTCATGTTTGAAATATTCTTTTTTCCCAACGCAAAACAACTTTGGAACTAATTAGACACGACAATATGCGGTCAATTTTGTTAACAACTGGTCTGCTTGCTCCAGCCGAAACATTTATTCTGGTTTTATCAGATTGAAACTTTGAAATAAAACGTGTTATATTCGTTTATTAAGGAATAAATGCCTATTGTTTTGTTGTTTGGAAATATTGGGTAGTTAACAATTATCAATCGAAAATCGTGTATTGTTATTTTCAGGTTGAAATTGAATTGAAACACAAAAGTCTTACGTATTTATTTCTTATAGTAATTTTTAGTAATTAAGATGATCAACGAATTATATGGTTTAGTTGGTAAACGCTTGGTTTTCATCCAGAGGTTTTGGATTTGTTTCCTGATTAGATCTTATAAGAATAAAAAAAGGATTGCGTGTAACAGTTCGCGAGGTAACGACACTCGCACGCGCTTGACCTGGTGTTGCCTACCCACATAAATTAGTTTTTCAAATACGTTAGTTGACAAGCTGTCAGTTACTTCCCCTCTACAATGATTCTTAATTGCATGGCTTGATTATTGGGTACCAATACACTTTTGTCTACCGGACGCGCTTTATAATATGTCCATATTAACTTATACAGATATTTTGAGGGGTACCAAATAAATAAATCACAAATAATTGATAAATTGAGTTTTTTGAGATATTTTTACTTTAAGTGTATGGTTTGTCTATTGAAAAAATTGTATAAACTGAAAAACATTTGACGCCCGGCTGAGTTCGCACTCTATTGATGGTGTGTGTCGACTGAAGGGATGTTATGAGATGAGCTCAGACCTCTTGATAGATTCTCTTTTAAATGTATTTTGTTTTCCATTATCTTTTAAATATATGTGTAATTTATGGATATAACTGTGCCAACTCGTTGTGGCTGGCCTTCGTAGTCAAGGATCCCCTCGCCATTCCAATATCAGTTCAGTTGGACAGCGAAACTGTGCCATGGAGTTTGATTTTTATTTTTATTTTTGTTCTTTAAGTAAGTGAGCCGTAGCACACTAATTAACTCACCGACCAGGTCGCTTTACTAAATCCGATGATACACTAAATTGAGACGATCAGAGTAAACTGGTAGGTTTTTCCTTAAAAAAAAAAAGAAAAAAAAATGACCGAAATTATAAGTATCCTCATACCTCCGAATAGTAGGCGAAAAAAGGGCCTGCGTCACTACAGGGGAGTAGTACAGTGTAGGACGAAAACGGGCTACCCTCCGCACAGTCCAATAAGTTACCTAGCGGCCGTGTACATACTATATTGCTATCAATAAATCTGTATTTATTTATAATTTATATGATCATTTTTTTTTTCAAAAAAAATATTGAGTCTCCATTTAAGTAATCCGGATTTATATGAGATTCGTAAGAATTAGTTAGAAATTCTTTCAGATTAATTATCTTATCTTTTAAATGTCCAAACTACGAGATTGTTTCAGAAATTTAACCAAGAAAGCATTAACTGTTAATGATTAACATAAGTAAATGGATTAGCCGTCAATAGCTCCTTTGTATAATGTAGTATCAAATAATTTAACCAAGAAAGCATTAACTGTTAGTTATTAACTTAAGTAAATGGATTAGCGGTCAATAGCTCCTTTGTATAATGTAGTATCAAATCATTTAACCAAGAAAGCATTAACTGTTAGTGATTAACATAAGTAAATGGATTAGCGGTCAATAGCTCCTTTGTATAATGTAGTATCAAATAATTTAACCAAGAAAGCATTAACTGTTAGTGATTAACATAAGTAAATGGATTAGCGGTCAATAGCTCCTTTGTATAATGTAGTATCAAATAATTTAACCAAGAAAGCATTAACTGTTAGTGATTAACATAAGTAATGGATTAGCGGTCAATAGCTCCTTTGTATAATGTAGTATCAAATCATTTAACCTAGAAAGCATTAACTGTTAGTGATTAATATTAGTAAATGGATTAACCGTCGAGCCCAATAATTGTGGTAGAAATGCGTGTACTTAAAACAATATACGGATTGAAAATGTATGACAGAATAAATAATGAAGTGATTAGAGATGAATGTGAACGTAAAGATGGTGTTGTGTAAGACGAAGAAGAGCGTTCTGAGATCGTTTGGCATGTATAACGAATGAATGAAGAAAGACGACCAAAAATATAAAGTGCAGATGTGAGTGGAAGGCGCAGTAAAATAAGATCAAATATTATTGGATCAAATAAATGATATTTTAAAATAAGGATACCCAAAATGTCAGAGAAATCGTGAAATGAGTACGATATGTTATACAATATAAATGTAGAAAAGGCGAAGGATGTGTGTAGAGGTAACACAATCTGGTGACATGATATGGTATGGTGGTAACGTAATGTATGTGTTTATAAATTTACCTTATTTATCCAAACTACCTATATATTATATTACACATTTACTTAAAAGCAACAAACTTGTAAGTTTGTGTTCACCTTTGGCATTTAAAAAGACCTCATAAAATTAATCACTTCTAGGAATACTAGATCAGTCTGTAAACGAAATTTTACATCAGTCAGAATATGAGTTTCTCAGAAGAAATCAAAAGAGACAAATCGAAATAAATCTAAATCACTTATAATGGAACGAGAATAAAAAAAAAAAGATTACAAATCAACATATATTATTCTCTTTGTTTATACGTTGGTAACCTAGGAAATGTATATTCAAAATATGTTTCAGAGCATTTTTATTTTCTAATATTACTTGACAGCTGTCACTTCTTGATATAATTATAAGAGCCAACACTTTTTGTCAGGAAATATTCTTTGAAAGAAAAAGCCACGAACTTTTGCAAAAAAATGTTGTTATCAAAGAACTTTTCAATTAAATTTGAAAAAAATGTTTTCTAAACGTTTTACAGTTTTTAATTTCTTTATTGATGTGTTATTTCAAGTATATTTTGAATTGCATTGAAAGGAGAATAATATACGTATGTATTATTTATTCTATTTGTTATTGTATATCCTTATCGGAATCGCATTAAACTTTATATAACGCATGTGTTATGGCCTTTTGCAACGAAAATACTTTTAGAATTTCAACTGTGTAATTTTATTTATTTAATCGTTGAATTACATTAAAGTATAATATTAACAGTATTGTGGAAGTAATAATAACGATGATGTTAACATCGAGGTGGCTTTAAGAATAATGATTGCTGTCACTGATTTAACGTCCTATTTAAAGCAAAGATAACGTACGCACGACCCTTAGATAATTAAGAAGGAATTTTGGTCGGGTATGTTATCGGTGCCCTTTGTAAGGTCAAATCGATATCAGGCGACTTATTTGGAATGTCTCGTTTGCTGTTTACTTCCATTTAGTGATATCAAACCTTTATTGAATTTAAATAGTAACGGTTCCTGATAATTCCAACAAGATAATAAATTTAAACATAATACATTGAGTTAAGTTTGACGTACACGTGATAACACTAATATTTATTAGATGTAGATAACATAGAACATGATATGGTTAACATTGATAAGCTTAACATTGGTTTGAATACGTTACATGATTACTTATAATATTTATTGGATGTGAATAACAGAGTTTATGATAAGATTAACATTGGTAGGGATACATTACACATGTATCAAAGTATTTTTTATACTTCACTAATAAAGGTCACACACAGGTCATGTTGGGGTGAATGAGTTGTTTACACCATAGTCAAGTCGACAACTACCCATCCATGACCAACAAAACATCAACAGTTCAGTTTGATCCCACCACCACCCACGCCGTTAAGGGGGGACAAAATAAGTTCCCATCCTGCTTAATCTACACTAGAAAATCGAAATTTTCTTTATTTTTTTGACTGCGACCTCACGTAGTGGCGAAGAAGGAACTACTCAAATGAATTTCTTCTCCGGTGGTGACGTATCTGAGTGTAAAAATAATAGTAGTAACGAAGGACTTAAGATCGTCACGGAAGAAGGAAAATTACTAAAAATGTTATTATCAAGTGGCTGAAGGCCTGTAGTTCAGCCCAAGAACAGCTCAGCAAGTTGCCAGTACTTTCACAAAATTACACCTTAACAACCAATATACCGCACGCATGTATTCCAATGTTTTCTGGATCTATCATTCAACTTGCATGTAAATTATAATATTGATAAAGCACTTCGTAAAAACACTTTATTATATTTTTTATATTTCTTCGTCAGAAATTCCAGATAATTAAATCCTTCCTATCCCTATATCAAAATGCACCTATTAGGGTAGGCTAGAAAAAATATAAACATACCATCACGCTACTTCCCTGTCAGAGTAAGATGAGAGGACAGAGCGCAATACTTTCCTAACTCGACACACATCCTAAGATTCTTCCACACCAATACACATTCTCCTATAACCTCAACGAATTCTCTGCCTTCCTACTTTTCCTTCTTTTAGAATATCATTCACTTGATCCAACCATACTTTTCTTGGAGTTCCTCTTATACGCCTTTCTTCATTCATTCGTTCTACATGCCCAAACCCTCTCAACGTACTATTAATTATCTTACTTAACATGTCAACCTTAAGTTCACATTCCCCCTCATCGCTTACTTTCGTATTCTGCCATACATTGTCATTCCATGTATTCTTCTCCATCCACGAATCTCTACAGCATTTGTCCGGCTCCTCTCAGTCTTTTTCCACGTTCACGTTTCACTCCCATACAGCAAAATTGTCACCAAAATGCCATTGTGCGTTATCACCTTAGCAGATTTTGATACTGTTCTGTTCGATTATTTGTATTTTTGTGTTCCATTATCTTTGTTTTCTAACGCTACACGCCGTTCGAGATTACTCTTAACTCTTCTATCATCTGATAATATAATACCTTAAAAGTAAAATTTCTCAACTTGCTGCAATCGTTCATCTTTAATTATTTATTTATTTTTTATTATTACACATGACAAGAAATATACACAATTTGAGAAAAAACAACAGGTAATTTGATTTGGACATATAATTTTAATGGATCTGGGTTTGTTGCCTTTCATTTGTCATATCCCCAGTAAACTAGGCTTTTGCCTGTATCTCACTGAGGATAAAGATTGAAGATAATATATCCACTTTATTAATTTAAATAGATAAAAATTGAAGATAATATATCCACTTTATTCGATCTAGGTACTCGTACATATATTTTGCTTCTGCCATATCCATATACTAAATCATGCATACTCTACTATTATATAGGTTTGGCGCTCTTCTGTCTTTCAAAATTTGGTTAATCTGGTTGTGCTACGTTTATTCATGTCTTTCCAAGCTTCTCATACCTTCAATTCTTCTTGTACATATTATTTTTTTATATCTTTCATTTTGTTTTTTTTTCTACCTAAACGTAACTTCTCAATGATTATTGTCTTCATTTTAAACATTGTACATGGATATTATTTCAATCTAAATTCTTTCGTTATGCCTACCTGTCAAACTGTTCCTGATTCTGCCAAACTTACATGATCTAGAATCCATGCCGTCAGAGATGTTATACGATGATAGTCAAATTATCTCGAAAATGTTTTATTTATTCACAGTATACAAATACCCTTCAAAATCATAAACGTTTGTTTTGATTATAAACACTTTGATCAAGGGAGTCAAAGTTTCCTCTAGAGATGTTTTGATTATTAAAAAGGAGGTCGAGTTGTAACATTTCAATCGAAAGAATTTTATATATTTTTTTCCTGTAAAATTTAAGTTTTAGTCATAAATTGACAAGTTCACACCATGTATTCATATGTACATATACAAGCTTATGTTAATATTAAACGATAATTTACAGCTAAACGTAAATATGGTTGAGGACAAAAATATATCATATATAGATTTATAAGGAAAATTGTCAGTAATCTATGTAAAACACAAAGTCATTTGAAATAAATTATGTGAGTTAAATCAATATGGTAAAATAATGTATCGAACGAACAATCTCCGACATGGCCACTTTCTTGTGTTTTTTTTTATTATTTTGTTGGGACATATCATGTATGCCCAAGGGGATTTAGAGACATATCAAGAAATAAGTAAAAAAAATACAGAAAATGAAAAAAAAAAACAAATGATAAAATTTTGTTAAACAAGGCCTAAAAACATAAAAATAAATTACTAAAAAAATATATGTGTATTTGTATTAATATAGTGTATATAAAAAAATACCGAAGAAAAATTTAGTAAAAAGGATTTAAGTAAATAATTGAGATATAAATGCAATCCTCGATTATCGCACCATTCCCTTATCTATAGAATAAAGCGCACCATTCGCGTATCTATGTTAATAATTTACTTGAATTAAATCACTCAAAATCTTTGTTAAACGAACACTTCACTGAATAACAAGAGGGAAATAAATAAAAACTGAAATATAAGAAACTGATAGTGTAAAACCAATTGTAAATTGTAAAGGCTTTGATAGTCCAGATAACATATAATCATATATATGTACATATGAATATATAGTGTGAACTTATCAATTTATGAATAAAACTTAAATGTGACAGGAAAAAAATACATAAAATTCTTTCGATTGAAATCTTACAACTCGACCGCCTTTTTAATAATCAAAACATCTCTAGAGGAAACTTTGACTCGCTTGATCAAAGTGTTTATAATCAAAACAAACATTTATGATTTTGAAGGATATTTGTATACTGTGAATAAATCAAATATTTTCGAGATAATTTGACTATCATCGTATAACATCTCTGACGGCATGAATTCTAGTTTATGTTAGTTTAACAGAACCAGGAACAGTTTGACAGGAAGGCATAACGAAAGAATTTAGATTGAAAAAATATCCATTTACAATATTTAAGACGAAGAAAATAATTATTGAGAAGTTACGTTAAAAAAAACAAAATGAGAGATTGTCCTCAGTGAGATACAGGCAAAATCCTTGTTTACTGGGGATACGACAAATGAAAGGCAACAAACCCAGATCTATTAAAATGTTGTGTCCAAATTAAATTACCTGTTGTTTTTTCGCAAATTATGTATATTTATTTTCATGTGTAAAATAAATAAATAAAAAAATACGTGTAGGAATGAAGCATTCATGCATCTTGATATACTTTCAAATATCGTTGAAAAATATGATACGAATGGACAGCGTATACCGCAAGTACGAGTAATTCATATATACATAATATTTTATAGAACTATCTATATAAAAAAGAGGAAATTGGTAGTATTCAATCAATTCATGATATATACCATTTTTTTTTAAATAACTAAAACTGTTTTATTCTGTTCTACCCACTTTTTGTTCAATTACCTGTTTCACTCTACCAAGAGCATCTATAGAATGGTGGTTGGGCAAGTGTGGGCCATTTATTGCTTTTATTTATATATGTTCAAATACTATTGTTTACATGATTAAAAGAGCCATTAAGGGTTAAAAGTACTCCATGTTGAGAATACACGTAGCCAATTACTAAATTACACATAACCCCATAGATGTTCATAATATTACTGCTTTATCATTGCGCTGTTCTTCAATTTAAATACATATTTCATGATATAATATTTAGAAATCCTCGGAAAAAATAAAATTTAAATCGTTACATACACTAGAAACACTACAAACATATGTGTACAAACTGGTTTTCATTTTTTTTTTATAAAAAAATGTCAACCAACGGTATCTGAATGAAAAAAAAGCCCACATTTGCCCAACCACCGTCGAGTGAAAACGGCAAAAATAAAGGATTTTGGTGGATTTTTTAAAATTGGTTGTATGAGTTTTATCAACAATTATCTGCCAATAAACAGCAATTAGCTATTGATAGATTTATTATCAAGAATATCCAGATAGTAGTACTAATATACGTGTTTCACTTTAATATACATCTTTATTGTTTTATTGTACGTGTCAATAACTAGTTTTAAGTTTAAATTTAAGTTGTAACAGCTATATTTTCATTCTTAATAAATATTTTCAGAAACACACCTTTACATCTTTTTTTTTATATTGTTTTACTTTCTTACATATATTCAGGGACTGACTTTGTATGAAAGTCGAGGTCTGCCTGTGAAAAATAAAAAAATTTATTAAAAAAATAGTATGATTATAAAGAGCCATTACAACAAAAAAAGTATGATTATAAAGAGCTATTACGAAAAAAATTGTATGATTATAAAGAGCTATTACGAAAAAAATTACATTATTGGTAGATCCCCACAAGCAATGATGGAGACATTTGTTCAGTTGGAGAGGGCCGCAAACAGAATGGGACTTCACATCAACTCCGATAAGACCAAATATATGATAGCCACTAAAGCACCCCGTAATAACCAGACACCTACCACGATTAATATAAGTTCTCATACAATAGAACGTGTAAACACCTTCACCTACCTGGGATCCATAGTGACAAGTGTTAATGATGCATCTATCGAGATTAAACGTCGAATATTCATGGCAAATAGATGCTTCTTTGGTCTGAGAAAACACCTTATATCTCGGTTGTTGTCCAGAAGGACAAAACTTACCATTTATAAGACACTGCTACGACCTGTCCTCACATATGGGTCTGAATGCTGGGTATTGAGTAAGAAGAACGAATCTTCCCTTCTAATATTTGAAAGAAAAATACTCAGAAAAATATTCGGACCCATACAGGAAAATGGATCTTGGAGAGTGAGATATAATGAGGAGTTATACAGCATATACAAAGAGCCCAACATTATAAAATACATCAAAATTGGGAGGCTACGTTGGGCGGGGCATGTAGCAAGAATGGGAGAAGAGGAAATGCCTAACAAAGTACTCTTTTCCAAGCCCCAAGGAAGACGTAGCGTGGGCAGACCAAAGCTTAGGTGGATGGATGGGGTGCAGAATGATGCAAACGTGATTGGCATCAGGGGCTGGAGGAGTGCATCCCAGGATAGGGGGGAATGGCAACGACTGCTGGAGGAGGCCGGGGCCCACAATGGGCTGTAGTGCCATTGATGATGATTACGAAAAAAATAGTATGATTATAAAGAGCTTTTACGAAAAAAAAGGATGATTGTAAAGAGCAATTACAACAAAAATAGTATGATTATAAAGAGCAATTACAACAAAAATAGTAGGTATGATTATAAAGAGCAATTACAACAAAAATAGTATGATTATGAAGAGTAGTTACAACAAAAATAGTATGATTATAAACAGCAATTACAACAAAAAAAGTATGATTATAAAGAGCAATTACAACAAAAATAGTATGATTATGAAGAGCTATTACGAAAAAAATAGTATGATTATAAAGAGCAATTACAACAAAAATAGTATGATTATAAAGAGCAATTACAACAAAAAAAATGTATGATTATAAAGAGCAATTACAACAAAAATAGTATGATTATGAAGAGCTATTACGAAAAAAATAGTACGATTATAAAGAGCAATTACGAAAAAAAAAGTATGATTATAAAGAGCAATTACAACAAAAATAGTATGATTATAAAGAGCAATCACAATAAAAATAGTATGATTATAAAGAGCAGTTACAACAAAAATAGTATGATTATAAAGAGCAATTACAACAAAAAATAGTATGATTATAAAGAGCAATTACAACAAAAAATAGTATGATTATAAAGAGCAATTACGACAAAAATAAACCACAAATATGAACGCTTAGCAAATACCAGTCATAACATCACATGCACTGACAAGACTAAAATACTAGTCATAACATCACATGCACTGACAAGACTGAAATACTAGTCATAACATCACATGCACTGACAAGACCGAAATACTAGTCATAACATCACATGCACTGACAAGACCGAAATACTAGTCATAACATCACATGCACTGACAAGACCGAAATACTACTCATAACATCACATGCACTGACAAGACCAAAATACTAGTCATAACATCACATGCACTGACAAGACCGAAATACTAGTCATAACATCACTTGCACTGACAAGACCGAAAAGAGACGAATAAATGCTATAGAAATGCGTGGACTGAGAAGAATGCATGAAATGACTATGTATGATAGAATACGGAATGAAGTGATGAGGGGTCAGTGGGAACTTAATGTTGAGCAAGATGAAGAAGACCATTCTGAGATAGTTAGTAGAATAAATAAAGAAAAACTAACAAAACAAATATACAGTGCAAATGTAAGTACTCGTAGAAAGTGTGTAAGAAAAGAAAAACAAGAAAAGTATGATTGGATCAAGTGTTCGATATTTAAAAAAAAAGTAAATGTAAAATTCAGAGGGATCGTAGGAGCTGTATGTGTGTAGAAAAGGTGAAAAATGTGTGTCGTTGGAAGTCTGACACTCTCTCCTTACTGCCTACACTGATAGGGAGATAGTGTGATGATTTTTAAGTATGCACTGACACTTTTGATTGCCTGTATGATTAAATGAGAGAAAACGATAGTTAAAAAATGGTGGGTTTGCTTTTTTATTAATTTTTTGTTTTTTTTTTTCTTAATCTACATTAACTAAGGTGTGAGCTGAAAACATCTGATGTCCTCGCAGCTGGGCTCGCCCTATATTGGCTGGGTGTACCTCGGTCGGTGGAATGTTATAAGATGAGTCTCTTTTAAATGTATTTTCTGCTATTTTTCTTGAGATATGTGTGCGATTTTGGAATGTATTTATATACCCACATATTATGTTCCTATCAATACACTTATATTTATTTATTTAAAAAAATAAGATGTACGTATTTTCAGGTTTTGTCAGGTTTCGATACACAGGTTATTAGTGAACAAGGCCAAACACGAATCTTTTGTTAATTCCTGTTGAAGCGAAACGGTCAATGTATGACGGAAATCCATTAGGACTACAAAATCACATTGTTTTGTGGCTCGACTTTTCTGTCACTTCACAACATTCTCCTAATGGGTCATTGTCTATTGACCGTTTGCTAACATAAAGAGAAAACGTAAATGACTGATTTTTGCTTCAACTTATTGTAAATTATTTGATATTTTTTTTTGGTATACTTTTTCTTTAATTTGAAATATTTTTTAAATTTAATTGCGTTTAGTCATTATAATTAAATTGAATATTTGATAAATATTTAAAATTTTACTGTGTTAAATAATGAAAATAGAATGAAATATTTTATATATGTTTAATCGAATCACGTTTTTGATAGAATTTTTAAATTTAATTGAGTTATATCGTTAAAATTAAATTGAATGTATGATGAAGTAGATCTTTGATATATTTTTAACGTTAATTGTGTTAAACTGTTAAAACTCAATCGAGGATTTGATGTATTTTTTAATTAAATTGTAATAACTTGTTAACATTCAATAAAATATTTGATATATACATTTTTTAATTTATTTGTGTATAACTGTTGTTAATATTATATTTTAATTATTATAACAATGTTTGATATAGTAAGAAATGATGGGACAAAGGATAACGGTAAGAGATGGATATTATAAGTAAAGTTAAGAAAATAATCGAAATACAGTGTGGTCACTTGGAGAGTAGTTGCGAAACACTTACGAAGTAAATGTATATTAATGAATATAGAGCTTATAGGCTTAATGTATACAGAGTGAGAAAGAGGTTGACTGAGGAAAGAGTGGATGAATATAGTTGGATATATTTTAAATAAGGGAAAGGCAAGAACTGCTAGAAACAATGGAGCATTCATGGCAAGGTGTACTTGTATGTATTTAGATGAGGCGGGTACTGTGTGCATGGATAAACAGACGCATATATAATACTTATCTACCCACCCGAAAAGGGAACTAGACGTGATATTACGTGTAGTATTATTTTTTCTGTGCATAAATTTCTTGCAATTGACCAACATGAGTTGTTATCTAAAAATAAATCAATATTTAAAAAATATATTCTATTCCCTTTTTCCTTTAGGCATTTACAATTTACATTGTTTTTCGGCTCCATAAAATGTGTATACAAAATTACTACATGAGTTGAATAATTGTTGATGAATAATAGTAGTAAGAAAAGCTCTCCTCTAAGCTAGAATGAAATTCCTTGAAAGCTTTCTGTACCCTGTACTGTCGTGAATGAGGAACGAAAGTAAATGTCTCTACATGTGAAGTATCGATATAAAAAGCAGAGAAGCTTTGCTGTGGATCACTGTTTCTTAAAATGTTTGTTTAACTCGCCGTTTCTAATTAAAGGGAATTTCAAAGAATTAATTTTATGTTTTAAATCTTCAAAAAGATTAAATTACATTTTTTTATAAGATCATCCAAAATTTTCTAAAGTAAATTTTTTCATTTGAAAGCTTATTTCCAAAATGATTGTAAGGCCTAGTTTCCAAACTGGAGACAACGAGTTCAATTTTCATTGTTACCCATATAATTTAAAAAGTTTTATAGTCTAGTTAGACCTTAACATTTTTCTAATTTATTGTTTATAGTTAAGGCATTAACATTATTGAGGGCTAAAGACATTGTACATAATTTGTTTTTATCAAACACTGTTTATTCCACTTTTTATAACGGCGTAACCCTACTGGGTTCAAGGCTTTCACCTCATCATTAGGGGAGCACAAACAAGACTCTTTGTGTTCCCCTGATGATGAGTCGAAAGCCTTGAAACCGGTAGGGTTATACCGTTACAAAAAGTGGACTAAACAGTGTTTGATAAAACAAATTACAATATTTTTCTATTTGGTTAAAACAGATTGGCACAAACAAATAAATTTGTTAGGTTGTGCTGTATACTATGAAAAATTATTACATTACAAAAAAGTTAAAAGTAGTTAAGTTCATTTTAAAAAAGCTCATTCTTGTATTTTTTTTTATCGTTAGTCTTGCACATAATTTGGAATATTAAATACATATCATCACGTCCATGCTGGGGTAGACAAAAAGGATAGACGTTCCTTACTTGACACACAAGTTTCACCTCTTCCACATTCATATATATTCTCATACAAGTCAGATGATTTCTTTGAATTTTTACATTACCTGCTTTAAAATATTATTTACTTGATCCAACTATACTTTTATTGGTCTTCTTTTACCCTGCCTATCACTTACATTTTTAGTATATATTTGCTTTGTTAGTAATTCCTCATTCATTAGTTTCACGTGCCCAAACCTTCTCAGAGTGCTCTTTTCCATCTCTAAAAACGTCAGCCATAAGTTCATATTAATTTCAAATCCCTTAATTCTTTATTCTATTATGCATTGTCAATCCACGTATTCTTCTCAGTGCATTCATTTCTACTACATTTATTCTACTGCCTTCAGTATTTTTTACGGCCAAGTTTCACTTCCACACATTAAAATTCGTATGCCATTGATTGACATCTGTAGTTGCTTCATACCCTTGTAGTTTTGTTCATACATGAATCTATGTAAAAAAAACAAAGAAAAAAACACGAAAATATAACACATCCTTGATTTACACCTTTTGTAATATTAAATTACTCAATGCATCGCTGACTCCAAAACATGCTTTACTTTCTGCATGTAATAACGCAATATCACGTATTCATTTACATTCAACACCATATTCCAATATTTCCATAGATTGCCTCTAATCACGCGGTTTTTTCAAAGTCCACAACACGTCTTTTATTTTTTGTCATACATTTTTCCACAAGCATACGCAAAGAGAAAATCTGATCAATGCATGCTCTGAAATATTAAACATGATTTCAAACGTGTAAGCAACATAGAAATATACGTTTTTATCCCAAAAAATTTTTTAAATTGATTATATTTTCTCTTTTCCTAGTAGTCTCTATTGAATAATATCCTTAATTTTCCCCCCACCCTGTCTCATCTCGCCGAAAATTTTCAGCATCTTTCCAATCATGGATTAGCGCTACGCTCAAACATAAATTGTTTATTTGGCTTTTCAGTTCACCACTCCTCCTTTTTTACGTCGTCTTTTTCTTTACTCTCTATGCAGTGAGACTCTGGAATCAGTTACAAACTAATATAAGACTCGCTCCGTCCTTGGCATGCTTTAAGAAGCGACTGAAAAAATTCTTAAGGTCTAGTCAGTAAAATAACGTGTTTCATTCCCGATTTTTCTTTTCGTTTCCTCTCCACCATCCATTCCTTTTCTTTTGATTGATTATACCTCACTTTATATGAAAAATAATGTTCGGCTGATTGTCCGTCTTTAATGGGTTCGTGGGGATATGCTAGTGTATGTGTTCATGGATTTCGTGGGGATGGATAGTCATTTAGGAGATCGGTCCTGAAGGGAAGAGATGATGAGGATGATTTGTTGATAAATAAATAAAACACGTTAGATCGCAATGCGGAAAGAGAGTGGAATTTTATTAGTAACGTAGGTATTTATATCTTTTCAGAATGTGCGCGAGAATGCGCTCGCGATATGCCTCCGTCTCGTTTCTGTGAATGCAAAACGATTTATTGTTGTATGTAGGTATCATTCAAATACGGAACTGGTGAGATAGCCGTGGTGCGTTCTCACTCCGGCGTGTGATGCGGTCCGCTCGGCTATGGGTTGAATGGCCGGCGGATGAACTTCGGACTTGAATGGCCGGCGTGTGAACTTGGGACTTGTTTATTTAGATTTCGTCGAGGAGTGCGAAGGTCATTTCATCGGTCATTGACCGTATGTATGAATGCCCACAGTATTCGAGTGGGCGACCGCCACAGTCATTTGAATTATTTATGCGACCATGTAACTTGCTTCATTTACTTTGGTCTGGTTGGTCGGAAGTTGGTCTTTATCTGGTTGGTCGGAAGAGATTACCACCCAGCAATAAACCTGCCAGGTTGTATTTGCAATAAAAGTGTAAACATAAATAAATAAAACAAATAGTCTTACGTTTGCCACCATCACAAATACATATTATATATTTTTTTTAATTAACTCATTTGATCTTGTGAAAGTACTGAAAACCTAAATTTGAGTAATCTCACTTTGCAAAATAATAAAACTCGTAGCTACTTGGTCTGGCTTTATTTTTTCCTGTTATAATAATAAATTGTGAGAAAAAAAGAACATTTGGATTTAAAGATTATTTTCTGTGAGGGAAATGACGGGAAAAAGATTAAGAATTCCCGAGGTAGAGGGTTGCCAGTATTTGTTGTAAGTTGTTGGAGTGCCGGGCGAGCGAGCTTTTAGCTATTGATTATTCCGTCAGGACGCCGTACCTCGGTTTCCGTGGCCAATGGTGTGTGAGAAAGGGGGCGGTAGCGTGGCCCCTGCTCTACTCTCAAGGGTGGCCGCTCTGGTGAAATACATTTCCACTTTTCCCATATCGATATGGCATTTCACAGATGCGCTTTGCAAAAGTAATAATGGATAAAAGTGACTTTGAAGGCACTTTAACAAATTTACCACAGCTTAAACTTTGTGGAACTCCATATTAGAATATGTAACAATAAATTATTTATTTATTCCACTAATAACATTAATCACCTTTATATAATATAAACAAAAATAATAAATGAATAAGGTATGCAAAAATTTTCACCCGTTTTTAAAAATCCTCTAGGTCAATATATCACACAGACTTCCGATATAACATGATATCAGTCTGACCTAATTCTTCGTCTTGTAACAAACCGTGATTGAGGCTGGAGGTGAAAATACACGTCGCAGGGATTAATGTAATTAACGGAATAACAAAGGTATTTATTATTAAACAAAAATGCATTAAAACAACTATTTTAAGGGTGTCAGAAAAAAAACACTAAACGTGTATTTATATATACGAGTACATATTTAGAGGACACAGTGATAGAATCACAACTATATCTGTTGTATTGCATACCATTGTACTCAAGTGAACTTTGAATAAATTATACATACGTTTAGAGGTAAGTTAGTTAAGAATTTAAATGTATGCATACAAAACATGATACAACTACCAAAGTACTGTAGTGCTTCTGAGATTTTTGCGAAGGTAGTCTGCCAGGGTTTGATGCACGTTTTAGGCAATGCACATGGAAAATACATGAGCGTATAATACGTAATTCGTTTATTCCCCGTTGTAATTTATTTGTTCCACACAAAAAGTGAAATAAACAGTGTTTGATAAAATAAATTATTATGTCTTTAAACCTCCACAATGTTAATGCCTTAACTATAAATAATATATTCACTAATTATCATTATCGCTGTCCTAAATGTGTTCAGCGCCACTGAATAATGCAGTTTAAAAATATATCTATAATCATTGTTGTCTAAGAAAGTGAATAATCTGAAAATAATAGTAACATGTTTTCATTTTAAGATTAAAATTTTTTTTTATTTACAAAATCCAGCTTCTTTATTTATTGTATTTGCACAAGTTTATGTTTACCTACTTAAATATCTATTGTTTTTATATGGCTTGTGTTCCGTTGTAACCCATTACATACTTACTTGAACAAATATAATAATTATTAAAAAATATTTAACTAATAAAATAAACGTTTTGACTAACCATAACACATCGATCAATAAGTCCCTGGACTTACTACTAAAACAATATTTGTTTGTCAAAATTCTTCTTTATTCATCAACATAGTCTCCTTCAAGAGCGATACATTCATTCCAACGCTTTAGTAACTTTTGTATGCCAGCCGTGTAGAACGATTTATCTTTGGTTTCAAAATAAGCGTTAGTTTCTGCAATCACTTCTTCATTGGAGCCAAATCTCTTTCCCTGAAGCATCTTTTTGAGGTCTGCAAACAGTCAATAGTCGCTGGGGGCCAAATCTGGATATCGACACACGAAATTCGGTTTTTTTCCATTGTTTTGAAAATAGCAAAAGTAGCGTCATTAAAAACCACTGTAACTCAATGACACAATGTCGGAATGTCATGAAAGTTTGACACGTAGCGATCTAAAGGCTGGCACTAACTGATAATAGTATGGATTTATTATTAGATGCGCCATCTGTTGGTTAGTCCCGGGACTTATTGATCGATGTGTTAAAACAAGGCTTATTAAAATGAACTAAAAGTTCGATGTAAAAATGAAATCAAAATCATTTGAAAGGTTTGTAATTGATTTAGATTCCCCAGTTTTAATTGAAATAATATATTACCGTGGCCCCCTTCATTTAACTTGACCATACGAGCAAAGTAAATATACAACTTTTCTATGAAATCCTTAACATTAATCGCCCTATTTATTTTTACCTAAATTAGGATATATTATTTGAAATTTGCTAAGTAAGTTTTTTGACATATCCTGTTTAGTCTTTGGTAGGTATAATGTTTTCTATTTTGGAATTATTTTTTTGTTAATCGTTGAATCAAGTCACTTTTTACGTTATTTAAAAATAACTGCAAAAATCTGTTGGTTTTCTACCCGAGGATTCCGGTTTCAATTCCCAATGGTACCAAAAATCTTCAAGCCAGATAAAAAAAAAACATGAATTGATTGATATTGTCGAATCGTGAAAAATATTCATGTAAAATATTTTAAATAATTCATTAAAATTTAAATCTTTGCGTTAATAGACTACGTGGGTGTGGTTCGATTAGGGTGGTTCATAGTAACATGACACCAGTCTGACCTAAGCACTGTTCTTACAGCAAACCGTGATCATTCCGCCTGAAAAGAGCCTCGGGATAGAATATAGAAACACATGCAGGGAGGATTAATGTTTTAAAGTGAATAATACAATGTTTATTGTTAAATATTTAACATTAAAAAATTACCAAGGAATGTATATTTTTAAATAACAATTAAAAAACTGTTCGTGAATATTAACGTGTTCCTCGCGGGAAGCACAAACGCCTGTGATCTGATCTGTAGCATTCCTTTGTGTATTTTACGTAATGTTTAGTTTATCTCCTTTATTTAATGAGTCTCCTTTAGAGTAATGACTATTATTTACTATCAGAAAATTACTTGCATGTCATGTTTACTTGGTGGTGTAATCAAATATCAGTGGTTCTAAACAAAATACGCGTTTAAACTTAAAAATTAAAAAAAGCCGAAATCGTGCCGCGCACAGGATTCGTGGAATTTGATTTTTAACGCGGTGTACAGGTTTTAAATACCATATCCCTTAACTTAAATAATTATTTTTGAAAACTGGTTTATTTTGAGGGATGAATTTGAAAACAGTTAATTTTTCCAACAGTTTAGATTTTTTATTCGTTTAATCACGCTCAAATTGGTGGTTCGGACATATTGAAGAGTGTGGTAGGGAGAAAATTTTGTGTTTAGTCCTATGAATCGAGCCTTTGGATTAAGATCTACTTATATTGGCGAATAACTCGCGGTTCGTATTAGTACGTTTTAGGAATACTACATTGCACGTGAAGATGCAACAACGTTAGTACATGTCTAATGCGTGTAAATATTTTGACCATACAACTTTTTTTCCAGAATAGGAATTATATTGGTACCATTGTGAATCTAAACCGGAATCCCAGGGTGAAAGACTAGCGTCTTACCATTTATGTCACTGAGGTTATTAGCTTTTTGAGGATTCTTAATCACTCTTAAAACATTAAAAATTGAAAATTTGATCCCTAAAATATTTAAACATCTTTGTGTGTCATATAGTATACTGAAAATAAAAATTAAAACGCATGTAATTTTTTATCAAAAGAAGCGTAAAACCTTAAGAAATCCAAGTTCTGAATCTGGAAGAATTATAAGACACGATTCGGAATTTCGCACGTGGTAGACCGAGAAATAGTAAAAGATGTGCTAGAGAAATTTTTACGGAGGAATAGATAAGAAAAACGAGAAAAAGGCACTATAGACAGGTTAGATCTCCCTCCTCTGTCTACTCCAAAAAAGCGTGATGTACTCGTATGTGGGATTATTGAAAATCATTAGACGTATATTTCAACGTTAATCAAAATCACATTCAACCTGTTATAAAATATTTTGATAAATTGTGATTTCTTTAGTATGAGTTTAAATGGAATATTATATTAAGACTTAATTTAACTATGATAAATATACTTTTACTAGTTTGATGTTTCCATCCGTGATCTACCTGGTAAGTTGCTTTAATTCTACCCAGAGGTTTCTGATTCGATTTCAGATGGAATCCAAAAAAAAGTTAACAAGTCTGATAAAAGAGTTATTCACATAGTAATATTCCCGCGCTGTAGTGTTGCCAACATATGCAATGATGAACTGCAAGATTCATGGTTACTCCAGTGGCTCTTAACCCGAAGGTTAAATTCAGAGGCAGAAGACAATATTGTTTTACTGCCATGTTCTTCAACATGTCTGAATCACCAGTTCAGATATGCAAAGTAATGCAATATTAAAAGTAAAAAAAAAAACGGAAATATCAATCATGTTTGTAGTAAAAAGACAAGGACTGATGGTGAATGTGGTGAGAGGGTCATTTTTAGTAGCACAAACGTGTCAAACATATAAATCATAAAGCATCAGATTATATTTAAGGATGGTAAATAATACCCTTAAGTTAAAAAAACCACCTTTCCTGGTTGGTTTTTTTAAGATAATTTCTTAAGTTTAGTGCGTCTTCTAATTTAAAGATATTTGTTTATCAAAGAGATAAATCATAATTTGAAACCACAGAAAAGTAAAAATTTTGCATACGCCTCATAAATTAAGAAAACAATGAATTTAGAAATATTAGATGCAGATAGATAGATGACAGTCTACCATAGAGAAGCTGGTGATCGCGGGGACAGTTGAGGGAAGGTAAGCAACAAGAAGGTGTCTCATGGATGGATCAAATAAAAGCGTTGACATGATCCTCTTCAAGCGCTGCATTCAACATGACCCAAGATTAAGAGGAATGGAGATAGGTGTGTGCTGAGTTCGATATATAACAGAGAACTACGACACACATTGAGCACATGAGGATGAAGATATATACAAATGTTTTCATAAAAATGTACATGCGTTTTAATTATTTAAAGTATGTGGCACACAAAGACGTATATATATTTTAGGGATCAAATTTTCAATGTTTTAAGAGGGATTAAGAATCCCCAAAATGCTAATAACCTCAGTGGCATAAATGGTAAGACGCTAGTCTTTCACCCTGGGATTCCAGTTCAGATTTCCAATGGTTCCAATAAATTTCTCATTCTGGAAAAAAAAAATTGTATGGTCAAAACATTCACACGCATTAGACATGTACTAAAGTTTTTGCATCTTCACGTGTAAGGTAGTATTCCTAAAACGTACTAATACGAACCGCGAGTTATTGGCCAATATAAGTAGTTCTAAATCCAAAGGCTCGATTTATAGGACAAAACACGAAATTTTCTCCCTACCACACTCTTCAATATGTCCGAACTACCAATTTGAGCGTGATTAAACGAATAAAAAATCTAAACTGTTTGAAAAATAAACTGTTTTCAAATTCATCCCTTAAAATAAACCAGTTTTCAAAAATAATTGTTTAAGTTAAGGGATATGGTATTTAATATTCATGAACAGTTTTTTTAATTGTTATTTAAAAATATTCCTTCCTTGGTAATTTTTTTAAGTTAAATATTTAACAATAAACACTTTATTATTCACTTAAAAACATTAATCTCCCCTGCATGTGTTTCTATATTCTATCCCGAGGCTCTTTTCAGGCGGAATGATCACGGTTTGTTGTAAGAACAGTGCTTAGGTCAGACTGGTGTCATGTTACTATGAACCACCCTAATCGAACCACACCCACGTGGTCTATTGACGCAAAGATTTCAATTTTAATGAATTATTTAAAATATTGTACATGAATATTTTTCACGATTCGACAATATCAATCAATTTATGATTTTTTTATCTGACTAGTAGATTTTTTGGTTCCATTGGGAATTGAAACCAGAATCCTTGGGTAGAAAGCCTACAGATTTTTGCAGTTATTTTTAAATAACTTAAAAAGTGACTTTATTCTAAAAGAAAAAAGGAACCTAAGATAACACAATTTTCATTCTTCTTAAAAAAATATTTTGGGTCAATGGACTACACACACTTCCAATGTAACATGACACCAGTCTGTACATCATTCCGCCTGAAGGGAGTTGAGGGATAGGAGGTAAAAACACGTTTAGCGGGGGTTAATATCAATAGCCAAATTAAAAAAAAGTGTATTTTTAAATATTCTTAAGACATATTTGCTTTATAAAGAACAAAATTATTTCATTTTACAAATATAGTTTCTGCTTTAAAATGAAAGAAAGTTTCTACTGTCATGGTCATATTTTTTCAACATATCCAAATCGCACAGTTAAATATATTGAAAGGAATTGTAATGAATTTTATCAAACACTGTTTATTTAAATTTTTTGTAACGGTATAACCTTACCGGTTTCAAGGCTTTCACCTCATCTTCAGGGGAGCACAAACAAGACTAAATTCTGTTCGAACTGGTACCGATATACACGCTTCAACGGTTGGGGACATTCGGGTTCGGAACTGAGGGCTGAGGAAGGCATGGGACGGTCTCGGCCAGCAGCGGAGAGATTTTTGGGATATATGTGTTTACCAGATGTTCGTCTTGATGTACTGACTTAGAAATTTCTAGGGCCTCTAATCTGTCCAATTTATTTCCGTTACTACTGATCAACGTTACATCCCGTTACTACTGACCTCCACAGCGTTAATGCCTTAACTATAAACAACATATTTAAAGGATATTTTACTGTTGAAGGAAAAAGATAATAATTAAAATAGTGAAAAGGATTACGAGAACTGTAGTTGAAAAAAAATTAGATTCAAGTTCTTCTCCTCCAGACCACTTTAAATTTATCATCAGGATAAATACTTGACAACGATTTTTTTTAATTGAATATTGCTAGTCTATAAACGATTTTAAATTTTAATCAGGGAAAAGAGAATTTGCGTTTAAGGCGTGAAAACTGGAGTGTTCGTAAATTTATTGCGTATTCCGAATTTATTTCGCTTTACCGAATACGAAACACGATGGAAAAGAGCAAGATTGCTTTCAATAAAATTTGGTTTGTTGTCGTCAAATTCCGATCTCATTTAGCAATAAATATTCTTGTATAGATTTAATAGGCGCGAATACACATTGCGAAGGACAAACATTCGGAATTTAAAACCGATTGTGAAATGGGCTCAATATTGACTAAGGGTGGAAAGGGAATTTCCAAATTACTTTTATATTAAAGCCACAAATATTTATTGAATAAATTTGTCCTCAATAATAAGAGAACTAAAAAACCCTCACCCAATATAACTGAATTTCTGAAACAGATAGTTTCATGTTTAAGTTAAAATGTGTATTCATTTTTGATAAAATCTTCGTTCGTATACGAAATTTTTACTATATCATAACTCTTTTTAAATTATGTGACTCATAAGTATGTTATTCATAAGAAGATATCTAAAAAAGTAATGTGCTCAAAAAAGCTGCCGTTAATAAATAGTAAAAGTTAAGTAAGTTATATTCTCAATTAATTTTTGTAATGGTAGGTACATGGATGAAGATAAGGCGAAAGTTAAGGCGAAACGTGAAGAAAGTATAGCGATCGGAGAATCTAGCGCTCTGTTGTTTCTGCTTACTTCAACAGGAAAATGGCATAATGGTATGCTTGTATCATGTTTAAGTGTATTTATTGTTTTACACTTTTGTTTTATACAGTATAAGCTTTTAGTCTTATTGGCAAATAACAATCTCTCCTAACCAACAAGAAATATATTCAAGAGACTTTAAGTGAAAACCAGAGTGGAACTTTTTTTAAATAATTTGGTCCCCTACTGAAATTCAACCCTTAAATTTAGGGTTAAAACACAGGCATCTTATAAACAAGGCGCAAAGTTTATGTTGATTTTAAAAGTAAAAATTTTAACACTTGATTTTTAATACGTACGTGACCTTCGGTCTTAATTTTGCACAACGAAACAAAAACCGAGGAGGCTGACACGAGCAGTTTGAGAAATCGTTTAAAAAACTCTTATTCCAAATTTATGAATCTGAACATGCCAAACCTCATTTTCAATATCTTAATGTGGTTCACTTGGTGCAGACTGTGGACTGAACTTCAAACAAGCAAACTGTCGTCGAAGTGCGAAGCTCACTAGAAAACATGTTATTCGTTATTCAGATAGGAAGAGGTACGCCAGACCTCAATTAAATTATTTTTCATTGATATCTCAAAAATTTTAGTTTTGATATTTTATTATTCATCGGGTACTTAATTTTCGTACGTCATTGGTTCCTGCTCGATTTAGCGAGCTGCGCGCAGTCGTGCGGAGAGCGCGATTTGGGGAAATAAATTTGCATTTCAAATGCGACATTTTCGCAGCCTCGTGTGGCAAAATTCTCTATACGCTGATCCTAAATTCACATTCAAATCCCACATTCAAATATTTCTTTTTTTGCACGGCCTGCAGATTATGTGCATTTTTAAATGTTACGTAAATAAAATGAATGGAATAACTTTTTAAAAATGTATCAATTAAACATTTCAAAACTGATCGATGTTAGTTGAGGGTGGATTTTCCGTAGATATTAAATAATATTTTGTATTTGCGTGGTCGAGGCGGGAAACTGCTGAAATCCCGTTTTTTTCGATTTTAAATCATTTAGTTTCTTAATTAACGTTAATTGTGAATATTTGTTTAATATTAGAACAATTCTCACTTTTATCTGAATCTTTTCATTTTATATCCACAATTTCTTAAGGTTGGAGTCGATTTAGACAAAAGTAGATAGTCCAATAAAACAGTAAGATTTTGTTTTGTTAAGAACTATTATAGAGGTTTTTGAAAAATTCGAAGTTTCGTTGTTGATTTCGTTGTTGATGCGCCATGAATTAATTTCGTTGTTGATGCGCCATGAATTTATATTCCTTTTAAAAATATCTTAACATTTCCAATGTTTCTGTGAACTACGTTACGAGTATGACGGAAAGTTGGATTCAAATATATTTTTACAGCTCTTAGAAAACAGCTGTGTCCACATTGTATAGACAGTGATAATACTTATGGTTTCTTCTTTAATTTATTATAATGTACAGAAAGAGTACTTTATTTATGATTTTTTTATTCATTTTAACTATTTTAGAGTATTTATTTAACATTTTGATTGCAAATACAATCTGGCGGGCTTATTGCCAGGTGGCAATCTCTTCCAACCAACCAGACAAAAGTAAATGAAGCAAGTTACGTGGTCGCATAAATCATTCAAATGACTATCTATCCCCACGAAATCCATAAACATATACGAGTAAGTGAGCACATGCCTATTTTAGAGTATGATACTGTGAAAAAAAATTACATGCAAGCCAATGAAACATTTAATCTGCAGACGTTTTAATAATGAAATGCAGAACAGCATAACTTATTTTTTACTTTTAGGGTAAGTTTTTTTAGCCCATCCCATCATATTTCACCTAAAACTATAGATTTAACGTTAATGACTTCAAATGTCTTCCAATAGTTGTATCCTTATATTTACTTGCGTAATTTTTTTGCAAATCTTTCTTAAATCCGAGGTGTCATGAACAGCTTACACAAACACCTATCATACAAGATAAGGCCAAAAGAAAAATTTGTTTCTTACGTTTATTTAATAAAATCCAATGTTCCCATCCATCTCGCCAACCCCAAAAATAATTTTATTATATTTGCTTACAAAAAATAGTCTTACGAGTAGATCTTGAATACTTTTATTACATTTCCGTAAATAGCGCTTTACTGGTCCAGTGGGAAATCTCTCATTTACACTGGACTAAGGATAAACTGATTTATTAATTATTGTAAAAAGCGCTTTACTGGTGCAGTGGAAAATCTCTCATTTACACTGGACTAAGGATAAACTGATTTATTAATTATTGTAAAAAGCGCTTTACTGGTGCAGTGGGAAATCTTTCATTTACACTGGAATAAGGATAAACTGATTTATTAATTATTGTAATTTATTTTTATCAAACGCTGTTTATTCCACTTTTTTGTAAAGGTATAACCCTACCGGTTCCAAGGCTTTCACCTCATCTTCAGGGGAGCACAAACAAGACTCCCCTGAAGATGAGGTGAAAGCTTTGAAACCGGTAGGGTTATACCGTTACAACAAAGGGGAATAAACAGTGTTTGATAAAAATAAATTACAATGTCTTAAAAATAAATTACAATAAAAATAAATTACAGCATCCAAAACTTTAATGCCTTAACTATAAACAACAGATTTATCAATTAATTAACATAAAACACTATTCTTATCTTGCTAGTTGTAGATTCATATCCTATTATATATTACCATATGTTCATTAAAAAAAATATATGAGAATATGTTATTCTTTGGAATACAGTTTTATCTGATCTTTTAAAGTTTTTGTATCATTAAATCCTTCTTTCATTGATTAATTTAAACGATTGAACCCTGTGAATCAATTATCAAACGTTAAATAAAACGACATTTTCCCATCGTCGTAAAAGCCAATCAATAAGAGTTGTTGTTTATTTATTAAAATTGTCTTTTAAAATAAACCTTTTTCTTGTAATATAATATGTTATCGACCCCTGTGGCCAAGTTGGTAAGACACATATTTTATTTTCAAGTTAATGAAAAATATATTGTAGTAGGATTTTACTTTGTTTATTCAAACACTGTTTATTTCATTTTATATAACGATATGTTATAACCCTACCGATTTCAAGGTTTTTACCTCATCAGGGGAATACAAGTACTTGCACGAGTAACAAGATTTGTTTATATACCCGTCATGATGAGGTGAAAACCTTGAAACCTGTAAGGCTATTCCATTATATAAAGTGGAATAAACAGTCTTTGACTAAACAAATTACATTGCCTTTAAATCTCCACAGTGTAAATGCCTTAACTTTAAGTAATATATAGTAGAATTGCTTTATTTTCTTTTTCTTTTAACGGATGAACCATAAATATAACTAGAAATCCTCAAAACCTCCCAAGACAAAGGTATTTTGTTATAAAAGTGTGTTCAACTCGGAGATATCTTATTTGTATTCATAGAATTTTGGCCAATTTCCATTTCGAAATTTTGTAATGTTTAAAAAAAATGAAATTGCCTCACATTTTTCGGTGGCAATTGTGTTATCAAGTAGCTGGAAAGAAACCGATTAAATGTTTTTATATACAATAAATACTACTCAACAAAATGGAATTGAATGTTGAGGCTTTTAAAATGAAATTGTATTTTTGTCCACTTTCGTTATATAATATACAGTAAAACATGGTGAGTTTATTGCCATGTGGTAAACTTTTATAAAAATAAGTGTTTATCGATGGGAATCGAAACCGCTACCTCTGAGTTGAAAGACAGGCGTTTTGTTTTACCAACTGGGCCTCGGAGTTCATATTATTTTAGTGTTAAAAATCCTTCAATCTTTCTTCACTAATTCTTAATATTATTTTAGTGTTTAAAATACAATCTGACGGATTTATTCCTTGTGGCAATCTCTTTCAACGAACTTGAAATATGTTTAAGATGTTTTGATACCAACGAAAATTTAATCTTCTCTCTTCAAGTCGAAATATCGATCCTTCAATAGATGAACTAATTTATTCATTAAAAAAATAAGAGCTATCGAAAATTTTCATTAAAAAAATAAAAGCCTATTTTATATATCGAATTTTAGTAAATTTTGACGTTCAAAAATATATTAAAAAATAAGTAATCAACAAACACATTTTGTGGTTTAATTAAAATATGAAATAAGTAAACATTTATCCCATATGTTTTGAAGAAGAAAAAAAGCATTCTTAAGTGCAACTGGAAGTGTCACAACGTATTGGAATTGCTAAGATGTTTTTGAATGGAGTTTTAATAGATCCACTAACGTGGCTCACCATTGCTTGTATAAAGAATAAGTTTGAAGTGGAAGCAACTATTCAAGATGTTCACAAATATCGTTCTGAAAGATTGCGGACGTCCAACAAGAGAAGAAACATGTTGAAAAAATACAAACATTCTCCAAAGAAATCTGTTCGACAAGTAGTGCATTAGATAAGTATTTTAAAAGATAGTGTCCTTTACATTTTGAAGCGCTACAAACGAAAAAGTTATCCAATTAATTCAAACCCTTAATGTTAATGATCGTGACCGAAAAGTTTAATTATGTGATTGGTATCTGTCAAATTTTGCACAGGATCCACAGTTTTAAATCAAAATTATTTGGGGTGGTTAGGTAACATCAAAAAACGGCTCAATTTACCACCACAACTACATCTAATGGACAACTAAAAAACCGACATGCTAAGGAAAAAAGCTTCGTAAACTTACCAGGAGTTACAGTGTGATTTATGATAGATAGTCCGCGTTGGGCCCAACTGGACCATTTTTTACAGCACTGTAACTGGTGTCGTTTATTTGTACCAGCTACAAGGTTTCGTCAAGAAACACGAATTACGACGAGAAATGTTTAAAGATGTAGAGGACTTTTTTTTTCTGCAAAAAAGAGTACTTCCTTACTGCGAGAAGTATCGTGATGGAAAGATACTTGATAAAAAAAATGGATTGGGCGAAGAAGTAGCATTAGATTCGCTTGGTCGGTATATGTTTAATCCGTCAATGTGCCCTGCCCTTGAGGAGAGTCTGCTCCCTAAACGGCGCTATATAAATCGTCCTTTGGTTATTATTACGCATATCTTCTTTATTCATCAGACCTTACGCTATGGGACTTTTCTCATGGAGATACCTAAAAGATAATATTAATTGAAAAAAAAAAGCAATAAGCAATTAAATTAAAGCCCCCGTTAAAAGAGAAAGCACCCATATCTTAAATGAATTGTTTCCCCACTTTGTTATCACTAATGTAGAACTACGTTAAAATCAGTGTAGAACTACGTTATCATCATTGTCGAACTACGATTAGTGTAGAATCACGTTATTATCTTGTGGAACTACAATTAGTGTAGCTCTACGTTATTATCATTGTGGAACTACGATTAGTGTAGAACTACGTTATTATCATTGTGGAACTACGATTAGTGTAGAACTACGCTATCATCATTGTGGAACTACGATTAGTGTAGAACTACGTTATTATCAGTATCTGCACCATAATGATTGGAACATACCAGTTTGAACATAAGTAAAAGGTCAAAATAACTACAAATCTCTCCTCTTTAATTTATTTTATACCTTTTGTAGGGTACCCACGTCCCTAAATATTGTCAACATGCAGGGTCAACGACCGATGAATCAACCTCTGGATATGTACAATTGTCACATACCAGAACGTCAACACTGTTTACACGCAAATAATATTTACATCGCATTCCAAGGTAGAAAGAGAACATATCACCCCGTCTCGCCGTTTCGACAATAAATATCCTACCCACTGTATTATCCGCAGCGCTTGCGACCACCTCAGCACGCGCAGGAGTGAGATCGAGATATACCGCGGACGCAGTCACGCGTCTTGTTCTGAAATTCTATATATACCTACTTATCGATGAATAAAAGCACTTGTTATTATTCACTTGACCATTCATCGCTGTTTACTATTTATTGATTATTCACTCTCACTTCCCGCATTCCTGAATCGACGTATTTTATTTTAAATACAAAACAAATCAAAATCATCACGACGTATCAAATTAAGCATCCCGCTAAATTGATGACCCCGACCGAAAAGGAACACAGAATTCGACTAAAGCGAATACAGAGATGTCAACATCAACATCATCAGCACGTCCTACTAGGACACACGCTAAACTTTATTAAAACTGGGGTAATAAATATTCAAATTGTGTATTAATTTTTTTAAACGCCTTGTATTATACGTAATAACGTTCATTTGTCGTAATATCTCACTTCAACTAAATCGACTTGATTAATTAATAGATTCTATTATAAATATAACATGTTTTCTTTTTGAAGTAAGATAATACTTTTAAAAACATTACAAAAATATTAAGTGTTTACATTTTATCACCTCAATTTAATAAATAAAAATAATAAATAAAGTTACAACTCAGTATAAATACAAATATTTTTGAAATACTACTTATTTATTAGCATAAACCATAGAAATAGTTTGACAGTTCCGTTATCTACAATATTATGGTTAGTAAGCCTCTTGACATTCATTTGGAGATTCCGGACTCGTTTGTCGATGATACCTGAAAAAAATATTCCAGTCCGAGAAATGTTCGTTTGGTAACAAAAAAAAAACACTTATTTTTAATGTTGCCAATGTTCACAACCGCGTAAGAAATAATTTTCTATTACATACTTTTAAAGGATCTTTAAGCGGTTTTTTTGATATTTTTTTTTGATTCTTGAATTAAACAAACAATTTGCTTTGATTTCAAAAAACGTTTTATTGGTCATTAAAGTATAATGTGTGACATTTAAACAAAAAAAAACAATATCCGTCAAATGTCCGCCTCTTGCAACTCCATAGATGTCCACTCTTTTGTCAAAATTTTCAAAATAAAAATGTTGGAATAATTGCGGTTCTAACTCACCAATAACGCGAATAGTTTCGTCCTTCAGCTCAGAAATTGATTGGGAGTCATTCTTATAGACCTGGTTTTTCGCGTAATCCCAGAGAAAATAGTCCAACGGCGTCAGATCACATGATCTTGGTGGCCAATTAACATTACCGTTTCCGGAGATTACAATATATAAAATAATTCAACAATTTGAACGCGTTGTTGTTTTGATACGACTCCATTTTTATAAATGTTATACAGTACACTTCTCAAATATCACAAGACCCAGTCAAGTTCGCGACGCCATCTGTGTTTTATCCAAGAAAAAAAAACCGCTCAATTTGAAAGACCCTTTATATCAAATTGCAGAAGTAATATGATGACTTAACACTCAGTGACGCGTAGGTAACCCTTCCCTTACGGGGATAAAAATGAAACGCGTGTTCCGGTGTTGGGTAGTGAGTACGCGATCAAAAATTAGCGATTTTAAATCGGAAAAATAAGAACATTCATAGATAATCCCCTTAATTAATTATAATTGAAGTTAAAAATTATAATAATTGAGATTTATTTGCTGAAAACATTAAAAAACCATCTGGCACCGCTCACAAAACGGGCGTAGGTCTAGTCTCGTTGCCAGCTCAACAGCTACTGCAGCGCAGTAGGGTTGGTGGCTAAATCGGGCGTGGCTTACACTTGCGAGGTTGAGACAATTGCGCTCCTCGCTATTCAGTGACGTATGCAAAAGTGAGATGCAAATATAGTGTTGCGCTTCCCGCATACTTTTCACCTATCGTCAAGACCCAAGATCGAGGCGCTCACAGCGTTTAAATGCAAATTTGTTTCCGATATTCAGAAAATACTTACGATGTAGTCGATAAATTCTGATTATTATTAATATTATTTTTTAAATCAATGCGTAAATATATTATGGAGGAATACCTAGAATCTTAACCTTGTATTAATTATATTTATAGAGATATTGATGGTTATTTGAAGCACCGTGTAGAAGATACCCAACACCGGGAAGGCAAGGTTAAGATACATATATTGAGCCAATTAACATTATGGGTATATTCTCGGTACCACCTAGCAGTGTGATAATAATATTCCTTGGTATTCTTCTGTATGAATATTAATCAATCGGACCCACATTAGTTAAAAAGAGATCCAAATAATTTGAAACTATAAGAAGAAGAAGAAAAAAAGGCATTACGTGCTTCACTTTTGCGAGTGTTTTTGCCTTTTTGTGAGCGAGAAAGTATCGCTAACGCGATAACGAACCGTGATTTCTGTGCCTATTCCAGTGTTTGTTGGGACCGAAGACAATGTTGTCTCTCGGCTACGCTTTCTAATATATTCGTATCACCAGCTCAGATTTGTTGAAGGAAACCACAAAGATGGAAAGAATAATTAAAATATATTATAAAAAAATATGGTAAATATTTACTACAGAAAAAAAAATTATCTGGATCTCATAGCTTAACTGATCTTCCCAAATATTTATAATTCAATCAATTTTTTCAATCTTTTAGTAAGTTAAAAAAAAAAACGATGTTCTGAAAAATTATATATCGAGTTAACTTATTAAATTTCAAAATTTTATAAATTCGCTTCCGAACTCGTGTCGATGAAAACTTTGGTTGAAGAAATTTGTCATCAAACTTTTTCGATTGACTTACATAAGTTTTTTTCAAAATTTTCAGCTTCGATGAATAGAGGTCAAAGAAGATTTTATAAAATTTTGAAGATTGTATATCGTTTTTGAAAATACGTACGTGTTTTGAATCACGTAGACTGAATTTTATTTTCGTAAATTTTGTCGTTTTTATGTTATATATTTTTTTAAATTTCAAGAATTTATATTGTATTCTTGCCTTCTTTTCTCTTATGATTTCTATCTGTCAGATATTCGAGTTATTCATTTATGATATAACCTCAGAAGTACACGGATTCATTTATGATATAGCCTCAGAAGTACACGGATTCATTTATGATATAACCTCAGAAGTACACTCCACTATTCTTCCCGAGAATGAATATATTGGACACTCTTCCAGGATGTGACAGTTTAAACGATTTCACAAGAACATAACAGGGAGTGGAAACTGCACAATGGCCTGATATTTATCCAGTTTAGGAAAGGAATAAAACTTTGCGGTTGATTTCATTTTCATCGATTAAATAGATTTTTTCTGAATTGATCCAATAGGGCGGAGTATTATGAGAAAGCTTTTGCTGTTGCTGGTCCTGTAGGGTGAAATGGTGTGTTTCTAAATGTTAGTGATATAAGTGGCGTGTGTAACTATAGAGAGCACTTGAAACTAACTCTTTTAGTGAAGTCTTATCATAATTTATCATTATCTATATATGAACACTGAGCACATAATATCTACTACAGCTAAAACTGTATGTGTTACCATCAATAAAGGTGTCTTCATAGTTCGTGTTCTCATGGTAGATTTTCTGTAGTTTTCTTACTTAACATGTTTTTTCAATCATATTCAGATTTGGAAAATTACCTAATCTTATAGTCACAATCGCCACCGTCCTATCCTTATGCTGAACCTATACATTTATATGTATTTTATAATATTTTTTATCTGTTGATATTAAAGGACTCAAATCTCGAGTAAGAACACCATTGAGAAGAATTTTCCTTACATGGCGATATCTAAATTATGCTTTTAATTGAATTGTTAGGTTTCTTTTTTTGGAGAGATGTGGTCTTCTGGTATCGTGTTGTTTGAGAAAAACTCAAAAGTAACTTACAGTGCTCTCTGGAAAAAAACGGGAAAATATAAAGAAGAATAAGGAATATGTATAGCACCTTAATTATATAAGTGTATGTTGTCAGGTACTTAATGCAGATGGGGATAGAAAAAACGTGTCGAAAAGTGCAGTTATAAAAGCAATTTTTTAACTTTAATGAACATTCCATATTTCCTTTTTATCGATCGCCAGCTTAATTAAAATGTCGTCAGTTAAGGTAATTTTGTTTCGTTGAATTAATTTACGTTCTTGTGAAATTTATTAAAATTGAACTGAATAGCAACATGAAAATGAAGATTAATTAATTACCTTCAAAATACGCAAATTGAACTATGCTGCTGTTTGGAACATCGAATCTGTTTAATATAATTTAACATGTTTAACTTTTAGAAATGAGTTTTTTTTTAAAGAATCAAATAGAAAAGTGTTGCTCTGTACTTAGCTAAGCAAACCATCTCAATTACTTTGTGAATTGAAATCGACCAAACGAATGCGAAAAATCCCATTTTAAAAACAATAATATTACCATTTCCGCAGTGTGACATTCCTGAGATCTTTTTTTATTTTCTTTTATTGCTATCTCCGAGCACTGGCGTTAGTGATGAGAATGCTATCATTTAAGACTTTTCTGCCTTCTTCAAGCATTCACTCGGAAATGTCTGAATAGATTTTACTTAATAAAAAATACCCTTTAGATGGGGAATTGAAGAAGCTATATTTGTTGTTTTTTTTCATTTTACGTATACGAATTTATACCATCTTACTATATTCCAGTCGTTCTTCTCTATTACATTTTTTGAACTTCTTACCGTACCTAATACGATCTTCCACTTATCTTAAATAAATTGAAGATTTTATTTGTGATTTTTTAATTATTTGTTCGTTATTTATTTAATTGCATGTAGGCAAGACCCAGTTACATAATAAGGTCGAAAGGAAACATGTGTATATATTATAGAGTATAAAATATTCGATATAAAAATAATCGTTTTTCTTAAACAAGTTACTCCCATTATTTCAAAAAGCTCTATTTGTTTTTTTCAAATACATTATCTGAAACACTGATGATCCGAAGCGACATTAAAGTGACTTCGGATCCCCACCAAAGCCTTAGAAAAGCATTTGGCAGGTAAGTTTCACTTGCCAAATGTTTTATGGACAGTTTAAACAGATCAATATTTTTGTGTCTCAGAAAATGTTTTGAAATTGTATCACAATATATAGAAAAAAAATCTTGTTAAATGGCGACATGGATACAGACCGGGTTCCATATAAATATATTCTTATATCAAAAATCCCTCCTGTAATTTGTTTTATCAAACACTGTTTATTCCACTTTTTGTAACAGTATAACCCTATCGGTTTCAAAGCTTTCACCTCATCATCAGGGGAGCACAAATAATACTGAATTCTGTTCGAACTGGTACCGAGATACACGCTTATAACGTAAACATTCGGGTTGGGGGACTAGGCGTTGATGGAGACATGGGACAACCTCGGCGAGCAGTGGAGAGATTCTTGGGATATATGTGTTTGCCAAACGTTCACCTCGATGCACTGACTTAGAAATTTCTAGGGCCTCTAATCTGTCCAATTATTTCCGTTACTACTGACATGTGAGAATTTGGCATCATTAATAGAAAATGTATGGTATTCATGGTGACAATGATAAGCCATTTTGGAATAAATTAGAGAATTTCTTAAGGCGGATTTGTGTTCAAAAAATCTCTTTTTTAAAGATCTTCCTGTCTTTCCTATATATAAATTATCACAGCAGTACAGTAAGCACATCGAGGTGAACATCTGGCTAACACATATATCCCAAGAATCTCTCCGTTGCTCGCCGAAGTTGTCCTATACCTCCCTCAACCCTCAGTCCCCAACCCGAATGTTTACCATAAGAAGCGTGTATCTCGGTACCAGTTTGAACAGAATTCAGTATTGTTTGTGCTCCACTGATGATGAGGTGAAAACCTTGAAACCGGTAGGGTTATACCGTTACAAAAAGTGGAGTAAACAGTGTTTGATAAAATAAATTACAATGTCTTTAAACCTCCACTGTTAATGCCTTAACTATAAAGTATATATCTCTCTTGTACTTTCTCCACCAATTGAGAATAACGAACCTCCCGAAGGCTCCACGCTAATGCTCTACATTCTAGTTTCATATACGAGTACACTTTAAATGAATATCTTCTCCTATAAATAATCTTGAGGTTCATATCATAAATCTTAACATAATACGCAGATTTAAGCAGTTTGTCTCCATGTGAACCAAATGAGAGTCTGCAGTAAAAATTACTTCTGAAGTCTTTTTTGTATTCTTCATCCTGAATCTTAAGTCTGCTTATTAAGTCTTATTTACCTCATAATTCTCATCCTAATCTTAATCATCATCATTTAAAAGTTTTTGGTCCATATTTATCCTTAATATCTAAATTCTGTATTCTAGACTTCGATGAGGGTATGTACATGTTCAAAAGAAACCCAGTTATATATAGGCAACTAAACAATTTGAATTTAAGTCCTCGAAAATAGAGAAAAAGGTTGCCTAAAAAAGAGGTACATAGATAAAATATCAACAATGATAGGATAAATCTTAACTTCATTTCAGAGAGGCGTAAATGTAGCGTGCTGGAGAAAGGCGATTCGTCACGCAGCCTCAAACAAATGGGCAAAACGGTTTCTGAAACATCATGGCCACACCATAATATAATGTGGTTTTACCAACATTTGTGGATAACTTGACTATTTTGTTATCACTCATGAATTTTAATTTGTATTTTGTTTTTCTTACTTAAAAAAAGAAAGTAATATTTAAATACAGATATTTCCTTAGTTGAAAATACTATAATATTTCGAACGTTATCAAAAGTTGTCAAAATGAACTCATTCACTTAAAGAAAAAAACTTGCAATGGTGTCATGTAAAACAAGTTTGTCTTTTAATTTCAATAACCATTTGAAAAAAAGCATATCTTAATTTTTTAAATGAAACAAAAATAACTGTTTTTGAATTGTTTTGTAGAAGACTTCAAAGACACTTTTTTTACATTTTTTTCAATGTCATGTCTATGTCGATGAAAAAAAAAACAAGATATTCAACATCAAATTACTTTATTTTTGTGACATTCAAAATGATAAATGCAAAATTCTTATATATCCGAAAATAATATTTTTTAAAGCGATTCTCAAAATGAAATTAAAAAATAATTTTATTTTTTAAAGAAATATTTCAATCGTTAAAATATCCCAAAAATATATTGGTGATCTAATAAGCGAGTTTTTTTTTAAGTAAGCGTCAACAATAAGAAGTAATCCAGGTTTTGATGCACTTCTGAGGCGACATGTACTAAAATATCGCATTAATGAGATTTATTTATGCAAGTCAACAATTTATCCTACGCCACTGGAGAATACGGTTAACGACTAGATATAAAATTGTTCTTTATGGATTGTTTGAATGCTTTTTTGTTTTTCATTTCAATTGTTTTATCTTTTTTTAAATAATAATCTTTTATTACTTGTGTTTTTTACATGGATTGTGTAGCGTTTATACCTCCACACACTTGCTAAAGTAAAATATTGTTATTTTATTTAAATTTTTTATTTTATTTATTTATTTTACACATGACGAGAAATATACATAATTTGCGAAAAAACAACAGGAAATTTTATTCGGACACACACTTTTAATGGATCTGGGTGTGTTGCCTTTCATTTGTCATGTCCCCAGTGAACTAGGCTTTTGCCTGTAACTCACTGAGGACATAAACATATAGCATGAAAAAATAAATCGATACTTCTTTCCGATTTTGGATTATATACAATCCCGTTGCACATTCCCATCAACCTGACAAACAGTGACACTCGATTACATATGTATGATATACATCACGCGAAATCAAACTCCCCTCACTTCATCACTCCAGACAGACTCCAGACTACGAGGGCGGTCCGATAAGTACTTAACTTCACCGCCCGATGGCACCACTATCGCAAGAGAAATTTTGTATCGCGTAGTACATTCTTGTTGACAGCTACTGTCAAAATTTCAGCCGAATCGGACGCGTAGTTTTGTTTTGACCGCGTGTGGAAGCGAGCGTGTCGTTTATTTAGGGTGGTTTAGATATGTCGAGAGAAAGAATGATAAACCATGTAAAAATTTCAGGTTGAGGGTGGATGAGGCGAAAGTTGTGTACATGGATAGAAAAGTTTAGAGATATGTTCTCTCTGCCGACCCCACAAAGGACATGGCTTAGTGATATGTATATATGCAAGATAAAAGGAATTTGTATTACATTATTCGATTAAAATTAATATTATTTCTAGCATGATTATTCTGATTCTGAAATCTTGCAATAGATGTTTTAACCACATTGAGAGAATGAATTGGGAAAAATGAACGAATCAAGTAGGAGTATATTTGTCTAAAATTAATAAAGAGCTAGGAAGAAGTAGACTAATGAAACAGAGAAAAGAGGTAGTTGAAGAAATCGTAATTGATGGAAAGGTCAGAATAATGAGAAACTGAATAGTATACTCGTATATGAAGAGACATGGCGTGATGATATGTAATATGGGTGCATAATAATGCAATATGGGTGCATAATAACGCACTAAGTTAATAAACTTCAATTTGAGCTATTTAAATCACATTTAACAACTTTAAAATATATTCTTAGAAAAAACAAAACTTTATTTAACAACGTTGAAAAATTTTCATATTATGTGCATATTTTACGCTAGAAATGCAATAAAAAAACTGCATAGTGTTCTCGTGTAGGGGGATGATCATCATTTTTTAAGCATATACTAGTTTATGGTATAGTGTGCCGCAATGTAAGGTATTCTAGTGATCAGGAATTCTTTTTCGGATTTTTTATACATTCGTCAAAAAGGTCCTTCAGAATAATGTGAACCTTGTCGTTTTATTATTCAAAGTGTATTGGATTTTATTTCCAGACACCAAATTTTCGGTATGTCCTTGGCTTTGTTCACCTTTAGTGAGATTTCAAGATCTTGAAAATAAAGACGGATGAGATAAGATTTCAAAGACAAAAAGTTAAAGTCAAAAAGTAAGATGTCCCCAATTTGCGGAGTGGGTTACACTTGTTTCAGGATATTTGAAACTGAAAAAAAAAGCAATATAAAACGAAAGACATTTCTAATTTGAAATTTTTTTTGAAAAAAAAGAACCTCATGATAAAATATAAATTTGACACACTTCTATTCAAAACATCATAAAAAAAGATTATTTAAAATGAAAGTTTTGGTTTAAACAAAAGTTGATCCAGAAAATTTCAAAGCATTCATTTCGATTTATTATTACATAGGTTAGACAGAAATGAACAAATTTTAGCAACTTTCTGAGAGTAACTAAAAACAAATAACTCATATATAATGTATCAATATGTATACTGTTTTTGATGTTCAAAAAAATGAGTTTTTTGACATTGTATTTTTAAAGGAAAATGTTATTATTTATTTTCTATTTTTATATTATTTATTATCAATGACTTCTTTGACAATTGAAAACAATGGTAAGGTTCAAATCATCGTTCATTATTTTTTATAGTGGAACTTATGAGCTGTTTTTAACACATTATTCTCGAGGGTATTTTTTATTGAGAAATATGGTTGAACAAGTATTTTTTAAATGTTGACATCTTTTAAAAGGTCTCACACGGAGAGATAAACACCGCCAAAGTGAAAATCATATCAAATATATCTTAATAAATAGCTTTTTTTTTAATATATACTTCCTTTGTGTCAGTTTTACGGGTTTCCTCTTAACCTAAATAACGAGTAGGATATTGGAAATGAATCCAAACAAAACGATTAATATTGAGTGTGACGAAAATGTTAAGGTTCATCATAATATTTTCGGTCATATTTGAAAATAAAGAGAAAACAATTGTCCTAAAATATCTTCTGATTTCTGATAATAACATATCTGTTCGATTTCTTGACAAATAATTAATGATAACATTTGAAATTATTTTTTATTAAATTTGAATAATTAAATTTATTATAAATCAATCATCACAAGTTTAGGTAGTTGCAATCAAATTAATCGCATACGATTTATTAAGAAGAATAAAAATTTAATAATTATTATAAATATTGATAGGCAAATAGTATGTACATATATATTCTAGAATTACACATATTTAAAGGCGATGCAAAAAAATTAAGAGAGAAGGCATCAAAAGGTTCATTTTATAACATCCCTCCTTTCGAGATACAACCCCATTAATAAACGGCAAACCCAGCTGCGAGGACATCAGACGTTTTTTCAGTTCCCACCCTTTTTATTTGACTATAGTTTATATAATTTTCATTCTGCAAAGCGTACTTTTGCGTTCAAATACAAACTGATATTCAATTTCTATTTAATACGTTTTTCAGTTCCCACCCTTTTTATCTGACTGTAGTTTGTACAGTTTTCATTCTGCTTAGCGTACTTTTGCGTTCAAATACAAACTGATATTCAATTTCTATTCTATACGTTTTTCAGTTCCCACCCTTTTTATCTGACTATAGTTTGTACAGTTTTCATTATGCTTAGCGTACTTTTGCGTTCAAATACAAACTGATATTCAATTTATATTTAATACGTTTTTCAGTTCCCACCCTTTTTATCTGACTGTAGTTTGTACAGTTTTCATTCTGCTTAGCGTACTTTTGCGTTCAAATACAAACTGATATTCAATTTATATTTAATACGTTTTTCAGTTCCCACCCTTTTTATCTGACTGTAGTTTGTACAGTTTTCATTCTGCTTAGCGTACTTTTGCGTTCAAATACAAACTGATATTCAATTTATATTTAATATGTTTAAGTGACCTCAACAAAAATGACATCCGTGACCTTTTTGGGAGACACGACTTCCAGACCAGAGGTTGCGTGATCGATTCCCGTTAGTACTAAGATTAATAAAAATATGAAATACTCGAGTTTTCATTGAATACTTTTGTGGTTGGTAATAATATATTGCCACATTACAACAAACCGGCGAGTTGTACTTTTTACGACAAAAGTATTAATTGATTGATTAGACACTATCCTCACCATAAATATGGGGTTGATCCCCGTTAAAAGTTTATTTCTGTTGTTTGTACTTATCAAGTACCATTGTGGTAATTTTGTTCTACAAACGGCACGATATAAGTAAATATTTTATAATTATTATGACACTTCGATTTCAAGAAACCTAACCTTTTTACGGCTTTCTTTTTTATTACACTATAATTATTTTGTTTATTTATTTTACATTTCATTTTAAAAAAATCTGGTGGACTTACCATATTGCCAGTTGGCCATCTCTTCCAGCCAACAAGAAATGTATGGCCATTATTGACCATTAAAAACATTGCAATGGCATTATTTCACTCATTTCAGGTTTATGTAAAATTTATCGAAAAAAATAAAAAATAATTGTGAGTATAAAATATGTTCATAACGCAGTTTTGACAACATCCACAATTTGTCTCCAGATTTTTTACGAATATAGTATGACTGAATACATAAAAGTATAAAAAAGAATGTAATTTCATGAATTTCACGAAACAACCCTTAATACTAACATTTCGACGTTATAGAGATCCTTATAAATTGTGAGAAAAGTATTATTTCTGTTTATGCTTCAGGACCTTTTACGTAATGATGTTCATGTTTGTTATGAAAAAAAAAAAGGATTTTGCCTTAAAAATCTATTGTACTAGACAAAAAGTAACATATCGTGTTAGCAATAATAACATGAAACCTAATTATATTTGAAAATATAAAGAAATATAGGTACCAAAAACACATTTTAAATTCTTCTAAATTTTAAAAGGAGTGAACCCTTATTATTCTAATAAAAAACACAGTAATCGAGTTTTTCACTTAATTAGAAATTTAATTCCGTTTAAATGAAAAAAACAAACTTAAATGTACAGATACGAGTATATAATGCAAATCCGCCATTTTGTGGGGATATAATACCACTTTGCTAGTCAATGCCAGTAGCGAAGGGATCTCATTCCCTAATAACAAATTGTATTCTTCTTCCTAAAATTGTACCTCAACATTCAATAAAAATTACAGATTTTAGATATTTTTAAACAAAGTATAACTATGAAATTATTATTTCTCGATGAATAACTACTTGTTTAAAAAAATCTCTGATGAAAATTTTTATTATTTTAGGCAACTGTTTCTTGCTTGACTTATCATTATAAGAGCGCTTCCTCAATTTATACCAGAAGGTTTCATACGTTTTTAATTCACAGTACCCTAAAAAACTCATCAATTTGTGAGATACGTATGTGAGCCTGTCGCTTATCACACCGTTTCTCAAACTTTGGAGTTGAACTAAACACAGCTATCTTAATTTCTTGTTGCACGTTCTAATAATGAATAATAAATACAGGTTTATTGATAGCAACATACTCGTAGTATGTACATATTACATTTAGACACATTTCAAGAACACATTAAAAAGATAATACATTAAAAACAGAAGCTATCAAAAGGTCTGGGCTCATCTAATAACATCCCCCCGGCCAAGATACACCCCACCAATATAGGGTGAGCCCAGTCACGGGGACACCAGATGTTTTTCAGCCCACACCCTTGAACACGTAGAACAAGAAGATAAAAAAACACAGAAAATAAATAAATGACAAAAAAATACATTCAAGAGAAAGGACATTAAAAGGTCCGGGCTCATCCCACAAACATTCCCCCGACCGAGATACACCCCACCAATATAGGGCGAGCCCAATCGCAAGGGCATCGGGGGGGAGTTCAGAGATATATTTGGTTTTTATTGCAGTTACCACCGAAAATCCAACTTTTCTATATTATTAATAGTAAAGGCATTAACATTGTGGATGTTTAAAAACATTGTAATTTGTTTTATCAAACACTTTTAACCCTTCCCTTACGGTGATTAAATTGAAACGCGCGCTTCGGTGTTGGGTAGTGAGTACGCGATCAAAAATTAGCGATTTTAAATCGGAAAAATAAGAACATTCATAGATAATCCTCTTAATTAATTATAATTGAAGTTAAAAATTATAATAATTGAGATTTATTTGCTGTAAACATTAAAAAACCATCTGGCAACGCTCACGGAACGGGCGTAGATCTAGTCTCGTTGCCAGCCTATCAGCTACTGCGGCGCGGCAGGGTTGGTGGCTAACCCGGGCGTGGCTCACACTTGCGAGGTTGAGACAATTGAGCTCCTTGCTATTCAGTGAAGTATGCAAAAGTGAGATGCGAATATAGTGTCGCGCTTCCCGCATACTCTTCACCTATCGTCAAGACCCAAGATCGAGGCACTCACAGCGTTTAAATGCGAATTTGTTTCCGATATTCACAAAACACTTATGATGTAGTCGATAAATTCTGATTATTATTAATATTATTTTTTAAATCAATGAGTAAATATATTATGGAGGAATACCTAAAATCTTAACCTTGTATTTATTATATTTATAGAGATATTGATGGTTATTAGAAGCAACGTGTAGAAGATACCCAACACAGAGAAGGAAAGGTTAATTCCACTTTTTGTAACGGTATAACCCTACCGGTTTCAAGGCTTTAACCTCATTATCAGGGGAGCACAAACTCATCATCAGCGGAGTGAAATAAAACAAATTACAATCTAACTTTGTAAGCCGTCAGAAATACTAGCAGCATTGGCTGAAATTTAAAACTCAAAAAGTTGTTTTTCATCCTTGACTGATTTCCAAAATTAATAAGTTCCCTATCGAACAATGCATTCGCGTATAAATATCGACTATGCATTCGCGTATAAAATTAATTTTGCATGATTTTTTTTAAATTTTCGAATACTCGGTGGCGCCCCTGATAATGAATCTTTACGCTCCATGACACTGCAGCGTGCACTTTGAAAGCCTCTGATTTATGAAAAAGCAAGAAGTAAAATTTGATATTTATTTTTTATTCCAAAGATTTGATTATTGGTTTTCTGATCATTGAATTACTGATTTGATTTTCTGGTCAAAATTTACTTTACAGTTATATATTTGAGTGAAAACTATTATTCCCATATTTAGTGACTAACGTAGATGAAAACGACGAAAACATCGTTTTCAGATATAAGTCAAAGCGATACAATTTATTTTCTTGAAACTAATTTTCTCGATTTCACGAAAACCTCAAACCTCAGATTAGGATCCGAAATTCTAATATTCTATGAAAATATATGAAATCTTGGAATACAATATCAGTATTATCTTCTATATAATATCTGTTGAAAATCTGAGAATAAAGTAACATGATATTATAACTTTTAATTTCAGTTAAACAGCAGGACTCTTGTAAAATTAGTCTAAATACTGAGTTGAACCCAGGACGTCCAAGTATTAATTAAGTGTGCTAACCGTTGAGATATAAATGTAAATTTAGCAAACACTGTTTATTCCACTTTTTTGTAACGGTATAACCCTACCGGTTTCGAGGCTTTCCCTTCATCTTCAGGGGAGAACAAAAAAGACTAAATTCTGTTCGAACTGGCACCGATATACACGTTTAACGGTTGGTGACATTCGGGTTGGGGACTGAGGGGTAAGGGAGGCATGGAACGATTTCGGCCAGGATCAGAGAAATTTTTGGAATATATGTATTTACCAGATGTTCGGATCGATGTACGCGTCATTGGCACCTTTTTGTTGTGTTTACATTTGTCAAGGACTTTTAACTCACAACAATACAAGTTTGATACAACTACATATGTTTTCATGGCGTTGAACATGTCTGTTTTTGTGCCTGAAAACTACGATTTGCGGACAGCATTGATTTTCTGTTACCATTTGAAGAAAACTGCTGCAGAATCGCATCGAATGCTTGTCGAAGCTTACGGTGAGCATGCTTTTGCTAAATCACAGTGATTTCAGTGGTTTAAAAAATTCAAAAGTGGCGATTTTGACGTCAACAACGAAGAACGTGGAAGACCACCGTGAAATCTAGGTAAATTTCTAGGGCCTCTTGATAAACTAAATTACAATGTCTTTAAACCTCCACAACGTTTATGCCTTAACTATAAACAATATATAAATTTAGTATTTTGTGGACTAAGTGCCACTGAATAAATGTATTTTCTATATGAAATAGTTTTTTTCTGAGACGCTGTAGTTTTATTTTAAATTACTTGTTTCTCGGTTTTGAATACGGTAAAACTATCTCAAATAAAAATGTAATAATACCAGGTATATAAACGTGAAAGGGGATTGGTAATCACCCACATGTCTTGAGGGATGGTTTATTCCCATAAATCTCAAATTAAAAGTGTTTCATGTGCGAATTCTCCCTGTGTAAGCATGTGTTGCGGAGACAAATTACGAACCACTCAGCCAATAATTTGCCTGATGTCCACAGATTCATGAAGTTACCACCGTGATTTATGGGTACAAGGGTAGATAAATTTCAATGTCTGTTTGTACCCAATTTTAGAAAAAAGCATTCTCGTCTGGTTTTCATTTAAGATCTCTTAAAAGTCTTCCTCGTTGGTTGGATAAGATCGCCACACAAAAATAAATTCTTCTGCTTATATTGTATACAAAAAAACTATTCATTAAAATAGAAGAAGCCATAATTGGAATACATTTTGAAGATCGAAATACGATGACCTACTCAACTCAATTCACGATTTGATTCGATATTTTTTATAATCGGGTATGATTGACAGCCATCCTGTGGATGAAAGACGCGTATACGTATATTGGTTTATTGTGTACAAACTGTTTCACTTCAGCAACTACACATTCTTGACAGGTTAAACCCAGGTCCCGATGACAAGGAGATTAAACTTCAAAGATGAACGTCGGGTTTAATCTGCTACATTCTTTCGTTAAACAGTTTTATATAGCACTATTTTTTTATTGATTAAAAGCACTACGAACGTCTTAAATAAGCAGCATATAACCTTCAAGAAAATAAAATTTCAGGTGTAAAATGGTCTTAGAGTTTGAACCAGTCTGCAATTACATCCACTAGGAATCGAACCTTGTGAATCCGCTTGCTTAGCGTGAATGCTAACCGTTAGAATATGGTCACTGGCAAAGGGATTTGAAAAAATAATCTGAAATGGATTTGTGTTATAAATTGTAATCTGCCTATTCAGTTTATCGAATTACTAAAACTCTTTTTTACGTAAGTTTCGTATTGAAGGCTCGTGAAATTGGAAGTTAATTGATCAGAACAGATCGCAAAAGCTCTCCCTCGCTTTTCAGTAGTTTGCTCAAACTGCAACCAATTTCCGCTAGAAAATCTGCATATAACATAGTTAGACATAAACTAGTTACATAGATCGGCCTCGTTTACGCTTGAACTTTCAACAATCTTCAAACATAACGTTTATTAAGTGTTCAATTATTTAAAAAAAACTTGCTTTAGTTTTATGTACCTACTGTTTTCAAGTTAAAAAGTAGCATTATAAAGTTGTTCCGATATTCATTTGAAATTGAAAAAGCATTGGTGTGTTTTTTCCATATTTGTTTAAATAATTCACAGACATATGGTAGTTTCTCTACAGTTATGTTATCTTGAATATAATATGGCGAATTCTCAAATTGCCGTCAACAGGTCGTCCAAGTGGAATTAAAAGGTCTGAAACTAAAACTGAATTTAAATAAGAGGAAAGTAAATTAATTAAAACTGAATAAATCTTAAAGTCTTTATATATAACAGGCACTGATCAGCACTTTTAAAGATTTGGTTTTTTTATTCAAATTATGTACCCTGGGGTGAACTATTTACCCTCTGACTAATGGATTTTTTATACACACAATTTTAATACTAAGCGAAGAAGAAAAAAATTATTGCCCCTTTTACAAAGAGAAGTACATCAAATCTATGATATTATAAAAGGCTTGATGAGAGCCTCAATCAAACATAATACAATAACACCTGCCCACTAAGCTAAAGAGATGCATTCTAGAGTTCTGTTGACCATTTTTCGATTTCTTTCGGGCGTTGTATTGTATAAGTATGATACAAATGCTCTGATATCTTTCTGCTTTGATAAAAATATTAATTTTTCAATAAGTTCTACAATTTTCTACATTTAAAATTACATACTCAGTAATTGGAAAAAATACATTAGAAACAACATACTTGGTTATTAGAAAAATACAAAGTAAGTTTCCACTTTGTGTTAAATATTAAACATAAATCAGTTATGATTTTTTGTAACTTATTTTTCAGTTATCTTGAAAAAAAATATTGAAAAACTCACATCCCTTAAAATGCTCACTTTTCCTTTTGGAATACGTTCGTTGACATTACAAGTAACTAGAATAAGGAATTTCTTGCATTAGTCATTCGTAACTTTCCACCCTTGACGTGAATCATATCTCTGGATTAGCATTCCTTCCAATTCGTAACTACACCCTCATTGTGTTTAATCGGATAATTAATGACTTCAAATTCAAACACGAAAGCTCATTTTCCTTTTTGAAGTAGAAACTGAATTTGAAACTGTAACTTCTATATAAAAGAATTTTGTTCGTGTTAAAGCAAATATCTTTCATTTGAAATAGGGGTTTCTTTTGATTCAACGATATTGTATAATCCTAAAATTTACTTCAATACTTTAAGCCTTATGTGTTTGACACATTCGTTATCAAAAATGACCCTTTTTTCACATTACCCACTAGCACTAGTATTTTCCTTTCATTGTATTCCAGTTGTTGATTCGGATATACCTATATTGAAATAAATCGCTAGTATAGAACATCAATTATGGCTTCAATAATCGAGTTTTTGGCTTTAGAATGGAATAGGCACGAAACCCGTGGTTCATCATTACACGCGTTGGTATCACTACCGTACTTGAAGAGACAATTCTCGCACACATAGGTACTTGGCGCGTGCGAGTATTGTTACCTGACAATTTTTTCCCGAACATTGAAACCTATTTATTATTTTTATATGGGTAATATCGGAAAAACTAACCTGAAACTCCCAAAGCTGCCCACTGACACGGACTTGAACTCTTCGAGTAACGTCTAAATTTTCTTTAAATTTACCGCTATTTCTTCAAAACAGCAAAAAAAATTTCAACCAGTTTTATTTTCTTCTCCTGCCCAGGATCACTATTAGATGTTGGTATTTTTCTACCGTTGGTCCTTTAGTTTTATAATAAAACTTATAACATCTTTTATAGATGGCTTTGATATTATAATGCATACTGTTGTTTTGCATTGCTGGCCTTTTTAAACAATTTCCGGCAAATCGATTTAAGAGAATGAAGTAACGTTTCAACCCTATTTCAATTGTATTTTTTTTTACAATTTGGTATAACGCTGTTTTCCTATCATATCGATTACCTCAAAAAGGCGTTTTCACTTGTTCTATAGAAAGTAAGTGAGGTTGAGAGACAACAATATCGCTAACAAGCGCGCTATCTGGTTATCTAAGCTAGAAAAAATAATAAAATCTTGTGTAAAATGGTCTAAGAGTATAACTAGTCTGGAAGTGAATCAACCAGGAATCAAACCTGGGGCGCATACTTGCTTAGCATGATTGCTAATCGTTAAACTACTGCAAACAATACATTTTTAGTTTATATTAATTTAACAAATATAAAGTGTAAATTGGTATTTATGCTATATATTCATCAAGAGCGCTGTGGTGATCCAAATCCAACTCTGTAAATCTGCATAGTGAAATACTACAGCAGTTTGAACTGAACATTTTGGGATTTCCCTGTCAACATTATACGTTGGTTGAAGCGTTACAACTTATTCACGAAAATTTATACACGAATATATTCAACCAAGTGATGGATAGCTTGTTCGGAGTTTCGGTCCGATGGTAGGACACCTTACTCCTTCATCGGATAAGTTCTGACTGTTAAGATATTTATTGGAAATTTTTGGATCTTTTTGGGAATCGGGAAAGGATAGGTTTGTGGTAATTGTTTTGATTTTATGAATGATTATGAGAAATTATAAACGATTAAATACATATATAAATATGATGATATGTACATAATATTAAATACAAATATACATAAATTTGTGTCGTCACACACTGTTTTATATTGAATGGGTGAAAAAAAAAAAAAAAAAAAAAAAAAAAAATGAATTGTGAATAAATTATAAGAATGTATATAGTATATGTAGATAAGTAAATGAGTGGGGAAATGTGTGTGACTTTTATAAATATATTAAGGTGTAGAAAATGTTTATTGAAGGTGAGAAATGCGGTTGCCTATGGGGGTAAACTGTCTGCCGGAGGAATTATCGATGATGGGGTGTTCAGAGTGACAATCGGGGGGTCATTTGGGGGGATGATTAGAGTTAAAGAGGGGGGGGTCGGGGGGATGTTTCGCAATATTGATTTCGGACGAGTGTGTCTGTAACTGGTGTTCGCGTTGTAGTTATCTAAGGCTTTTATGACTGGGTTGGGATGACGGGATATAGAGCTGTAGAACCTTTCGGCCAGAGCGCGCATATGTTCGGGGATAGTATGTAGTTTGGTATCTGCGTGGAGTCTTGAATTACGGACGATGTAGGGTGCTTTTAAAATTATGCGGAGGGCTTTGTTTTGAATGATCTGAATGTGATGTAGCGTTGTTTTCTTCGCGTGGCCCCAGACCGGAAGGGCGTATGTCAGTTGCGGTCTGACGATCGCTTTATATAGGTGGAGTTTAGTGCGCGTGCTAAGTTTGCTGTATTTACTGATCAAGGGAAATAATGATTTGAGTGTTCCGTGAGCTTTTGATTTGATATTGAGGGCGTGTTTATGCCACGAGAGTCTACTGTCTAATGTGAGGCCTAGGTATTTTACGTGTTTTGACCATGGGACGCTCTGGCCGAAGAGTTTAAGAGTTCTGATGGGTTTGATGTATCTGCGTGAGAAGCGGACTGCTGTGCTTTTGGTGGGATTTATTTTGATCTTCCATTTGGTGCACCAGTGCTCCAGAATGGGAATGAAGTCTTGCAGTCTGTTGTGGGATACGGACTCATATTTCGATGAAGAGAGAAAGGCTGTGTCGTCAGCGTATTGCGCGGTGATACAATGTGTACGTGAAAATTGGGGCATATCGCTCGTGTATATGTTATACAGGATAGGGGACAACAGTGCACCTTGGGGCACACCTGCCAGAATGGGGCGAGGGGATGAGTTTATACCGTCTATTTTGACGGAGAAGGAGCGATTTTCAAGGAATGATGCGATGATTTGCACTAGTCTGAGGGGAATACCTGACTTGTGCAGTTTGAATATGAGTCCGTTGAGCCAGACTGTGTCGAAGGCTTTCGCCACGTCTAGTGAAAGGAGGGTCGTGAGGCCTTTGGAGCTGAAGTATTTGATGATGTGTTCTACAACGCGAAGAAGCTGATGGTTGGTAGAGTGTAATGGCCTAAATCCGTGTTGCGAATCTGGGATGATGTTACGTGAGTAAGTTTCTAACGAGAGACGTTCTAGGATTAATTTTTCGAGCACTTTACCTAGAGTCGGGAGCAGACTGATCGGTCTGTAATTTTCAGGGATAACGTGGCTTTTACCCGGTTTAGGGAACATGATGACGTCGGCGTTTTTGAATGGGGTTGGAAAGAATTTATGTCGAAGGCAGGCATTGTAAATGGCGGTAAGGGCGTAAATGGCTTTTTTCGGAAGTTTTTTCAAGGTGAGATTATTGATTTTATCGGGGCCGGGGGCTTTTTTGTTGATGAGATTTTTTATGATAGATTGAATTTCTAACGGTGAGAAGAAGTCTGTGGTGGGGGGGGTTTGCTCATTTAATATGTCGGCAACTGCGTTGTCGACCATTATTGAGTGAGAGGGGTTAGAGAGGTCTGCATTTGGCGAGAAGATATTAGCTAGAGAGTCAGCAAAGGTCTCTGCGCGGTCGCGAGCAGAGAAAACGGGGCCATTTGGTCCTTGAAGAGAGCTGGGTCGGGAGGGCGTTTTTCTAAGGCTACGCGTTAGTTTCCATTTGAGTCCATCATTGTATTCGAGAGACTCGACGAAGTCTGACCATTTGTCATTGCGGAGTTGCTGTAGGAGGTGTTTGATTTTTTTGACTAATCTGTTGTAGTCGGTTTTGTAAGAGGGGACAGCTGTGTTTTGCCACAACTTTCTGGTTTTGTTTTTTTCCATAATCAGTATTTTGATATGTGGAGGAAGGGGAAGTTCGGGTTTATCGGCTGGTCTCTCTTTTGAAGAGGATGTGAGAGCGGATTTGATGGTGGTTGTGAAGTCATTTATAGCGGCGTCTATGGAGTTCGTGTCGGGGAAGGTTGTCGGTATTTTGATGCTGCTGTCGACGTTAATAGCGAAATCGCTCCACGAGGTGATGTGTCGCGGAGGGGCTGAGGGCGAGAAAGGTGGTAAGCCATCCGTCAATTGAAGTAATACCGGGTAGTGATCGGATTGAAGCTGGTGAACAGTCGTGAGATCTGTTTGATAGAGAATGTCGTTATGGACAATGATGTCGATGACATCAGGGCGATGATTGTCTATTAGTGGATAGAGGGTGGGAGACGTGGGTCCTTCCACGAAGTATCTTTTCCGGGAGGAGATTTCGTCAAGTTTATTACCGTGAGTGTTGGAAGTGCGGCTGTGCCAGAAGGGGTGTTTAGCATTTAGATCTCCCGCCATGATGGTGGGGATATTATCTGCGAGGAATGAGTCCAATTCAGACTCGACAAGTGGGGAGGTAGGTGGAAGATAAGTCGCGCAAAGTTTAAGAGGGCCGTGATTGGCGGTGTTCACCACTACGCATGTGGATTCTATGTTGACGGTGGAAGGGGAGGGGATGTGGCAGTGGTCTATTGTGCTTTTGATGAGAGTTGCGGTGCCGCCTTTTCTGCCGATGAGGCGGTCGTCTCTGTAGCAGTAGTAGTTACGGATGCTGTAACGGTAGCTCGGTTTGAGATGCGTTTCCGTTATCAGCAACACGTCCAGGTTGTGCTCGAGAAGGAAATCCTCGACCTCTTGTTTATGTGTTCTGAGGGAACCGTTTGCATTCCAGAACGCGGCGGATATATGGGATGGTTTATAGGTGCGAGCCATGTTCTTGGATGTAGTTGAGGAGGTTCATGGCTTCGGTGATGGCTGATTTTAAGTTATTCAAAATGAGATCGCGATTTGGGGGGGGGGCGGCGGGCAATATGTAGTTTTGGGGTGTAGATGTTGATAATAGGGGGCGATGAGTTGCGACGTTCGCGTATGACGCGTTGGAAGTGACTGGTTTCGATGCACTCTGGGGAGCGTTGGGGAATCGCCGTGTGGCGTTGTTTGCCGAGGGGGCGTTCGGTAAGGGGGCGTTGGTGGAGGGGCGTTGGTAGATGCCATCCATGAGGGGGCGTAAGGGCTGCGAGGTCTGGAAGTGGTGGTGGGGAGCGATTGAAGGGAGGTTGCTCTTGGGGAAGCGTGGGCAGCCTCTGAAGTTGGCCGTGTGTGGGCCTCCGCAGTTACAGCAGGTGGCGGGAGTGTCCGCGGGCTTCCTGCATTCAGATGTGTGATGCGTTCTACCGCATTTCACACAGTTGGCTGGGGCGTGGCAGTTGCCGGCGGAATGGGCAAACTGTTGGCATCGATGACACTGGCCCATGCCTTTGCGCTTGTTCAGCTCTTCCACTGTGACTCGAATATCGAGTACACCGTGGAGTTCGGTGAAGATGCGCTTTGCGGAAGAGTCCCTTGTCATCTTGACGATGACCATGGGGAGTTCCACTCGATTCCGGTTTTTCATGCGATACACATTTAAAACCGGATAATCGAGTGATTTGAGTTCATCTGAAATGTCCTCGACGCTGATAGGGGTCGGTAGGCCGCGGATGACGGCTAGCAGGGGCTTCTCGCTCTCCAAATGGAAAGAGTGGTATGGAATGGCGAGAGAATCGGTAATGTGGACTAGGGAGCGGTAGGCCTCTACGGTTTCAGTGGTGATTTTAAGATCACCATTGGGCTGCACCTTCGAGGAGAAGTGAATGTTTTGAGACCTGAGTTTAGCTCTCAGGTCTCCATATTTGGCGGAATTGTGAAGTACGATGGGGGGGATGCGGTCTTTTTTGATCTGAAGTAGAGGTCGTGAGTCATTATTTAGAGGTGGGGCGGGGGCTGCGGGATGAGGAGGGCTGAGTGGGCCTCTCATTTTTTTGCTGGTTTGGGCCACGGTGGCACCAGCTGGCTTCGGGTCTGATTGGGGGCAGACGAGGGGGGGGCTTTCTTGGGATTGAAGAGCCCTTTTACGGTTTTTGGCAACAGATTGCCAGTCCATTTCTGGAATATCCGGAATGATAATTATTGGCGGGGAAAGTGGGGAGTCAAAAGTGGGGGTGGGGCGCGGCGGTGTTGTGATAGGGATAGGGACCACTGACAAGACAGTGGGTGAAATAGATGGAGGGTTTTTGGCCTCAATCGAGACCTCACCTTTATTGAAGAGTTCACGAAGAAGTTTTACCATCTTCATTGTCTCTTTTTTGGATGTGGTCTCCATCTTGAAGAGCTCGAAGGCTTCCTCGAAAGTGGAGATGGTCAGATATGGGGATGTTGAGCGGTCCGGGGACTTAGAATATATTCAATCAATTAAGATAAAGCACTGATATTTTTCTTGATCACGAGGGTTAGTCTATCGCACGATCATATATTTTTTTTGCAGGATTTTATCTGTATGAACATTTTATTTTTATCTTTTTGTCAAGATGTAACAATAGGGATCTGAATGCAATTAATGAAGCGCTCCAATTCATCTGTTTTGCTGACTCCCGGCTCCCGACTTCCTGCTCGAAACATATTTCCTTTTCTCCGGGCACAGGGTTGCCCTACTTCGACAGAATCTACTAAAAAATTCAATCGAAAGAGTCCTTCGTTTTATTTATATTTATTTACTAGTACTGGTTTAATCTGGAGTTTTTGAACAATAATAAACATAAAAAATAGGGTGTCTGTGAAATGAGCGACTTTAAATTTTCTATTGAAAACAATCAATGATATATTTTCTAATATGTACGAGTATATGGGCCAATTAAAAAAATAAAGCTCTCAAGAAATTATTATATTTATTTGTACAATATATTACACCCTTTTTTATTGCAAATACAATCTAGCGGGCTCAATGATAGGCGGCAATCTCTTCCAACTAAGCAAACAAAAATTAAGCTAGTTACATGGTCGCAAAAACCATTTATATGACTATCCATCCCCACGAAATTCATGAACATATACGTCAGCATACCCCCATAAACCCCAAAGACGAACAATCACAACATTCTTTTACATATACAGTGAGATATCAGAAAAGGAAGGGATGTAGATTTTACACGGTCATAAAAAAATCTTCCAAAGGTTTTTTTTCATTAGTCAATTTGGCGACAAACAGTAAACAAATAACAAACAAATAAAATACAAGTAGTGGTTCACTTTTTAATACTAAAATTTAACGACATTGGGATGCTGCAGGGATTTTCCCTTCTTTTGTTATAAGGAGAAGCGCTAGTCCATGATTTTAGAGAGGTGCTGAACATTTTCGTCTCCTTTCTTATTGACTTGTATTATAATGACTGAAAATAATTCTTGTTTCTGACTTCAATTAACATGCTCCCAGCCACTGTACTTGATATGTAGTGCTTTTTACATGCCATTAAATACGAGTATAATGCATTCAACAACAACACGAAAAATCTAAAAAAAAATGTAAATCATTTCTCTTTTCTGTTTCCTAAGAGGTTATGTGCTATGGAGAAAACCATAGGTCTCCCTGAATGAATTTTGGTACTGATAAGAAAATATAGATTTTTTTCCGATTTTGTCATACCAAGTTGCCTCTAATTGCAGGTTTTTTCATAACAATTTGTCTCTAATTACATGTTTCGTCATACCAAGTTGTCTCTAATTACAAGTTTCGTCATACCAAGTTGTCTCTAATTACAGGTTTTGGCATACTAAGTTCTCTCTAATTACAGGTTTTGTCATACCAAATTGTCTCCAACATAATTACGGGTTTTGTCATATCAAGTTGTCTCTAATCACTGCTTTATAAGTGTATTTTTTTCGATAGTAGTGCTCCTAGATAGACAAATTTATCAACCTCTTTATAGTCTATATATTAATTATCATATATATTTAACTTAAATTTATCCAAATAGTTTGGATTTATTAACGATTTTGGTAACCTAGTGGTATTATTCTTGACTTACGTCCGAGGGTTTCGGATTCAATTTTCGATGGTACTACAAAAAAAACAAAAAAGGGTGCCAGTATAGTAAAAAGAGTGCATCTGATAACAATATTTGCACACGTTGAGCGGTAGTGTTGTCGACACGTTCAATTACGATCCGCGAGTTCAGTGCCTACTCCACAGATTCTAAACGAAGTCGAAGACAATATTGTTTCCCGGCGACGTTCTTAAATATGTCTGAGACCCCTTTTTCGGATATATCAAAGGGTGCCATATGAAAAAAAAAAGAAAATTGTAACGTTTTTAGTAATAATTAAAAACTTCGACAAAATTTTGATAGATTTTTCAAAAATTGTTTATTTTAATCAAAGAGGCTGGAGTTCAACGTGGCCATACGTATTGAAGCTTTATTTCAATTTGAAAAGACCTTTTTTTCGAAAATCACCCAATTGAATGACATTTAACTTATAAAAGCTCACTTGTTTGCAAACTAAAAACTTTATAAAACTTGGATGAAATTAACTGTTTTAGTCTAGGGACCATTAACTCCTCGAGAAAGGAACAACTCCTTTCGGAATTTTTATAAAGAAAACTTTTTTTACCATTTTTATGTTTTGTAATTAAAACTTAACTTCAGTCTCAAGAGTGATGCAAATCTGGGCAAAAGTTAAAAAAATATCTTAACCTTTGATGAATTGACCGTGTGAATTCAATGAAAATATCTAAAGTTTTGATGAATAAACCGTGTGAATTCAAGGAAAATATCTCAACTTTTGATAAATTAACACTGTAAATATAATCAAAATATCTTAGTACTTGATAAATTGAACTTGTGAATTTATTGAAAATGTTTTCAAGTTTGATGAATTGACCGTGTGAATCATAGTATAAATAGGCCAAAACCCATACGGCTGTCGCCAAAGAAAGAATACGAGAATTGAATTTTGAATACGAGAGAGCGAGAGAGGAATACTTGGATTCTCTTCGAAAGTAATTCGAAATTTGAATCTCGGTGGGGATACTGAATGAATTTTAAATACCTAACTAACAATTTTTGAACCGGTGTAAAAGGGGACGATGTATAAATTATATATATATATATATATATATATATATATATAACAAATTTTACATTTATGAATATATATTTTCATAAATGTAGAATTGGTTTTACTTCCGTGAATATTTCACGGGTTGCAACTAGTTCGATTAAAATATCACAATCTTTGACTGTGTCAATTCAATTAAATGTTTTCGAAAGGATTTCATTAATGCCTCAGTCCACTTAAGTATTTTAAGTTTATGAAGAAATCAAAGTATGAAAAATGTTTTATTTTTAATTTTCACATTTTGTTAATCTTAGATAATTTGGTATAGCGCTGTCTCCCGGTCACTTCAAGAACGCTTTCTTACTTCTCAATTTTTAACTTACAGAAATGTACAGGGAATAAGTGATGTTGGATTTTACAAATGATCTCACCGAGTTTTAAGAAATAAACGACGTAATATTATTTAAAACACATGTTTTTTGTAAATGTATTGGTTCGTTTTAATGATAATTTACAGTTACTAATACTTATCTAAGTTAGATAAGAAAATAATCATTATCGTCTGTGATAATCACTTGATAAAAAAATTGTTTGAAAATTTATGTTGGTCTTACTTCATTCATCTTCACGTATGTATGTGAACGAGATAAGAAGAAAAAAACTACGTTTCAAATATAATCTGTGTTTACTATTCAATGAAAGTTATGTTTATAGATTTCAATTTATTCATGAAGTTTTCAATATTATGTAACATAATAAAAAAATGACAATAAATAATACATATTATTTATAGTTCAGGCATTAACATTGTGGAGGTTTGAAGACATTGTAATTTGTTTTATCAAACACTGATTATTCCACTTTTTCATTTTAAAGCGTTAGAACAGTGTTTATCAAGGTGTGTCATTATGTCGCAGACGTTATTGTGGCCGAACACATGTTGCTTAAAGTGGGGTGCTATTAGTATAGCTTCACTTTAAAATGTGTAACGGTATATCCCTACAGGTTTCAAGGCTTTCACCTCATCATCAGGGAGCACAAACAAGTATTGTTTGTGCTCCCTGATGATGAGGTGAAAGCCTTGAAACCGGTAGGGTTATACCATTACAAAAAGTGGAATAAACAGTGTTTGATAAAACAAATTACACTAAATAATAGTTTTACAAAAAGTCCTAAGATACTCAAATATTAAATATTGGCTTATGTCCAATAAATTTGAAATTCATATTCTAGTTTTGACAGCAAATATCAAGAAAACCTTTGAGTTGTCTATCTAACTAACTCTCTTTTTCTTCGTCAAAATAAATTACTATATCCGTGTGGACAATTTAATGAAATCAACCGTTTCAAATTGTTTTTACTCTAATGCCAAATTTCTCTCTCTGTTCGATCACCCAAAAATACATAAAAAACGAAAAACATATTATGTGGAAAGAGCACATTTCTTAATCAAAAATTTTTCACAAATTTTTACATACCCATACAATTTTTTATATATGTTCGATCGCCCAAAAATACGTCTAAAACGAAAAAAAATATTTTTTATGTGGAAAGAGCACATTTCTTAATCAACAATTTTTACAAATATTTAAATACCCATACAATTTTTTATATATGTTCGATGGCCCAAAAATACATATAAAACGAAAAAAAATTGTTATGTGGAAAGAGCACATTTCTTAATCAACAATTTTTACAAATTTTTACATACCCATACAATTGTTTATACATGTTTGATCGCCCAAAAATACATATAAAACGAAAAAAATATTTTTAATGTGGAAAGAGCACATTTCTTAATCAACATTTTTTCACAATTTTTTACATACCTATACATTTTTTTATATATACATATGTACCATTGCACCGTTTCCCTGTCGGGAAAGGCATAGAGAACATAGCTCTAGACTTTTCTTACCTCGATATATATTCCACCTTTTCTATTGTACATCCATACACCTTCTCAAAAACCTCCTAAAATTTCTCAATTTTTTTCATTTCCTTCTTTCAAAATATCGTTCTTTTGATCCAATCATACTCTCATTTGTCTTTCTCTACCACGACTACCACTCACATTGCCAGTGTATATTTATTTTGAAAGTATTTCTTCATTTATTCCTTCCACATTCTCAAAACAGATCTGAATGCTCTCCTTCATTTTATTCAACACATCAGCCTTAAGTTCACATTAATCCGTAAAAAAATATTTTCGTATTCTGTCATTCATTGTCACCTCATGTTTTCTTCTCAGTGCACGCATTTCTGCAACATTTATTCGGCTTCTGTCAGTAATTTTTTACACCTATGTTTCGTATTCTGTCATTCATTGTCACCTCATGTATTCTTCTCAGTGCACGCATTTCCGCAACATTTATTCGGCTTCTGTCAGTAATTTTTTACATCTATGTTTCGTATTCTGTCATTCATTGTCACCTCATGTATTCTTCTCAGTGCACGCATTTCTGCAACATTTATTCGGTTTCTGTCAGTAAGTTTTTACACCTATGTTTCGTATTCTGTCATTCATTGTCACCTCATGTATTATTCTCACTGCACGCATTTCTGCAGCATTTATTCGGCTTCTGTTAGTAATTTTCTACACCTATGTTTCACACCCATACATCAAAGTTGGCACCAAAATATGTTTTGGACTATCGTTTTCACAGATTGCGGACCTAGCAGATTGGAATTATTTTTTTAAAAGGTATTACATAACGTAATCTTTAGCACAAACATTTGCCAAATGCTATACCTATATACAAATTTTATATCTTAAGAACTAACTTTATTTATACATAAATTATAACTATGAACCCGCTTGCTTTTAACTTCCCACATCTCATTTCATTTTTGATAATCTTAAGATTATGTCATCTTGAAATATGCTATTCTTAGTGAACGTTAGTAAATACGAGTATTGCGTAAAAAAAGGTTTTTTTATAAAATTTACTATGAAATACACATATTTGTTTGAATTGTAAAATTGAACTCCATAGAGCTAAAAATAATTTATCTGAAATTTTTATATTATAACGGACCGAACCAGGAAATATATGACCATAAACTTTATTATCTTTGGGTTTTTAGCATAAAAAAGTGAATGAACATTTATTTTTTAATAACGTTTTCTACAGACTGTTTTACAAATAAAACCAAAAATAATTTATCTGAAATTTTGATATAACAAATTAGAACCGGAAATATGTGACCATAAACTTTATATCTTTGGTTTTTTAGCATAAACAAGTGAATGAACATTTTTAATAACATTTTCTACAGACTGTTTTACAAATAAAACAAAAAATAATTTATCTGATTTTTTTATATAACAAATTGGAACTGGAAATATGTGACCATAAACTTTATTATGTTTGGATTTTTAGCACCAATAAGTGAATGAACATTTTTTAATAACGTTTTCTACGGACTATTTTACGAATAAAACAAAAAATAATTTCTCTGAAATTTTGATATGATAACGAATTGGAACATGAAATGTATGACCATAAACTTTATTATATTTGGGTTTTTAGCATCAACAAGTAAATGAACATATTTTAATAACGTTTTCTACAGACTGTTTTACAAAGAAAACAAAAATAATTTCTCTGAAATTTTGATATGATAACGAATTGGAACAGGAAATATGTGACCATAAACTTTATTATGTTTGGATTTTTAGCACCAATAAGTGAATGAACATTTTTTAATAACGTTTTCTACGGACTATTTTACGAATAAAACAAAAAATAATTTCTCTGAAATTTTGATATGATAACGAATTGGAACATGAAATGTATGACCATAAACTTTATTATGTTTGGGTTTTTAGCACCAACAAGTGAATAAATATTTTTTGATAACGTTTTCTACGGACTGTTTTACAAATAAAATATGCTTTTATTTTTATTTCTTCATAGGCACCCTTCGAAAAAAGTGTTATACAATATGACATACCCGAAATTGATGAGTAAATTTTTAAAGCGTGGCCGATATATTAGATTTTCTTCTGCCCAATTTACCGAGCCTTTTTGTTCAAAACAAGTGAACACATTAATATTTTTTTATCATAAAAATTTTAAATACTACCGCAAGTATAGGCAACAACACTCGTACACATCTTGCGCGTGCTAGTATTATTATTGTTCTGACCCTCAATCCACACTGGTAGTCTCGACAACCTCCGTGGACAAGTAGATAAGACACTTGTCTTCCAGTCATGATACTCGTACTAACGAGGTTAAAAAAAATCTAATTTGGTTTTCACTTTAGGCTCGTTTTACATATTTCTGATAGGTTGGGAGAAATTTTCACATGACAACAAATCCACCAGGTTATATTGTTTACAACAAAAATGAATTGCAATAACTTAATGCCCTTTTTTGTTTTTTTTTATACTTTCGGGAATCGATGGCGAAATTTTTGGAAGGAAAACTAGCAGCGTATCAAATAGTTCACGGAGGTCATAATTTAAATTCATTCATTCATTGGTATGGTACCTCTCAATATATACGATTTGATGTGAAGAGCGTGGCCGGGATATTATATTGTCTTAGGCCCCAATAATCGAGCCTTCCGGATATAACCACTAAAGTAGGCAAGTAATTCACAGTTTACCAACGCACGTGTTAGAAATACTATCGCAAGGGGAGAGGTAACAATACCTACCTACTTTTATCGCGTGTGAATTTTGCTATATGATGATTTTTTTTCGTATTAATATTATTTCAACTTTAACTTGTATAACAAATTTGAAGAATTTTCTTTGGCTGTTAGCTGTTTCCGGTTGGCTGGAAGAGATTGCCCTGTGCAAATAACCAGCCAAGATATAACATTGTATATTAAAAAACATTTTTTGATAATAATCCCGACCAATTTTAAATTGCAAAGTGTTTAAATAAATAAACAAAAATAATGAAATAGTAAGTCAATGCATGTTATCTCAGTTAATTACATGATGTAGTAAACTTGTTTCAGAATAAATATGCAAAGTCACAAATTGAAGGTCTTTTGGACACATAATCACAACAACCAAACGTTTTTAGTGTTGGAAATATGACAAAATATCAACGCAAAAGTAATATTTCAGAGTTCACAACAAACATGTCAAGAAAGAACCATAATTTTTCACAATGCTACAACATAAGTAACAACAATGGTGACAGAATTGCTCTGCTTTCCATTCAACAATTTTAAAGACCCACTATCCTCTGTACCACATTTTTCCACAATACATTTGATTCATGGGGATTAAGAATGATTTCGAAACACGTATTCCGAAGAAGCGAAATATTTCAGTCAGCAAGATTATGTAATAAAAGGTGAAAGTTTATCTTTTATATACTGAAATACCAAAATTCCTTAAGATATCACATTTTCCGAAGACGATTCCTTTCTATTTCCACTTTTATTCAAAATTGGTTCTGTAAAGATAAGACATAAATGCGTCATTACGAAACAATCGCAATCGTGGTTAAAAATATAATTGATAAATTTTCAAAGAATATAAAGGCACGATATAAATAAGTGTCAATCTTAATTTGATACAAATTAGAAGTGTTTTTAAATGTAATTTCTCTTTTTACTTTTACACTATGCGCTATCAAAGTGTTGGTGAGAACACAGACGAGGCTTCAGCGAATAAACCTACCGAAATGGCTGCTCAGTAAGGCCGCGTTGCTCCTTCCGGTCGCAGGCTGTGCGGAGCGGCCGTCATGTTATTATTTCCCCTCAAATGTCAAATACACGCGGGAAATAATTTGAATTTCGAACAGCATTCAGAGGAACGAAGTCAAATGACCTGAAGTTGTCACAAAGAATAACAAATACATTTTGACCGAATAAAAAGTTCTTACTTTTTTTAATTGTATGTTTGTTGTGGTATTTTTATAAAAATACAATAATTTGTGACGTTAAACGATATCCCTTAATAGTGTGTGTATTAGCATAAAGATACCGTTTTTTTGTGATTTGTTTATTGGACGTTTAAGTGTGTGACTAGTTTTGAAAGTGTGTGTGATTTTTTGGTGTTTTAGGAAAATTTATAAAAAAATGGATTACTTTATTATACGGAACATGTTTGCAGCTTAAGGTAATATTTTTATTGTATACATCAATTTAAATTGATGCTGTGAGAAGAGTTTTAAATTAATAAAAAACAATTTTTGATTAACTTTTCAACTATATTCGTCCGTTTATAAAATGAAATGTATAAAATTTATAGTAAATAACAGGTTTTTTTTTTATATTTTCAAAGGAATATTTAAAACAGTTAAAACTTAACACTTTCTTTGTAAAACTAGTAGAGAAAATATTTGTTTCAGAGATATTAATTATTGATAGAAACGATCATTAAAATAGGAGCCAAATACAATATATATCACATTCTAAATCAACTGAGATTGCTTTCGATATTATTAATTTTAACGATAATATTAATTTTAACAGCTTGAACCAAAGCAACAATTGAAAAATAATAAAATTGACAAATTGGGAGTCGAGTTATGGGAAATAATTGTCAATATGTATGATGATATTTTAAAAGTAATTTTTTAGAAAGTGTCGAAATAATAATATGTCGAAATAATAATATATTGAAATTTGTAAAAAAAAAGATTTATAAAAAAATTTTTTATTTGAAAATTCAGTTTTATCATTATTTTTAAATATGAGATGATTTTTGATGAAACCGTTTAAAAGGATAAATTTTGTTTATATTTTTTTCAACTTTAAGATGACCTCCGTGGCCTGGTGGTAAGACACTTGTCTGCCGATCCGGAGGTTGCGGGTTCGATACCCGCTGGGACCCAGATTTTTTAAAATTGGATTCCTCCAATCTGGTTAACACTTAGGGCCTATAGAAACAGCTTTCTGGTTAGTTGGAATAGGTTGCTATATGGCAATAAACTCGCCAGGTTAAAAAAAAAAATTGAAAACGTATCTGTTAAATTTAGGTAGACATGTTTCTGTTTTTAAATAAATCAAGCCATCATTAATAACAATATTAAATGAATTACGTGTTTCCTGATATTTTTAAAATTCTATGATAGTAATTGTTACGGTATTAACTTTTAAAATTCCACCATAACTTGGCGATTTCATTCTAACTCGATTGTCAAATTTCTTTCTTTAGTGTACCCGAGGAAGAGTCTAAGAAAGGATCTTGAAAGACAAATACAGTTTAAACACTCTAAAAATATATTCTCAGCATAAGAATGAATTAACTGTTCATTAAATAACCAAATAATACATAACAATATACTTCATTAAAATATTTCCCGTTGGTCAATAGGCCATATACACTTGCGATGTAAATATGACACAAGTTACATCTAAATATGCCTAGAAAATTCCGACTAAAAAGAGTCTCGAAATAGATAGTGAAAATATGAATCGAGAGAAATAAAGTGTAAATAGTGGAGCAATAAAGCAATTTATTAACAGTTTTTACTATAAATTTTTACTATTTCTTTGAATCGTTAAGCTTCACGATTCAAATAAAAATCCGTTCAATAAATATGTTTCAAACGATAATTTTTAACTTTCCAAAGCAGATGAATGGTAATGAACTGGACATTTTTTTATTTTGTAAAGTTAGACTTACGACCTATCAGGACTGCCTGCCTCACTTGAGATATTGACTCCCAGCTATCGTTCAATATTTTTTGAAATATTCGTAGGAGACGACTGCTAGTGTGTATTTCAAGAATTGCTATGTAGTGATTTCTTGTTTTATGCATTCTCAACATAGACTTGTCAATATTCTCTACAATTTCTATTTCATCTCACATATCTTTTACTTAACATATTACACAGATACGATAATTTCTAACTATATATTTAAATTTTTTGCCTATATTCGCTTAGAGCATCTTTTTTAGTATAAAACTTTACATAGTGTATGGTTTCTTGATTTAAAATGGTATATTCAATCAAATACATGATCGCCAATAAGGTTGAAATCACCTAAATTGGTTAAATACGCTGGCTTGGTCGTCGGCATCGCACGAAAGATACAGAACATAAAGTTTTGCTCAGTGAACTAAGTCCTGGGGCTTAAAAGGGTGGGTGTGCGAAAATTGAATCAATGATTGTGTTGAGGTTATCGTGCCCAGGGGGTGCGTAACTAGAAAATATATGCTGCAGAGAGATACAAGTGAGTTGTATTGCAGATGATTACTTTTCAATTAATTCTCAAAATCAATTCTTTAATTTGTTTTTTTATTGGTTAATAATAAAAGTAATTAATTAATCAGTTACTTGTACGAATAAATGACAAAATATCTTTAATGCAAAGTATTCCAGTTGCGAGGAACTTGCCAAACAGCCGTTTCTTCCAAGCATTCAGACGATAAGTAAGCGAATTCGTGCGAATTGCCTGGCGAAACGTTACGTTATTTCTAAAAAAATACATTAATATAGTTAAAACAATACAACAAAATATTTTCTAATGTCAACATTGGTTGGGAAAGGATAGAAAAGGTAACAAGAACATTTGAGTTATGGAGAAGCAAACTTCGTAAATGAAAAGAAAAGTAAAATCAAAAATATTTATTCGATTTTGAACAATAGTTTTCAGAAACTCCGGGCTTGTTTCTTAAACGTGTATTATGTTAACGTTGACAAGATATGCCAGAATACGGAATGAAGTGATTAGGGATGCATGTGAACTGAAGGCTGATGTGTTATGTAAGATGAAGTAGGACTCTTTGAGATGATTTGGTCACATACAATGAATAAATGAAGAAATATCAGCAAAGCAGATATACAGTGCAAATAAGAAGGCGTGATAGAGAAAAGTCACGGAAAGTATGGTTGTAACAAGAGCATGATATTTTGAAAGAAAGAATCCTTAGTTGTATGAGAAGATTGTCAGGACTTGGCACTTGTCTGCCATGATCAACCATTTAGTTAATTATAGTCATAAATAGCTATTAAAAACTCAACTCACAGTATTTATCGTAAGTTTTAGTGTTTCGATGGGAGGGTGTCAGGCTTGGTCTTTGTCTCCTATCATCGAGCATTTAATTTATTATAATCATAATAGCTATTAAAATTTCATTCGTGGTACATATCATGAGGATTTTAAGAGGACTGTGTAAACAAATTTTAAGAGGACCGTGTAAACTGATATGACTAACGTGTTCCTATCGGTCCAGAGCGATTAAGTATGTCTGATGTAAACAAATTTTCGAATTTATGACTCTAATTAATAAATTTCGTAAAGGGATTTTTGAAGTTGTCACAGCTCTAATGGGACGTTTATTTTGGTTCAAGTTATTTTTTTACGCTTTCACACGGTTGGATGGCCATAAATTTTAAGAGTCTACGACCGACATTCTATAAGGAGTTTATTTCTTTGTGACGTCAGACTCTTCATACACTATATATTCAATACATACCGTCCATAGCCCCCTTCATGGTTGCGATTTCGTCATGTTAACAGCTCCTATACTTATCATTGGTCGCTGTAACTTAATTCCAAGTTTTATAAAAGTATTTCTATAAACTAAGTGTTCACTTTATTTCCATAAAATTGGCTGGGCAAATCCTATCCATACGAGGATTTTGTTATTGCCGTGCATTTATAATTGAGTAAATTCTGGGAATTTACCCATGTGACAATCTTGAGATTGACGTACCACTTTATCTCTGGTCAAAATCAGCTGATTCTCACAGAATATCGAGCGCACTAATTGTCGTGAAGTCTTCAGGACCGGGACGAATCTCAAAGAGCCCAGTCCAAATTCCGTTTCGTCGCGAATGACTGTACTACGGCACGAGTTGACGCCCACCAACCATACTGGGGCGACTTCTTCATTTCAACGGCCCTGTTGTAGCAGCAGCATAGGCCGGAGAACCATATAGCATTCAACCTGTGGTCATGCACCGGATGTCGAGCATTGGAAATACATTGTGTCAAATGTATTGAAGTAAGAGGAATTTGTTTATTATCTTTGCTTGTCATTCAATGGTGATATCTGAGTAAATTTAGAGATTGGTGATATCAAATTATTGAGAATTGGCACAACTTTGCAACGAACTGTTGTGAAATTACCCCCAAATAGAAAATACTTCGACTGTCTGTCCATCTGAAAGGATAGCGGAGTATCAGAAAGTAATCTGCCCAATTTAAGTTTTCTGACGGGCTATCAGCTCGTCAAGATCAAATATATAACTATTTAACAGCAAATATGTGTTTCATTGTATATTTATACCTATCCAAGCACTGACGACTGACTACTTCTTCCCACTATACCTTGAGATCTAATAGAGGCTTGCCCTATAACCACTGACTGAGCTACCGAATTAAAATACATACATTGTTACATCTAGGGTTTTAGTAATGCAATTGAAACGATTAAATAAGGGAATAGAAGGATAAGCCTATTAAGATGTATAGATGTGGAAAAGACTAAAGATGTGTGTTGTAATAGAAAATCTAGCGAGTTTTCTTATCTGCCTACACCGAACGGAAACGGTGTGATATTATTTATAGTACACATAAATATTAAAATATTAATGAAATTTTAAACTTAAATTTAAAATAAATATTCAGACTTAAAGTTTTACATTCATTTTCTATGATATTATTTGGTATTATTATAACAATTTAAGAATGTTATTTGTTCGATAGAAATTATCGACTACCTACAAGGTACAATATAACGGAAAATATCCTTTCCCTTTTATACCTGCTTCTTTCGGCCAGTACCGGAAGGGATAATTTTCATTCTTGATTTCCGTCGGTAGAAAAATAGGCCAGCAAATATACCGTAGTATGGTGTGCGTGTCTCAAAATTAAATTTACTTTCCCATTTTTTAAATCGTTACACAGTGTTTCGTATCCCATTTACAATACTAATAATCGACGTTACAAATTATTTCAAATGTTTTCATATGACAATAGCCCTTATTAAAAAAAAATTTTAAAGCGGCATTTTTTTATTTGAAATGGTCAAGGTGTTATACTTCCAATTATGTATACAAAGAGTTTCGTATTTTTGTCTAGCTTTTAAATAAAGCTTTTTTAATTTAATTTTCAGTACATTGTGTTTTATATAATTTTATTTGATAAGAAAAAATACTTGAATGATATTTCCTTATGTTCAAGGACATCTCAAGTTGACTCAATTTAAACAGTCTCTTATAAAGGACTCGTGTTGTATATGGTATTTCACCGAATTTCAAGGAAAGTGTATTTGTTTAGTTACAAATAAAATATGAGTCAATATGTTTAGATACAATCATATTGTTTTATGAACATAGTGAAAAACTTATTAGTGACATATTGTATGTAAAAAAAAGTCTATGGTAATTTTTTTAAGATTAACTTCGAGTATTTGTGTATTTTTCTTCAAGTGTTGGTGTATTTTTTGAGTATTTATAAAAAATATTGGTGTATTTTTCAAGTATTTAAAATAAAAACATATTTGTCAACAAACTTTGAGTATTTGTGTAATTTTCAAAAAATTAAAAAAACATTGAAAGTATTAATGAACTCTTAAAAGACAAAACAAAATAAATTACAATACATAAAATAATTCAACAATTTGAACGCGTTGTTGTTTTGTATACGACTCCATTTTTATAAATGTCATACATTACACTTCTCAAATGTCACAAGACTCAGGCAAGTTAGCGACGCCATCTGTGTTTGATTTTAAAGATCCATAAGAAGGTAGTGGCTGCGGACATTATATTAGGTACTTCTCTGTATCTGCATATGTTTAGAACAAAATATTTTAAGAAAATCACGGAAAAATTTCCAGGGGAAAACGAACTACAAAGAAACCTTTTTAGTTCTTCCTATATGTGATAGTTACACATTCAGCTTTAGGTGCAGTGTAGTGAATATTCCTGATGAAATTAATAGTCGCATTATTCGAAATTGAGTTTAAGTTTGATTTTAGTGATACATTTAATTATACTACACTTCAGTTGCATGAAGTAAAACCTAACGAACCAAAATCTTTCAGCCAACCAGAAAGGCATTTAACGAACTTGAGATGAAAACCAGAGTAAAAACTTGTTTAACCCTTCCTGTCCTGTGATGTGTAACTAATACACATTGCTTCTAAAAACTTTAATATCTCTATAAATATAATAAATAGTGGGTTAAAATTTTAGGTATTCCTCCCTAATACATTTACGCATTAAATGAAAAAATAATATTAATAACAATTAGCACTTATCGGCCACATCAGAGATATTTTGTGAAAATCGGGAATAAATTCATCAATACAATCAAACGTGTGCCAGTGTGTGACGTAGGTACATTCATTTAAAAAAACACTATGGTGAGAAAGCGACGCTATTCACGTCTCAATCTCACTCTACTTCGGTATATGGGAACGCAAGAAATACCATGGAATCTTAGTTCGCTCGCTTCTCTCGCTCAGTAGCCTGCGAGCTTTCGTTCTAGGTGGTCGTTTCACCCGTTTTGTGAACGTCACCCGATGTTTTTTTTCATGTTTTTAACAATTAAATTTCAATTATTATCACTTTTGACTTCAAATTTTATTAATTTAAGCGATTGGCTATGAATATTCTTATTTTTCCGATTTTAAATCAATCATTTTTACATGTGTATGGAATACACAGCATCGGAACGGGCGGTTTTTTTTAAGCATAGGAAGGGAAAGGTTTAGAAAAATTGGTTATCAATCGGTATCGAACTCATACCGCGGGGCTAGGATAAAAGCGTATTGGTTGGCCATGGACGTCATATGATATATTCATCACTTAAACAATATTGTAATATATTCGTCACTTAAACAATATTGTCACTTAAACAATATTGTCACTTAAACAATATTGTCACTTAATCAATATTATCACTTAAACAATATTGTCACTTAAACTATAATATTGTCACTTAAACTATAATATTGTCACTTAAACAATATTGTTACAACAATATTGTCACTTAAACAATATTGTCACTTTAACAATATTGGCCATGGACGTCATATGATATATTCGTCACTTAAACAACATTGTAATCATAGTCTACTTACTCTAAATGAATAGTAAACATGAAACACTTTTTTTGTCTGAATTGTATAATTATGCAAATCCATATTAGATCTTCGCTGGTTTTGGCTATACAAAAACAACATGTCTAAACTATTCATAGATACCTACTTAAAATTTATTATGAATATATTATTTCTAAGAGAGTGCTTTGTTATCGCAGTGAATTTCAACCTTTTTGTCATTTTGCAAATTAAGAAAAAAAAAAAAAAAATTATTAAAAAAAAAAATAGATATGACCAAAGTCATAGGTATCCTTAAAACCCTCGAACACTGTGCGGAAAATGTGCCTGTGTCGTTCGAGGGGAGTAGCACAGCGCGGGATCCGAACCGACGACCTTCTGCACAGAAGTCCAGCGCGTTACCGCGCGGCCATTCCTTCGTTTCCAATTTCGCATTTTTTAATTTTTTTTTTTGAAAATTTCATAATTTACGCACTTACATCATTCTAATATATGCAAGATGATGGTGACATGGTTGAAACTTATTGTATTCGATTCTTGTTTACAGTACAAACTGGTGGGCTTATTGCAATCGACCAAAAATATGCTCATAAGGCCAGTTTTCTCTTCTGTGAGAAAACAGCCCGATCCTAGGTGCGCACTCCCTTCCGCAAATATCACAGACATGCGAACCCTGCTGAGCCACCTGGCCATGCTGACGCATGTTCGCAGCGCAATGACTGTTTCTCACGTGTATAGCCGCTGAGACGCCATCAAGCCCCAGAACATACGGCTTTCCCCCCCCCCCGCGGTTCTTAGCCTCCCGCTCCCAGTCCTCAGGCACCCCGCACAAAGTAAACGACTCTCGCAGACTGTCCTTATAGCGCTTCCTCTGCACACCAACTCTTCGCTTGCCCACCCCTTCCCCGTAGAAGACGCGTTTTGGGAGTCTGTGATCGCCCATGCATATCACTTGCCTGGTCCACTGCAATTACGCCTTTACAACCATATCTTCTATAGGCTAACAGTTGGAGCGCTGCAGGACCGAAACATTTGTGACATGATCACTCCTCACTCGCTCACTCGAAGAATTCGGCTTACCAATTAGACAACACAGGTCTACTTATGCGTATGTAAAGTAAAAGTGGAGGTATAGGGAAGTGGTAGAAGCGAAGGATGTGTGCGAGAATAGAATTAACTGAGCATCCCGATTCCTATGATAGCCCTCGACATTCCCTCTTCAGCCATCTCTGCACTCCGCAGCGCGAAAATCAATTGTTAAGGTTATTCTTGTTGCGTCTCTTACTTGACCAGTCCAACACATTGAGGGGTTTCCACTTTTGCATCGTCTTTTTAAGTTTCCAGTGACTACGAACCTCTCCGAATTGTCTCCTTGGCCAACGTGCAATGAATAAAAACATGAGACACTAGTCGTAAGCACATTATCGATAATCTGATGATATAGCCAAGGTCTTGTTTTGAATGTCACCTGCCATCCAGAAAATAAGAATAACTAAGGCTACGGCCACAAAGGTAGGAGCCTCGCTTGGTGCTTAGAGCTAAGCTGCGAGCTAGGTGACATATCCTAGCGAACCAACGTACACCATACTATCACAATGGTCACACTGCACGTTTCGCACCACGCTACGTTACTATTTAGTTACCTAGTCTATTAGTCAAGTAGCATCTAGCACTTCGGTGTGGCATTAGCCTAACACTATCATGCATGTTAATGAAAAATATTAGGAATACAAGGATCTGCCAGGCGGAGAGCCTCACGGCTGAAGAATATAAGAGAATGGTTCAAAAACTCAACAATGCCCCTCTTTAGAGCAGCCGTTAATAAAGTGGTGTTATCTACCAACAGATAAAGAACAAAGAATGAAGAAGATTAAGGAATTTCACACAAAGAAAACTCACTTCTCAAAGAGGCAACCGAGTTGTTTTTCACTTTTGAAAATTTAAGTATTTACGAGTCACTTTTATAAATTAAAGTATTATATACGAGTCAAAAAGCCAATTCACGCCCTACATGCTTTAATATATTTGAAGAAACATTAAGTTTGAAAGTACTTGCTTGTGTGGAATGATTTTATTTACGACTGAATTCACCCATAAAATACACATGTTACCTCTTAGATTTTTTGTGAGGTATTTTGTTATTTGAAAAAAAAAACATTTTTTTTATTTATGGGCTTGAAAATTTTCATGCAATCGTCTCCAAAAAATAACTACACGTTCCACATTAAAGCGGCTACATTTTGTTTCATATGCAAATAAATTAGCAAAGGAATAAATAATGAATAATTTTGACATAAAACGAATTTAATTAATGCGTGTTTGAAGGCTTCTTGAATAATTACAATAATTCTTTTGAATTACCATCATATTCCGTCTTCAGTAGTTTTTGATGGCATTATCAGAAGACAGTGCTTGTCAATTTTTTTCAACTGATGATCCAAATTAAAACTACCGACAAATAATAAGGAAGATACTTTAGACCAGAGATCGACAACGCGGCACTCGTGGGTGTTAGAGCATCCACGGGGAAAAATTGTTGCAACCTAATTGGACCCAATATTGAGAACATCTGACAGTCCCCGCCAAAAAATACTTTTTCATAGATTTTTCAATGTGTCATTTGGTCGCGCGAGTTTGATTTTAAGAATTCCATACTATTTATACTGACATTTCTATGGTTTCTTCCGTGTTTAGCATATTGCAATTGTCAATAATTCGACTCCACAAGATCAGAACGTGTTGTATCCGTATTAGTTGTTTGACATAAACAGCTATCATCAATACAACACGCCCTAATGTGTGTTGAGAAACAATAAAATCGATATCCAGCCGAAATCTCGAAAATCACAGATATCCACTGTAATCAACGCAATATAAAACTCGACGCTTACAACACGTTGACATGGAACTGGACAATTTATTAAACTCGAATTTTACCTTATTTTATAAAAAAATTCGGATTTAACTTTGTTGAATTCCGTATTCAATACTTCGTAATAAATTACTTTTTTATTCCTCTAATTACATTAATCCACGCTACGCATTCCGTCTACACATTATGTCTGAAGAAAGCCTCGGGATAAGATATAGAAACATATTTGCGATTAGATTAACAAAAATAAACCGTATATCGAGAATATGATGTGTATTGTTAAACTAACCTTTTCAAACTATATGCGAATTTAACCTGTTCATTTAAGATTATTAATTTACGACATTTAAAAAAATATTTATTGTTTTGTATAAATAATGAAATTTGGCATATCTGGCGAATTTATTGTTGCACAGCAATTTTTAACAACCAACTAGCTCGTATTGGATACATTTAAATGTTTTGATCCATGACGTCTCCCAAAAGAAATTTCGTTTAAATTAGAGAATAAAATAAATGTCTAATCTTTTTCAATAATAGCTATAACTAAAGGGAAGTAGTTAATTCAAGGATGAGGATCGGAAACAAAGGAGATTAGGATGAAAGGATATTCTAAGTCATGTAATATTTATTCAATTATTTCTTAAACAACACGTACATTTGTGCCCCTGGCAATTTTCAAAATTTGAATTGCGTCATTCATAACAATTAGTTTGTCAACCTCTGCTAGTTAAAATAAGAACTAGTAAAGATTGAAAAAATGTTGATTTATTGTTTTCTATGTCACTTTATACTAGTTTTCTTTGGTTCCTCAACCTCATTACTGTAATTTTATTTGATAGAGGTATCTAGTAGATACCATCTAGAAACAAATTCAATGAACATATTTTCTGGTCTTCATAGGCTAGAGAGCCAGCCAGCCATACTTATAATGATATTGGTTAGTTATTTAACTAAAAAAATATGGAAATAAAAAAAATTTACTGAATGTAAAACTAACGATTTACGCTCAGCATACAGTATTTTTGAAATATCAAATGAAACATGTTATTTTTTAAAAATATCTATCGAAACATGTTATTTTTGAAATATCAAATGAAACATGGTATTTTTGAAATATCAAACGAAACATGTTATTTTTGAAATATCAAATGAAACATGTTATTTTTGAAATATCAAATGAAACATGTTATTTTCATTGATTTTTATACACCTTAAAATAGTAATATTATTGTACGGCACAGGTACAAAAACTGTAGCAATAGGTGAATGGCTGCTGCTCAATGCTCGGAGAATTCAACTCACGGTGAATAGTACCTGGTCGGTCAGAAGTAGCAGGTCGGTGAGAAGTAGCAGGGTGAAGAGATTCCTCTTTGGCATGTAGTAGATGGTCGCAAGTAATAGGCAGTAGACAGAGTGAACTGAGAATGTATTTCCAAGGTCTCGTCTAGTTGGGGTTTTACTCGGAGTGTCGGTCCGATTAATGGACACCTTACTCCTTCATCGAATGATTTATTGAACGGACTTGTTTGATTGATATTTGGGTGGTGGTGTGGAAAGTTTTTATTGAATAAAAGAGAGGAAGGATAGAAGTTGATACATATATTAAGGTTACAAATACATATATCGGGTACATATTAATATACTTATAATTTATGTGTCACGAGCGTTCATAAATAATTATACAGAAAAGAAAGGATAGAGATAAATACTTAGATATATATGTATAAAAATAAAATATCTATATTACGAAGATAGGTGGGGGGAGAACGCTGTGACTTTAAAATAAATAGTAAATAGATAAATATGGGAGTAAGATAAACTACGTGTTATATATGCGCTCTAGGCATAATTCGGCGCCTACCGTTGCGAATAGGTGGTCGGGGGGTTGTGCGAAGAATCTGCTTCGGCCTGGGGTGTATGATATTCGCGTTCGCGTCGTAGTCCGACAGTGAACTGATTAGGGGGTTCGGGTGGCTCGGGAGAGAACTGTAGAACCTCTCGGCCAGAGAGATCGCGTATTCTCGGATGGTGGGGAGATCTAAATCTTCATGAAGCCGTTTGTTGCTGACAAAGTAGGGCGCATCCATAATGATGCGCGTAGCCTTGTTTTGCAACACCTGGAGTTTGCGCATGTGGGTTTCGGCCGCGTGGCCCCACACCGGGATGGCGTAAGTCATCTGAGGACGTATGATGGCCTTGTACAAGTTTAACTTGATACGTGGGGACATCCTACTGTGTCTGCCCAGGAGTGGTGTTAGGGCTTTCAGAGTGCCGTACGCCCTCCCGGTTATGATGGTGGTGTGCCTTTTCCAGGACAGCTTCGCGTCGAGAGTGACGCCGAGGTATTTCACCTCGTCGCACCACGGAACGCTCTGGCCGAAAAGTTTGAGTGGGCGGATGAAGTCGAGACGTCTTCTGGAAAAACGGACTGCTGCGCTCTTGGAAGGGTTTATCTTGACCTTCCAGTTTCTACACCAGCGTTCTAAACTTGGGAGGAATTCTTGAATGCGAGAGTGGGAATCGCAAGAGTGTCTCGAACTCGAGAGAAAAGCCGTATCGTCCGCGTATTGAGCCGTGATAGATCGGCTGTTTTGGAGAGAGGGCATGTCGCTGGTGTATATATTGTAGAGGGTGGGAGAGAGGAGGGCTCCTTGCGGAACCCCCGCTTGTATGGGGCGGTGAGAGGAATTTATACCGCTCACCTTGACGGAAAAGGTACGGTCGCTTAAGAATGAAGCTATGATCTGCACGAGGCGGAGAGAGATTCCGGCCTTGTGCAGTTTGAAGAGCAGTCCGTTGTGCCAGACCGTGTCGAAGGCCTTCGCCACGTCCAGCGACAGGAGGGTTGTTTGTTGTTTCCTATTGTAACCAGTCACTATATGTTCTACGACGCGAAGAAGTTGATGAGAGGTCGAGTGTCGCGGTTGAAAACCGTGTTGCGTATCTGGAATTATGTTAAGCGAGGTAATCTCGCTTGTTAGGCGATCGAGGATAAGTCGTTCGAGCACTTTACCTAGGGTAGGCAGTAAGCTGATCGGGCGGTGATTTTCGGGGATCGTGAGTTTTTTACCCGGTTTCGGAATCATTATAACGTCTGCGCATTTGAGAGCTGTAGGGAAGAATCTATGCCTGTAGCAGGCATTGAAGATTGCTGAAATGGCGCAGACGGCTTTATTCGGCAGTTTTTTTAGGGTGAAGTTATTTATGGAATCTGGACCGGGAGCTCTCTTATTATGGAGGTCGTGAATAATTTTTTGGACTTCTTTCGGGGTGAAGAAATCCGAAGTTGGGGGAGGTCGTGAGGCGATAATTCGTCGGACCGTTCTGTCAACCGAGGCGGAGTGCGACGGGTTAACGAGGTCCGAGTTTGGGGTAAAAGTGAGGGCGAGCGAGCCCGCAAAGATTTCGGCGCGATCTCGCGCCGAGAAAACTGTGCCGTTAGGGCCCTGCAGAGGGGAGGGCCGTTGAGGGGTTTTACGGAGAGAACGAGTCAGCCTCCACTTTTTGTGTTCCTCGACTTCGAGTGAATCGATAAATTCGCCCCAGCGATCGTTACGATGGCGCTGAAGGTCGAATTTGATCTGTTTCACCAGACGATTGTACAACGTTTTGTACGTGGGGTTGGCGGTGTTTTGCCATAGCTTCCTGATCTTGTTCTTCTCCGCGATTTTCATTTTAATATCAACGGGGAGCGGAGGATCCGGTTTTTGAGGAGGTCTCAGTTTAGAAGCTGACTCGAGGGCCGATTTGATGTTTTCGGTGAGATAACTCACCGCCACATCAATGGCCTCGACGTCGGGAAGAGAGGTCGGCACTCTTATGTTAGATTCGAGAGTGGTCGCGAAATCATCCCAGGAGGTGATATGCCTCCTGAAGGGGAACGGATCGGGAAGGGGGTTGTTATCCGTGAGAGTTAATAAAACCGGGTAGTGATCGGACTGCAACTGCTCTAGCACTAGCAAGTCGCTGTTGAACGGGATGTCGTTTTTGATGATGATGTCTAAGACGTCTGCAGAGTCGTTATCTCTTTGGGAGTATCTGGTCGGAGTGGCGGGGGCGTCCACAAAGTAATTTTTGCGGGAGGAGATCTCGGCTAGCGTGCGGCCGTGAGTGTTTTTGACTCGGCTGTGCCAGAGCGGGTGTTTGGCATTGAGATCTCCCGCTACTATAGTGGGAAGATTGTCCGCGAAAAGTGAGTCCAAATCTGACTCGAGAAATGGTTATGTCGGTCGGAGATACACGGACACGAGCTTGAGAGGACCGTGGTTGAGGGTTTGAACCACAACGCTGGTGCTCTCCATGTTGTCCGTGGGGGGAGATGCGGAAAGGCAGTGATCGAGACTCGCCTTTATTATGATAGCTGTGCCGCCTCCTCTGCCTGTGAGGCGGTCATTACGGTAAACATAATAATTACGAAGTGAGTATCGGTGACTGGGTTTTAAGAAGGATTCATTAATCATCATCACATCTAGGTTGTGCTCGACGATGAAGTCCTCGATTTCTTGCTTGTTGGTTTTGCAAGTGCCGTTTGCATTCCAGAACGCGACGGTTAGATGGCAGGGTCTGCTGACTCTAGCCATTGTGAGGCACACACATTGCGAGGGCGTTGAAGACTTCGCGGGCCATATGCATGGCCTCGTCGAGGTTCCTCAATACCGCGGATATGTCGGCCTGCGATGGATAGCGCAGATTGGGGGGTGTTACTAGGGGGGGCGGTTGGGCGGAGAGCTGGGGGCGGGCATTTTTCGTAATGCTCGCGTATGAGATCGCGGGGGACGCGACATTCGACGCTGGTTTCGATAAAGGAGGGGTCCTCCTGGGGGCTTCTCTGGCTGGCGGGGGCGCGGAGGGGTAGGCCTGTTTGGCATTTCTGCTAAGAGGGTGAGAGGGACAGCTTCTGTAGTTGGCCGGGTGGTCGCCGCCACAGTTGGCGCATCTCGCGGGGGAGTCGTCCGGCTTTTTACAGTCGGACGTTCTGTGATTTCGTGCGCCTTTGACGCACACGGGAGGGGCATGACAGCTGCCAGCGCTGTGATAAAACTTTTGGCAGCGGTGACACTGTCCTGCTGATGTATTCTTTTTCAACTCCTCCACGGAGATCTTCATATCGAAGATGCTGTGGAGGTCGTTGTAAATACGGCGTCCTTCAGGGGATTTGGTGAGTTTAACAATCACCAATGGCAGGACTTTCCTCCTCCGGTCCTTCATCCTGAAGACGTTCAGGACCGGGTAGTCGAGGGATTTCAGTTCGGCGATAATCTCCTCGACTCCGAAGGAGGTGTGGACGCCGCGAAGGACAACGAGGAGGGGTCTCTCGCTGTCTAGTTGGTACGTATAGTACGGTACCTTGAGACGGCTTGATTCCGTTGCTAGCAGACGGTATGCGTCGACAGACTTCGTCTGTATACGGAGGTCACCGCTGCTCAAAGCCTTCGATGTGAAGGGCATATTGGCAGCGTGGAGCTTCTTTCGAAGCTCCGAGTATTTTTCCGCATCCCGCAGAATAATAGGCGGGATGCGTTCCGATTTAGTCGGGAAAGGAGCGGCTTGGGCGGGAGCCGGTGTGGCTGGAGAGACTGAGCCCGGTGGGCTAGGTAGCCTCTGCCTTTTTTTGGCGGTGGTAATGTTAGGAGCTGAAAGCTCTTTTGGAGGGCTGTCAGGTGACCTCTTACGACGGATTGGTACCGTCTGCCAGTCCATGTCGGAATCATCCGGCTGGACAGTTGAAGAGGGGCGAGAAGCTGCGGTGGTTGTTATTTTGGGGACGGGGGTGGTGGGTACACCGTCCGTGTTTATTTTGGCGGGAGGGGCCGACGGGGGGTTCGGCTTTCCCAATGTTGACTTGGGCTGGGCGGGGGTAGGCGCCAGCGTTGGTGGGACGGAGAGCGGGGAGACGACTTTGTCGACTTCCGTCTTGTCGCCCACAAATTGAATTGTACCTCGCGAGAGGAGGGTCGAGAGGTAGTTAATGGCTTGCGCGAGGGACTTTTTACTTCGAATTTGCGAGGTAAATTCCTCGAGAGACGTAGGGGCATTTTGGGAGACCGGGGGGTCTTTTACTGGGAGGACCCGCGTAATTTTTCGCTGCGATCCTTTTTTGCGAATACGCCAGTGAACAGCGTCGGCGCTAGTGGAATGCATTTTATGAAATAAGTTATATTATATATAATAATATATATAAATCGTACAGAGGGGAGGGGAGGGAAGAGAAAAGTCCGTTCACTCACCCGATGAGGAGACGTCGGTGAACGTCGTCGGGCGTGACACTCGAGCACCGGTGAAGGCTGGAACTGCGGTGTCGGGGGGCCTTCTTTTTCCCTCCTTCTTAGTGTGATGGAGTCCTGATGAGGTCCAGGGCTAAGATGATTAATTGATGTCCTTTCGGGCTGGTGATGATGATGATGCGTTGCGTTGGAGACACAAACACAAAACACAAGCACTTTGTAGCAGCTCAAGGGAAAACTGTCACGGGCTCCGTTTACTCTTAGATGGTGAGAGCGTCGGAGAGCGCGGTTATAGGCGACCGTCTAAGTCGGCTGTGAGCGGCCGAATGTGTGTATTTCCAAGGCGTTTAGCGCTCCTTATGTGCGGCAAATCGCTCATCGCAAGCGCCTGTTTCCGCCCGTGCATGCCGTCAAAACTTGCGAAATATCACAATTTTCGAAAGTTTTTCGTTTGCATGGGCCGGCCGACTAGTGATACTGTCTCGCAATGGCCACGCATAAGGCACATTCCAGTTACGGTCGCGACACAGCACGACGGACCCCAACAAACATAAAAATTACATACATTTAAATTTATAAAAATACCCAAAAATTTATATATCCAAATAACATCAATACCATATCATAAAGTACCAAATAACGCATACGTCCGATACACATATAAACCAGAATTTATAATAAAATACAAACGTGAATTTATACAAGTTACAAGGAAATCAATTATATTTTAGGGGGACGCATACGTTTGATACAATTATATTGCACGAAATGCATTATGTATTTCACCAACACTTATTATATTAGGAATCAACTAGTTTTAATATCTATAGGATTAGGAACTAGTTTACCTATGATATAATAAGTGTTCTTGAAATGTGAAGCGTGTTTAGTGTAATAAAATATACTGTCATCAAGAAAGGGAAGCCGTTATATATTAGTATGTTTCGAGGTTCTTCGTATCAGTTTTATAAGGTTTATAAGGTAAGAATGTTGTACCGTGTGTTTTGGATTGTGATGCCGACGTTTCGAAAACGTTACAATATTTATCTTCAATTCTTGTTTATAGTCAACATCAGCATCGAAACGTCGGCATCGTAAGACAAACCGCGCGGTGCAACAGTCGAAAATACCTTATACAAGATAAGTTAAGATGTAATTTTTGGAAAAAAATATATATTATAGTTAACTCTATCTGTTCTTGACATGAGGTGAATGAATTTGAATCGGCAAAAAATATCAATTGAAATGATACTTAAAAACTTTCAATCTTTCTTGATTTATCCATTATCTTACAAGAAAAATAGAAACTTCATCGGTAGTTGAGCTTATTTTTGATATCCTACACTTGAAGAGAACTATTAATAGCATCGTCACTCGCACACGGAAAGAATGCATTGAATGAATTTTTAAGTCAATTTTTTATGTCGATGATTAGATTACAAATAGAGTTTCTATAAAGTTGTTGTAGATATAACTATAACGATTCACAAGAAAACATTGGCACTTGTGTTAAATGACTTATGTTATCGCAGACCTAATAAAATAAATACCCTCAGAACCATTGCAAACAAATTAAGTATTAGATATTGTGAGATGGGGTAGAAATTGCAGAAGATACTTGTCAGGCCGTATGGGATGAACGGATAATACAAAAGATAACTACTTAGCAATGCTTGACATACTCATTGGCAGTGGTTCTCCAGGAAGATAACAAAACTGATTGAAGGATGGCAGAAAGTCAACATAAGAGAGTCAGTCCTGTTAACCTGTTCCCCGCGGGGAGCACAAACGCCTGTGATCTGACGACAATCCAAGTTTCAAATCACAAATACTAAAAAAAAAAAAATGACACAAAACCGGAATAAAAATTGAACTAAAATTTAAAATAATCTTTATTCTAGCGACATCTCTGAAAACCTTGTCAAATAATATATTAGTTTATGAGATATTGTTGAATAAACAGAGCGCCGAATTTTTTTGGTTTCTCAATATTTCTAGCATTAACGACCTGTCTCGCGGATCGAGTCCTGCGATGAGTCTCTCTTACGTAAATAAACATTACTAAGTCTCTCTTACATAAATAAACATGACTAGTGATATATGCATTTGATTGGGTGAGTGTCATGAAGCATTGATTTGATCGTAGCATTCCTTTGTTTATTTTACGTAATGTTAAGTTTATCTCCTTTATTTAATGAGTCTCCTTAAGAGTAATGACCATTATTTATTATCAGAAAATTAATTAAGTGTCATGTTTACTTGGTGTTGTAATCAAATATCAGTGGTTCTAAACAAAATATGTGTTTAAACTTAGAAATTAAAAAACGCTGAAATTGTGCCGCGCACAGGATTCGTGGAATTTGATTTTTAACGCGGTGAACAGGTTAATAACAGACCATAGGTCTGGTCTTACTTAAAAGGAAGAAGTAGAACAAAGAAATGTTATTTGAAATTATTGTAATGTTATCTTTTGATATATGATGTGATTGGGTATAACGTAATACATATCAAAAGTTACTTACACAATAAAAGAAAATAAATCGGTTCTTAAAACAATAATTTTACTGTAACCATATCACCCATAAATAATACGTGGGGTTTTAAAAATAAATACAGTTGTTTGTTTATATAACAACAGTGCTGTCTCGAAAATAAAAATCAACATTATATTTTATTTTTGTACATAAATATTTACGTTACTTTTTAAAAAAATAAAAAAATATTTTAACGGTAGACTTAAAAAGCTGGAAAAATGTGATATTTTTATTTCCTTGGGATCCCTTTACGGGTTCATATTTAGAATAAACGAGTAAAACGGAATAAATGGAAAGGATAGGATTACTAGAATAATTACTGGGAATAAACTCGTATTTCTAAATGTAGGGTTCGGGCAAGGCTTAAAGTGTTGCCCTATAGTGACAAAATTTATTGCCCTACCCTCAGTAGTCCCTAATGTTTATTCACATTTTGCGTGCGAGAAATTGTCACTAGCTATAAAAGTTTGCCCCTCTACCTTTTGAAATAAGGCACTGTTGCATAAAGTTAGACTGGATTTTCTATGCACTAAAATGGTCATTTTTTTTTTATCAAAAAAGCATTTTATGGAATAGTTAAATATTTAGTTGAAAAAATAATAAGCTTGATTTTCAGAAGCAATGAATGGCACTTAATACTATTGACCGCGATACAATCATAAGAAAAAGATAATTTTGATGATCTTTGTGGCCTAGTTGGTCCCAACCCAGAGTCTGCGGGTTCATAACCCGACCGAATCCAGATTTTTTTTTAGTTTTCACTTAAGGCTTCTTTAACATTTTTTGGTTGCAAGAGATTTCCACATTGTAATAAACCCGTAAGATTTTACTATATACAACGAAAGTGTAATACAATACAATTTATTTTCTGCCGTTTAGAGAGCAAACGCCCTTCAAGGGTGCTATAATCTGTATACTCGTATGTATCCTTGTACCTCCGAATAGCTGTCATTTGCGGGAAGTAGCACATCAGGATGTTCGAATCGGTGACCTTCCGTATGGAATAGCTGTGTCATTTGAGGGAAGTAGCAAAGCGCGGAGTTCGAATCGGCGACCTTCCGTATGTAATAGCTGTGTCATTTGAGGGAAGTAGCAAAGCGCGGAGTTCGAATCGGCGACCTTCCGTATGTGATAGCTGTGTCATTTGAGGGAAGTACCAAAGCGCGGAGTTCGAATCGGCGACCTTCCGTATGGAATAGCTGTGTCATTTGAGGGAAGAAGCAAAGTGCGGAGTTCAAATTGGTGAGCTTCCGTATGGAATAGCTGTATCATTTAAGGGAAGTAGCTAAGCGCAGAGTTCGAATCGGCGACCCTCCGTAGGAAATAGCTGTGTCATTTGAGGGAAGAAGCAAAGCGCGGAGTTCAAATCGGCGAGCTTCCGTATGGAATAGCTGTATCATTTAAGGGAAGTAGTAAAGCGCGGAGTTCGAATCGAATAGCTGTGTCATTTGAGGAAAGTAGCACATCGCGGAGTTCGAATCGGCGACCTTCCGCGTGGAATACCAGCTCGTTTAAGTATTGCTATACATATGTAGCATCTAGGCAAACAGTTTAAAAAAAATTATGTTAATTGTACTTATTTATAATCGACAAAAATAGCGCTTTATAAAACTCGAGCCAAAATATGCAGGAGATTAAACCTACCGATCATCTTGGAACTGTGATATCCTTGCCTTCGGGACTTGGGGCTAAATTTAATTTATCAAGACCTTATGCTTACTGAAGCGTAACAAAATCAACACGTGAACAGGCGTCTTCTTTCTACAGGGTAGTTGAATATTTTACTCCATCTCGACGAATAGTTTTATCGAATTAATAATTGACTGACTGACTGAACGAGTTCTTTGTCTTTTATTAAATTTTTAATACATGTCCATTTTTACTGCACCGTAGATCTTTTGACAGTGATTTGAGGGAATACCTTTTCCACTGTTGTGTCATATGTGTGATTGTGTTATTTATGTATGTATACTTATATTAAGTATTTTGTGTACGAATTTATCCCTAATTTTTACGCTCTCTGCATCTCTGCTCTTCATTTGTATCAACCATAGTTCGGCGTGGTGACTATATCCAAAGGCGTTCGTTAGCTCATGTCAGCGGCGGTGGCGGTGCAGTTCAGGCTAGGCGTCCTCCCGCTCATCTCGGGGGCCTCAGTGTGGCGGCGATGGTGAAGACAGTAGAGATGAGGTGACGATGCTGGAGAGGACGGTGAAGAAGGCGCAAAGACGTGGCACGGCGAGTCTTCATGAACTTTCTTTGCTCTTTGTCTCTTACTTCACTACCGTCTGAGGGACTGTAGACTGATGACCGAAGAGCATAGACAGCAGCGACGACAACAACACATTTAACAGGAAAATAGATACATACATTATTTTCACAAAATAATACGAAACAAGACGAATAATACAGAAAAATAAAATATATATATTTTTTTTATTCCAATTACTTTTTTATCACTGACCTCTCCCCTAAGTGATCAAAATTACACAGTATAGTTATTTGCGAGTATATCTATATGGAATATTAATGAAGTACTTTAAGAATCTGTGATATAGGGGTGATACGATCGTCAATATATAAACGGTGTACCACAATGCAGTAGTAATGAGACACTGGTCGACGAATATTGACAATACAAACGAATCGATCCGGAGATATCCGGTGGTTATTGCTTTTGAAGTTGTGTCTACTGAACATAACACATGTGTATATGTCAACATACACACATATACATATGATTTAGAAAATAATAATAATTTTTTGAAGAATAGAATGAAAAAAAAATATTGTGCTTAAAAATAAGATATTTGGCTTTTCAGGACATGCCTAGTTTATCGGCACTGTAGTAAGTGTAACTGGTTTTAAATAACAATTAAGACCTCCGTGGCCAATTGGTCGAACAATTGTTCTGAGAAGTTAGTTTTATTCACAATAACGACCCAAACAATCGACGACCTCCGTCACCTAGTTGATAAGACGCCTGTCTCCCGAACTCGAAGGTTGCAGATTCATGTCCCGCTGGAACCCTGATTTTTTTTTGAAATGATTCCAATCTGATTTTTTTAAGGTCTCTTTAACTACTTTCTGGTTGGTTGGAAGAGATTGTCACATGGCAGTAAACCCGCAAGGTTATACTGTATACAACGAAAGTGGAATACAATACAATGTAGCATTTTGCTTTCTTCTACAACAGTATTGTTTAAATATTTATGTTGGTTTTTAGAAATATCCATATATGCAGAAAGTCAACTATGTTAAACCGTATACAACAGAAGTGTTATACAATAGACGGGCAAAATATAATTATTGTTTAGGAAAATAAGAAAAAGTTGTAGTAAGATAGGACACAATAAAATAACAAATTTGTTGGAAACATTACAAAAAATATATCCGAACAACCTTCGTGGCTGAATTGGCAAGACGCGTCCAATTCGAAGGTGGCGTGTTCGATTCCCGTCGGTAACCATGTTTGAACAATGGTTTTTATTTAAGAACCCCAACATCTTTCTGGTTAGTAAAAACTGTTGACAAAATCTGTAAAATGTTTTTGTTTCTTTTATCCCACATTATTCATTAAACACTTCATTGTATTCAACAATTTTGCTAGCTTATTGCCAGCCTGCAATCTCTTAGTACCAACCAGATTTATCCTGCTAACACCATATTGGCAGGTGGGAATCAAAACACTATTTTAATTGTCATTTCGGGTTTCTGGCAAAAGTTGGTTACTTAAATTTTACCTTTTCTGAGATATTCAATTTTAAAATATAAACTCCTTAAGTCAGCGATTAAAAAAAATGATAGACATTTCAAATTTTCTTCAACACATTTTAAAACAGAACAACGTATTAGTTAAAGAAGGTCATGCAAAGTATGGCTGGAGTAAGTCAATAATATTTTGAATTATTTTTCACTTACTCCAAGTTGTATGAGATGGCGTATGGATGAAAAAGAATCGAAGGATTTATGATGATATAGTAAAGTCTGGCGATCTATTATATCTACCTACCTCGACACAGAAATGGCGTGATGTATATACGAGTATGTATACATTACCAAAAAATTGAATTTTTGCATTTACCAACTTGTGTTAGAAACTTGACGATATGCTCTATAGCAGTGTTTCCCAACGTTTTTCGTGACATGCCCCATCTAAGCCTTTCTAAAACTCTTATGCCCCCCCAACGTAACGGTGACGCGACAAAGCGATCAAAATACGACTAAGCGGCCGCGACAAAAGGGTTAAACTTTAACCATTTAATTGTTAGGTCATCCACTGTACAGTCCTGATTTGGCACCCAATGACTTCTTTTTATTCCCGAACATAAAAAATAAATTACGAGGTCAACGTTTTACGACGCCTGGAGCGGTTGATGGGTTCAAAACGCATCTTTTGAACGTATTGCGAGTATTTTGAAAAATAATAAAGTCGATGATAAATATTTGTTGCCATTGTCGATGATAAATATTTGTTTTTACTTGTCTGTCTCAAAACTCAAGTAGTAACCCTCGTACATATACATAATTTTTAATATTAAAAAATTGAATTGTTCATTAAAGAAACTTAAATGATGGGTTTTAGGAAGAAATCACTAGGAAATAAGCAAACACAGTAAGTAAATTTTCAAAACATGTAATGGAGAACTGAAATTGCCCCCCTTAAAAATCAAATTACCCCCTTAAAAATCAAATTGCCCCCCTGTGGGGCGTGGGTCCCACGTATGGAAACACGGCTCTATAGCGAGTGTCCGATTTTATATCCACTGTCTTGCTGAGACGAATAAATAAACGTCGCCAGAACTATTTAACAAGACCGAATGAATTGTTTTTATGTGTCGTAAATATCAGAGACAACCATAAAAACTCAATTATACCCCCCAGATTGCATCGGCTGGGGAATGAACTTCCATCGATTGATGTATTCGGCAGCGCCACGCGTGTATTATGAGCGTACAAGGCTGAAATATAACAGTGATTCAATAGATGGGTAAAATTTATTTTAATTTTATTTAACTGTTTGTTAGTACTACCTATAGGTATTAACCTTTTCTTCCCTGTGTTGGGTATCTTCTACACGTTGCTTCTAATAACCATCAATATCTCTATAAATATAATAAATACAAGGTTAAGATTTTAGGTATTCCTTCATAATATATTTACGCATTGATTTAAAAAATAATACTAATAATAATCAGAATTTATCGACTACATCGAGGTGTTTTGTAAAGATCGAAAACAAATTCGCATTTAAACGCTGCGAGTGCCTCGTCTTGACGATAGGTGAATAGTATGCGGGAAGCGCGACACTATATTCGCATCTCACTCTTGCATACTAGACTGAATTGCGAGAACTTGAATTGTCTCAACGTCGCAAGCAAAGGCGTAAGCGCCGGGGTATGCGACTGACGTTCCGCGCCACTAGTAGCCTCTAGGCTTGCAAATAGGTTAGACGTATGCCCGTTCCGTGAGCGTTTTTTAATGTTTTCAGCAAATTAATTTCAATTATTATAATTTTTAACTTCAATTATAATTAATTAAGGGGATTATCTATGAATGTTCTTATTTTTCCGATTTAAAATCGCTAATTTTTTATTGCGTACTCACTACACAACACCGGAGCACGCGTATTATTTTTATCACCGTAAGGGAAGGGTTAACATATATAGGGCGTTTTTTTGGGTGTGATAGGATTTATTTTTGAAATAAAACACATATTAATTGACGAATCAAAACACATATAACTTATACATACAAACACACATAACTTAACCGATCAAAAGAGTGGTGAACACAAAAAAAAAAAAAGTGTTTTATTTATTTAGTTTACCACAAAGTGTAACTAAAGTCTTTTCGAAGATTCAAGAAACACATAAATTATTTAAATGGCCGTATATTTGAATTCTATTGATAGTTTGTGTACTGAAAATTATTGTTTGAAGATTTGTTTTTGGGTTTTTGGAGGATTTGTTTTTGGGTTGATAGGATTTGTTTTTGAAATAAAATACGTATACATTATTTAAATGGGCATGTATATGAATTCAATTGATATGTTGTTTAATGACAATTATTGTTTGAAGATAATTTCATTCATATGTTGACCGTGGCTGGCTTTTACGAGTATGTATCTTAACCGATCATAAAATGGGTTTCCCATTAAGAACTATAGAACTTTAAAATAAAATAAAACGACAACTAATAAATCAAAAATGGATTTGAAGGTTTTATTTTAAAGAATATTTCATGGCGTTTATATATCGTTCAAATGGCTTCCACGGCTTCTTTTGCACTGGTCAATTCGATCACGCCAATTTTCGATGACTCGGTGGAGCATTTCCGGCTGTATGGCGCCAATAACACGACAAATGTTGGCCTTAAGTTAATTAAGAGTCTTGACTTTGTTGTTGTAAACCTGTGATTTAATATAACCCCAAAGAAAATAATTCAGAGGTGTTAAATCGCTCGATCTTGGCGGCCAATTCAAAATCCTATCACACCCAAAATCCTTCCCAACCAAAACCCTATCACATCCATAAAAATACCATTTATTAAGTGAAATCTTAACAACACTTCTAAGATGTTTCCATCAATTTATAATTGAAATACCAATCTATCGCTTTCACGCACTCCATTTATTTATTTTCTTTGACATGAAAAGAAAAGATACAATAATTACAAATCTATAATAATAACAGTTAAGACATTCTCTTGAATAATCATACAAAAGAATCGTTCCACTTACCCCATCAAGCTTGATTTCTATGATCAGATACCATATGTCTGCTGCAACTCCTGTTTCAAGTCTGACAGCTTATCACATGCTGGCCGACTATACTAGAGGAAATGTAGCATGGTCCCTGTGACAGTTCATAAATTTGCCCTAATACAACCTTGTACGTTCAGTAGTTTTAATTATTTTATCAACTTTAATATAAGCCTCGATTCTAATAAATAGCAAGTTATTTAGGTAAATACATTACATAAAACTAACAACAATGACAAATTAATACATCTTGTTACAAATTAGCAAAAATGTGGCAGTTTGTTAAAATCAAATAATATTTGGTGACGTTCGTCAAAAGTCACTACGTTAGTCTGCATTGGCTAGGGATGGGGAATACGATAATTAGATTTTTGATTTTTTTATACCTTATAATTAAATATTATAATTATAATTAAATTTTCGTAATTAGTATTAATGCATAGTGGATCTTGGCCTCTTTGAAGAAAGATACAAATCATACAGTGCATTAGAAAGTCAGTATAATGAAAATTATGAATTAAAACGTCAGTTTACAGAAAAACAATTTTTCGATTTATAAAAAAAAACGATTCGATTTGTAAAAAAAAACGATTTTACCCCATCCCTTTGAGACATGACATTTCAAATGTCACAGGGACTATCATACATTTTCTTAAGTATAACTAGAAATTCCTGTTTCAAGTCTGACAGCTTATTACATGCTGGCTGACAACTGTTTCAAGTTTGACAGTTTATCACATGTTGGCCGACTAACTAGGAATTCCTGTTTCAATTTTAACTGCTTATCACATGTGTTAATTAAATACTCTACGTAATTTATTTTACCAGATTTATTAAGTTATTTTCAAGATTGATATTAGTACACCAATGTCAACAATCATTTTTGAAGATTTTGTGTATGATTTATTGGCAAAACTAGTATTAAGTGCGATATTAACCTTGTTTCCTACATCAACATGACTTAAAAATAAAAAATAAATTCCCCCATTCTACTAAAAGAGTTTGTCTGATAACAATATATGCTGTGTAAGAGTGTTGTAGCTTCTTCACGTGCGGAGTATTATTGCCAACACATGCAAACCACGAGTACTTAAGTGGTTCTAAGTTTTACATTTCATTGAGGCATTGCACTTGTACGGCACCGGTACAAAGAACTGTATCATAGGTGGATGGCTGCTGCGCAATGCTCGGAGAATTCAGCTCACGTTCAGAGGCGTAGATCAGTGAAAAGGTAGCAGGGTGAAGAGATTCCTCTTAGGCAGGTACTAGATGATCGCAAGTAAAACACAGTAGGTAAAGTGAACTGATAAGTGATTTTATTTAGTTTTGACCCTTCTTATGAACGGCCGATCGCTCATCGTAAGTGCCATTTTCCGCCACAGCATGCGCTCACACCTCCCAAATCCACAATTTTTGGGAGTTTTGCGCAAGCAGAGGCCGGCCGGCCAGCGATATAGTCTCGCGACGACCGTCCATAAGTCTGATTTCCTTTGCAGTCGCGACGTTGCGCGGACCCCAACAAACATATATTTTACATACAAATACCAAATAACATTAAGAATTTACATATCAAATTACTAATCAAATATCAAAGAAATACACATACAATATTGTTACAAATAATATATAAGTTTCGGGTGACGCATACGTCCGATACAGCACTATCAAAATAATTTGACGTTTTTCTCCTTTAACAAAAATTATTTGAAAAATAACAATTTTTTATAAAAATCTTATTCAAACGACATTGTTAGTATTAAATGATGACCGAATTCATCTGCATGGTTTCTGTCTAACGATTACGCAGTTTTATCTGCAATAGTTATCGGCAAGCGGTAATAAGGACTGGCTCATCTTGCATAATAAAGGACTTAATTGTCTCGGTTTAGCAGAGCATTCAACCTACTTAACATAGTTATATGATCACACACAAATTAACACAAAGTCTTCCACATGTGACTACACTGACTCAAATACCAATTTAAAACGTAACTTCTCATCCGTAATTGTAACAAATTGTTTTTTTTTCGTGTATGTAATATTAAAATATTTTTCGGGACGAAGAAATTTTACATTATGAATGAAATATTATAATTTTGAAATCGGTGACCTCCTAGAGTTTGTAAAATACTTACATATAAACAATCATCCAATTTGCCTGTTGGAGTAGGCAGAGAAGACAGAACGCCAGACTTTTCCTATCTCGACATACACCCTTAGTCTCTTATACATCCTTACAACTTTTTATACATTTTCTACGATTTCTCTGACGTTCTACGTTTCTTTCTTTCAGAATATTTATTTATTTTACCCAACCACACTTTCCTTGGTCATCCTCTCACACGCCTTGTTAAATAATTGATTTAAAAAATGAGGTTAGTAATAATAAAGATAGATTTTAAATAAGTTTTAATCTAGACTGGAATCGAATTCACAATCTCCTGGTCGAAACACGGGTGTCTTACCAATTAGGCCAAATAGGTCGTTAAACATGTCAGTAAAAACTAAAGGTATACAAAACAAACCTCATAAATGTATAATGAATAAGGTCTGAATGTAGAACCTGGAATCTGGAAAGAATTATCCACGTTTCAAAGGGAATCGAATCCACAATATCTGGGTTGGAACACGACTGTCTTACCAATTAGGCCAAATAGGTCGTCAAATATGTTACTTAAAACTAAAGAGATACAAAACAAACTTCATTAATGATTAATGAATATGGTCTGAAAGTAGAAACCCGCCAGAATCAGAATGTTCTAAATACATTAGAGATATATTAGCAGTAACCCTTTTCATCAACTAATAAACTCCAACGAACACTTCGATAGCGGGTATAAATAAACATGTAGAATAATATCGATAAATACTAAGTTTTTCTTGAAAAACAACTTTCTCTTTTTGTTTTTCCATGTTCAATTCATATTTGAACAAGAATTATATATCAACCAGTATGTTGACTTTATTGGCTATGTATCGAGTGGAATGTAAGGGCCCGGTCACACGATTCGGGATTCTATAAAAACGGTTTTAATCCGAAAGCAGTTTTCACATTTGAATTTTTTCATATAAATTTCTCACTGAGTACGTATTCTGAATACTCAGTGAGAACTCAGTGAGAAATTTATATGAAAAAATTCAAATGTGAAAACTGCTTTCGGATTAAAACCGTTTTTATAGAATCCCGAATCGTGTGACCGGGCCCTTACATTCCACTCGATACATAGCCAATAAAGTCAACATACTGGTTGATATATAATTCTTGTTCAAATATGAATTGAACATGGAAAAACAAAAAGAGAAAGTTGTTTTTCAAGAAAAACTTAGTATTTATCGATATTATTCTACATGTTTATTTATACCCGCTATCGAAGTGTTCGTTGGAGTTTATTAGTTGATGAAAAGGGTTACTGCTAATATATCTCTAATGTATTTAGAACATTCTGATTCTGGCGGGTTTCTACTTTCAGACCATATTCATTAATCATTAATGAAGTTTGTTTTGTATCTCTTTAGTTTTAAGTAACATATTTGACGACCTATTTGGCCTAATTGGTAAGACAGTCGTGTTCCAACCCAGATATTGTGGATTCGATTCCCTTTGAAACGTGGATAATTCTTTCCAGATTCCAGGTTCTACATTCAGACCTTATTCATTATACATTTATGAGGTTTGTTTTGTATACCTTTAGTTTTTACTGACATGTTTAACGACCTATTTGGCCTAATTGGTAAGACACCCGTGTTTCGACCAGGAGATTGTGAATTCGATTCCAGTCTAGATTAAAACTTATTTAAAATCTATCTTTATTATTACTAACCTCATTTTTTAAATCAATTATTTAACAAGGCGTGTGAGAGGATGACCAAGGAAAGTGTGGTTGGGTAAAATAAATAAATATTCTGAAAGAAAGAAACGTAGAACGTCAGAGAAATCGTAGAAAATGTATAAAAAGTTGTAAGGATGTATAAGAGACTAAGGGTGTATGTCGAGATAGGAAAAGTCTGGCGTTCTGTCTTCTCTGCCTACTCCAACAGGCAAATTGGATGATTGTTTATATGTAAGTATTTTACAAACTCTAGGAGGTCACCGATTTCAAAATTATAATATTTCATTCATAATGTAAAATTTCTTCGTCCCGAAAAATATTTTAATATTACATACACGAAAAAAAAACAATTTGTTACAATTACGGATGAGAAGTCACGTTTTAAATTGGTATTTGAGTCAGTGTAGTCACATGTGGAAGACTTTGTGTTAATTTGTGTGTGATCATATAACTATGTTAAGTAGGTTGAATGCTCTGCTAAACCGAGACAATTAAGTCCTTTATTATGCAAGATGAGCCAGTCCTTATTACCGCTTGCCGATAACTATTGCAGATAAAACTGCGTAATCGTTAGACAGAAACCATGCAGATGAATTCGGTCATCATTTAATACTAACAATGTCGTTTGAATAAGATTTTTATAAAAAATTGTTATTTTTCAAATAATTTTTGTTAAAGGAGAAAAACGTCAAATTATTTTGATAGTGCTGTATCGGACGTATGCGTCACCCGAAACTTATATATTATTTGTAACAATATTGTATGTGTATTTCTTTGATATTTGATTAGTAATTTGATATGTAAATTCTTAATGTTATTTGGTATTTGTATGTAAAATATATGTTTGTTGGGGTCCGCGCAACGTCGCGACTGCAAAGGAAATCAGACTTATGGACGGTCGTCGCGAGACTATATCGCTGGCCGGCCGGCCTCTGCTTGCGCAAAACTCCCAAAAATTGTGGATTTGGGAGGTGTGAGCGCATGCTGTGGCGGAAAATGGCACTTACGATGAGCGATCGGCCGTTCATAAGAAGGGTCAAAACTAAATAAAATCACTTATCAGTTCACTTTACCTACTGTGTTTTACTTGCGATCATCTAGTACCTGCCTAAGAGGAATCTCTTCACCCTGCTACCTTTTCACTGATCTACGCCTCTGAACGTGAGCTGAATTCTCCGAGCATTGCGCAGCAGCCATCCACCTATGATACAGTTCTTTGTACCGGTGCCGTACAAGTGCAATGCCTCAATGAAATGTAAAACTTAGAACCACTTAAGTACTCGTGGTTTGCATGTGTTGGCAATAATACTCCGCACGTGAAGAAGCTACAACACTCTTACACAGCATATATTGTTATCAGACAAACTCTTTTAGTAGAATGGGGGAATTTATTTTTTATTTTTAAGTCATGTTGATGTAGGAAACAAGGTTAATATCGCACTTAATACTAGTTTTGCCAATAAATCATACACAAAATCTTCAAAAATGATTGTTGACATTGGTGTACTAATATCAATCTTGAAAATAACTTAATAAATCTGGTAAAATAAATTACGTAGAGTATTTAATTAACACATGTGATAAGCAGTTAAAATTGAAACAGGAATTCCTAGTTAGTCGGCCAACATGTGATAAACTGTCAAACTTGAAACAGTTGTCAGCCAGCATGTAATAAGCTGTCAGACTTGAAACAGGAATTTCTAGTTATACTTAAGAAAATGTATGATAGTCCCTGTGACATTTGAAATGTCATGTCTCAAAGGGATGGGGTAAAATCGTTTTCAAAAGAGTGGTGAACACAAAAAAAAAAAAAGTGTTTTATTTATTTAGTTTACCACAAAGTGTAACTAAAGTCTTTTCGAAGATTCAAGAAACACATAAATTATTTAAATGGCCGTATATTTGAATTCTATTGATAGTTTGTGTACTGAAAATTATTGTTTGAAGATTTGTTTTTGGGTTTTTGGAGGATTTGTTTTTGGGTTGATAGGATTTGTTTTTGAAATAAAATACGTATACATTATTTAAATGGGCATGTATATGAATTCAATTGATATGTTGTTTAATGACAATTATTGTTTGAAGATAATTTCATTCATATGTTGACCGTGGCTGGCTTTTACGAGTATGTATCTTAACCGATCATAAAATGGGTTTCCCATTAAGAACTATAGAACTTTAAAATAAAATAAAACGACAACTAATAAATCAAAAATGGATTTGAAGGTTTTATTTTAAAGAATATTTCATGGCGTTTATATATCGTTCAAATGGCTTCCACGGCTTCTTTTGCACTGGTCAATTCGATCACGCCAATTTTCGATGACTCGGTGGAGCATTTCCGGCTGTATGGCGCCAATAACACGACAAATGTTGGCCTTAAGTTAATTAAGAGTCTTGACTTTGTTGTTGTAAACCTGTGATTTAATATAACCCCAAAGAAAATAATTCAGAGGTGTTAAATCGCTCGATCTTGGCGGCCAATTCAAAATCCTATCACACCCAAAATCCTTCCCAACCAAAACCCTATCACATCCATAAAAATACCATTTATTAAGTGAAATCTTAACAACACTTCTAAGATGTTTCCATCAATTTATAATTGAAATACCAATCTATCGCTTTCACGCACTCCATTTATTTATTTTCTTTGACATGAAAAGAAAAGATACAATAATTACAAATCTATAATAATAACAGTTAAGACATTCTCTTGAATAATCATACAAAAGAATCGTTCCACTTACCCCATCAAGCTTGATTTCTATGATCAGATACCATATGTCTGCTGCAACTCCTGTTTCAAGTCTGACAGCTTATCACATGCTGGCCGACTATACTAGAGGAAATGTAGCATGGTCCCTGTGACAGTTCATAAATTTGCCCTAATACAACCTTGTACGTTCAGTAGTTTTAATTATTTTATCAACTTTAATATAAGCCTCGATTCTAATAAATAGCAAGTTATTTAGGTAAATACATTACATAAAACTAACAACAATGACAAATTAATACATCTTGTTACAAATTAGCAAAAATGTGGCAGTTTGTTAAAATCAAATAATATTTGGTGACGTTCGTCAAAAGTCACTACGTTAGTCTGCATTGGCTAGGGATGGGGAATACGATAATTAGATTTTTGATTTTTTTATACCTTATAATTAAATATTATAATTATAATTAAATTTTCGTAATTAGTATTAATGCATAGTGGATCTTGGCCTCTTTGAAGAAAGATACAAATCATACAGTGCATTAGAAAGTCAGTATAATGAAAATTATGAATTAAAACGTCAGTTTACAGAAAAACAATTTTTCGATTTATAAAAAAAAACGATTCGATTTGTAAAAAAAAATAGTTAGATTTCGTTCAAAAAATATATTTCATTGATTTACGTAAATAAAAGTTCAGCCTGGATATTAACGAAGAGAGACAAGAGCAGAATGAATACAGTAGAAATGCTTTTTTTTTGTGAAAAATAACTAGTATGATGAAACTATTTATTTAGACCATGTATTTTTCAGTGGTCCTTTTCGAGACATATTTGATTTACCAAGAGCCATATATTTACCGCGTCCAATGAATTTTGTGTTTCTTCTTTATTCGAGGAACTTTTCCATTTATAGTTCGATTATTAAATTTTTGAAGCTTAATCAGTTGAAACTGAATTAACATATCTAGAATTGTAATTTTTTAAATTGGTTTTATTATATTGAATTTTATAATGTCTTTAATTTGGTGGCACAAACCACACGTTTGGGTGGATTGCCTATAAAAAAATCTATAATGACAATTTATAAGGATAACTGTTTGTTCAAGTCAGATATTGCTGTGTCTAGAATGAAGGGCAAACAAGGAAGATGTAACATAGTTGAATGAAATAATAGAAAGACAATTTTAAATAAGTTTTTACTGAGAGAAAGGTAAGGTACATACGAAACAGATGAGAAATTACGAGATGTTTTAGTGTCAATTAGACAATGGCTGTTTGTGTGGATAGGAAGAGGAAAAGTCCTTTCTGTCTACTTAACCTTTCCCTTACGGTGATAAAAATAATACGCGTGCTCCGGTGTTGGGTAGTGAGTACGCAATAAAAAATTAGCGATTTTAAATCGGAAAAATAAGAACATTCATAGATAATCCCCTTAATTAATTGTAATTGAAGTTAAAAATTATAATAATTGAGATTTATTTGCTGAAAACATTAAAACACCATCTGGCAATGCTCACGGAACGGGCGTACGTCTAACCTATTTGCAAGCCTAGAAGCTACTAGTGGCGCGGAACGTCAGTCGCATACCCCGGCGCTTACGCTAATGCTTGCGACGTTGAGACAATTCAGCTCCTCGCAATTCAGTGGAGTATGCAAGAGTGAGATGCGAATATAGTGTCGCGCTTCCCGCATACTATTCACCTATCGTCAAGACGAGGCACTCGCAGCGTTTAAATGCGAATTTGTTTTCGATCTTTACAAAACACCTCGATGTAGTCGATAAATTCTGATTATTATTAATATTATTTTTTAAATCAATGCGTAAATATATTATGGAGGAATACCTAAAATCTTAACCTTGTATTTATTATATTTATAGAGATATTGATGGTTATTAGAAGCAACGTGTAGAAGATACCCAACACAGGGAAGGAAAGGTTAAAAAGACATATAGCGTGATGGTATATATGTTTGTACGTATTCAGTTTCCAACATACTCATCCTTTAGATATTTCTCGTGACTATTGTAATTCCCATTAAAGATCTTTGTTCAAATTCCAAGTTCTGATCTTTTGCTATCGAAATAAATTGTATATAAAGGCTGTATTTATTAAAATAACTTCCTTGATCCTTGAATAGTATAAGATAATTTTAGGTATCATTTTTTTTAAATAAATTAAATATTTTAATTTTTGACTTAACGTACCTAACTAAATTATTGGTTTTCTTTTACGAGCGTAAGCGCATTTTTGCGAATACTAGCGCATTTTCCGGCTTGTTTTTCATAGAAAAAAGAACTGAGTAATATAAATTCGATAGAAAAATTATGACTCAAGTTTACTGTAAACAAGGAAAATTTCTGCTTTCTTTGTAACTTGTTCCCTTATTCTTAACACACAGTTTTTTTCTCTTATTATATTTAATTGTTTATCGATGAAAATAAAGAATTTCGTTTTATTTCAATTATTTAAAATATTTCATACGCATTTTGCATAGAGTAGACTTTCTTCAAGAGCGCTCAATTCGAATCGTACCCATTATTATCGGAAATAAAAAATATAACAAGAAAAAATATAGTAAATTGTGAGTATTTATAGGAAGGCTGCGGCTGGTTTTCCTGGATTAGATTCTTTCCCATATGTGTATACGTTTGGCAAAACAAATTTGGCAAGAAAACCACAGAACATTTACCAAGGTAAAACGAACCACAAAAAAACTTTTGTATACCTTCCGATTGTAATATTAAAGAATTCGGCGTAAGGTGGAGTGTATCGTATTTATAAAGTGTAATATATATATATGATATAAAATTATCATAAATGTTGATAAGGCCTTTCAAAAAAGGTCCTTAAGTGCTTCATAAAGCTACATGGGTCACCAACATATTTAATAATACTTAGAGGTAAACCATTCTACGTGATGGGACCAGCAATGGCGAAAATCCTTTCATAATACTTTTTTTAATCGACTCATCACTGAGTGTGTCGAAAATAGTACGTCAAGAGGTAACAAGATTTGCACACGTCTAGTACACGCGAGTGTTGTTATCAAACCACATAATTACTGATTTTCCTTTCATTTTCCCCATTCCTTCATTTAATTTGATTGATGATATCACTTTTATTTTAGTTATTTATATTGTTCATGATTTTTGTTACAAATAAATAATAATTTGAATTATTTCTGGAGCCGTAAACTTCTTTGTTTACTTTTGTTTGGCTCATCGAAAGATATTGTCATCTTGCAATAAGCTTACCAGATTATTATACAATGAAGTTTTAAATAACAAATAAACGTAATTTACCAGACCGGAATCCCTTTCTTCAGGTAAAATCGGGAATCGAACCCAAAACCCCTGAACGAAAGTCAAACTAATCACCAACTTAACCACAGAAGTCGTAAATTTAAAAGATTAAAAAACATGTTGACATTCAACAAGAGACTTAAAAACAATGAGACAAAGTTTAAATATGTTTTTATATAAATAAAACAAAATTTATTTTGAGTCAATAAAATTCTAGTTAGTACCAGTCTGATAGATAAAATAATGCCCTAACTAATGCATATTTTTTGTGCAATAAAATCAAAGTTCAATGTTTTTTTTGTTCCTATGAATATTAACATATGAATTCTTGGAATTCTTTAGGATTATTTCTTGGAATTATTCAGAATAACAAAAATAAATTGAACAGCACTTGACTCACTAAATGGTTATTCCAACTATGCTACGTTATCGCTACCAAGTTAGTTTTTACTTGATCAATATTATGGTTTGATTTTGTTATTAAACATTCAATGAAAGTATACATCGCTATCGCCGTAATTGTTTCCATCATCATATGTGTCACTCCACGGCCGATTAATATAGAGAGATTGTAATTATCAAATCCATGTATGTCGCTAATCCAAACACTTTGTGTACTAAAGCTTCTGGTAGAGGCACCACTTGAAAAAACTTCGTTCACACACGAATCAATCGATTTTCAATAATTATTTCCCACTAATTTTACCTCTTTAGACCTGGTGTCCATTAAAATGCACATCAGGTCTAAAGATGAGAAGAATATGTGGTATATTTATGTTCCCCATGATGACAAATGAAGTGTGGGATACTGTTTTATCGACTTTGAACGTTTTAAGCACCATACATTTAAACTAATATGACATATGTTAATGTTGCATTTAGTATAAATAATACAATAACAAGTCAGATTTTTTTTAAACCATAGCGTTAATTTAGGTCTGACGAAGTTAAAATATTTGAGTAGGCTTTTATGATGGTCGACATTTTGAAGGCATTGCAGCCTTCATTTTCAGGCTACTGTCAATTTTTTTTTTAAATATCCATATGGTAATGTCAGACATTCGTATAAGCAAATTTATTTTTATCAAATTTATTGTTTAACCTGATTCGTTTGAGTAATAATAACACAAGGGTAGTTTATGCTGTAATTTAGAGAGCGAACTCTCGTCAAGGGCGCTTTAACTTTGAACTCGACGCCATTTATTTTTATAGACCTAGAATATAATATTACAAAATAAATATATAAACATAAGTTGAGTATAATAATAATAAGGTAGTGGCTGCGCCCATGAGATTAGGTACTTTCCCGCATCGGTATATGTTAACAACAATATATTTGGTAAGAAAATCGCAGAAAACTTACTAGGGAAGACGAACTACAAAGAAAGAAAAAAAAGAAGACTCTATTAGAAAAATACAAAACTTTTATTAAGAATGAAGTAATGTGTTTGGAGATATATCTTTTTGCGTTAATATTAACTCGATTATGACAGTTTACAAAAATAATAACCCATTTTTGCCCTAAATTAAAAATATATAGTTAGACCTTAATTTGAATATATACTCGTACTAATTTTTCAGTTAATGTTATTATATATTTTTTAAATTACACTTTACATTCAGAATAAAAACAATAAAAGATTTTTTGTTTTTATTCTGAATATAAAGCTTATGACATTTGTCTACAAATGGCCAAGTTTCGAAGTTACGTGAGAAATTTTACTCAGTGAGTTTCTCACTGAGTATTCAGAATAAAAACAAAAAATCTTTTATTGTTTTTATTCTGAATGTAAAGTGTAATTTAAAAAATATATAATAACATTAACTGAAAAATTAGTACGAGTATATATTCAAATTAAGGTCTAACTATATATTTTTAATTTAGGGCAAAAATGGGTTATTATTTTTGTAAACTGTCATAATCGAGTTAATATTAACGCAAAAAGATATATCTCCAAACACATTACTTCATTCTTAATAAAAGTTTTGTATTTTTCTAATAGAGTCTTCTTTTTTTTCTTTCTTTGTAGTTCGTCTTCCCTAGTAAGTTTTCTGCGATTTTCTTACCAAATATATTGTTGTTAACATATACCGATGCGGGAAAGTACCTAATCTCATGGGCGCAGCCACTACCTTATTATTATTATACTCAACTTATGTTTATATATTTATTTTGTAATATTATATTCTAGGTCTATAAAAATAAATGGCGTCGAGTTCAAAGTTAAAGCGCCCTTGACGAGAGTTCGCTCTCTAAATTACAGCATAAACTACCCTTGTGTTATTATTACTCAAACGAATCAGGTTAAACAATAAATTTGATAAAAATAAATTTGCTTATACGAATGTCTGACATTACCATATGGATATTTAAAAAAAAAATTGACAGTAGCCTGAAAATGAAGGCTGCAATGCCTTCAAAATGTCGACCATCATAAAAGCCTACTCAAATATTTTAACTTCGTCAGACCTAAATTAACGCTATGGTTTAAAAAAAATCTGACTTGTTATTGTATTATTTATACTAAATGCAACATTAACATATGTCATATTAGTTTAAATGTATGGTGCTTAAAACGTTCAAAGTCGATAAAACAGTATCCCACACTTCATTTGTCATCATGGGGAACATAAATATACCACATATTCTTCTCATCTTTAGACCTGATGTGCATTTTAATGGACACCAGGTCTAAAGAGGTAAAATTAGTGGGAAATAATTATTGAAAATCGATTGATTCGTGTGTGAACGAAGTTTTTTCAAGTGGTGCCTCTACCAGAAGCTTTAGTACACAAAGTGTTTGGATTAGCGACATACATGGATTTGATAATTACAATCTCTCTATATTAATCGGCCGTGGAGTGACACATATGATGATGGAAACAATTACGGCGATAGCGATGTATACTTTCATTGAATGTTTAATAACAAAATCAAACCATAATATTGATCAAGTAAAAACTAACTTGGTAGCGATAACGTAGCATAGTTGGAATAACCATTTAGTGAGTCAAGTGCTGTTCAATTTATTTTTGTTATTCTGAATAATTCCAAGAAATAATCCTAAAGAATTCCAAGAATTCATATGTTAATATTCATAGGAACAAAAAAAACATTGAACTTTGATTTTATTGCACAAAAAATATGCATTAGTTAGGGCATTATTTTATCTATCAGACTGGTACTAACTAGAATTTTATTGACTCAAAATAAATTTTGTTTTATTTATATAAAAACATATTTAAACTTTGTCTCATTGTTTTTAAGTCTCTTGTTGAATGTCAACATGTTTTTTAATCTTTTAAATTTACGACTTCTGTGGTTAAGTTGGTGATTAGTTTGACTTTCGTTCAGGGGTTTTGGGTTCGATTCCCGATTTTACCTGAAGAAAGGGATTCCGGTCTGGTAAATTACGTTTATTTGTTATTTAAAACTTCATTGTATAATAATCTGGTAAGCTTATTGCAAGATGACAATATCTTTCGATGAGCCAAACAAAAGTAAACAAAGAAGTTTACGGCTCCAGAAATAATTCAAATTATTATTTATTTGTAACAAAAATCATGAACAATATAAATAACTAAAATAAAAGTGATATCATCAATCAAATTAAATGAAGGAATGGGGAAAATGAAAGGAAAATCAGTAATTATGTGGTTTGATAACAACACTCGCGTGTACTAGACGTGTGCAAATCTTGTTACCTCTTGACGTACTATTTTCGACACACTCAGTGATGAGTCGATTAAAAAAAGTATTATGAAAGGATTTTCGCCATTGCTGGTCCCATCACGTAGAATGGTTTACCTCTAAGTATTATTAAATATGTTGGTGACCCATGTAGCTTTATGAAGCACTTAAGGACCTTTTTTGAAAGGCCTTATCAACATTTATGATAATTTTATATCATATATATATATATTACACTTTATAAATACGATACACTCCACCTTACGCCGAATTCTTTAATATTACAATCGGAAGGTATACAAAAGTTTTTTTGTGGTTCGTTTTACCTTGGTAAATGTTCTGTGGTTTTCTTGCCAAATTTGTTTTGCCAAACGTATACACATATGGGAAAGAATCTAATCCAGGAAAACCAGCCGCAGCCTTCCTATAAATACTCACAATTTACTATATTTTTTCTTGTTATATTTTTTATTTCCGATAATAATGGGTACGATTCGAATTGAGCGCTCTTGAAGAAAGTCTACTCTATGCAAAATGCGTATGAAATATTTTAAATAATTGAAATAAAACGAAATTCTTTATTTTCATCGATAAACAATTAAATATAATAAGAGAAAAAAACTGTGTGTTAAGAATAAGGGAACAAGTTACAAAGAAAGCAGAAATTTTCCTTGTTTACAGTAAACTTGAGTCATAATTTTTCTATCGAATTTATATTACTCAGTTCTTTTTTCTATGAAAAACAAGCCGGAAAATGCGCTAGTATTCGCAAAAATGCGCTTACGCTCGTAAAAGAAAACCAATAATTTAGTTAGGTACGTTAAGTCAAAAATTAAAATATTTAATTTATTTAAAAAAAATGATACCTAAAATTATCTTATACTATTCAAGGATCAAGGAAGTTATTTTAATAAATACAGCCTTTATATACAATTTATTTCGATAGCAAAAGATCAGAACTTGGAATTTGAACAAAGATCTTTAATGGGAATTACAATAGTCACGAGAAATATCTAAAGGATGAGTATGTTGGAAACTGAATACGTACAAACATATATACCATCACGCTATATGTCTTTTTAACCTTTCCTTCCCTGTGTTGGGTATCTTCTACACGTTGCTTCTAATAACCATCAATATCTCTATAAATATAATAAATACAAGGTTAAGATTTTAGGTATTCCTCCATAATATATTTACGCATTGATTTAAAAAATAATATTAATAATAATCAGAATTTATCGACTACATCGAGGTGTTTTGTAAAGATCGAAAACAAATTCGCATTTAAACGCTGCGAGTGCCTCGTCTTGACGATAGGTGAATAGTATGCGGGAAGCGCGACACTATATTCGCATCTCACTCTTGCATACTCCACTGAATTGCGAGGAGCTGAATTGTCTCAACGTCGCAAGCATTAGCGTAAGCGCCGGGGTATGCGACTGACGTTCCGCGCCACTAGTAGCTTCTAGGCTTGCAAATAGGTTAGACGTACGCCCGTTCCGTGAGCATTGCCAGATGGTGTTTTAATGTTTTCAGCAAATAAATCTCAATTATTATAATTTTTAACTTCAATTACAATTAATTAAGGGGATTATCTATGAATGTTCTTATTTTTCCGATTTAAAATCGCTAATTTTTTATTGCGTACTCACTACCCAACACCGGAGCACGCGTATTATTTTTATCACCGTAAGGGAAAGGTTAAGTAGACAGAAAGGACTTTTCCTCTTCCTATCCACACAAACAGCCATTGTCTAATTGACACTAAAACATCTCGTAATTTCTCATCTGTTTCGTATGTACCTTACCTTTCTCTCAGTAAAAACTTATTTAAAATTGTCTTTCTATTATTTCATTCAACTATGTTACATCTTCCTTGTTTGCCCTTCATTCTAGACACAGCAATATCTGACTTGAACAAACAGTTATCCTTATAAATTGTCATTATAGATTTTTTTATAGGCAATCCACCCAAACGTGTGGTTTGTGCCACCAAATTAAAGACATTATAAAATTCAATATATTAGGTCCTTACATATGAAATTGGCGTTTTGCCGTACTGGCAACTTTGATCTCAAATATCTTCTCTTTGGTTAGGAATTCCAAATTAAAATTTATACAGCTATTTACTCAAGTATTTGTGTTTCGAAAATTATAATTCATTTGTTTTTTCCTCAATTGTTTTTTTTCTTTGCGTCACTCAGTTTACAAAATGGAAAACTTGAAATATCGCGTTATTTACGAGTACGAGTTACACCGTGGCACCAGTGCTGCAGAAACGGCTCGAAGGATTAATGATGTGTATGGCGACGGTGCCGCAAAAGAAAACACAGTGCGTTTTTGGTTCCAACGTTTTCGTTCTGGAAATTTCGACCTGCAGAAGAAGCCCCGTGGACGGCCGGAGACCAAAGTTGATAATGAAGAATTGAAGGCTATTGTGGAAGCGGATCCATCGCAAACCACGTCCGAGTTAGCTGCAGGCTGCGGTGTTAGTGATAAAACTGTTTTAATCCACTTGAAGCAAATTGGGAAGGTGAAAAAGCTTGAAAGGTGGGTACCTCACGAATTGAGTGAAGCAAATCAACAAACGCGCGTTGACTGCTGCGTTGCATTACTCAACCGGCACAATAATGAAGGGATTTTGAATCGAATCATTACCTGTGATGAAAAGTGGATCCTGTATGATAATCGGAAGCGCTCATCGCAATGGCTGAACCCTGCCGAACCAGCCAAACCATGCCCCAAGCGAAAATTGGCTCCAAAAAAGTTACTTGTGAGCGTTTGGTGGACTAGTGCTGGTGTCGTTCACTACAGCTTTCTTAAATCTGGCCAGACGATTACGGCAGATGTCTATTGTCAGCAACTGCAAACCATGATGGAAAAACTAGCTGCTAAACAACCGAGGCTGGTTAATCGCTCTAGGCCACTGCTGCTTCATGATAACGCTAGACCACACACTGCACAACAGACGGCTACCAAATTAGAAGAGCTTCAATTGGAATGTCTAAGACATCCACCGTACTCTCCGGACCTTGCCCCAACAGATTACTATTTTTTTCGAAATTTGGATAACTTCTTGCAAGGGAAAAAATTCAACTCCGATGGGGCAGTCCAAACCGACTTCAAAGATTTTATTGATTCCCGTCCGAATGGTTTTTTTAGTAAAGGGATCGATGAACTACCTATGAGATGGCAAAAGTGCATAGATAGCAATGGTACATACTTTGATTAAATAAATATATTATATTAAAAAAAAATCAACTTTATGTTCCTCCCAAACAAAACGCCAATTTCATATGTAAGGACCTAATAATAAAACCAATTTAAAAAATTACAATTCTAGATATGTTAATTCAGTTTCAACTGATTAAGCTTCAAAAATTTAATAATCGAACTATAAATGGAAAAGTTCCTCGAATAAAGAAGAAACACAAAATTCATTGGACGCGGTAAATATATGGCTCTTGGTAAATCAAATATGTCTCGAAAAGGACCACTGAAAAATACATGGTCTAAATAAATAGTTTCATCATACTAGTTATTTTTCACAAAAAAAAAGCATTTCTACTGTATTCATTCTGCTCTTGTCTCTCTTCGTTAATATCCAGGCTGAACTTTTATTTACGTAAATCAATGAAATATATTTTTTGAACGAAATCTAACTACTTGATACTAATTTATATGGTTTGTTATATTTTAGCACTTGCAAATTGATTTACGTTTTGATAATGTATCAAATAAATGAAAAATGTATTTTTTTGTTGTCATTTTACAAATATACGTCGTTTGAGTACAGGAAGTATACATACATTATAAAAAGGATTTGAGTTTCCGAAAATTACGTATTTCGATTCTCATAACCATCAAAAGGCTCGATTTGTCACATCCCTTGTTGGACATGTTGACTGGTATATGATGAAATGCGTTAAAGGAAATAACGGAGAAGCTTAAAATAAAATAAAAAAAGTTTTAATAAACATGACTTCAAGTACTACAATGTAACTTCAACTGTCCTATAATATTAAAGGATTAGTTTTATGTTTTTGATTATTATAACCGTACGAAAAATTGTTTGTTTTTATATATATACATGTTTTTATATATGTACGAAAAATTGTTTGTTTTTATATATATACTCGTATGTTATAATTCCAACTTATTCAACTCATGTAATTGTTAAACACTCAGTGACTCGAGTGAACCAATGGAGTCACACTGTGGATATACGAGTATATGTTATATTCTCGGCACCACCTAGCACTATAAGAAAAATTCTCCTTTGTATTCTTCCATATTTTATTACAATTTAAAAAATATATCAAAAAGCAGTACGCACATGCATACCACCTATTACAAAAAAAATATTATACATATTTGAAACCGGTCAAGGCTCAAGTAATCGAAGGCCCTAACATGCAAAAATAAAGAAAGAAATAATCTTAGAAAATGATTAACAAAAATATGCATTCGTCTAATTAATCAATGCACTTCACGGTGACAATGATTTGCCATTTCAGAATAAATTAGAGGATTTGTTAAGGCGAATCTGTGTCCACGGAATCTCTTTTCAAAAGATCTTCCTGTCTTTCCTATGTAGAAATTATCACAGTCAGCACATACAAGTTTATACACATCACTATTGCTAAGTATTCCGTTTTTGCCTTTCCCGTTAAATAAGAGTTTCACGTTATATTTAATTAAGAGTTTACTCAGTTGCTTCTTGAAGTATGTCAACGACGGAGTGAGTCTAACATTAGTTTATAACTGGTTCCCTCGTCTCATAGCATGGACAGTAAAGGAAGACGTAAGAAAAGAAGAACGATAAACTGGGAAGGTCAATAAACAATCTCTAGAGTATTACCAAACCGGAAAATAATTCTCCAGGAATCGAACCTGGGGCGTTTGCTTAACGTGAATACTTATTGTTAAATATGTTGTAAAAGTGATGATAGAAAACCAATTATTTAGATGGGAGTATTTCATTTCTACGCTTAGTTTGGACTTTTTAATATTCTCTTATAACGGTCAACATTATTTTTCCACCATCGCCTACTTAAGTATGTCACCTGTACTAGGTGAAGTGTTTTTTATCGCTTTTAAATTAATTAAGGCACGAAGGTTTTAAATAAATTAAGTCTAGGAAAAAACTGAAAAAATTAGATTCTATAGGTTTTTTAATTTTATAGAAGAAATCTAACCGTAATCTGGTGAAACTTGAAACGTTGATAACTAAGTGCTTACTTTGCATGCTAACCATTGGAAATAATGAACAGTTAACTTCATTAATAACCCAGTTAATCCTAAATAGGAAGCTATTAGATGTTAGCAACGATCGGTGCATGACAGTTATAATTGTTAAAATACTAATTGTTATTATCTCTCTGAGATGGTGTGACCATGTTGCGTGAATGAATGAAAAAAATCTAGCAAAACAACTATATGTGTTTGAAGAAGAACACTCAGAGATAGTTTGGGTACGTGGGACGAATGAATGAGAAAATACGAAATGTCACTACAATAAAAGTAAACTCATGTGGTACAAAATCGTAATAAGGTTTAATTACTTATCAAGTTGATGAGAATTATTGACAAAATAATTAAATAACAGTCAACAATCAGTAAAAAGTACCAAGCTTCGCTTATGTCATCTAAGTAACATAAGAAAGCATGTTCCCTTCTTGTAATGGAAAAAGTAAGTCAGGGATTTTTTCAAATTCATAATTTTAATTTCAAGGGTCTTAATATTTCCAAATGAAAAGAATGTACAATTTTTTCACCACACACAAGTTTATTCCTATCAATTGTGTGAAATGTATCATCAAGTAGTTATAATCAAAAGGAATTTTTTTGGAATTACGAAAAATACCACACAATAAACCAAGACCCATATTACTTGAGAGTGTCCAAATGAAATAACTTGTTTTTGTCTGTCTTGTTTTGTTCATATATTATATATATTAAACATAAACTGTCAAGTGAAATAAATAAATAAACAAGTTTATTGAATCGAAATATTATATTTATTTATCTCAAATATATTTCTATACAATACTGACATATATTTTTAAGTCTTCATCATCTAAAGCTGCTTTCAACTTTCGAGATATTTTATAATTGTCAGTCAAGAAGACCTTTCTAGAAATGCAGTTCTTACTTAGGAAGAGCACAAGATTAATGTGTCAACTTGGCATCGCTAGACATACATAATCCGAGCCAAGCGTCTTCTCTGTTATATCATAGATTGCTGCATTTGCTCTCTTGCATTCATATTCCTTGTGAATTTCGCTGTGAAGAAGTTTACTATTTGGAAAGTACGAGTATGTTCTCAGAACACGGATTGGTGAAACTAGATATTGGAAGTCGAGTTGCAATAGGAAACAAAGTTAATGGATATTAAAAGATTTATATTTAAACCAAGTAATATTAAGAACTACTAAACTGAGGGTTCATAACATCGAGGCATGATAAAAAGAGTTGGGAAATGATTGAAAGGAGCCCAAAAATGACATAAATTTGCATCGTTTCGATGTATGACAGAATATGAAATATGATTATTAATTACAAATCCAAGCTAAAAGTTAATGTGTTTGTAGAGTGAAAAAGAGCATATTGAGGCGGTTTGGATTTATTAAACAGATGAGTGACGAAATACTGATTAAATAAATTATAATATTAAGCATAAGTGGGAGTCGTGGTAGAGGACAGCTGAGAAAAGTATTGTTGGAACAAGTGAATCAAATTTGGAAATAAAGAAAGTGAGACAGAATGAGCTGTATGAATGTAGAAAAGAAAAATAAAAGTATGTCGCGATTGGAAATTTTGGCGCTCTTTCCTCTTTGCTTAGCCTTACAGGAAAAATTATGTATGTTTTGGAAATATAATTATGTAAAATTTCCTATTTTGTACGTCGTAAGTAAAACACAATTTCAGGTGTAAAACGGTCTTAGAATAAGATCAGTCCGGAATTGAATCCGCCAGGAATCGAACATGTGGCATCCGTTTGATTTAGGTGGGAGTATTTTGTGTTTTTAGTTTAGTTTAGACGTTTTTTCAATTCTCCTGCATATATTACGGTCAACATAAGTTATATTTTTCCCTCACTCTCGTTTCCTTAAATATACCTCAAGTGCCAGTTACCACGTAAAGTGTTTTTTATCGCTTTTAAATTTATTAAGGTGGAAATCTTTAAATATATTAAGACCAATACAAAAACGAGTTCAAGCGAAAAATATAAAATCTTATATATGTAAATCACTTACAAATGAGATAAAAAAATAAAAATAAAAATCAGTCATCACTATCACGTGGAATTTATAAACGGGAGCGTACTCGTATTACAATCGCTAACAATATTTAGAAAGGACAAAAAGGTTTGAAAGTAAGATTAAACAAGGATATAAATAATTGATAAGTCTACCAACCCACGTACACCATACTAACTTTGATGTTTGGGCAGATAACTAGATTGATTATAAGTGTTTTTGATGCCGTGTAAGGTAACATGGATCTGCTCCGATATATAGTTAGTTTGTTGACTCGTATGTATGAAATCAGGCTACTGGAAGAACATTAACATAAAGATAAAGATATTCGTCTAAACTACCCTAAATTTTATTATCAAGCTTTCTTTTGTTGGTAGATTAGCTTACGTTTAGAACACTTGCTGTTTTGATCGTCCCTTGGGAGTGGAATACGAGTAGTCTCTGTCACGCCTTTTTCCTATTTAAAGCAATATTAGGTTGTACACAAAAAAAATACATATATTAGTTATAAAACATTACCAACATATGAGGTGTGACATATTCCGGGCAGCTCCGCCGGCTTCTTATGAGACAAGTACTTCTAGATCTCAGGGATTCGTTGGGTTCCTTAACTCTGAATAACTCTCTTTCAACTCTCGCAGGGACAGGCGACACAATTAAACAAGTATGATTTGGAATGAAACAGTTTATTATATTGTAAAAAAAAAGAAAAAAGAAAAAAAAGTTTAAAACTGGCAAGAAGAAATGTGTTGTATTTGGCAAGGGAGATTTTAATAACAATTTGAAATTACTTTACTCGGTGGGTTTCTTTTAGCGTGGCGATGAAATCCACATTCAAAATAGGAGGAATAATATTCACCCGTAATCAAGATGGCGTCCTGGAGTTCTGTGATATATGAGGAAGAGCAGCGTCGGACCCACGTCTGAACCTCACCACGTTTTGCACGGAATAGGGGGAGCCAGCTAGCGCCGGCTTCCCCTTGGCAAGGAAATACCAAGAAACAGTGCTGCCAATCTCGACCAAAGTCGCCCGTGACAATGTTGTCATTGAATAAAAATGTACCTGACTGCAAGGGTAGTTACCCTTATTTTATTGTCTTTAGTATTTTAAAATATTCAAGTATTTCATAATATTTTAATCTTCCTGTTTTCAAGGCAAGCACATGGTCTCGACACCACAAGTTTCATAAATTATGATATGTCGCGAATTAACAATTTCGAGGACGTGAAGTATGCAATTTAACAAATATAGTCCTAACACCCCACCCTAAGTTATTGAAAGAACAAAAAAAAAACAAACAAAAAAAAAAAATTATCCTCCGTATATCACAGACGCATCAGTCCGAGAGATGTTTCTAAGGAGCGAGGGGTGTATGTACCCCTCACCGGATACGGTTTCGTGGCCGATTTATCTCTAGTCAGCATTTGCCATAGGTGTAGTCTTAATTGGTGTAAGACCGACCACGAGGAAGGGAACCACGTAAAACCTTTCCTTAACTAGGCTCCTAAACAATTTAACTTCAACACATAGGCGGTTACACAGGAGCGGGAAACAATCCTTCCCAACTCCTTACACATAAAAAAAAAAACAATACACAATGGTACAAGATTACAGGAATTGATACAAAACAAAACAATGCACAATGGTACAAGATTACAGGAATTGATACAAAACAAAACAATGCACAATGGTACAAGATTACAGGGAATCGATACAATATTAATAAAATCAAATCACACAAAAATAAATTAAAATAATACTATACAATCGGGTAATATAATTATTAAAATATTAAACTGCAAGGTCAATTAACAATCAAATGTTGACCAAGAGGGGAACAAATCAGTTAAGCCATTCTCTCATTACAATATTCTGAGAAATGGACACAGCTTAACCAAAATAACAAAACAAATCTGCAGTCTTCTCCCAAAGGCTGACTTTAGTGGGTTCACTGTAGGTCACGGGCCAACCTATGAACCAGCTGATCTTCAAAGGTGATTCCTGAAATTCTCCCCTTTCAATGCGGATTATCTTCAAAGGTGATTCCTGAAATTCTCTCCTTTCAATGTGGATTATCTTCAAAGGTGATTCCTGAAATTCTCTCCTTTCAATGTGGATTTCGTCCAACCAACCACCCACATGGCTCAACACAAAATTACACTCCCACTTCCCTTGATACACCAAAGACAACACTTTACAACACAATCCTTTCCTCGCCCTTCCCTATACTGCACAGTCGGGAACCGATAAATTTTAAAGCGGCCCCATATCACGGGCGCTTCTCACAATACGACCGCCCCTGGCACACAGCACAAGACGGTCCAAACTTCCGGCCACTTCCGGGCGAAATGACAACAACAAAGATAACAATAAATTTCGCAATTGCCAATATTCATCATTTACAATTCTCAAGAGGTTCACACAGAACCTCATACGTTAAATTACAAATATCCTATGGTTCACACAGAACCATTTTCGAGGACTTGTATCTCCTTAAGTTCAGACAGAACTTTATACATTGCATAACAAATATCCTATAGTTCACACAGAACCATTTTCGAGGACTTATATCTCCTTAAGTTCACACAGAACTTTACACATAACTTGGGTTTCCTCAGACTCCAAGGTCTGGACAACCGTTGCAGTAACAATTCACCACCACACAGAATGGTAACTGTATAAATGGAGCCTTAGTTCCCTTTAAAAAAAAAATACAAAACATAATACAAAATTGGCGAGTAGCCCCGGTTGAAAGCAGGACGCGTCTACGGACCCCCAGAACAGAGCCAAGAATCACGTGATACCACATACACAACTTTGGTCATCTAGGATCCGAGCGACAGACACGCGACCCTCACGAACCGAAGTTACCCTAGCCCGAAACATGAGCATGACAGAACACATCTGTAATCGCAATCGCTAATTTGGGTTCATGAGGCCCGTGATGGAGACACACAGCAATCCATCCCAGATGTATTCTCAGGCCATCTTCAAAACCTTTATCGGTTGGGAGGCTAGCTTCCCCCAACCCGGACTCTTAAGGCTGCCCAAGGCCTCTCGGTGATTCACACCGAGCCAAAGTAAGGAGACAATGATAAACAACAAAAACTGGGAATTCAATTTACCGAGCGAGACCCACCATACGTCCGACCACAAGGGCACGGGTTCGTTTCGAGATTTCACTATCCAAGAAACGCAGCCCCCAGTCATAACGCATGCTGCCAACGCTACAGCAACCAGAGCTCTTATCCCAAAACTCAAACAGAGCAAACAATAAAATGGTAATCATCGTAACAGTTACATAAAATCAGTACAAGTTCAAAACAGAACAAAAATACAACGGCAATTACCGTAACAGTTACATAAAATCAGTACAAGTTCAAAACAGAACAAAAATACAACGGCAATTACCGTAACAGTTACATAAATTCTGTCAAAGTTCATTCGAGAACGCACCATACTCTTATCCTTATTCCTCCCAGCAGCACCACTACAACCTCCACATTTCCCATAAACCTTTCATTGCGCTGCCTCACAGACTAACTTGCGACCCCGTACTCGGTGAGTGCTTTGACAGAACAAATTATTTTATAACATTATACACAACAACAACAAAAAAATAATTAATTTTTATTACAAAGTATATACTCCACACTCAACAGGAGTCAATTCGTCAACAAGATGACTTGCTTCAATACTATAGCCCTTCAACACCGTGGAATGCTACACTTCCCCAACAAGAAAACTCCGAACACATCAACGGCTATTATCATCATGGAACCCCGTCCAAAAACTAACATTTACTGCGTGCAACTATCCGAAACGGATATTCCACTGTACCATCTGTACAATCTTTTCCAAAATTTAACTCGGTGGAAAGCAACACCTACTCCATAGCACTACTGAACAATACTACTGCTATTAAACTTGCGGGCCACTGTCCAGCGATAGCATTAGCGCAAAGCAATTATCCACGATGGATACTCTACTGAATCCTCAGTACAATCTTTGGAACGCTACTCCCGAGGGAAGGGTACACCTCTCCCCCAAGAAGTTCGGAATACCTCACGAATTCCTATCAGATAAGATAACAATTTGGGAGACAAACCTTCCCTAATACGAAATTCTGAAGACTTCCAAGAATTTCTTCACTTAATGCCCTAACTTCTGCAGCCAATAATCCCGATAGGGAATCTAATGAGAAGGTAACAATTACCACTAAATAAACCACAACAGCTGTTAGGTAACCCAATACCTAAGCTCGCATTACACAAGAGCAATTTGATCCTGAATGTAATACGTGTAGCTTCTACAAACGGTACTAATCATCTATGTATTACATGAATTCTTACTTCAGAAGGACCTAAGTCCTTCGTTGAGATACATATAATCCTACTCTAGGCTCTCAGCATTCCGCCACTCGTGGTCCAGGCTCAGGTTCATTGAACGCCAGGTATTCTTTGGTTAAGTCACCGGGTTGAATACCAGCCCATACATAAAACATATGGAAATGAATCCATACGAGATTGCCCACGGCCAGCTCACTTACTCATTCACCCATGTGCAATAATAAATTCGCACCGGTGACGTCACTTGACATACTAAACTGTCATTCACCAAGGAACCCGACACTGTACACCCTCAAGGTATATAACAAAATATTTAATTTAATTATTTTAAGAACCATTTTCCTAACCACGAATGACTCCCAATTAGGCGCTGACGAACCCATCACTGCACTGTCAACTATCAGCTTATCTATAATCCACCCGGGCACAGAAGCTGTGCTCAGGACCGGACCCATATCATATGTTTGCGTCCTTATCGCGTGACGACGGACTCGCCGCATAAGGTCTATTCTAAGCTATACTGTATTCAATAGTCAATCTATATAGTATATGCAACTACTAAACTTCAATCGTTTTCTAATAAGAGAATAACCCCTGTATTCCTTCCTTCTTACAAGACAAGAATGGTAAATCAAATAATTTGACTCTAGGTCACGCTTTCCAGTTCCAACCGAGTTCCAAACTGAGTTCCCAACTCCGTTTCTGGTAAAACGACCAGAATTTTATAATCTCCAGCTATCACCTGGCCACGCTTTCCAGTCTACAAAGAGAGAATACACTATCAACTTTCCTGTTACTACAACCACAAAGAGGCTATACTCGCACTCTGGTTACCTAGCCACGCTCTTTAGTTCTACGGAGCGAGTAGTCATCTAACGCTCTGCTTATTAACACAATCGAGGGTTTTATGCACAACTATTGGTCACCCGACCACGATCTTTAGCTTAAAGAGTGAATACTCTTCTAACGCTCTCTTCATTAAGACAGAGTTCTCTACTTAATCACTGGTCACCCGACCACGCTCTCTAGTTTCTAAAGAGAGAATACTCAAATAACTCTCTCGTTATTACAACGACAACGAATGCTACACTCGACCTCATGTCACCTGACCACGTTCTCTAATTTCAAAAGGGACAACAAACTAACTCTCTCGTTTTTACAACGACAAAGAGTGCTATGATCGACTTGTGGTCTCTTGGCCACGTTCTCTAATTTCAAAAGGATAACAAACTAACTCTCTCGTTTTTACAACGACAAAGAGTGCTATGGTCGACTTCTAATCACCTGACCACGTTCTCTAATTTCAAAAGAGACAACAAACTAACTCTCTCGTTTTTACAACGACAAAGAGTGCTATGATCGACTTGTGGTCTCTTGGCCACGTTCTCTAATTTCAAAAGGATAACAAACTAACTCTCTCGTTTTTACAACGACAAAGAGTGCTATGGTGGACTTCTAATCACCTGACCACGTTCTCTAATTTCAAAAGAGACAACAAACTAACTCATTCATTATTACAACGACAAAGAGTGCTATGATCGACTTGTGGTCTCTTGGCCACGTTCTCTAATTTCAAAAGGATAACAAACTAACTCTCTCGTTTTTACAACGACAAAGAGTGCTATGGTGGACTTCTAATCACCTGACCACGTTCTCTAATTTCGAAAGAGATAACCCAAACTAACTCATTCGTTATTACAACGACAAAGAGTGCTATGATCGACTTGTGGTCTCTTGGCCAGGTTCTCTAATTTCAAAAGGATAACAAACTAACTCTCTCGTTTTTACAACGACAAAGAGTGCTATGGTCGACAAAAGAGTGCTATAATCGGCTTCTTGTCGCCTGGCCACGTTCTCTAACTTCAAAGGAGACAACACGAACTAACTCACTCGTTATAACAACGACAACGAATGCTATAATCGATTTCTCGTCACCTGGCCACGTTCTCTAATTTCAAAAGAGACAATACAAACTACTTTCTCGTTATTACAACGACAAAGTGACTTTACTCGACTTCTTGTCACTTGGCCACGTTCTTTAATTTCAAAAGAGATGACAAACTAACTCACTCGTTATCACAACGACAAAGTGACTTTACTCGACTTCTTGTCACTTGGTCACGTTCTTTAATTTCAAAAGAGATAACAAACTAACTCACTCGTTATTACAACGACAAAGTGACTTTACTCGACTTCTTGTCACTTGGCCACGTTCTTTAATTTCAAAAGAGATAACAAACTAACTCACTCGCTATTACAACGACAAAGTGACTTTACTCGACTTCTTGTCACTTGGCCACGTTCTTTAATTTCAAAAGAGATAATACACAAATAACTCTACCGTTATTGCAACAACAAAGAGGCTATACTCTATTTATCACTTGGCCATGCTCCCTTTATGTGCTTTGACTACGAGAATCCGGACTAATTCTCTCCTGACTTTTATGACATGGAATGGTATACTCGACTACCGACTACCTGGCCACGCTCTTACGTAAAAGGAAGCGAGGCGAGATCTTTTATCTTCCTTAATTATTAGCTCGAAAACTGAGCAGAGTTTTCACAAATCCTCAACTAATCACGACTGGAAACAGACAATCTCTGCGCCATCTTTATGCTATCACTTCTTACACCCGCGATTATTCGTTATCTGACAAGGGTGGCTCTAAAGAATGATTTTAAATTCTCTATTCTTGGAATATAATCTGTAAGGGACTATGTATAGAAACTGTTTCTATACATAAGCCTGTCTAGTCTGCACTTTATCCTAAAGTCTTCCGACCCATACCCTTCTAGGAAAACCCTATAGACTACCTGGCAATCACTACCTTTTTAACCTTAATTCTGAGAAGGTTAATGTTGCATCTCACAGGAACTATGGCTAGTTGAAGGAAGTCTATTTACTTCTACTTCAAGGATAAACAAGCCATCTTCTTTGTACCCAATGCACCGACACAAAACAAAGGAATCTATTCAAAACGAAATTCTTTTCGAATTTCGAAACCAACCGTGTTATCCAGATGCACCGACAGAAACAAAGGAATTTTCCTAAAACCATATTCCTACCGAAACCCATAAACCACTTTGTTAACAATCGTATTGATACAAAAACACAAAGGAATCTAACCAACCGAAATTCAATTCAGTGTTTAAAAACAGCGCATGTAAGAAAACTCAGCATCGACTGACTGATTATCAATAAAATACAACAGCCCTTTCTAACAATCCCTATGTCAATAAGAATAGCCAATATCACCGAACGACATCAATTATGACGCAATACTATCTACACAAACTCGCCATAACAACAGTAGCTCCGCGTAATAATTTGCAATATCCTATTACAAGAATTCTTCTAGAACTCAATCCCAGTTCTCTCTATTCCAACATATTGTTTAATAATTACCGAACGACAACAACTATGACGCAATACTATTCACATCTAAAGCCTTCTTCAAGTTTTTACTGCTTGACACGCTGCACCGTTAACAAAATAAACTATCCATAATTACGACGCAATTCCTGTATTATTTAATCTGTTTCAAAACACGATACCAAGTGCGAATCAACTTCCTCAAAGAAAAACATCGGACAGTATTTCCAGCCGCAAAACAAAATGGCGTCCGTCCATTACGCACGACCATTCCATAATTTAAATTTTCTAAACATTGAACTCCTATCCTTTATCTCCTTCTTGTTCTACTACGATCCGCAAAATCACTAAACTGACCACTGAGATAATAATTCTTATTTATTCTTAAACAAAATTCGTAAACTGGATCATTTACGCGATTGGAATATTTCTTACGAAAGTAGGGCGCACATAACACTTTGCCTAGCCATCCACCACAAAAATAAAACAATAAAACAGGGCTCCACCAAAGCAAATCAAGACCTCACTAACAAAACAACAATTCTAACTCGATCGCTTTGTTAAACAAACAAGGTTTCTCTAAACAACGTAGTTCAAATTTACAAACAACTATAGACCAAAATGTAATTCAATCTCTATAAACAACTGTATCGTTTATAGATCCATTACAGAAAGAAACTATTCAATGCATGATTCGTCCATAGAACCAAGATCGAAACCAAAAATAACTTGCTCCAACGGAATCTTTTTAAGTAAAAGAGGAATCTAACTTAAGCGAAACTTCCACTTCTTTGTAATATTAAACCGTTGAAATTCTCCATATTTCGACAAACCGAGCACCAAGAAATGATTAATCCTTGAAAGAAAACCCGAAAAACTTGGCCAACTGAACAGCGAATTATTTCACGAAAGATAGGCGTTTCGTGCGCTTTGCCTACCCACGAACTCTCTTAATATGAGATTGGTCTCAAATAAATCAGAACACAATTCTCTTTACAACGAAATATTTTAGCGAACGTTAACTAGAAAATCTATTCTTTTTCTTCCTTTGATTAACTAAAATTCTATTCACAATTCAAATAATGAAAAAACTCGAAAACGGCTCTTTACCAAACCGGAGCCCGTATACACGCGACAACAAAGATGGCCGCGTGGTCGAGAACAGCGAAAACAAACGCGGGAGAAGCATGGTTCAAATCTCCAAACAAAATAACTTTTTAAATCGAATTAAATAAGGAACACACAACTCTTTACAAGAAAATATTTAGAAAAAGTTAACTAAAATCTATTCCAAAAAGACTCGAAAAACGGCCTTTCCAACTCGGAGCCTGTATGCACGCGACAACAAGATGGCCGCGTGGTCGCGAACAGCGAAAACAAACGCGGGAGTAGCATGGTTCAAATCTCCAAACAAAATAACTTTTTAAATCGAATTAAATAAGGAACACACAACTCTTTACAAGAAAATATTTAGAAAAAGTTAACTAAAATCTATTCCAAAAAGACTCGAAAAACGGCCTTTCCAACTCGGAGCCTGTATGCACGCGACAACAAGATGGCCGCGTGGTCGCGAACAGCGAAAACAAACGCGGGAGACACGTGGTTCAAATTTGCAAACACAGAAAAAAAAATACATATAAAACACTTTCCTGTAAACAAATTATTATTTAAATCAAACAAATTATAAATAAAAACCTTGTCCAGCGAGATATCAAGAGATACAGAGTTTGCTGCCCCGCGTTCGGGCGCCAATTATGTCACGCCTTTTTCCTATTTAAAGCAATATTAGGTTGTACACAAAAAAAATACATATATTAGTTATAAAACATTACCAACATATGAGGTGTGACATATTCCGGGCAGCTCCGCCGGCTTCTTATGAGACAAGTACTTCTAGATCTCAGGGATTCGTTGGGTTCCTTAACTCTGAATAACTCTCTTTCAACTCTCGCAGGGACAGGCGACACAATTAAACAAGTATGATTTGGAATGAAACAGTTTATTATATTGTAAAAAAAAAGAAAAAAGAAAAAAAAGTTTAAAACTGGCAAGAAGAAATGTGTTGTATTTGGCAAGGGAGATTTTAATAACAATTTGAAATTACTTTACTCGGTGGGTTTCTTTTAGCGTGGCGATGAAATCCACATTCAAAATAGGAGGAATAATATTCACCCGTAATCAAGATGGCGTCCTGGAGTTCTGTGATATATGAGGAAGAGCAGCGTCGGACCCACGTCTGAACCTCACCACGTTTTGCACGGAATAGGGGGAGCCAGCTAGCGCCGGCTTCCCCTTGGCAAGGAAATACCAAGAAACAGTGCTGCCAATCTCGACCAAAGTCGCCCGTGACAATGTTGTCATTGAATAAAAATGTACCTGACTGCAAGGGTAGTTACCCTTATTTTATTGTCTTTAGTATTTTAAAATATTCAAGTATTTCATAATATTTTAATCTTCCTGTTTTCAAGGCAAGCACATGGTCTCGACACCACAAGTTTCATAAATTATGATATGTCGCGAATTAACAATTTCGAGGACGTGAAGTATGCAATTTAACAAATATAGTCCTAACATCTCTCACCTGCAATAAAATATACAGATATTCCAAATATTTTTATGAAAATATTAAGAAGATGTTTTATATAACGCTGTTTAGAGCTCATTCTTCTCAAGAGTGCTGATGTTACTCGGGACTCGTACCCCCATTTGTAACATATTAAAATGATTACAAAATACTTATATACTAGTATAAGTTGAATCTAAGGTGGTATTTGCGGTCATCAGGTACGATACTTTTTTTTAATATTTTGCTCTCCTTCTTGTAGTACATTCGTGATCTCTTTTTTCTGCATTATTCTTGGAATGTGGACTACAAGTTATTCCTCAATTTTTTAAGTCTGTTCAGTGTGATGGAGTATGGAGCAATCATTAGAAGTATTATACATGAACAATCCGGGTCTCGTCCATTCTTTGAACGTGATTAAGCCAATAACATCTTATCTTTCTTCCTAATCTTACGATGTCTTCGTTTTTTCACATTCATCTTATTTCTGCATTCCTTTTTTTTTTCTCTTTCTACATATTTTGAATTCACAAGACCTTTATTCATGTTAATTTAAGGAGTACCTTAGTTCAATGTCTTACTACGTTTAATCGTGTCAGCGCCCTAGAGGTGAATTTTGGTTTCTAAGTGGCGTAATACAATTTTATTGCAATGTAGACTTAAAATGAAGTATGATGGTAACAGGGGGGAGTTCCTATGGGGCTGGTACCCTCAGTGAGCGATATTTTTGACCTGATTTGTTTTATTCTGGGAGTATTTATTTTTTGACGTTTTTACTATTATTTCTTGAAACTTATCCAGCAAGAACCGGATTATATTTAAATGCGAAATGGCGTTTAACTTAAAGTTTTCCATAAATATAAATAAATATTGATAGCAACATACGAGTAGTATGTACATATAAACTCTCTCTCTCCCTGACTCCATCCCAACTCATTGTTTGAGAAGACTATTGGGGTCAGCTCTCCTCGTCCTCAGGTTGTATGCTCTTCTGTCCCGGACTACGTCCCCCAGGCCGTGCCTCTGCATCAGGTTATCTTTTTGCACCACCCATGAATTCTTTGGCCTTCCTCTGGTTGTTATTGGAGGAAGATCCATGGAGATTGCCTGGTTCACAATGTGATCGGGTGCTCTGCGTCCAACGTGCCCATACCATCTCAATCGCCTCTCCTCCATCTTGCTGTTGATGTCTGTAACACCCAGGCTTCCACGAATGCGTGAGCTTCTTATTTTGTATCTTAGGGACACACCTGCTGACCATCTTAGCATGCGCATTTCAGCAGTTTCTTGTTGTCTAGAGTATGTACATATAAACATATTCTAATATAACATATATGTATATCTCAAGATAATGGCGAAGAAAATACATTTAAAAGGAGATTAGCTATCTATTGGTTTGGGTTCATTTCATGACATCCCTTCGGTCGTGATACACCCCCACCGATAGAGGGTGAACCGCACCGCGAGGACATCAGGTGTCTTTCAGCCCACACCCTTGTACATATATGTAGATTTAAAAAAAACTCTCTCGAGTTTTAAATGTAGTTATATCAAAAACCGCACCAATAAGGAAACAAATACTTAAAGTCTTAAAAAATAAACGTATGGTAGGGTTGTTGAAAATTTTACAAAACATTTAAACTTTTACGCTTTTTTGTTTTACAAGGTAGCTAGTATATTGGATTTAATTGACAAACATACTTTTTTAAACAAAAGTCTACTTTCGAAGACAAAAAAATTAGGTTATTTTTTGTAAATACTCTACAAAAGTTTATTTCCATTATTTCATGAAACCTTTATTCACTGCCGTTCTACTACTCACTTGTGCATAAAATGTGAGACTTAGTCTCGAAGTGGTCTAAACAAATAATGTTTTATTTTCGGAGAAATCGAAGCCATTAAGCAAAACAATTTGAATTATCTTTGGGCTGAAAGTGGTGTCTTCACGTATTATCTCGGTTTTTTATATAATGTTGATTAGTTAGGACATTTTCAATTATATAAAATGAGCGAAATAAATACCCTTCCTATATTTTGATTATTGTTTATTATTTCACCATCTTTTTTTTTTTTTTTTATTATTATTTCACCATCTTTTTTACCTGGCGAGTTTATTGCCATGTGTGGCAATCTCTTCCAACCAACCAGAAATATGTGTTTATAGGCCCTAAGTGTTAACCAGACTGGAATCCTATTTAAAAAAATCTGGGTTCCAGCGGGGATCGAACCCGCAACCTCCGGATCGGCAGACAAGTGTCTTACCACCAGGCCACGGAGGTCGTCTTGATACGAAAGAAAAAAACTTTATTGAAAATTTAAGCTTTCTTTTATGTGTTATAGTGTTCTGAAATAAAAAAGACACTTATATTTCATATAAAAAAGGCGACACTTGAAACTAAATACGTCCATATAAAACTCGGATGTAGACATATTGAATGCAACTATCTCCAAGTTTAGGAGTATGGTGGTTGAATTGACTAGAGCAGTGCTTCCCAATTACTTTCATGTAACGGCCCCCTAAATCTGAAGTAATTAATTCCCGCCCCCCCCCCCCCCCAAAAAAACATTTTTTTTATAGTTGAAGATTTATTTGGCAATAATTATTACAATTAAAATACACATATTTATATTCAACACAAAATTATAGGAACTTGCTTAAAAACTTTTTTTTAAATAAAAACTATACTCACATGAAACAATTGAATACTCACATGAATATTTGAACTTTGTACTGAATATTTTCGCGACCCCCACGAGAAATCCCGCGGCCTCCCAGGGGGCCGCGGCCCCCAATTTGGGAAGCACTGGACTAGAGAATAAGTTTGTTTTATTCATATTTGTACATATTTTCTAACATTTTCACTGACTTTCTGAAATAACAGAACTGTGCATGAAATGAAAACTGGATTTTATAAATTATCTGTTTTGTGAGAATATCTTGATTAATTTCCTCTGTTTGAATAAATAAAATTAAAAAAAAAAATTATCTGCCATTTTTTTTAATTAAATCAAAATTAAAATTATTATACTATTAATTTACAAAATAGTGTGCAAATGGTTTACAGCATTCATAAACCCGTGCTCTTAGTGACATTTTTAATGGTAATTAATATATCAAGTATTTGCCATAAAACATGTTTTCTTCGATCAGTTTTCTCTATACATTTACATACGAGTTGATAAATTGTTATGCAGGTTGTGAATAAATGATACACGATTGAAACAAACTTAGCCCAGTTTTCAATTTAACATCACAAGAAACTGTAAATTAAGTATAAATTTGAAAAAGTTTCTATGAGGAAAAAAAAATCTAAATTTTACATGTCAGTGTTATGTATCAGTGATATTTTTTGTAGGCTTGGACCGTTTCGGGTCTAAGGTTCCATATATTAACTCTAAGAATTTAGTCGAGACTCACATAACTCAAAGTCGCGCGAGTTAAATGGATTGAAATGCCCGTTTTCAAGTTTATAAGAAACATAATTAAAACCTGTTTGAGTTCTCGTGTGTTAGGCGTGCGATTAATGACTGTGAAATTCATTTCGAGTAATTGAAGCAACACTTACGACTTATTATAATATTTTAATTATATCTTGATAAGCGAAACCGTTCGTAATGAACATAAGGAATATTTCTTAATGAAGGCATTTTTACGAGAGATTCACATTGCAGTTACCATTTTCTATACTCGAATCAAAAAGATTTAAATAATATCATTGTTTCGTTTTTATTCAGACAAGCATAATAAATCTTGAATACTCGTACTTCAAAAAATCATATTTGGTGCATCACTTTGATTCTGTTTCGTGTTTTAAACTTTTTTTTAATTAACACTTGCTTTACTGTGCTAAAAAAATCCACCAGCCACGGTGATGGACGCTAAACGTCCAGTGAAAGATGTATATTTTAAATTCAAATTATGCAAAATCTGCTAGATTATTTTTTTGTCATTAGCTATAAAAATTATTTTATTATGTATTAAAACGTCCATTTACAAATAAAATATAAGTCCTGGTCACTCGCTTTCCATCACAGGGTGGCAAGTGTTAAATTAACTTTTATAGTGAGAAATGCAATATTATTCATTTTTTTACAGTGCTAGACCTTTAAGGTACTATATTTTAACAATAAAACATTGTGATTTAGTACTTTTATACCTTAAGCCCCCTTTAAAATCTTAAAAACTGATTGATGATTTCGTGTGTATATTATTAAGAGACGCCTTCTTTATTTTATATCTTGAGAAGTTGATTGCTTGGACGTTAAGAGAATAATTTTAAGAAGAACCCAAACATCATTAATATTTGTAGTCATGATAATTTTTTAAATTCTAAATACTTAAAACATTTCAATGCCATTGAAGGAATTATCCAAGTAATTAATTCCTACCGCGCAGGCCAAGCACAATTATATTCGCGTTTATGTTGTTGAGTCTATACTGCCAATTTGATATATTATTTATAGTTAAGGCATTAACATTGTGGAAGTTTAAAGACATTGTAATTTGTTTTATCGAATACTATTTATGTCATTTTATGTAACGGTATAACCCTACCGGTTTCAAGGTTTTCAACTCATCATCAGGGGAGTATAAACAGAATTGTTTGTACTTGCCTGATGATGAGATGACAATCTTGAAACCGGTAGGGTTATACTGTTATATAAAGTGGAATAAACCGTGTTTGATGAAACAAACTTCAGAACCAATTTGACAAGGAGATATACTATATTTTACCAGAAGTACATATACTGCCATCTCTGTAGAATATTATGCATATTTTTGTAACTTGTTAAGTTATGTAATCAGATCGAGATATATTTATTCTAAGTGATTCGTTCGACAGTCATTTTATGTTACTGTGGTTTTATTTTTGTAAAGTTTTGATAAGGATCTAAGTTTTTTTTTTAAATATTAAAAAGTAATCTATACTACAAATATTTACCAAAGACTATATAAACCTTTATTCAAATTTATATCTAAATATTATAACTATCTCATTTATATATCATAACTATGATATTTGCCAAAGGCTATATATACCTTTATTAAAATTTGTATCTAAATAACTATCTCATTTATATATCATAACTATGATATTAGCCAAAGGCTATATATAACTTTATTCAAATTTATATCTAAATAACTATCTCATTTATATATCATAACTATGATATTAGCCAAAGGCTATATATAACTTTATTCAAATTTATATCTAAATAACTATCTCATTTATATATCATAACTATGATATTTGCCAAAGGCTATATATACCTTTATTCAAATTTATATCTAAATAACTATCTCATTTATATATCATAACTATGATATAACTTAATTGTAATTGAATACGTTTAATTATTATTTTTGACAATCTGAATATTTAATTTCTTTAAGATAGTTAACGCCTATATACAAACGTATAACTACGAGTAGTTAACAATCCTTACAACTAATTACACATCTTAAAATGTATAAAAGGATGTAAGTATTGTTTCAACTTTAACTCTTCTATTTTATAAGGAATAATAAAGAGATAAGAACGAACTTGAGTCAGCACAATGAGAAAGTCTAACGATGATATATTTCATTTATTTAACACTTACATTTCAATAAATCTGGTGGATTTATTGCCTTTAAGCAATTCAACGCATCTTGTATTTATTTCATAATTATTATTGGTATACCATGCCTTAGATATAAATGAAAAATTTAGTAGAATTATAAAAAATAAAACAATAGACAAATCTCTGGAAAAAAGAGTTAATGATTGAATTGTATAGTAAATCTGAACAGAGAATATTTTTAAATAAATAATGAGTATTGAGTTTTTTTTTTAAATGGTGTAAGGGGAAAAACGTTTAACTGACCAAGGAAGGTCGTTTCGAAGTCTGGCTGAGTAAATCGCAAAATATGATGTGTAAAATGATGTTTGATTCGTTGGTCAAACAGTCCATTTTGCGACAGGAAATTGAATTTACCAAGCAAAATTATTGAAGTGGCAATGAGCTGGTAATATTGCAAGGATTTACAGCGAGCGATCCAATGGTATTCTCGCATTAGCAAAAGACAAAAAGAAAATGTCTCAAAATCCGCTGGATTGACTAAATCCATAAGTTCATGCTGGCAGAGGATAGCGATAAATATTGGGTTGATGCAAAAGTTATGACCGTTTTTTATGATCCCAGGTAAAAAAATTCCTAGGTAAGAAATGATGAATAGTATCTTCTTTTAAATGATTCCATTGTATAAAGGATGCTTTCCCTCTACTTCAGTTTCTCTAATTCAGTTTTGGCCTGGCCAGAGTACAGTGAAGAGCCCTTGTATTTTGTCAAAATGTCGGTCGATAAAGTGCATTTACGTCATTGTTTATTTTATGAATTCCGTAAAGACAATACCGCGAGTCTGGCAACCAAAAACATTTGCGAAGTGTATGGAGCAGATGTCATCAAATTTCGCCAGGTACAAAGATGGTTTACAAAATTCCGATCTGGGGATATTTCACTAATTGTTTTTCACTAATTTTTCACTAATTTTTCACTATTGTGTACTTTTAACTCTTGGAACGCAATCAAACATTTACAACAGAACGATATTGTCAGCAATTATCCAAATCGAACATCGCCCTTCAAAAAGATAGACCAGAATTGGTAAACAGAAAAGGGGTAGTGTTTCATCACGACAACGCGGGACAACATGTGGCTATGATGACCCAACACAAGCTAAATGAGTTGAATTGGGATGTTATCAAGTATCCACCGTATTCTCCAGATCTTGCTCCTTCCGATTTTTATTTATTCCAATCACTGCAAATTTTTTTAAATGATAAAAAAATTGATACAATAGAGCAGGTAAAAACATCCCTTACTACATTTTTCGCATCAAAATCCACGGAATTTTACACTAATGGTATTAATAAGTTGATAGAAAGATGGGAGAAGGTTATAAGAACTGATTGAAATTATATAATTGATTAAATAAATAATACAAATCTAAAAAAAAAAAGTTTAATTGTATATGTAAAAAACGGTCATAACTTTTGCATCAACCCAATAGAAAGAAATGAAGACATTTCAGGGAAGTTTCATCTTGCATTAGATAGACAAAAGCTGAAAGTAAAGTGATAAAAGCTAAAGATTATGTGATAAGTTTATTAAAAAGTTTTACACGAAGCACTTCTGACCATTTTCTTATATTCTAAGAACGGTTAAAATTTAGAAATAAAGAAAACAACAAATTCAATTATTGAAGTGATAGCAAAATTTTCCCTTTAGCAACGATAGAAAAAGTTGTTTTCGCTTTTTCCATGTCAATAATATATTATTAACTGACGAAGGTTCAAAGTTACTGGAAGCAAACTAATTTGGAACATCTCTGTATAGAGAAATTCTATTAATTCGATAAAAGATTTTCTTTGAAAGTGAACGTGACTGAAATTTTAACAACCTTCGTACGAGTTATCAAAAGTTTCGCAGGATTTTTGGTTTCATTCTCTGTCTCTTTTTTTCCAAAGATTCACACGAAAGCAGAGTTTTGCCTTCCAGCTAAATATGCTTGAAAGCTTACTTTGCACCCTAAATTCATTATGTTTTCAAAGAAATGTCTTAATTACATGAAGGTCGATTGAGATCTCTCTTCTCTTAGCTGGTATGGATAACGAACCATGAAAATCTAATGATAACTTTCAAATTTACAGACCCATGGTTCTCTTCTACCTAGGTCCATTAAAAATAAACTCACCCCTTTTTATATTATGAGCCCGTTGCATGAATGGGCGATCTAGTAGTATGAAGTCTGTTGTAACTTCAGCGTGCAAGGATCTCTATGTAGTTTTTATGAAAGATGTGACTGGTGTCAGTGTAAGATCTTCCTTAATACCAAATTGGTTAAAAGTCATAATGGGCAAATGAATATGGAAGGCGTGTTAAAGTTAGATTAATGAAAGTTTAGCAGAATGTTTGCTGTGGGACGTGTTGATGATTTTGATTGTTTGGTATTTAAATAAAATACGTCAATTAGCAATGCGGAAAGAGAGAGTGAATGAATAATGCTTAATTTATCGGTAAGTGGGTATTTATACATTTCAGAATTGGCGCGGGAGTGCGCCCGCGATATATTTTTATCTCGCTTCTGTGCGCGCCGAAATGGTCGATTGCAGTATTGCAGACATCGCAAACAATATTGTGGGTAAACAATTTGTTTGCGGAAACGGCGAAACAGCGTGATGCGTTCTCTTTCTACTGTGGAATGCATCGTAAATAGTATTTGTGGGTAAACAATTTGTTTACGGGACTGGCGCGATGTCCGGCCGCGTCACTGTTTTGGTATGCGACCTTTGGACATATCCAAAGGTCGTTTCGTCGGTCGTTGACCGTATGTGTTGACAATATTCAGCGACGACCGTTCCCACAAAAGTATGGTTGGATCAAGTGAATGGTATTTTGAAAGAAGAAAAAATAAAATGTAGGAGAAATCATAGGAGTTCTAGAAGATGGTATATGAATATGGAACCGGCTAAATATATATGTCGAAATGGGAAAATCTAGAGGTCTATCCTCATTATGTATGTTAAAAGTTATTTCGTTGGTGTATTTTTGTTTCCTTTTATATTAGTGAAAAATAAAAAAACATCCTCTTCATTCGGTTTTAAACAAGAACAATTAACTTTTAAGTAAACATTGATTATTTTTACTCTTAATTCAAAAACCATGAAGGTTTTTCGATTATTTTAGTAATATTGGATGAATTCTATAAAGATTAAAAAAAATGATCTATTTGAACCAGTTTATACAATCAACCAGTCATATAGCTTAACCAACTGTTGGACTTATCTCGTGGTGCTAAGTGTTTGAGCAAAATAATGGAAAGTATAGAAACCGACTGAATTAAATAAACTGGACGGATGAGTAACTTTAACAGTGATGAACTGATGATTTTGGAGAAGTACCAAAAAAAACAAGTTTATCAGTTATTAAGTGTAGGAACAAAAAAAATATTACTAATAATAGATTTCACTTGTGGAGTCTGAAAAATTTCTGTTATTAGGGATACTGAAATTATGTAAAAATAAGTAACAATTTATCTTCATGATTTTTAATTTTATGATTACAAAGCAATTACAAAGATTACAATTATTGAATTATGTATTATGTTACGGGTACTACATGCGTGCGATGTATTGATGGGGGGGATAACGCGGATCAATGCGAGCTAAAAAAATATCTTGAATTATTTTCATTTTTAACTTTTATAGAATAAGGAAATAAAACAAGTCTTAAGGGAGTATTCTACTCCAGAGGCGTGACTTTCGGCCGTTTTTTTTTCAGACTAAATAAAAAAAAAAACAAAGATTTTCCTTCACATTTTTTTATAGTTTGTTTATTAATGATTCTAGAATGTAAACAAAATGAAAATTCAAGATGTTATCAGCTGTTATATCTTGTAAAAAAAAAGGGGAGTGAGCTGGTCGACATGGCTGAAACCCTTTCATAAATTTGAAACAAAAATCATAGACAGTTTCTTGATAAAAAAAATCGTCAAGTGGCCTGTCTGAAAAAAAATTTTTTTTTTACTCTTTTTATATTTTTTTTTTAAAATAAAAAAAAAAATTTTTCTGGGTAGGGATGATATAAAAACATTTATCAAAGTTTCATACCAAATTTGAAGGAGATCGGTTGGATAGAACTTGAGATGTTATTCGACCAGGTCGAAAAAAGTAGTTTCGAGAAAAACGCGTTTAAAGTTTTGAGATTACTATATTGTCTTGACTTATTCCTGTGGTTCGTAATTGCTACCTCATTTATAGCTATAACTTTGTAAATATCAAGATTTTAAAAATTACCCTTTTAGAATACATTTTTAAAGGTCTAAACTTTAAGAATATGCAAACAACCAAAAAAAACATTTTTTTTAATTTCTAAAATAGAATAAATACATCTATGCTTCTTGATATTAGACGATAAGTTCCCCTTGTTTATCAATATATCAACCTAAAGTTAATATTCATCCTTAATCCCTTCATTTCGTATTCTGCCATACATTTTCTCCCTATGTATTCTTATTAGTACCTATATTTCTACAGTTTCTGTATTTCTATAGTTTATTTAAATCAGTTTCAATTATGCAACTAAGTTATATGTTACTGATCATCAATTAATATTTTTGAAAATATTGCATGTACTATCCTCTGATCCGGCTTTATTACCAGTTGGCTAATGAATAATGTGACTTGTTATTAATTTTGACTCGTATGCTGCGTTAATTTTTTTTTTTATGAATATCAACTTTATGTTGGTTAACAATTAGGTATAAAGTATTCCGTTTACCTTTTGATACATCAAGTACAGAGCGCCCTGTATATCATACTTTGTGTACATATAATACATAATTTAATTTATTCTCAACCCAACACTATCGTAGTAATGATTTTTATCTTGCAGTTATTATTTTCCACTTACCTAGTCTCACACGTCATGAATAAAACATTGCTTATTAAGAACAAACAATGCAATAAAACATTATTCTTGGTGACGGTCTTACGGCGTAATACGCTATAAAATAATTACTTTGTAAGTAATATTTTTCTTCAACAAATTAAATAAAATCGACGGACGCGTAAACAATTCCATCGAAATAAAAATGTATACAGTTAATTTTCAAAACGATGTGTTTCTTAAGAAATAAAGCTAAAAGTATTTATTTTCCAGTCGTTATTATTGTGCATAGAAGTGATGCTTTGTGTTATTGTATTCATATAATTTTTATTTAATCCAAATGAAGTGATAATTGGCTGTGCTAAATCCAATAGAGAAACATCTGTCTCACAAAAAAAAACATTTAAATTAAAATTCACAAAATATACTTTAAATGAAATCCCGATAGTTTTTTCATACTGAAAACTTTTTATTGTGAGATTTTTTTCGTTTGTGTTTTCATGCATATTTAATTTTAAAATTAACATTGCTTTTTTACCGGCTGAACCAATCTAATATATAATTATAAGCAAATGAGGAACAACCCATTTTAATGAATACCATAGTAATCCATTTAACAATTACGCTCAGAAGCTTTTATACACATCAACATATACACGTAACCACTTATTAAAATATTGGTATGGTGAGGTAAATAAAGTTGTATAACAGTCATGACTTAATAAATAAAATTTCGAAAGCTTTGTTGAAATATTTGATAAATTTGAATTATATTATCTTCCACGGAAGTATGTTTCATATATTTTAATTTAAAAAAAAAAAGCTTCTTTGCCCACTTATTGTAAGGAAAGAAAAGTACAAACGTTTTTTGAGAAGATTAATAAAGTTTTTTAGGAAAATCTGTTATTTTAATGGCGCTATTTAAATTTTCGTTATTTTATTATTATTTATGCATTTATTAAATTGTTAAAAAAATATAACTTGAAGATAACCTTTTTTTCTTATATTTTGTTCACCATATTAGAAATTCCGATATCCATTAGTTCCTGCATGAAATCTTTGTTAGCTCCTTCTTTTCAATCTTACCATTCTATTATTTAATATTTTTCTCAACCTCCAGCGTTTAAAGTATTATAAAGCAAAGAAGAATATAATAAATTCATTAAATGCAAAGAAGAATATAATAAATTCAATAAATGTACAACCAATTTTCAATTCCTTTAAATTCATTAAATGTACAATAAATTCATTAAATGTACAACCAATTTTCAATTTCAACAACAATGCAAAGAAGAATATAATAAATTCATTAAATGTACAACCGATTTTCAATTTCAACAACAATGCAAAGAAGAATATAATAAATTCATTAAATGTACAACCGATTTTCAATTTCAACAACTATGCAAAGAAGAATATAATAAATTCATTAAATGTACAACCAATTTTCAATTTCAACAACTATGCAAAGAAGAATATAATAAATTCATTAAATGTACAACCAATTTTCAATTTCAATAACTATGCAAAGAAGAATATAATCAATTCATTAAATGTACTCGTATAACCAATTCTCAATTAATTTGATAACAAAACTGCAACAAATTTTAAATTATGCTTCTTGACTTTGGTTTTTAAGTTTAAAACTGTATGCACTCAACTGTATCTACTAACAGGCTCAATTTGGTAATTTCCCTTTTGTGATGGAGCTTAGCTTCATACCCTTAGCAATTAAGCTTAGCTCTATCCAATCTTTAATTTCAAAATCTTCAGTTAAACATGCTTTTCTGTTTTTCTGGCCAGTATAGCCACCGATATACCCTAAATGCGATATGATCCATGCTTCACATATGTTAGATTTGAAATATTTTAGAATAAATCTAGTTTTAAGTAATCGTTTATACCAAAGTTACTGATTTATGATGATATTTAGTGTTGTAAAGGTTTGAACCTAAAAAATATATATTCTTCAAATTTCAGAAAGAAACTTAAAACAGCGTAGAAGTGGATATGGGAAAAATACATAAAAAATTAACGCTTGATTTTTTACTCACCAATATTTCATCAATCAATTATCTTTTATATAAAGATCTATTTTTTAACAAAAAAAAATAAGTTTGATTGAATTCAAGAGAAACACAATATAGGATAATCTAAATATTTGCAGCACAAATACGAGGAGAACCTAATAAAATAATTGTCAGGACTTGGGTACGGCCGACCAATTAGTTTATTGTAGTTAAAAAATAACCATTAAAAATAGTGAACCAGAGCAGTCAAAGGGAGATCTTGCGTCATTTTCGAGAAGGATTGCTTCCTATTGTTTCAAACTTAACTGCCTCGAGTGGCTGGCTTGTCTTCCCATTTGTATAGAAATACACGACACTTTATGAGGATCGGTAATTAGTGTTCCGTCTGCGATCTGTTTTATTGCAGTCACAGATAACTATTGTTACTAAGAAAAGAAAATAAAACTTTGCGCAAGATATATTTCGAGGGCGAAGGCGCTTTTATGACCGCGATTGTCATGCGAGAGAGAAAAAAGGGGTCAAAAAATTTCTCTTCTCCTTTCTAAAGAAATACGTCGCGCTTAATTTATTACGGACATAGTTAAATATTGAAAACAACGGCTGAGAATAACAATTCACTCGAGATACATTAAAAAAAGAAGGGTCCAGTATTGTCTCTTAAACAATAAGTTTCACCGGATGTTATACAAAAAGGATTCTCGACTTAATTACGCTGTGAAAGTTTAAATAGACTATTCATTGGCAAAATAACGAAAAGATTTATGATTTTTTTAACGGTCGCGAGGGACTTTCTATAGAGTTCCAAAATGGCGGCGCTAGGCTGAGATCCCTTAAATTAAGGGACCGCGATCTTCCGAGCTCATTCTCGCCACGAAGTTATCAAGTCAACATCATTCTCGTCTGGACGCTGTTCGCGAACTTGAACAAGCTTTTCTCACATTTGATTGTTCATTCTTATTTGATACAATTTGTCCGGTAAATTCCCGAGGAACTGAGTCGTGTGGGTGTATTACGGCACGAATTGGCGGTCGCCAACCACTGAGGGAATTTCTTCACATCAGCGGCCCTGTAGTAACAGTATAAGGTCAGAGGGCCATATACGAGTCGACCTGGTCATACACTTGAAGCGGATCTGGGATAATACATTTTGTCCTGTATTGGAGTAAGATCAACCTTATTTATCCTCTTTTGCTTGTCATTTTATGGTGATATTTGAGTATTCTAGAGATTGGCGAGATCTAATCTTTGAGAATTGACACATTTCCGCAACGGACTGTTGTGTGATAATAAATTACTTCGACTGCCTGTCCATCTGAAAGGTTAGCGGAGTAGCAGAGAGAAATCTGCCCATTTGATTTTCCTGACGGAGTATCAGCTCGTCAGGATTAAATATATAACCAATTAACAGCAAATATGTGTTTCATTATGTATTTATACCTACCCAAGCACTGACGAATGCCTACCTCTTCCCACGACATCTTGAGATCTTACTGAGCCTTGTTTTACCTATACTGAGCTACCGGAGTAAGAGTCATACATTGTAACATCCAGGCTTTTAGTAATCCAACTTAATTAATTAAAGGGCAAAAAAAAGTCTGAAACTGACCGCCCTTCAACGTGGGGCGTCGAGGTACGTCATCGAGCTTGGACGGTATAATTTGTATTTTTATGTTTTTTTCCTTTCTTTCTTCTTTTGGTACTAATTTGTGCATTACTGTATTGTATACTGTGTATTTGAATTTTATGTTTTTTTCTTCTTTTTTTTCATTTTTTCGATTTGAATATCTTGTGCATTACTTTATTGTATACTGTGTATTTGAATTTTATGCTTTTTTTTCTCTTCTTTTCTTTTTCGATTTGAATATCTTGTGCATTACTTTATTGTATACTGTGTATTAGAATTTTATGTTTTCTTCTTTCTTTTCTTCCTTTTTTTGATATTCGAAATTTTGTGCATTATTGTATCGTATACGGTGTATAATTTTGTTATATTGTTTTGATTAACTGCATATAACTCGGTAAAGAATTGAAGGCAATTCAGGACCGCTAAAACGACAAAGCATAGGCTTTGTACTTCGGTCAAGTCGGTCGGGCGGAAATTGATTCAAATACCGTTTGTTTGGCGGTCATTTTGTGTATGAGTTGAGGATTTTATTTATTAAATAAAATATAATAACTAACTAATAACGTGCGGTTGATAAAAGCTGTGCGAGTGTAGGTAGTTATTTTCTAAAATTAGAAAAAATCGAGTTGAGCGTAGTTTTACGAGGAGTATAATCTCGAGTTTGGCCGGTAATCGGATAGGCAGAGCTAGTGGAACGCCATAGTTTCTTGTGATTGGCCGGGTGATTAGCAGCTGATAGAAGTTCCTTGTTGCATTGGCAAGGAATAATTCGTTACGTTTTCTTTCCGGTTGGATAGAGTTAGTGGCGTATTCCGGAGTTTGGATCGCTTTGAAGATTTTTAAATCATCAACAAAAAATAGAATATTTAGAGCACTAAGTTTGCCAACTATAACATTATTCGTTCAGAGCCGTCCGGCTGTTTCGCTAATTAAGTTTGACGAATACTAGCTGTCGTACATCTGGTCGGCGAGATTAGTAGTAGACCGGTGTTATAATAGCGTGGCCGGGTGATCGAACTTATTGAATTATTCTATTTTAGGCCTTTAAGGTAGAGTTGTTTTCTTCGATTACATGCGATTGGAATTTCTGGTGAAGGCTATTCCTGAGATTGGGAACGCGTATTAATAACAGCGTGGCCTAGAGTCTTGGGGATTTCTAATCTTTCAGATAGAACTCTCACCTTGCTAGCTGAGGATAAGTCCACAATGAGTCCTATTGACAATATTACGAGTGCAACTAAGGAGAGATTGATTGGGGAATTGATGGAAAGGGGAATCACTCCGGGTAACAAACTCCCCAGGTTGCGTCGGCAAGCATGGAGCTACAATCGGGGCCTCGTTCACTCTCCTACAGAAGAGGTTATATTATACCTCAAAGGTCTAAGGCACATGTTAATTTGCGAGGAGCCCCGGAATTTTCTATGGAACTGGTTTCCGGAGCGACAGCCCCTCGTTCGGACTCTTCCTTGCCATTTACCGGGTCTTGCCCTTCAAGAGACTTGGGAATGTTGCCGTCTCCTAGCACTAGAGGTAATCAATTACCTCCATTAAATATCAATTTTTCATCGTGGCCAGTGGATCCGTTTAATGGCTCGGGTAGCGTACGTCAGTTTTTGGTTAGGCTCGAGGAAATAGCACACGCACGTAGGTTCGATGTAGACTCTCTCTCTCCCGTCCTACCTGAATTTTTGCGCGACAGAGCCCTGACCTTTTTCAGGATTACGTATAGGAACCCTATGAGATGGGCTACATTGAAGGCACATTTTTTGGAGAGGTTCGAATCGGAGAGTTTTATGATAGATAGAAAGCTGGATATTTGGGCATCCAAGCAGGGTCACGAAGAATCTTCCACCGATTATATCTCCCGAATTTTGGAGGTAAACAGTACACTGGACTCTGCCTTGACAGAGGTGGAGCTGTTACAGGTGTTCAAGAGAGGGCTTCACGTTAGGTTTAGCTCAGTCCTTGTCAGTACGCGGCCTGCGTCAGTACGAGAGATGGAAAGAGTATGTGCCTCTTTCGAACAAATGAACAGGAGTGGTGAGGTATCACCCCGGCCGCTGCAGATGCAGCCAAGGGTAAGGGCACGTGTGTCATCCGTCTCACAGAAGGTTATCGGTAGAGGGCCGACCTTGTTGAGGTGTTTCTTGTGCAATCTTCCGCATCATATTGCCCGCGACTGTCCGCACAAACCACTTATCCAGAAGGAACCGGATAAGTCGCCAGGTAATCGCGTAAGGAGTCGTGCCGAGACTTCTAGACCTTTTACTTTGCTGACGGATACTTCGCGTCCGCCGCCGAGCTCCTTAATTCCAAAAAACAGATAGGGGACCAACCCGGTCAAGGTAATTCGGAGCTAAGGGGTTGGTCAAAAACAATGGAATTAGGAAGTAATAACCGTAACATTAGTGCCATAGAAATTTCAAATGCAAGGGATGAGAGACCCTATCTTCATTGTGAAATTCAGGGCTCACCATTTAGGGCGTTGCTAGATTCAGGTGCAGCAATTAACGTAATAGGTGGTAATCTGTATAAGAATTTTAAGGACTTACGGTTTATTATGCGAACTACTGAGGGAGTCGTTCACACGGCTGATAGTCAGGGACATCGGGTGCTGGGTACGATCCAGTTGCGGAGAGGTATGGAGAGGGTATTCTAGCCAATCAAACGCTGGGCGATATTTCAGCAACAAATTAGCGCCCCGATTTGTCAAGTGTGTGGTCACAAGGTAAATTTCCGACACAATATATGAACTGTCTGACCTGAAGGGGAAAGTGGCAGGTAAATTTCGCGTCAAAGACATCGCCAAGGTGGAATAAAGGCTCCATTACGGTGAATTGACGCGAGAGCTGCCGTGGCACTTGTGGTAATTCAGTTATACCAAATTAGGTTTCCATGTTCCAAGAAAAAAAATATGGTGGCGCTCAATAGACCATGTGCTGGACAATGAGTGGGGATTTTGCTGATAGCATAGCATTTGTATGCGCGTCGTTTAATAGAGCGTCGGCGCTCACTTCCTCATGATGTCACATTGGATACATCCTTATCAATTCCTTATCCTGTTCTATCAAGGGTCGCTCACCTGGCACTAGGTCGTATAGGTTGAATGGAAGGCAGCTCTATGATAGAGAATGAGTGGGGTTGCTACAGGGGTTTTTGAAGTGCTGCTGGGAAGTATGAATGAAAAGGATTTGGTGCGTGCCTTGGTGGGGGGGCTTTCGATGGGATATCCTTAATTGTGAGGCTTCGGCCAATGATTTTTATTTTTTCTTTTTCCATGTTTTTATTGTTTATTGTCAGTCCGGTCTAGGTGGGCAGGCGTCCGTGACGCCATCGGTACACGGAGGTGCATAGTATGGTATGACTACGTCATGCGCATCTTGGCTCCGCCCGTTGGTTCTGCGGCCGTCGCACCGACGACAGAGGTGGGCGCTTGTGGACCATTGGTACGGGGACATCCATGGTTGTATGTATGGACTCCGCCCTTTGGGCCTGCAGGCGTGACACTGGTGACAAAGGTTTTATTGTCAGTCCGGTCTAGGTGGGCAGGCGTCCGTGGTTCTGCGGCCGTCGCACCGACGACAGAGGTGGGCGCTTGTGGACCATTGGTACGGGGACATCCATGGTTGTATGTATGGACTCCGCCCTTTGGGCCTGCAGGCGTCACACTGGTGACAAAGGTTTTATTGTCAGTCCGGTCCAGGTGGGCAGGCGTCCGTGACGCCATCGGTACACGGAGGTGCATAGTATGGTATGACTACGTCATGCACATCTTGGCTCCGCCCGTTGGTTCTGCGGCCGTCGCACCGACGACAGAGGTGGGCGCTCGTAGACACCATTGGTACAAGGACGACCGTAGTTTTGTGCGTGGACATCATGTACAACTTGGCTCCGCCCTTTGGGTCCGCGGGTGTCGCACTGGTGACAACGGTTGTGGAGTAGGCTCCAACCAATCAGCGAAAGGCTTACGGATGGCCTATATACATCCAGTGGAGGCTTACGGATGGCCTATATACATCCAGTGGGGGTTGTTGAGTGTGACTCCAACCATGGGCGTCATGAACCCAAATTGGCATATGCTCCCGGTCTAGGTGGACGCTCATGGCACCGTCGGTGCCCGGATAACCATGGTATTTTATGGATCATGCGAGTTTTGGCACCGTCCGTGATGTGTGTGGGCGTTGCACTGACGACTCTGGCTAGCACGAGAATTGGCACTAAAGGGATGACGATCCCCGAGGTGATGATATTATAAACACATATTTGCTGTATTGTATAACCAAGTGTAACTGTTTCTTGTCAGTTTTTAGACCTGGAGGAGGCCTATAGTCAGATGTCGCCCCTATGAGTGGTGTCTCAGGGCCGTGTAATGGAAAATCGTATGTTAAATGTGTCTTATATAGTCTCATTATTGATATATCGCCAGACTTGTATCTTGCAATATCAAAGATCACCAGACAAGCGGGAGGAAACTCACCTTGCTTCCTTAATTTAAGTGATTAGGTTAAGAAACTAAATCAGTGCCCCTAAAAGTGCAGACTATCGGATCCGGTTCTGGGGAAGCCGTTGTGAACTAACATAATTACTATTAAGTAACTTGATCTGTTTTTGGGCATTACTCTTGTGAGTGTGTTGCCTTTGTAATCTTAAATGTTTGTACATTTTTCTATTGTAAATTAATAAGAATTATTATGTGTAACCATGCTGTAGAGAAGGCGATAGTATCTGTTCTTGAACATTACTCTTGTGACTGTTTTGTCTTGTTATCCTAAATGTTGTATGTTTCTTTTTTTTGTGAAAATAATAATAAGACTTATTATGTGTAACCATGTTGAGGGGAAGGCGATAATTGATGTTCTCCTGTATTGTGCCTTGCTCTATAAAATGTTTAACTGTTTCCAGGTGTTCTTAGATAGGGAAGCCCTGAGAGTTAGTTTTTCGTGGTTTCCTACTCTTTTCGCAAATGCAGGGGCTTATTAAATCGTCCACGAGCGTATCCGGCATGACCCAGTAACGTCATGCCCTTTAGCATAGTATCTAATCCTTGTTTCGGCAAGCAGGTGTATGACCAATTGACACAGGGCCGTAATCAGTACTTGAATTATTATTTTTTTTTTATTATTTTTTTTTCTTCGGTAACATAAAATGGAGTGTCAGGACTTGGGTACGGCCGACCAATTAGTTTATTGTAGTTAAAAAATAACCATTAAAAATAGTGAACCAGAGCAGTCAAAGGGAGATCTTGCGTCATTTTCGAGAAGGATTGCTTCCTATTGTTTCAAACTTAACTGCCTCGAGTGGCTGGCTTGTCTTCCCATTTGTATAGAAATACACGACACTTTATGAGGATCGGTAATTAGTGTTCCGTCTGCGATCTGTTTTATTGCAGTCACAGATAACTATTGTTACTAAGAAAAGAAAATAAAACTTTGCGCAAGATATATTTCGAGGGCGAAGGCGCTTTTATGACCGCGATTGTCATGCGAGAGAGAAAAAAGGGGTCAAAAAATTTCTCTTCTCCTTTCTAAAGAAATACGTCGCGCTTAATTTATTACGGACATAGTTAAATATTGAAAACAACGGCTGAGAATAACAATTCACTCGAGATACATTAAAAAAAGAAGGGTCCAGTATTGTCTCTTAAACAATAAGTTTCACCGGATGTTATACAAAAAGGATTCTCGACTTAATTACGCTGTGAAAGTTTAAATAGACTATTCATTGGCAAAATAACGAAAAGATTTATGATTTTTTTAACGGTCGCGAGGGACTTTCTATAGAGTTCCAAAATGGCGGCGCTAGGCTGAGATCCCTTAAATTAAGGGACCGCGATCTTCCGAGCTCATTCTCGCCACGAAGTTATCAAGTCAACATCATTCTCGTCTGGACGCTGTTCGCGAACTTGAACAAGCTTTTCTCACATTTGATTGTTCATTCTTATTTGATACAATTTGTCCGGTAAATTCCCGAGGAACTGAGTCGTGTGGGTGTATTACGGCACGAATTGGCGGTCGCCAACCACTGAGGGAATTTCTTCACATCAGCGGCCCTGTAGTAACAGTATAAGGTCAGAGGGCCATATACGAGTCGACCTGGTCATACACTTGAAGCGGATCTGGGATAATACATTTTGTCCTGTATTGGAGTAAGATCAACCTTATTTATCCTCTTTTGCTTGTCATTTTATGGTGATATTTGAGTATTCTAGAGATTGGCGAGATCTAATCTTTGAGAATTGACACATTTCCGCAACGGACTGTTGTGTGATAATAAATTACTTCGACTGCCTGTCCATCTGAAAGGTTAGCGGAGTAGCAGAGAGAAATCTGCCCATTTGATTTTCCTGACGGAGTATCAGCTCGTCAGGATTAAATATATAACCAATTAACAGCAAATATGTGTTTCATTATGTATTTATACCTACCCAAGCACTGACGAATGCCTACCTCTTCCCACGACATCTTGAGATCTTACTGAGCCTTGTTTTACCTATACTGAGCTACCGGAGTAAGAGTCATACATTGTAACATCCAGGCTTTTAGTAATCCAACTTAATTAATTAAAGGGCAAAAAAAAGTCTGAAATAATGAATACATATATCATTTAAAGTTTGATGGACAATGTTGGCAATTAATAAACAATCAATCGGTACCTTATAAAAAATAAATTAAAATTATTATGTTCAAACATTTGTTGATCTCCCTGTAGTTAAAAAAAATAGCTTTGAGATAAAGATCTCCATTCGAAATGTTTTATTTAATTTGCTTTTTTTATGGTTTAACTATCTTCGGCCACTTCAAGTAAAAGTGGGTGACTTCTTAACAACACCCCTCTATTTTCTTTGACAATAGATTTTCTTCCATTCTATCTGGAGTTCCCTTCCTTTTTACAGCCGTTTTTATCTGCTTTTGTTTACCCACGTATCTCGTCCACTCGGTGAACTCTCTTTCTGTGTGCTCGCTTCTCTCTCATATCTAACAATGGTGCTTTGTGCCGACTAACTTTTCTAGCGCAGCTGATGTGATTATCTTGATTTCGGTTCCATACTTCGGCTTTGATACGATTTGCTTCGTCATGTTGAGAAACAAGAAGAAATATATGTCTCACATAAAAAACATTTTTTAAAGAATACTGTGTGCTTTATTTAAGTAAGAATTTTGACACAAAGCAAAAGGACCAAATTTCAACAACAATTCCAGCAAACCAAAAACATTTATTAATGTTGCTATGTATTGAACCACAATATATATCAATTCAACAATTTACAACCAATTAAATCCTCGACGTTCTCCATGACTTAGTTAGTAAGACTTGCAATACAACCATGGGTTGAAGGTTCAATTCCCGTTTGTATAAAGATTTTTATATAAAGGATCCCAGTCCTGTTCTTCCAGCTTTCTGGTTGGGTTCTACATTACAATAAACCAGGGCTGTGGAGTCGCTAAAAAAAAAACACGACTCCGACTCCGATTCCTATATTTACCAACAATACGACTCCGACTCCACAACTCCGACTCCACGACTCCGACTCCACAACTCCGACTCTACAACTCCGACTCAAAAAAGCTCAATTTTATCAGGTTGTTTCCTACCCTTGCATATAGCCATTTTTTTCATGTTATAGGGATAAAAATAAAACAAGATCAAACTTTAATAATTATTTATTAGAATTTATTCTTAAAAACAACATTGCTTCTATTAAATCTGTATTCGTAGAGGCTCTCAAATCAGAATTGAGAATTTTAAGAGCGGAAAATAACCGCTCTACGGATACTTGGGTTGGGGGTAATGCTGTAACGATCAATGCTGAATCTTTTACGATTTCTAGATACCGCTGTATTGCCATTTCAACATTTAGCTTATAAGTTCGGTCAATTTTTTCCATTATTTTCAATGCATCATAAAATTCAATTTTGAATTTTGAAATAGAGTCTCCTTCATCTATATTGGGACTGTGATTCAAACGAGGACGTTTTAGTTTATCTTGTTCATTGAGATATTTTTCAAAATCGTCTTCAGATTTAGCGGTGTCGGATGAAAATGATGATAATCGGTGTACGCTGCCTGCTGTCGTCTCTTTTTCTAGTCGAAGGCCTTTCATACGACGGTTAATTCAAACAGAGCATTTTTCGCTCTATTTATTTGTTCTTCCGTCAATATGGATCGAACCATGGGGTTAACATAGATCTCAGCCAACAGAATTTTTCTTTCGACGTGAGAAAGAAGGAGACAAACACATTTTCGTAGACTTTGTGCATTAAATGGATCTCGGTGATTCACCATATCGGCGCGACTTGCGCCTGCAAGTTTAATATTCGTGCACAATACACATTCATTATAATAATTTAAAAAAATTGTATTTTAAATTTTAACGAAAAATTAGTCGGAGTCGCTCGTTTTTTACGACTCCTACTCCGACTCCGACTCCGGCCCAAACACCGCGACTCCGACTCCAACTCCGACTCCGACTCCACAGCCCTGCAATAAACACACCAGATGTTTCTTTTTATAACAAAAGTGTAATATAATACAATAAAATCAATGGTAAAACTTTTTTCAAATATTTTTTATTGTTTATAGAAATTTTAACATTTTTTGGTGCTAACATGCTTTTATGAATATAGAGTATGTAATGTATTTTTTCCAGTCCAATGCAGATGATTATTTTTTGACTGCAGGAACAGTTAAACTTACTACAACGTCTACAAAAGTTTCTTTGAGATTTATATTGAACCTTTGAAAGAACGATCTTATATATTCATATCAAAATCACGTTATTGTTTGAAAATGTACATTACATATAACTTTTGTACATTATAACGTGTTTAATTGTTTCGCCTCCCCTCTTATCTCGTTGATCGCAAATTGGCGCCACATTCAAGATGAAATTGCCTATTGACATTCCAGTTCGATGCTCTTCATTTAATTCGTCGTATGTAACTGTCAATTCAGTGAAATTCTGGAACCAGTTACCTACTAACAATAAAGTCGCTGTCTCATTGACTTGTTTCAAACGGCAATTGAAATAATATAGTGTTTCCATTAAGTGACGTGACGTATTTTATTCTCAATTCGTATCTTTTTCTCCTGTTTCCTTTATTTTTCCCATCCATTGAATTCCCACCCATTATTCTATTTCCCATGCCAGCTATACTACACAATTTTTCTGATAATGGAACAAATAGTAAAATTGTGTGAATAGTTAACAATATCTGACTGGTTGTTTTAAATATATAACCATCTGGTAATAAACGCGCCAGATTTAACTGATTTTACTTTTCAATTTTAATAAATTAAAAAAAAAATGTCAAAGTTTTCAATTTAATATCAACAATATTTCGAAGGTAATTTTTAATTGGATTTTACTTTGAACTATTCAAAGAAAAATCATTAAAAGTTATATTTTATTCAATTACTTACATTTTTAACTATCTTACAGCTTTGTTTTAATATAATCATTATTCAGTAAACCTTCGCTTATCCAGTTTAAGTTAATCCTGATATCGGTTAGTCAAAATATATAAACTTCTAAATTAATTTAAAAATTAACTATATTTAAATGCTTTTGTTGGAGATACTTCAAAAAGACATCAGCCGATGTTAGCCCAGAACAAACTTTGTAGATATTATAAACTTGATTGAGTTAAGTTTTTATAGCATTTAGTTTTTCAATTATATTTATTTTATTTTTTAAATGAATCGCAATGTTTCTTTGTATTTTTCAATAAAAAGTAAAATTTTTTTAAATTTTTAATTTACTCGTTCAATATTGTTTTTCTATTTTGTACATAAATATTTTTCTATTTTGTAAAAATATGTTTTTTCTATTTTATACAAAAAATGTTTTGTTTTTTTAATTTTAATTGTGTGTTCAAGTTAAAATGTGTTTCCAATTTTGTTGTAGATTTTATTTAGTTGTTATGTAATTTTTTGAAGTTTGTTTTATTTTTATTTGTAATTTTATATAATCGTTTTTTTTTTAATTTTCTACAGACTGCGGCTATTAAAAGTTAATTAGTATGACAAAAGTATTCAATATTTTTTATTTTCACCAGTGGTATTTTTTCATTTACTTCCGTTCAAAGATTATTTTTCCTCTTAGATGTATCTAATGATTCACTAATTCGAATTATCCCTTAATTTGGTTGACCTCACTCCTCTATAAATCCGGATCAGCAAGAGTTTGCTGTATTATTACTGTTACGAACTTGGTTTGACGCATAAGCTTAAATCAAGGATATATCGATTGAGCTTGTACAATTCCAATATATTAAAATAATAGTTCGTAGACTTAATTGTACCATTTATTTTCTTGTCCTGTAATTTAACAACCTACAAATCAAATAAAAAAATATAATCATTAACAGAAACATGTGTACATGAGAGATCAATTTAATTGATGTATTACGCATTTCGATTAGTAATTTTAGTTTATTCTGACGTTTTTACTGTTCCCATGTACAAATTCATTAATAACCAGCAATCGGTATGTCCTATCATGTATATTAGAAGAGTTTACCATAAGGCAGTAGTTCTTTAGCTGGAATCACTGTGCAATAAAATGCCACGTAAATAAGTAAACAATTTTTATTTGTTTTAATAAAATATATAAAAAAACAAAGATAAACTTTCCTGTGCAAAATAATCAACATTCGCTTGAACTATAGTGGATTGAAGTGCCAAATAAATAAATCTACATTTTTTTGTTTCATTCAACAACAAAATCCAAAGATCTACCTAACTGTAAAATGATTTAACCCGTTACACAGTAAACTTGTCACTTGAACCCATAGTACATTGAAACGTCAAATAAATGTTTAATGAAACAAAAAAAATCTTTTTTTTTGTTTCATTAAACAATAAATATCGAAAACTTAGCTAACTGCAATAACATCAAACCTTTTACTTAGGCATTTCACCGTTAAATTCCGTATTTCAAATAAATTTTTTTTTACAAGTCCATACAAAGCGCCGTAATGTTTACTCTATTATTTGAAAACGAAAAAATTGGATTGGATGCGACCATATATGATACTAGTTGCAACCCGTGAAATATTCACGGAAGTAAAACAAATTCTACATTTATGAAAATATATATTCATAAATGTAAAATTTGTTAATATGTATCATTTATACATCGTCCCCTTTTACACCGGTTCAATTGTTAGCTAGGTATTTTAAATTCGTTCAGTATCACGGACCCACCGAGATCCAAATTTCGAATTACTTTCGGAGAGAATCCAAGTATTCCTCTCTCGCTCTCTTGTATTCAAAATTCAATTCTCGCATTCTTTCTTTGACGACAACCATCGTATGGGTTTTGGCCTATTTATACTATGATACAAAATAATACATTTTTAAAACTAGAATTGGATCAAAATCGTTATTTTTGAAAATATTTTTTTTCATTAGCATTATTCCCCTTTAACAAATTTAATTTGGCGATTTGGACACATTGAAGGGCCGTCCGGAAAAAAATATATATTTCCACACTTTTAATTAAGAATTTGGGTTTAGAAACTATTAAAGTAGTTATGGATCTCACAGTTCATCATTTGAGGTGTTGGCAAAAATATCGTTATTTTCATTATAGAATTACACTTTTATTGTATACAATATAACCTGAAGTTTATTGTACACAATATAACCTGTTTAAAAAATAAACCAGAAATATGTAGTAGAGGCCTAAAGGTTAGCCAAACTGATGCCTCATTTAAAAAAATGGATATTAACAGAAATTAAACCCGTAACCTTCGGCTCGGAAGACAGGTACCTTACCAACTGAGACAGGAGGTCAACACTCTTTGCAATATTGTTACTAGACAAACTTTCAACAGACTGACTTTTTTTTTCTGGTACCATCAGAAAAATAACCTAAAATCAAGCATTTAGGGTAACCTAAGCAACGAATACTAACCGTTAGACCACAGTCTTATTGTTTGATTTGAACTTATGTGTTTCTGTAGTTTATATACTACTTATCATAAATTCCTGGAGTGCTATTAAGCAACATAAACTTAGCTATATGTAAAACTGCCTAACAAAAGTTTGCAGCAGATTTGCCATCAGAACTTTGGGTTCAATCTGTCAATAATGTGTGCTTGCTTAAATGCAATATCACACACAAAATAAACCAATACAAGTGTATTTTATCCACACGAAAGTTGAAAATCATACTCTTATCACAAGAGCAAGGCTATCAAAGCAACGGAAGTAGTCAGAAAATTGAAATCATTAATAATGTGTAACACTAGACTTAAATTTAAGTAAGGACGAAAGAAAATAGAAAGACCCTTAAAAAATAAAAAAAAGACCCGAAAAAAACTGGAAAGCTACCTGCGTGTCCCGAAAAACGAGTTTAAAACAAAACATCGAGAAAAAGGAAGGTAAGGAAGAGAGCTAACAACATGATTTAAGTTTTCTTCGGCCGAGGGAAAAATGCTAATCGAATAAAAAGTTTCATTTCCCAGCCAGACGGCGAGGGATGGGGAGAAATAAGGTCGGTTTTGGGAAGACAATGCTGAGGCAGACTGGTTGAGACGAAATTGTAATATTGAACACGCAAAATTTTCGCGCAAAAATAAATAATATTGTGGCTTTTGTTCCTAGTGTCAAAAACGTGCTCTTATTTTATCATTATCATCATCACCTTATTTCATCATCATCATTGCCATGTTTCAATTGAAAACCTAATGTTATTAAGTTATCGAATAACATTTCAAGTACACCACACTGTAAACAAACAAAAATTTAACTATTATAGAATCGAAAATAAAATATAATAAGAAGATAAAAAAGGGACTATGGAGTATCATCATCATCATCATCACGCCATATTTCATGCCACTTGAGTAGGCAGCGATTTTATCTTGGCACAAATGTTTCACTTCTGCCACTTCCTGCACCTCATTACGTAAACTCTCATATTATGAAGAATTTTCATTCTTTCCTCTTGCAGAATTTGATTAATTTGGTCGTGCCACGTTTTTCTAGATTTTCACAAACTTCTCGTACTTTTATGATAGTCTTGAGTCAGTCGTACAAGGAAATATTTATTTATTTATTTAATTAACGACACAAGAGTGTCTTTATATACAAATGAACATGTGACAGGTTATAAAGTACTTAAAATTATTGACAAATAATACAACTTTATCTTAAACTAACATGAAGATACAAAAAGCAGTAGTAATAATAAATTACAGATTTAAAATGATTTAAGAATTAAATGTTTATTAATTTCAATATATGTTATGTATGTATAGGGTGAATCGGGGTAAGTGCACCATATAAAATGAATGTATGAAATTCAAAAACATTCACAACCATTCTCAGGATCATCACATTGTTTTCAAAATTTTATACGAAGGATTTCAACTATTTCATATTTTAATTAGTTTATCACCAGATGACTATCTGCTCTTTTTACTTGATTTTTAAGCGTTTTTTTGAAGGAAGTCCTGACAGATGCACTTACCCCGAAGACGGGGTAAGTGCATCTGTATATTTTGATTTTATTAATTGCTAACATAATGAAAAAGTTTGACATCAAATTCAATAAAACACAATAAACACGAAATTTAGATATTTTAAATCAGAAAATATAGTGGTATAAATATATAATATTAAATAAAATTATGCAGGATGAGGTAAGTGCACCTATCCATTGGAAAAAAATTAATTCAGAATAATCTCATAAATTAACAGTTGAAATTTAAATCCCAGTATAAATTTAATACTTGAAGAAAGATTTAAAATAATACAAAACGAACGATTCCATCAAATGCAGTTTCTCACAAAGTTTGTTTCAGCATATTTTTGTTCTTTCTATTTCATCTTGAACTCTCAGGATAACTTTCGTATCATGTCGTCGGATAGCAGCGAGCGAGCGAGAGAATGGGTCCAGACGAATTGATCGTTCCTTCTCCCTCGCCCACCCCAGGCCAGTCCGTTTCAGCAGCCCCACCGACCCCCAAACTCTGTAGTGATGGCCAAGTTATACTTTTTATGAATTTCTCATTTCCTCTTCGAGTTTCCAAATGGAAAGGCATTCATCTTTGTGGTTTTCTTAAGGATATTTTGACCACTTTTTTGTAAAAATGAAAAATTCAACCCAACTTTAACGATAACTTTCAAGACATTTTAATATTCACAATTTCATTTAGTACAAAAAAAAAAAAGATTTTTTTCGACAGTATCCTTGGTAATTTTAAGGATTTATTTGTCAAGGTGTATTTGACATTCAAATATCTTTATAACAATAAAAAAAATATCGCAATTTTTTTTAATGTTTTTCTCAGCATCAATATTCAAATCTTCAAAAGAATACGAGATAACCCCTTTTTCTAAATAAAGATTTTTCTGCATATTAATTTTTGTGAATATTTAGAGCATTTAAATAATATCCATGCAATACGAGATAAAAATCATAGAGAATAATGTCTTCTTTTCTCTTCATATGTAACTTGGTCTCTCATTCAGCAATTGCCCCAACATGTGTAACACCTGTTTGGTTGGTCGAAAGAGATTGACATAAGACAATAAATCCATTAATTTTACCTTTGCAATGAAGGGCAAAATAAACAAACTGAACAAATAAAAAAAATAATAAACTGGAAATTCTATTAGTCTAATAATTTAAATTTAAAAAATACTCGAATTTTTTTATTTTCAATTCCTTCATCGATAATTATTATTTTTATATGAACATATTAATTTTAGGTGTGATTGTGTTTTTTCCAACGATGGGTTTCACGGGTTCAATTCCTGTTGGAACCTACTTTTTTTTTTTTTTTAAAGGTTCAATTGTGGTTATTTAAGGTCTCTTTAATATATTTCTGGTTGGTTAAAAAATATTACCACATGGAAAAAAATCGCAAGGTTTTACTGTATACAATAACATTTAATACGTTACAACACACCTCCATGGTTTGGTGTTAAGACGCTTGCCTGCCGATACGAAGGTTGTGGGTTCGATCCCGCTGGAACCCAGATTTTTTTTTAAATGGGATTCCGGTCTAGTTTTCACTAAGGTCCCATTATAACATCTTTCTGGTCGGTTGGAAGAGATTGCCATGGTAATAAACTCGCCCGGTTAAAAAAAACACATTTTCAAATGTTTTGTCAGTTCCAAACTTATTATTAAGAAAATACTATTATATTAAGAGAAATAAATGATACCGTATACAACTAACATAAAGTGCTTTTTAATGCTTATATAATGATTGATTTATATTTTTCATGAAAAACAATGCAAAGATTAAAAGGTGTTATAAATTCATATCAGAATTTTCTTAATTTGCATATTTTTTTCGAATGTATGTGTTTATAACAATATAAAGTCATTAATAACAGTGTTTGGTTTTTCCAATATTCATGTTGCTACGTAGTGTAAGCAATAATATTCAAACACAAATGTTTAAAATAAATATTATGCTAATATAGATAATCAATTTTACAATTTAACGGTGTTGTGAAGGCACCTTATGCTTGAAAAGAGTTGTTTTTTTTTCATTTTCCTCTAAAACAAGTTAAACGTGATTTCATAATGGGTTATATGTCAAATAAAAACATAATTGCATTTAATTATGAATGTTTGAAAAAACTTACTCGGTAATAAAAAAAATATTATGTGGTATAACAATTTCGTTGTATTTAATAAAATCTGGTTGATTCATTGCCATTTTAAAATATCGTAAACCATTGTAAATCAAATCCCAAATCCCTAGATATAAATCAAGCGTCTTAGCAACTAGACCAAGGTAATTGTCTCTGATGATTTCTTTCGTCTAGTTTCTAAAACTTAGCAACTAGACCAAGGCAATTGTCTCTGATGATTTCCTTCGTCTAATTGCTAAAACTTAGCAACTAGATCAAGGCAATTGTCTCTGATGATTTCCTTCGTCTAGTTGCTAAAACTTAGCAACTAGACCAAGGTATTTGTCTCTGATGATTTCCTTCGTCTAGTTGCTAAAACTAAAGTATAATGCAGGTTTGAAACTGGCGACACACAAATATAAAACGTTAACTGCTCTGTAATACACTTTACGGTTTAAGTTAAATTTTTTTGTTGTCGAGTTTATTGCCATGTGGAAATGTCTTATGACCATCGAGAAAAATATTCAGAACTGAAACCAAACTGGAACAATTACTAAAATAAATTGGATTCCAACGGGAATCAAACACACAACCCCAGGGCTACAATACAGATATCTCACCAACGAGACCGTGGGGGTAGTCAAAATTATCAAAAAAATATCACATGAAAATTATCAAATTTTTATTTAGTAAACTCAAATATGTTCGTTTTCAAATTATAATGTTTTTTTTTTAATTTCAGTAAAATAAACTTATCTGCCAATCCGGAGGTTGCGGGTTCGATCCCCGCTGGAACCCAGATTTTTTTTAAATAGGATTTCAGTCGGGTTAACACTTAGGGCCTATAACAACATCTTTCTGGTTGGTTGGAAGAGATTGCCACATGGAAAAAACTCGCCAGGTTAAAAAATAAAAAAAATCATAAAATTAAATAACAACACCCTGAACTTTAATCTAATACACAAATTTTATCTTAAAATGAACTTTGAGCACTTGGTCTTTTTTTACGGTGATTAATTTTAATTGCGTTATTTTGTATTAAAATAAGCCAAAAAAGTATTAAAATAAGCCAAAAATCAGAAGTCATTAAGATATCCCATCTAACCCCTAAATCGATTTTTGCTTAAATTCTCACAGAATTAAATAAGCTACCAGTATTTTCATTTAACTCCATATATACTGCTATACTATTTTTGTAATACTCGTACAACACAGAAACTTATATTTTTTTGTATGCACATATTTTTTTGGATATAAAAAACAAGAAGATTAAAAAATGTGGCAAAACGCTTGGAAAATAAACTTGGTTTTGACGAAGAAGGATATGAGTAAGATTGATGCTCTGGAGGGGCGTGCACTATGTAAATATTGTGGAGTATCAATGTATAAAGAAAGCAGATATGAACGCATGGGTAAATTAATGTTTTAAGTAAGACGAAAAAAGGAGCTTTAAGATTGTATTCACATGTTGAGATAATGAAGGACAAAAAAATGACAAGACGAGTATGCGAGTTGGAAGTGCAAGATGAAAGAGATAAACCGAGAAAAACTGGATCGAGTGAGCCAGATTTAATAAGAAGGTAAAATGAGAAATTTAATTATAGACGATTGTGTATAACATGATATAAGAATGTGGTGGAGGCGAAAATTGTATGCTTGGATATAAAAACTTGGATAAAAATACGACATACTGAAATGTATGTGTGTTATACTAAAAATATTATGAGTATCAATTTATATTAATTAATTATATACGTATAGGAACATCCCCATCCCCATCCCCATCCCCATCCCCATCCCCATCCCCATCCCCATCCCCATCCCCATCCCCATCCCCATCCCCATCCCCATCCCCATCCCCATCCCCATCCCCATCCCCATCCCCATCCCCATCCCCATCCCCATCCCCATCCCCATCCCCATCCCCATCCCCATCCCCATCCCCATCCCCATCCCCATCCCCATCCCCATCCCCATCCCCATCCCCATCCCCATCCCCATCCCCATCCCCATCCCCATCCCCATCCCCATCCCCATCCCCATCCCCATCCCCATCCCCATCCCCATCCCCATCCCCATCCCCATCCCCATCCCCATCCCCATCCCCATCCCCATCCCCATCCCCATCCCCATCCCCATCCCCATCCCCATCCCCATCCCCATCCCCATCCCCATCCCCATCCCCATCCCCATCCCCATCCCCATCCCCATCCCCATCCCCATCCCCATCCCCATCCCCATCCCCATCCCCATCCCCATCCCCATCCCCATCCCCATCCCCATCCCCATCCCCATCCCCATCCCCATCCCCATCCCCATCCCCATCCCCATCCCCATCCCCATCCCCATCCCCATCCCCATCCCCATCCCCATCCCCATCCCCATCCCCATCCCCATCCCCATCCCCATCCCCATCCCCATCCCCATCCCCATCCCCATCCCCATCCCCATCCCCATCCCCATCCCCATCCCCATCCCCATCCCCATCCCCATCCCCATCCCCATCCCCATCCCCATCCCCATCCCCATCCCCATCCCCATCCCCATCCCCATCCCCATCCCCATCCCCATCCCCATCCCCATCCCCATCCCCATCCCCATCCCCATCCCCATCCCCATCCCCATCCCTAGTAAACCTGAAATAAGTGTGGGATAGAAGTTTCCACAATCTGGCATCAGCATAAAATATGCCGAGAAGAAGAATAAGAGATTTCAAATACTTGTCCAACTCTGCAGAGTGAACACAGCGAATGCTTCTCTACGACTGCCTCATTCGGGCTTATATGAATGGTGAGGGTTTAATCCCTGATGGAAGACGGTCCAGCCAAAGTAATTATGCAGAATCTATCTTAGAATCGCAAAACGCAGCTTTTCCGAATCATTTGCTCGTATTTTAATTAAAAAGTTTTAATTGATTAAGAAACTTGCAGAAGTTATTCTGCAATACATAAAACTATTGCACTAATTTTAAACCGTAAGTTCCTCAACAAATTTATAATAGTTTAGTTATTACAATTTTATTTTAACGTCGAACACTTTTAATTTTATCAACACATTAAAAACTTTTCTTTAAACTTATTTTTATATCTGACTATTTTTCTTTTCATTTTATTGAACGTAACCTCCGTTACTTTGTAGATATGTCTTTCTTTCAGCCCAGTTTTTACGAGTCTAATTTTTTTAAAGTTAGTGTCTGGTTGTCTTATTTGGTATTAATAACCTTTTTATTATTGGTTGAAATATATTGTCATTTATTAATAAACTTTACATTATCATTGTATTGTATTCAATGATAGTTTAATAAAATAAACTTTACATTATCATTGTATTGTATTCAATGATAGTTTAATAAAATAAACTTTACATTATCATTGTATTGTATTCAATGCTATTTTAATAAAATAATGTAATTTGAAGATATTCTTTTTGTTGTATTTTTCATATTTATTTCAGACTGTTTTAATTTTAACCTTTAAGTGATCAAATTAACTATTGTACAAACAATATACACATTTGTTTGATATTGAGTTCATGATAATACTTTCTGAATATTTTGATTTCTCATTTTATATTTTTACTACACTTTTAACTCAATATCATAATGACTAGTTTAAAAAAATAAAAACATTTTAATTCCTATTTTTATATTTATTTAATAAAGTAATACATAGTACAAAAATTTGCCAAAGGCTGTATCTTTATACAAATTTATACCTTAAGAACGTATCTTTTTTATATATTATAACTATGACCTAACTTCATTTTTATTTCCTACATGTCATTTTATTTCTAATAATCTTAAAATATAATTTCTTAGAAATAGTTAACACCAACATATTACTTATACTCGTAACTAGATAACGATTCTTACCAGTTATTTATTTATTTTAAGCAAAAAAATTATAAACTCTCCGCGAAATTGTTAGTAAGACACCTGTCATCTAGTCTGGGGGTAGCGGATTGATTCCCAATATAACATTTTAATTTCAAATAGGCTTCAAGTCTGTTTTTCACAGGCCTCTCCGTAGTGTCCAGCCTGGAAGCCTCTTTTGAAAAAAGGCTTCTTTTAACATATAACTGATTGATTTGAAGAGATTTTTACACGGCAATAAATTTGCTAGATTGTATTGTGTACAATGAAGAGTTGTTTGTACACACAAAACATTTCAACTATTATGAATTTATTATATTAACGCTTAAAAGTTGACCTTTATTACGAAAAAAATCTAATAATAATATAAAAGGATAAAAAAATATTTGAGCTTGTGTTTAATATTTAACTTGTAATTTGATGTTGCAGTCAATTTACGAGTAGATACAATCAACATTCGTGATTTCCGTGACAAGGGAATATTACAAAAAAATGTTAAATACAGTGAAATAAACATATTTTTTTTGTTTTGAAACATCCATTACATTAGACTAGAAAGGTGTTTTAACAGGGTAAAACACCTTCTTGCTTTTTACCTTATTTAAAAAAAAATTATACCCACTACTTATTCAATGGATTTATACGTTCCATCATCCCATATCATTGTCGGGGTAGCAGAGATAACATAACGCTGAAATATTCGATTTTGACATTTATTTTTCACCTCCTCTCTTCACCCAATTATTTTCTCATCCTGTTCCTTTCGTTTTTTTATACTGATAACTTTTTTCCCTTCAAAATCTTATTTAATTAATCTAATTGTAAATACCTTATCTTAAAAGGGTTTTTAAGATAATATAATTTAGAAGTACTTCAAATAAACTGAGATCTTTGAAAATATGATTACTTGAATGGCTTAGTTGATACGAGGCCTATTTTCAAACTCTGGGTTTGCGGTTTAGATTCATGTTGGTACCTAAATTTTTCAAACAGGGCTGCAGTTTGGTTGGTATGCACTCAAGGTGTTTTAAATATCTCTCTGGTTGGTTAAAATAAATAAGCGCAAGGCAGTAAACCCGCCAGGTTTTACTGTACAAATCAAATGTGTCATTCAGTGTAACGAGGATATTAAAGCTATAATTGGAAATAGTATTCTCCATAACACTATATGGAGTAGAAACATGGAAGGAATGAAACACGATGAATGCCATTGAGATGTAGTATTACGCAATGGGCACCAACGTTTCTATCATCCAAGAATCGTGGATTGTCGAAAGACTTTCTACAACATGCAGGAAAAGAATCCTCTCATACTTTGGGAATATTGCTAGAAAAAAATGTAAATGTCTTTAGAAACTTGTGATCATGAGATCAGTTGAAGGAAGAGGAGCAAGACAACAATTTCCAAGGAGATAGACGATGCAAATAAAGGAGTAAACAGGATCTTCTTTAACCTTTCCCTTCCTATGCTAAAAAATATTCACGCGTTCCGGTGCTGTGTATTTAATACACATGTAAAAATGAGCGATTTTAAATCGAAAAAATAAAAGTATTCATGGACAATCGCTTTAATTAATTAAATTTGAAGTCAAAAGTGATAATTATTGAAATTTTATTGCTGAAAACCACCTCAAATGGATGCCCCTGAGCTACTAAGACTGAGATGGACTAACACTGTGTATGTTGTACCTCGGAATAAGGAATAAGGAAAAAACACAAATGCGAACTGAGATTCCATTTCTTGCGTTCCCATATACCGAAGTAGAGTGAGAGTGAGACGTGAATAGCGTCGCTTCTTCGCCCATAGCGGTTTTTTGGAATAGATATACCTCCATCACACACTACCCCACGTTTGATTGTATTGGTGAATTTATTCCCGATTTTCACAAAATATCTCTGATGTGGCCGATAAGTGCTAATTATTATGAATTTCTTTTCACTCAATTTGTAAATGTATTACGGAGGAATACCTAAAATTTGAACCCAGTATTTTTTATATTTATAGAGATATTAAAGTTTTTAGAAGCAATATGTACTAGTTACACATCACAGGGAAGGAAGGGTTAATGAAACAAAAAATGAAGATTTATTTATTTCGCACTTGAATGCACCAATGTTCAAGTGACATATTGATAATTTTGCACGGAAAAGTTTATCTTTGTTTTTTTTTTATATTTTATTAAAACAAAAAAAATGTTTACTTATTTATGTGGCACTTTATTGCAGTGATTCAAGCGAATGTGTACTAGTTACACATCACAGGGAAGGGAGGGTTTAAATTATTGTTTCAATAAGCTTATTTCAAACATTCCTAACATAACACTTGCTTCATAGACACAGATTTAATATGATTAGACACAATTTAAAAAATGCATTTAACAATTTACATTTTAATAAATTGAATGAAATTGTTGTGAATATGAAATGTAACTGAAAACTATATTAAATCTAACCGTTTTGTTGTCATTGTAAAATTCATATTGAAGCTTTTGTGGAGTTTTGTGGTTACGAAACCAATATTTCATCGAAAACTGACAATTTCCTAAAATTCGTTTCATCAAAAATTAATTGGTGTTCTGTGTTTTATTAGTTTACAGTGAGATAGATTTTTGAAAATCTATCAATTTGCTAGAATTACTAGCAAAATATTTTTGTTTCAGCCGTGAATGTTTCAAACGTAAGTTTTATAATAACCAAGAAAGTGTGTCGAATTTTTTCACGTTTTGTTAGAGTCGTATAAAATAATATTAATCAATACAAACATTTGAACTTTATTGAGTTCACTGAATTAAGGTTTTAAAAAAAAAACGTCATGTTTTAAACTTTAATTTATATTTTTTATTGGTTTAAATCTTTAAATAATATAAGTAGGAAAGATTTTTCCCTTTATTTTATAAAAAAACATCAATTAGTTAATTTTACCTCCGTGGACAACCTCCGTTGATAATAAGACTTTAGATTTCCCCTGGGAATTTTGAGTTCGATTCCTAATGGTATGCGAAAAAAACAGACAAAAAGGTCACAGGCCGGTAAAATACCTCATTCATTAACAATATTCGTGTATGCTGAACATGTGTGAGAGTGGTTGTATCTTTTCTTGTGGTAGTATTACCAACGCATGCGATGACAAACTGCAAGTTTCATGTCTGCTGTAAATCTCGAAGGCTCGATTAATAATCCCGAAAGAAAAATGTTGTCTCTCAGTCACGTTCTTCAATATGTCCAACGCCAGTTATGATATTTTGAGGGATACCATATTGATAGATTAATTAAATTTTATCAAGGTCTAGCGTTAAACATTCCCTAAGTGGGTGACGCCGGTTCGATTCCTGAGAAATTCATGTCCGGGCTAATTTTAAAATTCGTAGACCATTTTACATGTAAATTTAAGAATCCAGTTGGCGCTTTGGTTAGTGATATTGGAGTCTTTAAACCTCCTTCATTTTTTTAATAGGTTGTGCTACTTAGGGAGCGCTCATAATGGGGTGATCATAATGGCCATAAAACATCGTTATACGAAATAATTAAAAAAAAAAAAAACTGTATTCCAGACTTCGAAATTTTTAATATTTTTTCACTTCAATGTAGAAAATTTTGTTAGTCAATCAAATTAAGAAATTTGTTTAATCATATAGAAAAATAAGTTTGTTAATGATTTTGTTAAATTGATAGATTTTTTTTCTTAAGATATAATTATTTAAAAATATTTTAACTGTTTGTGAAAAATTATTCTTATGTCATAATTTGAAATATCAAATAGCAAAACGTGACATACAAATCAAACTGGTGGCACGCTGATCTAACGGGTTACGATCCAATTAACTCCGGTACAAAATGGTGGAGTATACACGCACTGATATAATACTTTTAATCAAAAAGTCTTAGAAATGTAGAAAAAAGCCAACGACCTATTTCTAATTTATCCAAGGTTTCGGCTTTAACTTGACGGTACTCAACGTCATAATATTTAACAATACATTACTTTGTTACTCCATTATTTATTTATTTTCTCAAAACATACTTAGCCCAATTTTGAAAAAAACACAAGACATGTTAACATTAAAAGTAATGAAAAATTATACAGAACAAAAAATAAAAAATTATACAATATAAAATAAAAAGTAATGGAAATGCATACATATATACACACAAACAAACACATTCATATATTCGAAGTCACATAAGTTCGTTGATGAGTATTTTCTAACGCGCTCAATCTTAGAAGAAAATTTACTTTTGCTTTTGGTAATGTGATATGAAATATGTCAATATCCGAAGAAGTCCCGTTCAAAAGAGTTAAGGCCCTTCCAACAGGCATAGCGGCTGGAAGACCCGTTATTGCGTATATTATTGAGAACAGTTCTTTCCGGCGCAGTCTAGTTTAATTGTTAGGAACATTTAACGCTAATCTTTGTAGTAATGCTGGACAGCTCACAACTCCTCGAACGAGTCTGACAAAGTATACCAGGAGAAGCAGATCTTTTCTTACGCTCAAGGAGTTATACCCGAGCATGCCCAGCAGAAACTGAGTAGGATAAAGCCATGGATAGACACCAAACTCACTCATAATAGAGATATCGTAGATATTTTTTTGTACTCTCTCAACCATGAGTGAGTTCTGCGCCCCCATCGGGCTCCAAATTAATTATATGTATCCTCGCTTCACATGTGTTTATCTTCGATCCGCCTGAAAAAAGCCTCAGTATATAAGGCAGAAACACATTTAGCGGTAATTTATGTAAATAGTGGAAGTAAAAGTCATTTACAGTTAAATATTTGTTCCCCTTTTTAAAAAATTTCTTCAAATGACGGAAGTCATCCTGTGGGTCACCTCAGGCAAAACAAAACAGCTATAAAAACTGTGAAACGGTTTGTTGAGCCTGAAATAAAGCATAATTACGGAGTAGGCGTGGAAAAACTTTGATAGAAAGGTTTTCTTCAGGAAATTGGACAAAGGGGATGATAAAAATTATCAAGGCTTTTTCAAAAAGAACAATATTCATTTGTGTTTCATAAATATATGTTTTATTCTTAAAAAAGTATTTTACAGATGCTTATATTTTCTATCATAACATGAACAAATTAATCGTTTTTTTTTATTTATTTGAACGGTTTATTATAATTAATGTTTCATATCAGTACGCGTCACACTTGTCTAGTGACGTCTATGGTTAGATCTAAAATGGCATTAAGCTTCCATGGCGCGTCAAAATTTTGTGACAATATTCGTATTGTTCATTTTTTGTTGAGGACTAAAAAAAATTTGTGGATTTTTAGTTTATGGGGTTAGGTCGTTTTTTTAATAAATTGCGTTATGATATCTTAAAAATAGGAGACTAGCTTCGTTAGTTAATAGGAGATAGTTGGTTTTCTATCCAGAGTCATCGAATTTGGTTTCTTGTTTTTAAAAACTAAATGTTAACTTTGTTACAGTAATTTTAACAACCCAGAAAATGTATTAGAACTGTTATTTTTCTTACGAAAGGGTTGTCAGTGAAAATAATTTTAATTTTTATCTGACTTGATTTTATGCAAAAAAAAAACGGTATATTTGTTTGTGTATATTTTAACGATACGGTCAAGCTCTTCATGACAAATTATTTATATAATGATAATTATCTTAATTACTTTTAATAAAAAAACAATGTATTATTGATTCAAGGTAAATATCATTAATATCCATTTTTACGAGAAAAAAGCAGTTCTTCGTTCATATTGTATTACTTTTAATTAGAAAAAGGCAGTTCTTCGTTCATATTGGATTACTTTGAATTAGAAAAAGCAGTTCTTCGTTCATATTGTATTACTTTTAATTAGAAAAAGCAGTTCTTCGTTCATATTGTATTACTTTTAATTAGAAAAAGGCAGTTCTTCGTTCATATTGTATTACTTTTAATTAGAAAAAAGCAGTTCTTCGTTCATATTGTATTACTTTTAATTAAACATTATTAAAATATATTTTTGCAAAATTTTACGAGTACTTTCCTTTAATTTGAATGACTAATTTTCAACATCTTTCAATCGACCAAATAAATGTAAATTAATGAAAAATGTCCCAATCAAAAAGTATACAAATTATTATTTGAGTATTTAACAATTAATTACTTTGTTATTCCACTAATTAACGTGTTCCCCGCGGGAAGCACAAACGCCTGTGATCTGACGACAATCCAAGTTTCAAATCACAAATACTTAAAAAGAATGACACAAAACCGGAATAAAAATTAAACTAAAATTTAAAATAATCTTTATTCTAGCGACATCTCTGAAAACCTTGTCAAATAATATATTAGTTTATGAGATATTGTTGAATAAACAGAGCGCCGATTTTTTTTGGTTTCTCAATATTTCCAGCATTAACGACCTGTCGCGCGGATCGAGTCCTGCGATGAGTCTCTCTTACGTAAATAAACATTACTAAGTCTCTTACGTAAATAAACATTACTAGTGCTTTATGCATTTGATTGGGTGAGTGTCATGAAGCATTGATTTGATCGTAGCATTCCTTTGTTTATTTTACGTAATGTTTAGTTTATCTCCTTTATTTAATGAGTCTCCTTAAGAGTAATGACTATTATTTATTATCAGAAAATTACTTAAGTGTCATGTTTACTTGGTGTTGTAATCAAGTATCAGTGGTTCTAAACAAAATATGTGTTTAAACTTAGAAATTAAAAAACGCTGAAATTGTGCCGCGCACAGGATTCGTGGAATTTGATTTTTAACGCAGGTTAATAGGTTAAATAATCCGCGCTACAAGTGTTTCAGCTTCCTATACCGAGGTCCTCTACAGCTTCTGAATAGGAGGCAGGAACTTGTATAGCGGGGATTAATTTAACTTGTGGAATAATGATTGATTGATACGAATATAACATAACATACTAGGGCGATCTTTTTTGCCTCTTTCTGAACACCCATCGTATAATTGATGATCCAGACTCCGAAATAAAGGAATGAGTGAAAAAATAAGGTTATTTATTGTTGAACGTTCCAATGTGGGAGAAGAGAGAATGCCTAACAAGGTACTCTTTTCCAAGCCCCAAGGAAGACGTAGCGTGGGTAGACCAAAGCTCAGGTGGATGGATGGGGTGCAGAGTGATACAAACGTGATTGGCATCAGGGGCTGGAGGAATGCATCCCAGGATAGGAGGGAATGGCGACGACTGCTGGAGGAGGCCGGGGTCCACAATGGGTTGTAGTGCCATTGATTGATTTGTTTCAATGTGGAGTTCCACAAAGTTAAAGCCCAAACTTATCGCAAATTATTTTTAGATTGTTCAAAGTCCAAAATGAAAAATTGGACAAAATGTAATATCATTCTATGGAAAAAGGAAGGGATCGTAGATAGAAAAGTTTTCTTTGAAACCGCCACGCAGTGGTTCCCCAAATTAAAGAGGTTAAGAGGAATATATAAACACGATATATCCACTCGCGAGCTTGATACATAATACATGTGGGAAAAAAGGGGCGTGTTGAACTGTTATTTTAACTTTCAAGTAAGTTGTTTACTTCTCTCAATTAAGGGATCGTTTAATTGTTATTTTTTCGTATAATACGATATAATATATTGGAATTGATGATTTGCACATGCTGAAGAGAGTAGCCGAGATGGTCAATATTGTCTTCAGCCCCAGTAATCAAGCGTTTGAATTTATAACTTACCCCACATGGAGAGACACTATTCGAACACGTTCTCAAGCGTACTTAATTTTATTTATTTATTATTACACATGACAAGAAATATACACAATTTGAGAAAAACAACAGATAATTTGAGGGTTTTTAAGATAATATAATTTAGAAGTACTTCAAATAAACTGAGATCCTTGAAAATATGATTACTTGAATGGCTTAGTTGATATGAGGCCTATTTTCAAACTCTGGGCTTGCGGATAAGATTCATTTTTCAAACAGGGTTGCAGTTTGGTTGATATGCACTCAAGGTGTTTTAAATATCTCTCTGGTTGGTTAAAATAAATAACCGCAAGGCAATAAACCCTCCAGGTTTTACTGTACAAATCAAATGTGTCATTCAGTGTAATGAGGATATTAAAGCTATAATTAGAAATAGTATTCTCCATAACACTTTATTATTTTTGTGTATTATTACACATGACAAGAAATATACACAATTTGAGAAAAACAACAGATAATTTGATTTGGACATACAATTTTAATGGATCTGGGTTTGTTGCCTTTCATTTGTCGTATCCCCAGTAAACTAGGCTTTTGCCTGTATCTCACTGAGGATATTTAGCATGATAAAAATAAATCGATACTTCTTTCCGATTTTTGATTACACAAAAACAAAACCCCGTTGCACGCTCTCATCGACCTGACAGTGACACTCAACTACAACTGGAAACATCTTGCGAAATTCAACTCCTCACACATCATCACTTCAGAAAGACCAAAAATATTCATTATCGAACGATTTAGCTTTTTTTACAAAAAAATTGATGCCATTGGGAATCGAACTTGAGATCCCTGGGCTTCCGGAAGTCAAGCTTCTTTCCAATTAGGCAAAAGAGATCACTCGATCAATCGATGGATGAAGCATATTTTGCTATATCATATTGAAATATATCATAATTGTTTCTTTGGGTTGATGATATTACGTATATTCAAATAATAAATATTTGTGTTTATAACAATTTAGTATTTTAGATACTTTGACAATATCTGTGTAAGAGAAGGCTAATCTAATAATAAAGCAAGAGTTGGCTTGAGAGACAGCATCACTTCACTCACATCTGACGCCGTCTGTCGATCAGGCCACAAGTTGCTCTCAAATAAATTAGGCAAAAGAGAAAACTTCACCAAGTTTACATATTTGATTAGCTACGTATTCTAGCAAGGGGCAAATAAGATGAGAAAAATAATTTTGTAAACAAGCTTGTCTTAATAAAACAAATACAAAATTTCGTCTTGTTTACACCACTAGTAATTTATTTCCTTGCATCAGGGTGCGTTTATATAGTTTCATCCCTGAGATAGTTTCAAACTACTGGACCTTCCAATTTTTCACCGGCCACGGAAGTCTCCAAACGTAAACTTTTTTCATTTAATCTAGTCCCTTCGCCTCGTTGCACTTTATGTGGCCACTTAGAGCAATGCGCATACCACTTTTAGTGGGGCTGTGCAGAAAGTAGAAGCTTTCAAAATTTAAAGGAGCTTCATTGTAGGCTTTATATTTTCTTCATAAGGGTTCTTTACAATTTATGTTATATTAGTTCTTTTTCAAAGACATCTTTAAAATATAGCTACACTTTTTTTGTGCTAAACAGTTTTCTTGTTATATTTTTTTTTATTGTATCTTCAATTCTATGTTCGTCACTATCAAGATTTTTTTCTCTAGTTTCCAGTACAAGCTATATTAAACCCTCTAGAGTGTCTTCTAAACTGAACATCCTACAGTTTATTTGAGGTGTTGACTCCATTAGATAAATGTCCAGCTGCTTTTGGGTCGTTCTCTCAATACTAAAGATTGTGATCACCATATTCATTCACGATTCTTTTCTAGAGCTAATGAGTTTTGCTTTATGTAAAGATTCCTTGGGAGGTTACCATTCCATCGCCTTACTTCTTCATTGAATCCCTTTTACTCCTGCTATTCATACTTTCAACAAAACTTGATTGCTCTCCCGTTTGCTAATTGCCTAAATTATTGTATTTTAAGATTCTTCTTGCAGAAATTATAAACAAACGCATTTAAACTATATGAAATATAATGAATTCCTGTAGCTTTTTTTAAGTGTCCACAAAATTCGTAAAAGTCACCTTCAATATCACATCTCAAAGGTCTAAATTGTTTATCTATCACGTGCCTTAATTAACCAGATCTTCGCACCAAAGATGAAAACAGAGAAAACAATGGGTAAAACCAATCGCATTTTTTTTTGTGTTCCTTCTAAATTACTTCCAGCCAACCTCATCACTTTCTCAGCCAATTGGATTGATGAACGTCTGCCAGTGATCAAGGAATCCATGTTAACAATTTCAAGAACATGTTTCAAGTTATATAATTTTACTTAAATAAAAAATATGTTTATAAATAAATAAATTATTAAATAAAAAATATAATCTCTAAAATTTTATTTGATTGTAACCCAACAATTCATGAGACATCAGTTTTTTTATCAAGTTTTTTCAAAGAAGACATAGTTATTTTTACGTGTGTTTTTTAACTTTGTTATTTTCTAAGATCAATAGTATTTAAATAATTATTCATCAAAACAAAATACCCTGATTTCTAAGACTAATCCTCATATTAATTCTAAAATACATAAACACAGTACTATTTTTTGTTCCTAGAGTAAAATTGAGTACAAACAAAGGATATAGGATGAATAGAATATATTTTAAAGTAATATACGAGTATAGCATTTAAACCATATTTGTTGTATTTTAGTACAAACAAAGTTTCAAGTGCGATTTTTACACGAATTAAAGTAAATATTTTCAACTTACTGTTAATCAGCAATTCCAGGGCCATATAAACTTATTTAAAAATCCCGACAAACTAAATATCAATTCATCATTCCAAGAAAACCTATTGGACGAGAATTCTTGGAAAATAAGGCTGCTGCCATAACAATAGATGACCCGAAAGCTGCGAAGCTCAGGTCATTTTTCGACTATAAACCCTCATAACTTTTCGATTTTAGAATATTTTTTAACATTTCTTTCTGGAAATGATTTAGAAAGGATTATATAAAAATAAAATGAAAAAAATCGGTTCAAAAAATCCAAATGAGAACTCCCCCTTAAAGCGATGGATAAAATATTGAGTTTTTTGTACATAATTGATAAATGCTTTCAAAATAAATGTGTCATTAAAGAAATGTTTTATTAATAATGGCTTTAAAAAAAGTTACATTAAATTAAAATCACACGTTATTTTCAGTTTTCGTACGGTAATATTAGACATGTAGTCTGTGGAGCGCATTACTTAAATATGCAACATGATTATGCGAGACAACGAATTCGCAAACATGTTTTTTTAACATAATATCAGTCTTTAAAGATACACTTCCGCATACTTACAAGTACAATTATATTCAAAGTGAAGTCGCAAAAATTCAAACAACATTATAACATTGTAATTTGTTTTTATCAAACACTGTTCATTCCACTTTTTGTAATGGTATAACCCTACCGGTTTAAAGACTTTCACCTCATCTTCAGGCGAGCATAAACAAGACTGAATTATGTTTGAACTGGTACCGATATACACGCTTCTAATGGTTGGGGGCATTCGGGTTGAGCACTGAGGGCTGAGGGAGGCATGGGACGATCTCGGCCATCAGCGGAGAGATTTTTGGGATATATGTGTTTACCAGATGTTCGCCGCGATGTACGGACCTAGAAATTTCTAGAGCCTCTAATCAGTCCAATTTATTTCCTTGTCAATTGGACAGCTTAGAGGTCCTAGAAATTTCTAAGTCAGTCCATCGTGGCGAACGTCTGGTAAACACATATATACCAAAAATCTCTCTGCTGCTGGCGACATCGTTCCATGCCTCCCTCAGTCCCCAACAGAATGCCCCCGACCATTTGAAGCGTGTATATTGGTACCAGTTCGAACAGAATTCAGTCTTGTTTGTGATCCCCTGAGGATGAGGTGAAAGCTTTGAAACCGGTAGGGTTATACCGTTACAAAAAGTGGAATGAACCGTGTTTGATAAAACAAATTACACCGTATTTAAAACTTTACAATGTTAATGCCTTAACTATAAACAATATTTTAACTCCATGGTCTAGTTAGCAAGATTTTCTCGTGAGTTGCCGGATTAGTTCCCGCTGAAACCCAGATTTTTAGTTTATTATATGAAGCACACACATGTTAAACCCAATTACTGTGAAATGTTGAAGTTGTCGGAACCCGAGGCTCTATTTAAAAGTGACAGACCAGGTAACAAAGGAAGATCACTTGGTATGTTAGTTCTATGTATTGCCAATCTAAATAAATAAATATTTCTCTACCTCGAACAGTTGTAAGGAACATAAACCATACTTTTTTAAACATAATTTTATTAAATATTGTTCCTATCAGCTACTTGAATGTATAAGATACTCTTTTATCTCCTCTAGCGTTAAGACGCTAGTATTCCAGCATTACCTAAAAGAAAAGTTGCAGGACACACTTCTTAGTTAAGATTTTCACTTCACTGTTTATGTCTTAAGGTCACTATAACATTTTTGTTCAATTAAAGGAAATTACCACATGGCAATAATTCCATCAAATTGTGCTGTATGCAAATAAAAAAGGTAAAACAACACGAGTTCTGTTCCGCGTAATAAAGAATATTTTTGTTTCATGTTTAACCTAATAAGGTTTTATCTAATTTAAAAAAAGGTAATACAACACGAGTTCTGTTCCGCGTAATAAAGAATATTTTTGTTTCATGTTTAACCTAATAAGGTTTTATCTAATTTAAAAAAAAAGGTAATACAACACGAGTTCTGTGCCGCGTAGTAAAGAATATTTTTGTTTCATGTTTAACCTTATAAGGTTTTATCTAATTTAAAAAAAAGGTAATACAACACGAGTTCTGTTCCGCGTAATAAAGAATATTTTTGTTTCATGTTTAACCTAATAAGGTTTTATCTAATTTAAAAAAAGGTAATGCACCACGAGTTCTGTTCCGCGTAATAAAGAATATTTTTGTTTCATGTTTAACCTTATAAGGTTTTATCTAATTTAAAAAAAGGTAATACAACACGAGTTCTGTTCCGCGTAATAAAGAATATTTTTGTTTCATGTTTAACCTTATAAAGTTTTATCTAATTTAAAAAAAAGGTAATACAACACGAGTTCTGTTCCGCGTAATTAAGAATATTTTTGTTTCATGTTTAACCTAATAAGGTTTTATCAAATTTAAAAAAAAAGGTAATACAACACGAGAACTGTTCCGCGTAATAAAGAATATGTTTGTTTCATGTTTAACCTAATAAGGTTTTATCTAATTTAAAAAAAAGGTAATACAACACGAGAACTGTTCCGCGTAATAAAGAATATGTTTGTTTCATGTTTAACCTAATAAGGTTTTATCTAATTTAAAAAAAAGGTAATACAACACGAGTTCTGTTCCGCGTAATAAAGAATATTTTTTGTTTCATGTTTAACCTAATAAGGGTTTATCTAATTTAAAAAAAAGGTAATGCAACACGATTTCTGTTCCGCGTAATAAAGAATATTTTTGTTTCATGTTTAACCTAATAAGGTTTTATTTAATTTCAAAAAAAGGTAATACAACACGAGTTCTGTTCCGCGTAATAAAGAATATTTTTGTTTCATGTTTAACCTAATAAGGTTTTATCTAATTTAAAAAAAGGTAATACAACACGAGTTCTGTTCCGCGTAATAAAGAATATTTTTGTTTCATGTTTAACCTAATAAGGTTTTATCTAATTTAAAAAAAAGGTAATACAACACGAGTTCTGTTCCGCGTAATAAAGAATATTTTTGTTTCATGTTTAACCTAATAAGGTTTTTATCTAATTTAAAACGATCATATCTTACTAAAAATGCATTGCTCCATTGGTTTAAAATCAGAAAAATAAGAATATTCATAGTCAATCGCTTAAAATAATTAAATTTGAAGTCAAAAGTGATAATAATTGAAATTGAATTGCTGAAAACATGAAAAAAAACACCGGCCGACGTTCAAGAAACGGGCGAAGAGACCACCTCAAATGGATGCCCGAGAGCTACTGAAGCGAGAGAAGCGAGCGAACTGAGATTATATTTCTTGCGTTCCCATACACCGAAGTAGAGTGAGAGTGAGACGTGAATAGCGTCGCTTCCTCACCCATAGTGTTTTTTTAGAATGAATATACCTACGTCACACACTGGCACACGTTTGATTGTATTGGTGAATTTATTCCCGATTTTCACAAAGTATATCTGATGTGGCCAATAAGTGCTTATTATTATTAATATTATTTTTTCATTCAATGCGTAAATGTATTACAGAGGAATATGTAAAATCTGAACCCAGTATTTATTATATTTATAGATATTAAAGTTTTTAGAAACTTTTTTTTTTTTTATTAAACAAGTAAATTATTATACAAACATTTGTCAAGGCTATACCTATATACAAATTTATAACTTAACTAATCTTAATTATATGTTATAATTTATGAACTTATTTAATCTTATTTTCCTACATATCATTTTATTTTATTTATTCAATCTTAATATATGAGATCTTAGAAATAATTATCACCTTCATACTACTTATAACTAGATAACAATTCTTACACTAATTATTCAGCAAAAACAAGTCCACTCGTTCAGGCTACTTGTATGCCATCACATTCACTCAGACCTTGGTCGTCCCAGCTAATACTAAGCAATATGTACTAGTTACACATCACCGGGAAGGAAGGGTTAATAAACAGTTTTTGGTTTGAATCACTTCACTTTACTAGATTGGTTTGTCGCATCTGATACTGTACCTACGTAGGTTTAATTCAATGTATTTTTTTTTTCTAACAAACTTGGTAATTTAAATTTATATAATGCCGAAACAATTTATTAAAGTTGAATAAATCCGATTTGTTTTTAAACTTCAAGATTAAACTGAATTGGAACCGATTATGAAATGAAAAAAAAAGGACCGAAACATGGGGCGAACGTTTCTTAATCTTGCGTACAACGATCTCCTATCTGAGGTATTTCATTTGTACAAGTAAAGCAATTTTTAAACAATTTAATAGGAAACGAATTCCACATAGACGTCACGAAAAACGTGTTATTGTTATGTAAGTGGTTTTTCTTTAATTTAATTTGAAACAAAACTTTGAAATTATGTTTTTCTTAGTGTTTTTTTTTGTAATTGCTAATGTGGGCTGCCATGCTCCCGGTTGGGAATTTTTCTTTAATCTTAGAATGATGCCTTATGGTAACGGTTATACAACACGAGTTTTATGATTACATCTTATTTACATTTTTTATGTATTAGTCTCGTGAAACCCATAACAATGACAACATCTTTGGTCTATTAAATAAAACACCTGTTTTCTTACCCGGGTCCCAGAATTAAAAAAATAAAGATTTCAGTTTCGTTTTTTACTGGTGGCATTTTAAACATTTTTTTTGGTTCGTTGGAAAAGATCATCACATGACAATACACCCACCTTGTAATATTATATACAACAAAAGTCTAACTTATTTTTTTCGATTTCCATTAACGAGATTTTGTTAAGAGATCGAGTCTAACATAAGTTAAAAACTAACGTAAAACTATCGGCGTGTTTCACAAAGCGACCGAAAAAAACTCTTCATTTCAAGCTAGTAATGTAACGTGTGTCATTCTTGATTTTTCTTTTCTCTCCACCAATCATTTCTTTTGATTGATGGTATCTCCCGTTTTTTTTTTTAGTGTGTTCGAGTTTAAAGTGAATAATTATTTAAATATATTTACTACGTACGAGTGTATGGTGAATAATAATTTAAATATTTTTACTATGTTCGAGTATATGGTGAATAATTATTTAAATATTTTTACTACGTACGAGTATATGGCGAATAATGATTAAAATATTTTTACTGCGTACGAGTATATATACGAGTATATGGTGAATAATGATTTAAATATATTTTCTACGTACGAGTGTATGGTGAATAATAATTTAAATATTTTTACTATGTTCGAGTATATGGTGAATAATTATTTAAATATTTTTACTACGTACGAGTATATGGCGAATAATGATTAAAATATTTTTACTACGTACGAGTATATATACGAGTATATGGTGAATAATGATTTAAATATATTTACTACGTACGAGTGTATGGTGAATAATAATTTAAATATTTTTACTATGTTCGAGTAGGTACATGGTGAATAATTATTTTAATATTTTTACTACGTACGAGTATATGGCGAATAATGATTAAAATATTTTTACTACGTACGAGTATATATACGAGTATATGGTGAATAATGATTTAAATATTTTTACTACGTACGAGTATATATACGAGTATATGGTGAATAATGATTTAAATATTTTTACTACGTACGAGTGTATGGTGAATAATAATTTAAATATTTTTACTATGTTCGAGTATATAGTGAATAATTCTTTTGATATTTTTACTACGTACGAGTATATGGCTAATGATTTAAATATTTTTACTACGTACGAGTATATATACGAGTATATGGTCAATAATGATTTAAATATTTTTACTACGTACGAGTGTATGGTGAGTAATGATTTAAATATAATTACTATGTACGAGTATATGGTGAATAATGATTTAAATATTTTTTGCAGCCATGGTACTTATTTTATTTCCTTTTATCTGGTTGGTTGTAATAATGTTGTAATGGTTGCTCATAAGCTCACTAGATTGTTTTACAATGAAGGTTTAAATAAATAAATTGTTTATGTGTGATTAATTTGTATAACATGATAACATATTTTTAATTTATTTATAATATAACATGTGTTTAATTTATTAAGCAATTTTGATTATTGTTAAAACTAATACCAAATAATTCATAGAACTTGAAGTTTATTTAACGTTCGACCGATAAATTATATGAATATATCACGAAAAATAAGCAAATTCATTAAATATGTTAATCGAATGAAATAAACGGTAGGTCGTAAAGTTGTCACTCGTAACTTATCTTGACACGTTATATTCGTATTGCTAATTTCACGTTCAATTGTTACAGTATTGGAATTCATCCAAGCTGATTAACATCTGCCATTGTTTGCCATGCGAATGCTTTGATACCATCCGCCAATCTTCTGTAGGAATAGACTATTCCATACAGATTTCATTGTGTCGTAAAAAATATTGGATGCTCTTTGCTCTCGACTTCTTCCCTCATTCATGAAAATTAAACGATGGTTGTCATATTCATTGTTATGTCATTATTATATTTTTCTCGAGAACAAAAAAACCATGTTTTTTTCTTTCTTAAGTACGACATTAATTTCTTTAGTGTCATCTTAAATAAATAAAATACAAATCAGTTATTCACAATTTAAATGACGAATTTAAAATATTTTTGAAGACAAACAGCATTAAATATTGTAATTCTTTTGTATAACATATTCCTATCCGATTTAATATTTTTTTTTTTTTTTTCATTATAATCAATTATAAAACAAAAGTAGTGACAATTATAAAACAAAAGAAAACGTATGAATATCTCCCAAAAAAATAACACTTCAGAATACACATCAGGAGGTAATTTTCAAATTCGACAAAAATCACTTGTTGACAATGCGACATTTTCAACCGTCCATTGGAAAAAGTTTGTGTTTACTAGCAACATTCTGAAAAAAATATTTAAATCAAGAATTAAAAACAACGTCTGAAAATGACCAATTCTGTGAATGTTCGTAGACAAAATAATATTTTAAAGTCGGATTTGACTAGTTTTGTTTATAACAGGTAGATTTGATTATATTTGAAAAAAAGAAAGCGGGATTTGGATAATTTTAATTCGAAATTGTCAGAATTTGTCCACCTTTGAAAAAACTTCGCATGGCATTAAGCGAGATGGCATCTGCCTTTATGATGACGCGATTGATTGAAATGGACTTGACGCTGTTTCAAAATAAACTTGTCTGGATTTGTTCACTATTGAAAATTAGTCACATATTAAATAGGTTTGACGTTGGACTTATCCAGATTAGAAAATTATATAATGCCAAGAAATCTCAAGAGAGTGATCTTGTTTTGTCAGTAAAAATAGTAAATTTGGTGATATATATTTCAAAAAAATATTTATAAAATACTTATGTGAAATACAACAAGGAAAGTTAAAAAATGGTCAAATATAATTAATTTAATTCAATCATATAAACATTTAAATCTCTCTCAAAGGCAGCGAGTAAACTTTAGTAAAATTCAAAACAAAAAAAAACGTATTGAAATGGAATAACCAGATTAACAATCAAGACCACATATTGAATAAATGCTGGAGAACGATCCTCTTGAACCCAACAACAGGATTCATGAAAAAACGATAAAAAAAAAGACAGACAATTTAATGTACAATATGATGCAATTGCTATTTCGACATGGTTTCCTATTGATACACATCTATCATGTGAAAAAAAAAGGATAAATTGTGTTTCATAGTTTAAATACTCATTTAAGTTAAAAATTTAACATACATATTGAACATTATTTCTTCCGATTTCTTAATTTTATTTATCGAAACATGGTTAAGACACGATTTCCATTGTTATAATTTAAATAAAAATCGAAACAATGATTTTTAGTTTCATAAATCATTTATTTTCATTGCTTGTTATTTTGGATTGTGATTGTACCAACAATACAGCATTTATGAAATTATTTATTTATTGTTGAGAATGTTCTATTAAGTCAAAATTATATCAAAACTGGAAATAAATTCCTGAATTATTATTTTGATTTTTTTTTTTACATTTGGATGTTTATATTAATTTGTTTCAAATAATTTCGTGTATCTCGGATAAATGTCGTTCGGACAATTTTTTTGTAGCTAACTTTATACTTAACGAGCTGAATGTATTTTATTATGAAATTTCAATATAATTTTTTGACTATTGTTTACTCTTTTCGTAGGTTTCTTGCGTTATTTGAAGACGGAACTGTAGCGACCGTGCGTGCGGTCACTGAACCCACCAAGGCGACCCTTGCCCGCGCGGTCATTGAACTCGCAAGTGGCGAGTGCGAGACGTCGCCGAGCGAAGGTCGCCCGCGCGATCATTGAACTCACTAGTAGCGAAGAGCGAGACACCGATATATCTCTTGCCTCTCCTGCAGACCGTAGTATGAAATGTATATAGAACGTGCAACAATAAACATGTGTCCAGCGGAAGCGAGACAGCGACATGTTCTGCGCCGTTTTATACATTATAAATACAGACGCTTACAATAAACTTTCTCTTTACTTATTCCGATCTCGACGACTTTTATTCAAACAACCATCATCCTTCTATGCGAAACATAAGTCCCTAAAGAACCATATAAGATACATTTTCACTAATTGATGCTTTTTTATTTCTTCAAAGGAAAAATATTAACACAATCCAAAAATGTATTTGTACAAGGTATAGCGATGATGCAGTTAGCGATCGTGTGTGTCAAATATTGTTTAAAATAATCCGTTATGGTGATATGACACTTGAAGATCACAATATTAACCAGTGTGATCAGTGTGAGATTATTGAGATACTTAAAATATCGAAAACTAAAGTCTACGAGCATTTGATAGAATTTCGCGTTTGATTTGAGCTAAAAAATACGAAATTACTTCTGAACAGAACAGCCTTTGATTTTATTAATATTTTAATATTTTTGATTCACAACTGCATTGTTTATATTATATAACAACTACATAAATCATAGATAAGAGCTCTTTAATTGAGACATAATTAAATCCATAGACTAAAGAATAAATCTTTCACAATGTCTGTTTATTGCATTTTGTGAATACATTTCAGTAACGAGGATGATTATGGTAGGATTAATAAAATGATTGATGGCAATACTTAATGATAAATTTCATAAATAATACTGATAAGGCAGATTACTTTCGTTGATACAAAATTTCAAACAATTTTTTTACATTGTTACATATACAAAACTGTTGATTTAATTTTAGTAAAATTACGTTAATTGTTTAAAAGAAAAAACAAAGATATTCGAGGATTTTAACGACTATAAGTTGAAAATACTTTTCAAATGATCGTCTTTCTTTATTGGTTTTCTTAGAATATGGCCTACGTTTTGAAAGCGTTGAATCCTTTATTCTCGTCAAGATTTTAAGAAAACGTTTCCAAGTAAAGTGAGCAAACCCAATTATTTCGACAGAACGTTTTAGGTAGTGGGATATCATCTATGAACGGTCTTCCGTCCTTCCTGAGGTAAATCTGTAAATTGGCGAGGTTCACGGTAGACTTATCAAATAATCTTAACATTAAATAGATGCTTGGTAATGTTTTCTTGATTTTGCCTTGAAGATAAAAACTACAACGCTTCCGAAATGTAAGCCAACCAAACAAAGCAATGCATAAAAAAAATCGTATCAAAAAGATTTTACGAATATTTTTCCAAATTTTCAACATAGTTTGATGAGTTTATAAAGTAAGCATTTTTATAATAAGGTACTTCCCCGCATTTGCACATGTTTAAAAAAAATGTATTTATTTGGTCAGAAGACCGCAAACTTACCATGGGAAAATGAACTATACAAAATGTAGATATTTTAATATGTGATAGTAACATTAATATTTCAAATGTACTCGTAGTTATGTGTTAAGTGTTCATATAATTTTTTTTTTAAAATACTCGTACATTACTTGACTCGTCGTTACATGATTTGCAAAAATATATTTATCAATAAATGACACTGCAATTTATAGCTCATCTACACATTAACTTTAAATAAGCAATATATTACTTAACTCTTAATAGACAAGACGAAAGATCTAATGTAGTGGCAACCTTTTGATTTACAACACAAATATGGGTATATGTTCATTGCCTCAATAAAACAGATCACTAGGAATGATACTCAATCTAGATCACGGCCTTTTTAATTGAACTTTATATTATTTGTACCTACCAGTACTGGATAAGAAACTTGCCTTGTAACCAATCAATTTCAGATCAATCCACATTCAATTGTGTTCAGACATATCACGCGTTGTACTCGTACTGGCATTGTTGGTTGCGTTTACCGTGCGTGTGGAACTTATGTTGCGTGTAATATAGAAATTGAAAAAATAAATAAAAATATTGAACGAACAATGAATTTACGATGCTCTAGCCTAACAGGCCGAGCGCAACACCAGATGAGAATAGTGATGTCGGGTAAACCACTAAAGAACACCAAGGAGTTTGTCTACCTCGGGAGCAAAATAACATGGGACGGTCGGTCTAAGAGCGAGGTCGACAGCCGTATACATCAGGCCAGACTTGCATTTAATAAAAGGTCGAAAATAATAGAATCAAATAATATAGACCTAAAACTGAGAATACTCCTCATCAAGACCTATGTATGGAGTATCTTGATGTACGGCTGCGAGACATGGTGCCTATCCGAAAGAGATAGACGGAGACTAGAGGCTTTTGAGATGTGGTCCTATAGAAGACTATTAGGAATTTCCTGGAGAGACCACATCACGAATGAAGAGGTTCTCCAACGAATCGAAGGAGGAAGGCACCTGCTCAGGATCTTGTCCGAAAGGCGTGCAAGATGGATCGGTCATATAATACGACAAGAGAGCCTTTTGCATGCCATAATGGAGGGTATGACCGAGGGGACAAACTCTAGGGGACGCCCACGCCGAGAGTACCTGGAGGACCTGTTGGTGGACGTGCGCTGCTCAACATATACAGATTTAAAAAGAGCCGCACAGGACAGGGAGGAATGGAGGAGAAGAGTTGAAATTGCTGCAAACCAGTCTTAGGACTGCAACCACAGAGAGAGAGCCTAACAAAAAAATGGTCTAGTACCGTCTGGGACTCGAGCACGGAAACAGAATGCAAAGCAAGTACTGTTATGTTAATCTACCGTATATTGGTGCCAATCTATCATTAGTTAATTTGAGAGTTTAATACATACATATCATCAAGCCCTTTCTCCTTAGCGATATGCAAAGAAGACAGATGGTCAAATTTTGTCATAAAACATGTACAAGAGTGAAATATAAGTTCATTGAACAAAAAATGAACATTTTTTCACCGAAATCTTTAAAATTTCATTGAAAATATAGTTTTTTACAAGTTTTCGATTATGTTGATGAATTAAAGCAGTGCTCTCCAACCGGTGGTCCGCGGCCCGGTGCCGGGCCGCAGAGACTTTCCACCGGGCCGCAAACAGTATGCCAAATTTCAAGAAATTCGCCGTGCAAAAATATTAAATATAGAATTTTCATCCATGTCCTCAATAAAATCGAAACAAAGGAATATACTGGACGTGAATGCAGCACTTCGTCTGTCAGAGACAGCACTGCAGCCAAGAATATCCAATATATTAGCAAAGATCAACAGCAGGTTTCGCATTAGTTTGTTGCAAAAATCCCATGGTTTTTGTAACAAACTAATGCGAAACCTGCTTTTTAAAAATTAAATAAAAAATGGTTTTTAAAAATTAAATAAAAAAAACATTTTTATTTCAGTATTGGTGGTCCGCGAAAATTTTTTCCTTTTTTTTACCGGTCCACAGGTCTAAAAAGGTTGGGGAACACTGAATTAAAGCATTTAACCAAGTAAATGTATATCGTGATTAAGTTTCATATTTAAGCATATTCTTAACGTTTAAGTTAACGATTGCTCATAAATACATACCATCATGCTGTTTGCCTGCTGGAGTAGGTAGGCAGAGCAAAGCGCCAGATTTTCATATCGCGACACGCATTCTCTATATCCATCCACCTTCTAATACAGTTCCTATAATTTTTCAGACCATTTACATTTCCTTTTTTCAAAATATCATTTATTTGATTAAACTATATTTTTCTTACATGTGTTCTTCGATCATGCCTTCTTCTTACATTTCCGCTGTATATTTGTTTTGTTAGCCTTTTTAAATAATTCTACACGCCCAAACCATTTTAAAGTGCCTTCTTTATCATACTTCATAATAAATCAGTCTTAATTTCACATTCATCCCTTATATATCAATTCATTTCGTATTCTGTAATTCATCTTTACTTCATTTTCATATTTTAATTATTTTGTATTATTTAATAAGGTTATATTTGAATTTTAGAAGACCTATTAAAAGTGTTTTTCGAATTGAGTGGTTTTTTAAATTCTTGGATAAAATACAGATGGCGTCGCGAACTTGCCTGGGCCTTGTGACATTTGAGAAGTGTAATGCATGACATTTATAAAAATGGAGTCGTATACAATACAACAACGCGTTCAAATTGAGAATTATTTTATGTATTATAATCTCCGGAAACGGTGATGTTAATTGGCCACCAAAATCGTGTGATCTGACACCATTGGACTATTTTCTCTGGGGTTACGTGAAAAGCCAGGTCTATAAAAATGCCCCCAATCAATCAATTCCTAAGCTGAAGGACGAAATTATACGCATTATTGGTGAGTCAGAACCGCAATTATGCCCAAATGTCATCGAAAATATTGACAAAAGAGTGGACATCTGTGGAACTGCAAGAGGTGAACATTTGGCGAATATTGTTTTTTTTGTGTTTAAATTTCATACATTATACTTCAATGACTAATAAAAAGTTTTTTTTGAAATCAAAGCGAATTGTGTGTTTTGTTCAAGAATTAAAAAAAAACTGCTCAATTGGAAAGACCTTTTATTTTCAATTTAGGGCAAAAATGGGTTATTAATGCCATAAATTATACTTCAATGAACATTAGAAAGTTTTTTTTAAATCAAAACAAATTGTATGTTTTATTTAAGAATTAAAAATATAAGAATTAAAAAAAAAACCGCTTAATTTGAAAGACCCTTTATTACAATCACTTTCATTTGAGTTGTGTAATAATTAAACTTAGTGGTTTCTTATGCAATGGAAGAAAACCTTTGATGTTGAATATCTACTTTTACATTTAACAATAAATGTACTTTGTAAATTAATTAACTCCGAGGAAACTTCTGTCTTAATACCCAGTTTCCAAGTTGCCTCTCGTTACAGGTAACTTTCTCACATTCACAGAGACATAACTCACGCTTCAACCAGATAACTTTTGCTCCATAAAGTGACCTAAATTATTTCAGCCATAGAAAGTACACCGTTAAACATTCCACGTCAATCTCTCGTTTGATTTGTTGTCGCCACAAAGCAAGAGTCAAGGAAAGTAGTACACACACAATAATAATTTACAATACGAACCTTGACACGTGTGACACGAAATTAAATATTTACCAAATGATTTATTTAAGTATACATTCATTTAATACAAAATTATAAACTTTTGATTAATCATTCATCCTCTTTAGCCTTAAAATCAACAGTATAAAACCATTAATTACACTTGATATTAAATTTCATACAAAATAAATAAAGAGCCTTTTAACATTTTTTGTTCTTGGTAAAATTCCGGAGATTAAAATTTGTGTAAAACCAGCTTTTTACACTAATTTTAATCTCCGGAAACTCTTATTTAACGGAAAATGCAAAAATGGAATACTTAGCAACAGTTGTGTGTATAAACTTTTATATGCTGACTTTGATAATTTCTATATAGGAAAGACAGGAAGATCTTTTGATAAGAGATTTCGTGAACACAAATCCGCCTTAACAAATCCTCTAATTTATTCTGAAATGGCTAATCATTGTCACCGTGAAAACCATGCACTTTTTGTCGATGATGCCAAATTATTACATATCAGTAGTAACGGAAATAAATTTGATAGATTAGAGGCCCTAGAAATTTCTAAGTCAGTGCATCGAGGTGAACATCTATATCTCAAGAATCCGCTGCTCGCCGAGGTTGTCCCATGCCTCCCTCAGCCACCAGTCCCCAACCCGATTTTTTACCGTTAGAAGCGTATATCTCGCTACCAGTTCGAACAGAATTAATTACTGTTTGTGTTCCCCTGATGATGAGGTGAAAGCCTTGAAACCGGTAGGGTTATACCGTTACAAAAAGTTGAATAAACGATGTTTGATAAAACAAATTACAAAGATTATAGATTGTTATTTCTATGCCCAAACTAGTTGCCTTGAAACCGGTAGGGTTATACCGTTCCAAAAAGTAGAATGAACGATGTTTGATAAAACAAAAGATTATATATTGTTATTTCCATGCCCAAACTAGTTCCGGGACGATCTATGGGTATTTTAACATTTTATTTTAAGGCCGTCAGATAATTAGCCCAACGCGACAGAAGCCTAGGGGAAATTCTAAGTATAGGTCATTCTGGAGGGTCATTTGCGAATATCGCCCTCATACAGACTACTACAAAAAAGTCGTTTTCTCCTTGCTTTTTTTTTAGCCTGGCGAGTTTATTGCCATGTGACAATTTCTTCCAACCAACCAGAAAGATGTATGATCTCAAGGAGATAGTATGGAGAATAATACTCCAGATATATGTAAATACAATTAATACTCGAGTAATAATTGATGATGGAGTTCTGTATCAAATTATAAAAATGTATTGTTACTTTATTACAAAAGTTTCATTATTATTTGTTGAAATTTCATACATCGTATAAGAATAAGGACATTCACAAAGAATGTAGATTGAAAGATGCTGGGCTTAAGATGAAAAAAGGTGCATTAATATGGTTCGGCCACGTTAAAGAATAAATTATGAAAGACTATGAATTATAATCAATACGTATAGTATGCAAGATGAAAAAGTATTTCAAACATAGCAAAACGAATCAAATTTAAAAATATGAAAGAGTAAAAAGCTTTTATAATAGGAGAGGTATAATGACGAATTATATGGACGTGCCAGAAGTGAAAGATGGAGATGTATTATCTCTGCCTATCTCGATAGGGACATGGCGTGATGATGATGATGTTAAAATTGATTTTATAATCATCTCGTATAAGTTACAAATTTGCTACATTTATAGTAATAATAATTTTGCTACAAATTTGTATCGAGTCAGATCACGATATCAAGAGATGATAGTCAGTGCTCCGTCCTTTGCCAAAGTTTCAACGATCAATTTCAAGACCAACTTTTACATGTTGACATAAACATCACGTGCCAGAGAAAACGATTCAAGAATTTAAAGCTCAAATTGAGATCTTTCAGATTAGAGATAGACAATTCATATTTAACACTATTTTATTTATTTATTATTTAAATGAATTAATACAAACGATGAATATTTTTTGAACATCCGTCACCTAGTTAGTAAGACATTAATCTTTCAACCCAGTGATTGCGGGCTCGATCCCCAATTACACTCAATATTTTTTATACATTTTTCCAGAGTTTGTTTAATTCAAGACTTTTTGCACGTACGTTTGGTTTGTTAGAAGATATTGCTAAATGGCAGTATGCCTTCCAGGTTGTATCGAATACAACAAAAATATATTGTTATAGTGAAATAAACATAAACAGATTTAACATTATAAATTAAGAATTATTTTATATAATGAATACTGAAAGATACGAATAAAAAAAATATGAAAACCGTGGTCCATTCTGAAGTGTTTTCGTTATACTCGTATCTACAAAGACTTTCAAGAAGTTCAATTTTTAAGCTATTCATTGCGTCGTAGTACCGATTTATGAAAATTATTTGAAAAGTCTTTTCAAGAATAAAGCTACAAAAATAATCTTAACTGTCGATGACATAGGTAATTTTTGGCTTCGAGATCTTAAAGATCTAATTCCTACCACGCCGATTTCTTCTTTCTCGTAACACACTTTTTCAATACATCTTCTCTCTACAAGGATTTTGTATATCCTTCTGTTATGTTTGTCCAGGGTAATCGTGGGCAATCAAGCTGGCTGATACCTGTTGAAGTTATCAAAATGATTGAGTTTAATAAAAATACTTATAATAAACTTCAATCAATAAAATTTCAAATCAATTTAAAAAAATTCTCTTTATTTCAAGTCAGTAATGTTAGATCTTTCATTTCCGATTTTACTTTGCTCTTTAGCAACCTTTTTTTTTCTTTTGAAAAATTATACCTCACTTTTATTTTGATTTATATTGTGAATTCGTAACTTCAGAAATATATAATAACTAAGACGGATACCATATATTAACCAATCAATAAAGCCCTTAATACGAGTACAATAATTATAAAATAAATCAACTTTCATTTTACACATTACACAGTGTCGTGTGTTTTACATAAAATACCCTTAGAAAGAAATTCACATTTATAAATCTCACAGCTGGGTGAGTTATTATACGAATTGATCATGTGTTTCCCCTGCTGTAAATATTTTTTCCTGACTGGTAATTTATATTCCCAACACGATTACTCAGTCATTTTGAATACATTAAGATGCATTTTCAAACAAAAAAAGCCTTACATGTCTGATTCTTTCCCTGTTTGATTCAAATAAAGACGAACACGATTTTTCAAATATAATATATTTTTAATTTAATCAATGTAAAATAACACTTAAAACACATATGATTGGTTCAATTTTGACATATATTTTTAATCACAATATTAAATTACTTTGCTATGCACTAATTACACAAATCCCAAATACGCATGTTTCTACTTCTTATCCTGAGGGATGCGGCCGTTCCACCTGAAGGAAGCCTTGAGATAGGAGATAGAAAATGTAGCGAGGATTTGTGACATTCTTGGAATAGCAAAGTTATTAACCCTTCCCTTACGGTGATAAAATTGAAACGCGTACTCCGGTGTTGGGTAGTGAGTACGCGATCAAAAATTAGCGATTTTAAATCGGAAAAATAAGAACATTCATAGATAATCCCCTTAATTAATTATAATTGAAGTTAAAAATTATAATAATTGAGATTTATTTGCTGAAAACATTAAAAAACCATCTGGCAACGCTCACGGAACGGGCGTACGTCTAACCTATTTGCAAGCCTAGAAGATACTGTGGCGCGGAACGTCAGTCGCATACCCCGGCGCTTACGCTTATGCTTGCGACGTTGAGACAATTCAGCTCCTCGCAATTCAGTGGAGTATGCAAGAGTGAGATGCGAATATAGTGTCGCGCTTCCCGCATACTATTCACCTATCGTCAAGACCCAAGATTGAGGCACTCACAGCGTTAAAATGCGAATTTGTTTCCGATATTCAGAAAATACTTACAATGTAGTCGATAAATTCTAATTATTATTAATATTATTTTTTAAATCAATGCGTAAATATATTATGGAGGAATACCTAAAATCTTAACCTTGTATTTATTGTATTTATAGAGATATTGATGGTTATTAGAAGCAACGTGTAGAAGATACCCAACGGAAGGAAAGGTTAATTGTTAAATATTTTAACATGAAGTTCAAAAAGTTAAAACCGAACCCTTTGAAAAAAAAATGTATTCCAAGTCCGAGCAGCAGCCGCTCTTGAGATTTGATAATTTGAAGCATTAAAATATCGTAATATATATAATTTCTTCTTTTTCCTCTTCTGTTATGGTCTTACATCATCGTTTCCCTCTTGTAACGTCGACTGCCAGCTGTTTTTCCATCTTTTGGGAGGTCGTCCTTTAGGTCTGCTCGCTTAGGGGATACTGTCCCTGGCCATTCTTACGGCTCTTGGTTTCGCCATTCTGGATACATGTTTATTCCAGAACCTTTTTCTCTGTCGTCCCCATCTGACAATATCTTCGAATTCACACATCCTTCGGATTTCTGTGTTTCGTACTCTATCACGAAGGGTTTGGCCAGCGATACTCCTGAGTACCTTCATTTTGCTGGTTTGAAATTGAACAAGTTACATTATATATTAATATTATTTAATGGATACACCCAAAACTTTTAAAAATCCAACCATTTAGAATGAATGATATTTTTTGTTTAATTTCACTTATTATAATTATGAAATCGCAGATAAAATGAAAATTTTATTAAGAATCAAAGGAATTATTCAATTAAATTCGACAATGTTATTATTTAGTTCAAATAAAAAAATTAAGGTTTATTCCATCGTTTTATTTATTCTAATACTTTGTCGGAAATATGTTTCTTTGATGACAAAGAAAATCAATTACATATTTTAAAATGTAATTAAATATTTATGGAAACGCAATAAATTAATGTACGTATTGTTCCTGGTATTAATAATTGGTTTCACGTGTTAATCATTTGAAGTATGTTTTGATTATTAAGTATTTAAACATTGTAAGTAATCCATTGTTCTATTGTATGATTTGTACAAGTTGTTTGTAAAGTGCGCAGTAACTTAAAGATTAAAGTTTGGTGTTGCTTAAGGAGAAGATAGAATATGTAGTAGATTTAGTAATAAAGGCAGGAAAAGCATAAGAAGTAGAGTATAGAGTGTACTTAAAGAGTAGAGTATGGAGTAGATAAAAAGGTACAATAGTATATTTTGTAACTTAAGGAATAGAGTATTGTGCAGTGTGTTGCCTAAAAAGAAGAGGTATATAACATATAACATTTTGAATGCGAATTGGAATGGAAATATAAAGTTAAAAAAAAATATAAAATTGCAAAAAAAAACATATGACATGATTACACTTGAAATATTTATTCCTATTTTTAAAAGAAAATTCATCCAAATTAGTATGTTTTTTGCCACAAATATAAAAATAAGAGTCAATATCATAAGTAAGATTTTTTTAAAAGACAAGTAAAAGCAAAATTGATTAAATTATTTTATAAATACTTTTAATAGGAGTACTTTTTCGAAATATTTTTATAAGGATGTATGGGAATCATATTTCATTTACACATATAATTTATTTTATCTAGTTGATAATTTTTTGTATGTTTTATTATAATTTAAAACTTTATTTTAAACACACAACAACTTATCTTCATAAAATTTGGTAGTCTTCATAAAATCTTCATAAAATATATGATTTTGCTAACTTAACGTATGCTTACATAACATATATGATACGTACATGTCACACGTTTCTAAGATTTACATATCAAAGAAACAAAAATATGACACTTCCAATATGATGTAATTTCATACAATCCTACTCAGTATTCATAGAACTAAAAATATTTTTCTTTTTGAAAAGACGTCATAGCAAGTAAGGGTTGCTGAATACGTAGGAAATTATAAAAAAATAAAACAGTATTCAGAAAATACAAAAAAAAATTAGATCAATAAATGTGTACTGGTTGTGATGCTTTTAAGCATGATATTTATAACTATTTTGTTGGATATTTAAGTCATAGATCTAGAGTTAAAAAAAAAAATATTAATGTACTCGTACAATATAAAAAAATGTTAATTAATTCCTATCAATCCTTAAAATATCTTGTTCTTTGGAAATAAAAAAAATATGAGCATGTATGTTATAGTACTGTTCAGAACACATGTCATAAAATGAGCTTTCAAAGAGTATATTAAAAGGAAGAAAAAAATCCAGAATTTGTGTTTCTGCTATTCGAAATAATGTAATTCTTTTATTTTTTTATTAGGAGTACAAATTAGTTAGGTCCGTTTCCAAAAGATGGCTCTGGCTATTATGAATGGTTCATAGTGATAGCCGATTTTGGCGGTTTCAGAGAGGCTAGACATCTGCGGTTCAATGTGTGTGATACGACAAAGATTTAACGCATATTCATACATGACCTATTAAGATGTTCACTGTCCACCTCGCAATATCGCGTGGTAAAAAACCGACCAAATTGTATACAATAACTACATACTGCATATAAAAACTGTGTACAATAAAACAATTGTTTCAATGAGTAAAATATGAAACTCTATTTGTTGATTTATTTTTTCAGGTTCTTTACATATTACAGGTTTGCTTAATTCGTACAAAGACCAAACATAACAAGATTAAAAGAAACATGTATAAAACAGTTCAACATTTAAAAACTTGTAAAAAACTATTGTCAAAATGAATATGCTACACTAAAACACTATGACAAAATTTAGCATGTCAGATAAAATTGTAATATCAAAAGTTATTTTCTAATTAATAGCAGATTTTTATAAAATAAAACGTAAAATACAGGTAATCATTTTATCGTTTAAATTTAAGAATAATCTGACATTTTTGGTGATTATTCTATTGGGTGAATGTCTTAAAATTTCTGTTATTAAATATTTTTGTTATTATTGATCAAGAAGCAAATATTTATAGACATTTTAAGCCTTACTTAATATATTTATGTTTGTAGTGACTCTGTTGTAAGTATTGATAGCGAGAGTGAAAAAATACAATGTGAACGTATCACTCAAATTATATTTTCAATATTCAACCAACAAAATTAAAAGGTTTTTATAATTGAAGTTGTGAATCTAGCTGATTAGAAGATATTGTTTTTTTGGCGAGAAAGCATTTGACTTGTACATTGAAATATTCCAATGAATAAATATGGCAAAGAATGCGTTGTTACCTTCATTGAAATAAACATTTCGCTTTCTTTTCTCTTTTAATTAATCTTATTTTATAATTGATATTCGATAAAGATAAAAATGAAATAAATTAAACAAATAAAGATAAAAATTAAAAATCTAAAAAGTTTTCAAATATTTTTAGACACTTTTCTTTACGAAACATTTCACTTATCTTTTTGAATTCTTTGCTTTTCAAGGGCAAAACTTTTTCTTTTCGTTTGTATCATATTTCCATGAAACGTTATCACGATCAACGGAAGTTTCAGAGAAATTCCGTCGAAATGAAAACTAGCCATAAAGCTCTGTTCGCACCGTGGCATGACAGACAATTAGGCTCGAGGACTTTTCGGTGATTGATGTCTGGAGTTCCGGGTCAGAAAATTAAAAATGAGAATAGTCACGCTTGGAAGCGCGCAGGAAATTATTCTTGCGTGCCAAAATATAACCACAAAAGGAGAAAGAATAATTATTTTGGGGCATTTGATTCCCATCATAATTCAAATACCACATTAACTCAATAAATTATTTCGCAAAGATGGTAATTATTATTCGTTAGTAATTTAAGTGCATTTTTGTAGATATGAACTAAACAAAATGCTTTGATCTTAAACAAATTTATCTCGTCGTACGTATATACGAGTATAGTCCTTATTTTCGTTCAGTAATTTACGAGGGTCATCCAGAAACTAAGGTTACATGGGCTCCTGAGTCCGGGGGAAAATTTTTGTTTCAAAGTTGGTGCACCTGGCGTGTAGGGGGGATCCTTACGGTCAGTTTGTTTGGTCCCGCGTCTTTGTCGGCTATTTTGTTCAGTCACAGTAAATTCTTCCGATGGAGAGGTCGTCGTGCGCTCCCACCAACTCTCGTCCGTGCGAGACCCGCGCGATCATCAGTTTTTTGACTTTGCAGAACAATACCACCGTGAATATCCATCGGAAGCTCGTGGAAGTTTATGGTAGTGATGTGATGAGTCGACAACATGTCACGAAGTGGGTTAGGTTGTTCAGAGAAGGGCGTACTGATACTCACGACGAGGCAAGGCAGTGATTTCTGAAGAATTTGTGCAAAAAATTAAAGAACAAGTGCAAAATGACCGCCGTGTGACGCTTGACGACCTTCACGAAGAATTTTGTGACATTTCTCGAAGTCTTCTTGGTAACATTGTGTCGGAAAAACTTGGTTACAAGAAGTTATGTGCTAGGGTGCCCAGAATGCTCACACTGGAGCACCGTCAAAATCGCGTGACCGCCGCGCGTGAATTTTTGGATCGTTTTGTACAGGAGGGAGAAGTTTTTCTGGACTATATCGTGACGGGGGATGAGACGTGGGTGTGTCACTATATACCCCAACAATTTTTCAACGATCAGGATGTCAAGGAAACTGTGAAGAAGTGGCTGAAAGAGTTGGTGGCGGAGGTCTATGACACTGGCATACAAAAGCTGGTGCCACGACTACAGAAATGTCTCGATCTCGACGGCGATTACGTTGAAAAATAGTTTAATATTGTATATTTGTGAAGTATCCTGTGAATTTCAATTGTATACAAGCATTTTTCGATCCTAAATAAATGTTGTAACCTTACTTTCTGGATGACCCTCGTATTTCTTACCATGAGTTTTTTTTTTCTATATTTTATTTTGCTTATAATTATGGTAATTATAGTATTATTAATTAATGATTTAAATACCTTTTTGCAGATATAAACTAAACCAAATGCCTCACATCTAAATGATTTGATCGAAAAAAAAAAACCATCTCGGTATGTGTGTACGTACATGTTGTCCTTCTTTTCATATCATACATTATTCTTTTCCTCAGTTAATTTTCTTTGGTGTATATTTATGTTACTTATAATATTATTCATAAATGATTTAAATACCTTTTAGCAGACATAAACTAAAAGGCCTTTCCTCCATTTAAATAATTAGAACAGAAGTAATTTCGACTTATCGTATGTACATGACGTTCTTGTTTCCATACAGTTTTTTTTCTTTCCCTCAGTTAATTTATTTTATATAATTTTATCGATTTGTATTATTAAGTGATTTATATACCTTGTTGCAGATATGAGCTTAAAAAAAGGCACTTTCTCCATCTAAATGATTTGATCGAATGAAAATTGATCTTGTCGTAGTCACATTCAGTTTTTATGCCTTAATATTTTTCTTTCTTCATGTTTTCATACATTATTTTTTTAATTCCCTCAGTTATGTTTTTCCTTATATTTTTTTCATTCTTTCGTTTGCCTTCTTCTTTCTTATTATATAGTGACAATATTTAGTTGACTTTGTGGTGTCATGTCAATATTTTTTTAATAAAATAAAATAAACGCTCTTGAGTTCATCATTGTTTTATGTATTTAGTTCACTAGGAGATCTTTTTTAAATATTTAATTAGGTTTTTCATCCCTTGACTACTAAAGAAAAATAAATGGCTAAAACCGATAGTGATTTTAATAAATAAAACAAGTGAATGTAATAAAAAAGGCGCAATTAGTTTAGTTACGTTTAAGAAAAAAATATGGTTTTAAAAATAGTTTGCACCCAGTCTTTTTGTTTTGGTGATTTTGAATGAGATTATTTGCAATTTTATTAAAATAACAGCCGTCTATTTCAGATTTGTATCACATTTTCAAAAAGTTTTTTAGAATTAGTTTTTTAGAAAAAAAATTAAAAAAACTTCTGCAAATATGTCGAAAATACAAAGAATATTCATAGTTTTATTTTAAATAAAACCAGCTATATAAATTATGAATTTGATGTTTTATAGCTAACAAATATTTTTTTTTTCAAAAATAATTTTAAAAATCTGATCAAAATCAAAAGAAGTGTTTTACAATAAAAAAATGACAATTCCGTCGTTTATATAAATCAAATACGAAATAATTTCTGAAAATTATTATGTTTTGCTGAAAAATGAGAAAAATAAACATCACAATTCAACAAAAAATCTACATTGTATCGCAATTATCTAAACAATTGTTAAGAAATAAAAAAAAAGGAAATTCTAGAAACACAAAATAGTAAAGAACAGGGGGAAGAAAATCAGAATGATTTATATTTTATTGAATAAATTACATATTCATTTATTAGAATACTTCACTCGTTTATATGTTTTGTTTGAGTATTTTAAGAAAATAAAATAATTTGATGTCACTTTTATGTTATCTCACAGCCTAGATGGCAAAATGTCTGTCTTCCGACCTGGGAGTTGCTGGGTCGATTCCTATTAACATCCAAATTTTTCAGGCTGGTTTTGTCCTTAAACTTCTTAACATTTTTCTAGTTGGCTAGAAAAGATTGCCACATGGCAAAATATTCACCAGTTTATACTGCATTTGAAAGAATAATACAAAAGTAAAGTAAAGAAATATTTTAAGCGAGATTGTATTATTTACAATATATTATATAGTGATTATATAAAAATATAAGGTCAACTCAATGTTTTGACTGGAAACATCATTATAAAGTATTAAATTGATTTGTTTTTTTAAAACGAAAATATACCATTATGGTAATTTAAATTACTTGACTAACAACTTATGTTTTTGTGTTAATAATATTGGAACAATTATAATGTTATATATGAATATGTATTAACCAGTTTTTCATTAATATTCATGAGCAAACAAATCTCGAAGAACAATTAATAGAACGGTTTCCCCTGAAATAAAGAAATATTTATTGAAAAAATACCTTTAGGCACTGGCCGTAATACGTAGATTTATTTCGTTAATGTATGAAAGGAAAGGTTATTTCCAGTTTTAGGGTGTCTTGTAGGTACTCCATTTCTATCAAAATATTTCTATTGGAAATTCTATTGAAAACATTTGATTATACGCTGGTTGCAAAAAATAATGAAATGATCAATTATACAGTGCCGTTTAGAGAGCAAACTCACGTCGAAGGTGTTTTGACTTGGGACTTGGACCCACTATTATTAATATATCAAAAACATAACAAAATAAATTAATGAAAGTTAAGTGTAAGGATAAAAACGTCGTGGATATAGCTATATAATTAGGTACTCCCTCATATTAGCCCTTAAAAAATATTTGGTAAGAAAACCGCGGAACACTTATCAAGCGAAAAAAATACAAATATACTTTTGTAGACCTTCTGATATGTGATAGTAATATATTTGACTTAAGGTTTGGTGTATGTGTGTAGGGTTTATATAGAATAAAAACTTTTATAAAACCTCTAAAAAAGGTTTTTGTCAAATGCTTTCTAAAGCTGCACACGACACCCGTGTATTTCTAACCCTTCTAGGCAGACCGTTCCGCACCAAAAGACCAGCAATGGTATAAGCTCTAGCATTACCCGCCCCCCTCCGAGATAAATTTGAAACAAATTAAGACGAAATAGACTTCAAATTATACTTCTCTCTAATAAATAAATTAATATAAATAAACTTTTTAATGGAGGGTATATTTAATCTTCCGGTAATGGTTAAAGAAAGCGCATTGAAGTTTTCCGGAAGTTGTGACGCGAGACACTACGCTAGATAGTATTTCTATCGAAACTACCTAAGGGTTGGAACACTGTCGAGTTTTTTCATTCGATCCCATGGTCTGAAAATCATTTATCACTTTAATCAAAAGACAAACAAAAGTACAAAAAACATCGAGTTGACTTCTGAACAAATTACTCTTTTTTATCTTATTTTCTTCCAGCCCTCGGGTCCTCGTTGCTGAATAGAGTTGTCATTAGTGAGTGGGATGCAAAAAATAGGGGATTTTCTTGTTCTACTATTGTAAAATAAATATTTTATTATTTTGCAAAAGAAATCTGTGATATTAACATTTTTAAGTTTTATAACGAATTCAAGTTTTATGTTTCTTTAAGTCATCGATGCTCTAACATTTGGTAAACGAAGATATACCGTGGATATTGTTTTTTTTTTAAGTGACGAAGCCGTTGCACACTACTAAACTCACCGGCCACTTTGATATACAGGATTCAGTGAAACACCGAAGTGAGACAATCGGAGCACACTGGCATGTTTTTTTTTCTCCATTTTTCGAAAGAATAAATGTTACCGAAGTCATAGGTATCCTTATACACCCGAAAACTAGGCGAAAAAATGTCTGTGTCATTCAAAAGACGTGGAGTTTGAACTAGAGATCTTTCGCATGGATATCTAGTGCGTTATCGTGCATGCATGCACCTCAAATCTAAATAAACACACACGAGTATATTTTTTTATAAAAATATTAATAATTATCATCGAATATATACCCAGTCCATTGCACTATTGTATTACCGGCATATCGTAGCGACATATGGTATAATTTCTTCCTCATTTGTGTTCCCGCCATTGTTACACGAATTCAAATTACTATCCAAAATTATAGAAAAATCCTTAGTAAATCACTTGCCGATGAGCAAAAAAAAATGGTTATGTTGTTCAAACAATACATTTTTTGCATGAAGTTCAGGTTTTTGTTTTTTGAAGTTTATTTTTTATTATTAACGTATCTTGTTTTTATATACGTGTACAATAAAAAAACCATGCTTTTACAATAAGAAAAATGCTAACTTATAGGCGATTATTGATTGAATACATCCGTGGGCTAGTTTGTATGTTGCCTCTCTTGCGACTCAAGGCTTCGGGTACGATTCTCTTTGATAACATTTTTGTAATATGTGTAACAGTTTGGTTTTTAGCTTGAGAGTTGTTTGAACACCTTTCTGGTTAATTCGAAACGATTTCCGAATGGCAATAAGCCCGCCAGGTTCTGTAACAAACTGTCATTGAATTACATTTTTAATTTCATTCATAATGCGACATGACAACCATTGTGGTCTTGTTGATAAGACGCTGGTATTTTAATCGGAAGTTTTTGGGTTCCCGATAATGGTATACGAAAAATAAAAAAAAACATATTACATAGGTTCCTGGGCCGGTTTTAGCATTCGTCTGGAAACTATTCTTGCTTGCGCTACAAGTTTGCGAGTGTTGTTACCTCTCTAAGTGGGGTCATGTTTAAATTATGAGTTACACGCATAATTAAGAGGTTTTTAACACAAAAACTAAAATATCGGAGTTCGAGTATATTTTTTTCTATCTGCCTAATTCTTCATGTTTTATTCTAGCCCACCATCCTTAACGATACGATTTGATGAAAATTCTTAATATAATGCGTATCTTTTTTTTAATTTAAGTTTTCTAAACATTTGTTAGGAAAATCGATAGTTTTTTTTATTAAGCATCATCCCTTTTTTATATGCATACGTGATAAAAAGAAAACGTAAGTTAATTTTTTTATTACATCAGAAATACGTGCTAAGCAAACGCCCTCGAAGTAAACAACACATGGAAATAATGGGAATAAAATCAATTATAAATTCTCTTCACCCTTAACTCGAATATTTTAATTGGTTTATAAAATAGCTTTAAGCTGTAGTTACTTTGCGAACGAGTAGGAATCCTGACTTGCTATATGCCATTGTTTAACGTACAGATATGTATATTCTCGGTACTAAGAAGTTCTTAGACTAATAAAAGTAATTGGTTTTGAATGTCTCAAGGAAATAATACTGCTCGATTTAACGAGGAAATCTTGTGGATCAACTTGAGCAATCTTATGTTGGCACTGGGTATTTATCTTGGAAATGTTGGCAATTTTCATAACAATTATTGATCTTTTGATGAAAATGCTGTTTAATTCATACAACGTGATGCCCACTTCCTTGTTCCTCAAAACGTAATTTTTTTTTTGTTAATTTGTTAAAATAATCGTTTTTAGTTAAATTAAGATTAACTGTTTTAGTACAATATTATAAAATGACAGTCAATTTAAGACAAAAATTTAAAGGAAAAATTGTGAATATTTGAAAGAAGGCAGAACGAATATATCAGAAATATATTTATTTAACATTTTTATTGCAAACACAATCTGGCGGGCTGATTGCCAGGCGGAAATCTCTTCGAACCAATCAGACAAAAGTAAATGAAGCAAGTTACGTGGTCGCATAAATCATTCAAATGACTATCCATACCCACGAAATCCATAAACATATACGTGAGCACATGCTCACGAACCCCACAAAGACGGACAATCACCCGAACATTCTTTTTCATATAAAGTGAGATATCATCAATCAAAAGGAAAGGAAAAGAGGGTGGAGAGGAAAGAAAAAATCAGGAATGGAGCACGTTATTTTACTGACTAGAAATTAATAGTTTTTTCAGTCGCTTCTTAAAACATGCCAAGCACGGAACGAAATATAATGGATGTATTAAGTAAGATCACGAAAGGAGTTTTAAAATGGTTGGGGCGTGTAGAGGGAATGAATTATGAGAGAATGACTAAGCGAATTAACAAGTCAGAAGGGCAAGGTGTGTGTGGAAGAGTGTGACTGGACCAAATGGACTAGGTTTTGAAAGAAGGTTAAGTGAGAAGTATAAATAATATAAGATTGTGTATGGCAAGATGTATGAATGTGGAAGAGGTGAATGTTGTGGGCTTGGATGGAAAAGTTTGGAGATATTTTATTACACATAGTTAAATTATTAACACGTTGATCGCCGTGTCAGCCACCGGTGGCCTACACCGAGGTATTCCAATTGGGCCGTGTGGGCCATCGGTGGCTTACACGGCATACCTAACTTCAGAGTGTCATTCTGTCCGTCGGCTACGCGCTCTGTATTAAACTACTATTAAACTTGGCCGACATGGCCCTCTTCTATCTTACTACGATATGGCCTTAAGATATCTTCATGGTTCTAAAAGATATACTCAATGTGATAGGTAGGTTATATTAAATTAAAAACCTAAAAACGTACACATTTTTTGGACATTTTAGGAAAATCCTATTGGCGATCAATGTGTTAAGTACTGCTTATCTGTTTTAGAGAAATAAAGCAAAAATTTTTTGTTTAGTTTAAAACCGAATAAAAAAAACAAAATCAAAAATAAGCTCAGGTTTCTAAAGCTTGATCTGTGGCCTGACTAATCCACCTAGCAGGGAGGACCAAGGTCCAAGTGAATTTGATGAAATGCAAGAAGCCTGAACGAGTGGACATATATCTGTTAAATAATTAGAATCAAAATAATATGCTGTTTAAAGTTAAGGCATTCGATCCGAACATCTGGTGAACAGTTATATCCCAAAAATCTCTCCGCTCTTGGCCGAAATCGTCCCATGCTACCCTCCTCCCTCAGCCCCAAACCGTTGAAGCGTGTATATCGGTACCAGTTCGAACAGAATTTAGTCTTGTTTGTGCTCCCCTGAAGATGAGGTGAAAGTCTTGAAACCGGTAGGGTTGTACCGTTACAAAAAAGTGGAATAAACAGTGTTTGATAAAAATAAATTACAATGTCAAAATAATAGTTAAACGAATTGTTATCTAGTTGGTTATATAGTTAACACCAACATATTCAAACGAATTGAATATGTTGGTGTTAACTATTTATGCGAAGTTAAATATTAAGATTATAAAAAAATTTAAATCACACGTAGGAAATTAATTAAAGTAAGCTTATAATAATAGTATAAGGCCTTTAGTTATTTAGTAATTAATTTGTGTATGGGTATAACATTTTGCAAATATATGCATCAAAGATTACTTTACCAAATAAATAAATAAATAAAAAAACTTAAAATACACTTAAACATTTTTCTAGTTGGTTGGAAGCAATTGCCACATAGCAATAAACCTGCTAAGCTGTACTGTATATAACAAGGATGTGATACAAAACATTAATTTTCTTACAAAATTTCAGATTTTATTTTGGCTTAGGAAATCTGAAAATATAGTTTCAGGTTCAAATGAATATTTTAAATTGAATTAAATGACTAAAACAGAAATACGAGTTCTCAATTATTTTTACGATTTTTTAACTCCCAGTTAAATGTTTTAATACTCTTTTGTAAAGGTTCTTTTAATTTTTATTGCATTATGCAAATTCTGGTTTCGATAAAGCCGTTTTAATTGCTTGTCAGTAATAGAGTGGTAATTTGAAAAAATTGCACTCATGATATACCATATCACGTATAAGTGGAAAAAAAGGCTTTAATTGCATATTTGTTTTCCTTGAAACATGTTAATACTAAAAAAACGATATAATTTCTCAAATAAGTAATAATATAGTGTGTTGAATGTATGCTCTCAAAATTTGACTGAGGAATCGTTGACCCAGCAAACTACATCTTGAGATATTGTTAACTGTGCTGAAGTTCAGTGGACACTCGACTCTAGAACAGAAGAGGATGACGCGCGCGTAACGTCGCATCGTCGTAACTGAATAATGGACCGTTAACATATGTAGTGGGCCCAGAATCAATCTTTCTTCAGCCATATTTATCTATTCAATAATTTAAAAATGCCTTTATTACTTTTGTATATAGCTTTTGCTCCGGTAGATATTTCAGTTCTTAAACTTCCTCTAACGTGTTTCGGTTAGTAAATATTATCAGTCCTCCCAAACAAGATTCAAATGGATAGTTAGTTGGTCTCTGTGCGGTCCATGATCTTCGTTTTTCGACAAACGAAAGGTTAAAACTTTCATGTCTTATGTTGTTTATAGTTAAGGCATCAACGTTGTGAAGGCTTAAAGACATTGTAATTTATTTTTATCAAACACTGTTTGTTCCACTTTCTTGTAACGGTATAACCCTACCGGTTTCAAGGCTTTCACCTCATCTTCAAGGGAGCACAAACAAGACTAAATGCTGTTTGAACTGGTACCGATATACACGTTTTAACGGTTGGGGGCTGAGGGGTGAGGGAGGCATGGTACGATTTAGACTAAGATCGGAGAAATTTTTGGGATATAACTGTCCACCAAATGTTCGGATCAATGTTCTGACTTAGAAATTTCTTGGGCCTCTAATCTGTCCAATTTATTTTTACTACTACAGAAATGTAAGAATTTGGCATCATCGATAGAAAAAGTATGATTTTGATTAGCCATTCATGTTTTATATTATCATAATGATTTTGAACCTTTTTACTACATAATTGTAGATAATATTTTTCTCCACAATATTCCTTAAATTTTCTGTCCTTGTGACTATAAAAGTTTAAAAAAAATAGATAGAATGAGGGTGGAATATTTTCATGCTCATATACACATAATTATTTCAATGTAATCAATCATTTACATAAATGTTACGCATAAAGCCTTTTTATAACCGTTTCTGGCGCAATAAAACCTACTTATGCTACTGCTGATATTTCTGCTTCACTAAATCCATATGCTCAGTCTGTAGAACGTTCTCGGAAGTTATCCTTAATATTCCCTCCACATCGCTTTTGCAATTTAAGGAAAGGAGACACCTCGCGTCACGGTTGGCAGATTGGTTTCCTCGTTGTCGTTTCACATTTGTGACACGTCAAGCTTCTCTTGAGATTTGAATCAGTACTTTCCTGCCACAAAGGCGTATTGGGAGAAACAGGGGACAACATTTAATTTTTTTTATACTATGTAGTGCTGTATTTCGTATACGGCACTTAAAAAACTGGTGAATTTTGTATTTTAACCCTCCAGTGGCATTGTGTTAAAATGTTTTCTTTCACTCCAAAGTTTCGCTTTCAATTCTAGATGGTCATTTAAAAAAATATTTAAACTTATTATTCAAAAGATTCAATAATACTTAAGGTTGATGTGTTGAGTAAGATGAAGAAGAGTGCTCAAATATGATTTGGGCACGTAAAACTAATGAATAAAAAAAAACTAACAAAACAAATATACATTTCAAATGTAAATGGAATGCGTGGTAGAGAAAAATTAAGAAAAGTATGGTTGGGTCATGTGTATGATACTTTGAAATAAGGTAATGTTAAAAGTCATTGTTATCGTGGGAGCTGTATGGGAAAGTATATAGGTGTAGAAGGGACGAAATATATGTGTAACGATGGGAAAGTCATGCGCTCTCTCTTCTCGGCATAACCCGACAGGATGAAGGTGTGATGGTATGTTTGTAAGTATGGTATTCAATATTAAAAATCTTTCATATAACTTTAGGTTAAAAAGTATTTTTTTCTACATAATTAGCATATAAGCAATTTAGAAAGAAAATGCAAACGCATACAATGAGAAAATTTATCTCAACCGAGAAATTGCTTTTTGATGCTGTCAATTTTTTAAATTCTTCTTGATGCTATCAATATTTACGATATAAAATAGTTTGATGAAACTATTATATGATGAAACAGCTGTCACTAATTTTAAATACAATAAATCTCTCAAAAGAACTTAATTTATTTTTCCTACAGAGTAAAAAATATTGCAATATGGTGGTTACATACCACTGCCCCAAATTTGGCAATGCCACGTTTTGGATTCTTAATATAATATTTAAGAAGAAAAACATCTGCCAATGTAAACATATTTATTATACGATATATAGTATCTTAGAACAAAGATCATACAAATTTATTTCAGTATTAATGAAAATATTTTCAATAAAGTAGAGCTAACTTTGTTTAGTTTTACTATCTTTAAAACTAACTATAGTTAAATGTTTTATATTTATTTTGTTGTAAAAAAATTATTGATAATTATGAAAAAGTTGACTTTTATAAGATTCTAGGCAGTGTTTTGATCAAATGTTTTTCTAAAAGCAACCCTTATCTTAAAGCTATCACTTAAACATAAGTGTACCTTATAACTACATAGTCTTACGGTTTCTGATCCCTTTAACGGGGTTCATTCCCTAATGCCCCAATGCTTTACCAACACTAAGGCCAGATATTAGAACCCTTAATATTGACTACTTTGGGCAATCTAGTTTAACATATGTTATATGGTATCAGTAAATCATAATTACAGCATGAAAGCGAAAGAACGTGGCAAAATAGTGATGAAGGTTAGATAAATGCAGTAGAAATGAGAGTGATGCGTAGAATGTGTAGAAAACAAAGTATAACAACATAAGGAATGAGGAAATAAGTAAAGGATAAGGTTCAAAAACACTTTAAGTGCTTTAGATAAAAAAATGAGGTTGGTCACGTAAAAAGAATGAAAGATTCACAAAAATAATTTATAAAAATAGTATAGAAGGATCGGGAAGATTGAGAAGACTTAGAAATATGTGCCACAACTAAACAATCGATTTCTGTAAAAAGGAAGAATGAAATTAAAGCCTTAACAATTAAAGAGTTATGCTTGACGATGTGTAACATATTGATGTAGCAGAAGCGAAAGATGCGTGCCAAGATAGAATCGACTGGAGTCTTGTTATCTCTGTATACGCAAAGGGAGACATGTGATGATGATTATTATCAGCAATACATGTATCAGTTTCAAAGTCCTTGTTCACTTAGCTCTGAGATGTACAATGGAGTTGAGTTGTACCACCCTTTATGAACCGTCAAATACGCCATTTAACACACTTCGATACATTGACTATATTTAATCCGACCGGAATACAACAAGGTTTTTATAAATAGACCACAAGATTGATTTTAACTTTGAACATTATTTCAAGCACTGATCAAATACGAATGTGTTTATTCATTCTGTGAAAAATGTGACATGTTTTCCTCAATTGAAATGTTCATTTACAAAATAAACTCTCTGTTATCTTTATTTTTGTGTAACGAGACCTGTGTTATGTTGTAAGATCTCACAAAGACCTGTGTTATGTTATAAGATCTCACAAAGACATGTGATAAGGTAAAACACACCATAAAAACCAAAATTGGGGAAAATTTAATATATGAATATACCGTGGAAATACCAACCATCAATCAGGACCAAAAGGATCTTATGAAAAACGTTCCATATTATTTAGTTCTGGTTGGTTGGAAAAGCTTTCCAAGTATTTGCAATAAAAGTGTTAAATAAATGTTTTTTAAAGAATAGATATGACCAAAGTCATATGTATCCTTAATACCCTCGAACACTAGGCGGAAAAAGTGCCTGTGTCGTTCGAGGGGAGTAACACAGCGCGGGATTCGAACCGACGACCTTCCGCACTTGATGGCATAATCATTGTTTTCTTTCTTTACATACTGATTAACAAATATAATTTTTTTGCCATACTGTAAATAGGGTTTACTTAAATGATCTTACTATCTTATATTTTTCTCAATACAGCACACTAAGTCTTTTACAAAATAATGCATTTGAGAGAGTATCGTCTCACAGAATGGATTAAATATACGCACTTACTCGTACGCACCATCACGCCTTTTCCCTGTAGGCTTAGACAGAGAGGACAGATCGACAGACTTTCACATATCGACACACACGTTTCTCGCTTCTTATGTATACATACACCGTCTCCTACAACTGTTACGATTTCTCTGAATTCATATGTTTAACCCTTTTAATCCCAGCATATTTTGACAAAAAATAGTAGTTTATATTTTATTTTTTTATCTCAGTTAATATTTAGTTTTTAATGTATTATTTAAAAAGTGAATGATTCTCAAAGTTTAAAAAAATATATATTCAACGTAAAAAACTTTTATGAAAACTTTGAGGCCGATGATCGGTCCCTTGGGATTAAAAAGAATAATTTTCAAAACATTATTACTTTGATCCATGAATATTTTCCTTGGTCTTCCTCTACCACGCCTTCTTTTCATATTTGCACTATATACGAGGGCGGTCCGATAAGTACTTAGCCTCACCGCCCGATGGCACCACTATCGCAAGAACAATTTTATATTGCGTAGTACATTCTTGTTGACAGCTACTGTCAAAATTTCAGCCGAATCGGACGCGTAGTTTTGTTTTGACCGCGTGTGGAAGCGAGCGTGTCCGCGGATTTGAGAAAAATGGAAAAAGAGCAATATCGTATTTGTTGTATTGGTCTTTCTTTATCAATTCGTTATATATGCTAAAACCATCTCATAATGTTCTTCTTCATTTTACTCAACACATCAGCCCCATTTACTCCTATTCACTTTTGGTTTAAATTTGAGGCATGCATCCCTTATAACTTTAAGAATAAATAGGAACTGAAGGATTGGGTTTTTGTATAAACGAATTAGAACTAAGAATATTTTCTACACTTGATTAATGTAAATATATTCTTCCTTGTTAAAATTATGCGTCATTTACGCACAAAATGATACTTATATCATTAAGCATGATGTGTAAGCTCGATATTCTTAAGCATCTTATTTTTTTGTGTTTGTTCATAGTATAAAGTACCCTCATTATAACTGATGACAGGAAAAAATGATTGATGAAAGAAAAAGACATAATAAGGTTTAATCTTTGAAAAAAAACAATATAATAGAACATTATAAAGGTATCAAAGAATTTTCATGAGACACAAAGAAAAAAACGTAAAATACAATAATTGATTTATTTCATGTTAAAATATTAACCTTTAGTTTGCATTAAAGGCTTTCAGAATTTAATCAATTCTGCTATTGTTTTAAGCCTCCTTTGAATTATTGATTAAATAGATTGAGCATTCTCAGATATCCTGGTTTAACGTTAGTTATGGTCTATCAATAAGAAGACTTCATATACATATATATTATCCTTAATGGGTCTCTGGAGATAGGGATGGTCAGGTTTCATTTTAATTAAATTTCAGTTTTGAACCAAATGAAATTTTGCATAGAAATACTGAAAATGTGGGTTAAAATAGCATTCAAACATTAATATGACTATATTATATTTGGAATCGTTACGAAAAACTAATTTAAGGTAAAAGTTATTAAAATTGTTTCGCAAGGGGACCGGAAGGCTACCTTTTGTGAGAAATGCTTAATGAAAACTGAATTATTTAATTAAGTTCAGTTTAGAATATATACTATAAATGTGTATGATAGGTGAATATTTTGTTCGGCCACGGTTTGGAGACGAGGATTTTCAATTAAATATTGCCAATATTTTTTTTGCTGAAAGTTGTCAAATCAAATAGCACGAGCTATCACAGTTCACAAGAGTTATATTTTTTATGTGTGCTTGTGTGAGAATTTTGAGGGTTGAAATCAGCTGTCTCAGACCAGTCAATGCATCTAATGGGACTTATTAATTTGACTTATTAATTTGTGAAGAGTAGATATGATCCATTTTTTTTATTATTGGTCAAGTATTGAATACATAATCTATAATAGTATATAATAAATAGTATATAAACAATGCATTTTGGATTTAAAGAAACAAAAAAAATTATCAAACAAAATGCGTATTTTCTGTTTTGTAACCTATAACTTGCTTCCGTAATGTCTCTGCCCGTAAGTACGAGTATAATCCAGTATCTAAGTACAACTTGCTTCCGTAATGTCTCTGCCCGTAAGTATAATCCAGTATCTAAGTACAACTTGCTTCCGTAATGTCTCTGCCCGTAAGTAAAATCCAGTATCTAAGTACATTTTACAGTATCTAAGTACACTTCCGTTATGTCTTTGCCCGTAAGTATAATCCAGTATCTTAGTACATTTTGCTAAATAAAAATGTATAAATCAGTTTTATCAAACAACGTCAATAAACAATAAGTATAAACATTTTTTGGATTTTTTAATAGCACCAGGCACATTTAAGTGTTAACCTAACGTGGAAGAACTTGGAAATCCAATTTGCTGACCAACCTGTTTGAAGACGTTTTAAGAAATCACTTCGTTCGTTTTAGAAAAAAAAAAACTTAAAATACGTTATTTTTCCAAAACGACTGGGTGGTAGAATTTTATGCGATGACAAACATATTTTCCTTTCTCTACATCCATAAATCTTCATTCCTTTCTTTTGCATCTCAGATATGTTACGTTGCTTTCTATCAAAAATGTCTTTATTTATTCCAATCATATTTTGCTCGAGTATCCTATTCCTAGACTTCCGTTTTAATGATCAAGGGCTGAAGGATATAGTTTTTATAAATATTTAATTTTAAACTATTTAAATCTTTAATTTTGTTCTGATTCTAACGAAATAAACCTCATCAGGAATTTTGTGCACGTGTATGGAGAATGTGTATTTTTCTTTCTTGTTCTATTTGTCTTCGACTTAGTCTCTTACCCACGCTAAAGGATATCCATCTGCTCTAATCCGAATTTCAACGAATGTTTTCCTGAAACTTTCTAACAGATTTTTCCTCCTTACACTTTAATTTTTCCTGCAAACATTGAACCTTTTCTTCACTGACCTGAAATGGAAAATTAATGCCAGTAATTGGCTGACGACACTGTTTAAAATTAAATCCATCAACCTCTTTGAAAAATATCTTCATCAAATTTAAAAAAAAAAATGGAAAGGGCTTTATAAAAATAATTTTACAAGTACGTAAACATATTTAAATTTTTTGTTATTTAAAAGTTACTAGTATTTACACGTACTTAAGATCAAAAGTTATACAGATAATAATAACTGTTAAAATATAAAGTCTGAAAGATAAATAATAATTAAAATCTTTATTTTATCACAAAAAGGCATAGTTTGTATTTTTCTTATGTTAAATAAAAAAAAAATAAGATCGTATGTAAAAATATAGTGCTAGACTCCAATGGTGTGGAATAAGACGGAAGAAATCTCCATTCTGCCAACCCTTCGTATCTAAGAGAAATTTTTTATTTAAATTCTAAACACAGACTGTTCCTCCGTTCTGGTGATTGCAGAATCCTTTGTGTACCAACGGATCACACGCCATTATATACGCCATCTTTTGTGGTTCCCTCTGCTTGACTTCGAAACGTTCTTCCTGGTTCAATCATATGTGATATTCAACTACCGTATTGTCCCGACTATAGGGCGATCCTGATTATAAGGCGACCCCACTATTTTTTAATCTGCCTTTTGGAAAAAAATATTTCCCACACCATTATAATATTATGAAAAATAAAATGCTTAATGTTTAACGAAAAATATTTATTTAAAAGAAAGTACCCAGATAATAGTAAAGTACATGTTTAAACATGAAATGAAGAAATAAAAAGGTCCAAATACAGTACCTAATCAGATCAGTCAGATTTACATATGGCTATAGCATCCTCAGCATCAGTCTCATCTTCAGTGATATTATCGTCTTCGGAATCCTCAATCATATTTTCCCACAAAATATCTTTAGCCCCTTCCATTTTAGCACTTTTCATCTTCAGCACCTTCCATTTTATTGGATATGCAACATTTTTTTAAATCCATTGAAGATGGTTTCATTGGAAATTTGATGACTTGTGACTCCAATGTAAGGCGACCCCCCCCCCCCCCTATTTACGTGTCGCCTTTTTAAATAAAAACCTCGCCTTATAGTCGGGCTAATATGGTACTTGTCGATATTTAAGAGTAAATTTAAGATGCATTATTTACGATAAAATATTTTTCTTACCACACGAGTTCCATCCTAACATGGTCCCTATTTTTCTTGAAATTTATCTATTATTATTGTTGTTTTTTTTTTTAATATTGTTTTCGTACATTATGTAATATTTTTTCAAGTCCCAAATAAAAGTAAGAAAATTTTGCTCACTAAATGGTGCTGTATAAATTGTCATATTATTATTAGTATATAAGAGACACGTTAAATTGATACCTATAAAAATTGTGGAACGAAATCTTGTTGATTGGAATAAACTCCCTGAAAGCTATAAATCTGCAAGAAGTGTTTGTATGAAAGTGTTCAATAAATACGTAAGTTAATGAAACAGGCAAGTACAACTATTTTATCAAGAATACCAAAGATATAAGTAAAATTTAATTTAACCATATTTTTTATTTGTCAAAAACACCTGAAATTCTTTATTTTTATATAATCTTTCCTAAATTTTAATTGTATAACTGCACAAAAGCTTAAAAAATATTGATTAGGAGAATTACTTTATAAATCAGACAGCAAGTATGTAAATTTCACTGTTTTATACACAAAACATTACTGACAAGATTAATGAATAAGTTTTATCGAGAAGATTTTTGAAAATAAGGTCTGATAAAAATATTTCAAAGCAAATAATACGCATGAAAATTTAGTATTTTATATGCAATGTGTTCCTTTGTAGATTATCCAATACACTTTATCTTTGAAATTTGAGAAAATTAGGTCAGACAAAATTATTTCAAAGCAGAAAACACGCATGAAAATTTAGCTGCGTTAAAATACGCAATTTGTTCCTGGGTTGATTAATTAATACGCCGTATAATAGAAATTTTCGGTATAAGGCCAGTTTTTATTTTAGTTTTATTATAAAAAATAGATTATTTTGTTTTAAGTTACTCTCAGAAAGTTGCCAAAAATTTGTTAATTTCTGTCTAACTTACGTAACAATAAACCGAAATGAATACTTTGAAATTTTCTGGATAAACTTTTGTTTAAATCAAAACTTTTATTTTAAATAACCTTTTTAATGATGTTTTGAATATACGTGTGTTAAATTTATATTTTATCATGAGGTACTTTCTAAAAGAGAAAATTTTCAAATAAGAAATGTGTCTTTCCTTTTAAATTGCTTTTTTTTTCAGTTTCAAATATCCTGAAACAAGTGTAACCCACTCCGCAAATTGTGGACATCTTACTTTTTGACTTTACCTTTTTGTCTTTGAAATCTTATCTCATCCGTCTTTATTTTCAAGATCTTGAAATCTCACTAAAGGTGAACAAAGCCAAGGACATACCGAAAATTTGGTGTCTGGAAATAAAATCCAATACACTTTGAATAATAAAACGAAAAGGTTCACATTATTCTGAAGGACCTTTTTGACGAATATATAAAAAATCCGAAAAAGAATTCCTGATCAGTAGAATACCTTACATTGCGGTTGACTATACCATATACTAGTATATGCTTCAAAAAGGATGATCATCCCCCTACACGAGAACACTATGCAGTTTTTTTATTGCGTTTCTAGCGTAAAATATGCACATAATTTGAAAAATTTTCAACGTTGTTAGATAAAATTTTGTTTTTTCTAAGAATATATTTTAACGTTGTTAAATGCGATTTAAATAGCTCAAATTGAAGTTAATAATGCACCCATATTACATATCATCACGCCATGTCTCTTTTGGGGTAGGTGGAGAGGAAAAATTGTTCCCCTTTCAATATATACACACAGCTTTTGCTTCGTCCACACTTTAACATCATCTCGGCATATATACTATTCAGTTTCTCATTATTCCTACCTTTCTATCAGTTACAATTTCTCCAACTACCTCTTTTCTCTGTTTCATTAGTCTACTTCTTCCTCGCTCTTTATTAATTTTAGACAAATATACTCCTACTTGATTCGTTCATTTTTCCCAATTCATTCTCTCAATGTGGTTAAAACATCTATTGCAAGATTTCAGAATCAGAATAATCATGCTAGAAATAATATTAATTTTAATCGAATAATGTAATACAAATTCCTTTTATCTTACATATATACATATCACTAAGCCATGTCCTTTGTGGGGTCGACAGAGAGAACCTATATCTAAACTTTTCTATCCATGTACACAACTTTCGCCTCATCCACCCTCAACCTGCAATTTTGGCATGGTTTATCATTCTTTCTCTCGACATATCTAAACCACCCTAAATAAAGCTTCTTTCTTGACCTTACTTAAATCATCCATTTTATCCCTGCATTCATTTCGGATGTCTTCATTCCGCCTTTTTTCAAAAATTGACGCAGCATAAATTTTACTCTCAATGTTCTGCAAAGTCCAAGTATAAGTGATTATACGATACGATACATAAAGGTAGGCACCGACACACTTATGTATTATCATTTTTACTAATGTTGATATTGTGCGATTGTTGTATATAATACGAGTATTAAGTGTGCCTTTTACTTTGCTTTCTTGATCTTAATTATTTAAATATTTTTTTATTATAAAATTTCTGTTCTGCATAATTTTTATTTAGAGTTTTGAATATTTAGTTAGATGAAAAATACACTTTCCCATATCTTTCTTCATACTGTGATAATTTTTTTTTATCTCTCTTCTTATTGAGATACTTCTGAAGACTCTTGCAAAACTTTTCTATTTTGCCTAAATTATGGAAATTTCTGTAACATTTGATAGTGAAATAAATGTATCAAGGAAAGCAGCGATGTTATAGACAGATAGAGTAGGCCTTACTGTGCTCTAATCATTTCTCATGTTTAGAATTAATTTCTTTGTAATAATAAGTTAGCTTATTTGGTAACGGTGTATTTTCATTAAACGCTCCTGAAAATTAAACAAAATTACGAATTCAAAGATAACATTTTTACAGTTCGTTTAAATTTTCATAAAATTATTTCAGAATAACATTTTGTAATATTTCAAACGAAAGTTGTGTCTCTAAAGTGGTGGCTTTAAACAAAGTTTTAAGCTCATGTGCATTTATGAAAAAGTCACCTTGTAAAGAGCAAAATGTAACATCTGTTTTAAAGCGATTTTACAAAAGAACGTTTCATAAGAAATTCTGTTAATTTATTTAATTTAACATCCATGAAAATATATTTTGAGAAGGTTATTTTCTTTGTAAGTTTTTTAAAAACGTATTATGTTTGATTTAAATCGAAGAATGTTTGAATAATTTTAATCTAGCCCCTTTATTTTTTGTCCATTTAGTGAGGAAAATTTCATTTTATTTTTCGTTCAGTATTGTGATTTAAGATACCTTGTTATATTATTTATACAATTTTAAAAAGAAAAAGAACCCTTTTTTTAGACAAAAACTTAGGCTATTTTTTTTTTGAAAAACATTTTTCCCCAAACTCAAATGAACTTTTACTTTCAACATTGATATAAACATTTCAAGCAAGAAATTAAAGAAAGGGACTGTAACCTAACTGTAACCCTAATAAGGCTTTATTGTAATATCATGTCAGGCATTCTGACTTCGCAAAAGGTTATGCTAATGGGGAAATACAAACAAAAGCCTAGAGCCCGAATATCTCTTAAAAGGATACTAACCCACGATTGTTCAGTTCCCACTTTAGATAATATCCTCCGCACAGATATTAACTCTTTTCCGCCCGGAGTGGCTGATAATTTGGCACAAATGAAGTTCGCCTTTTAATTTTTTTGTCGGCTCTCAAAACATCGCCTTTTAAATTTTTGTATCCCACTTCCGTGGCGTTATAGACAACTCCGGTCTATGATAAAACTGACGACAACCTCTAAACAGCCAGCACCATATTTGGCGGACTCTCTCCAGTTGGCAACACCAACTACCATTTGTCTTTTACAAAATTCAACCCAAATTTCTTTACAGTTACAATATTTGATATATGATTGTACAGTTACAATATTTGATATATGTATGTACAGTTACAATATTTGATATACGAGTATGTATGTAAAGTTACAATATTTGATATATGTATATAATTACAATATTTGATATACGTATGTACAGTAACAATATTTGGCTTTCCATATAGAGTCTCATTTTCTTTCCATTTATTTTCTGATACTGGGCTAAATATTTTTTTAACCATTTCGAATTTACAAGCTTTATATTAAAACAACAAATTATCTTGATAAGGTATTACATTACATTTTTCCCCTTTTTGAATAGGTTCTTGGACTTTACATTCATAAATAATTATGTGTTTATTGATTCCTGAAATTATGCATACAAAGTAATTTGTTTTTTTCAAACACTGTATATTCACTAGACGTAACGGTATAACCCTACTGGTTTCAAGGTTTTCACCTCATCATCAGGGGAGCACAAATAAGAATGTGTCTTGTTCGTGCTCCGCTGATGATGAAGGGAAAATCTTTAAACCGATAGGGTTATAACGTTACATAAAGTGGAATAAAAAGTTTTTGATAAAAACAAATTACAAAGTCTTTGAACCTCCACAAAGTTAATGCCTCAACTATAAATAATATATATTATACATACATATATTTAAAGGCAATGGAAAAGAAGATTAATTTAAAAGAGAAGTTATCAAAATGCCATCTCACAACATTCTCCCAATCGAGTCACACTCTCGTCAATAGAGGTCGAGCTCGGCCGCGAGAACATCAGAAGACCTCTGTAGCCTTGTTAATAAGACAACTGTCATGCAGCTCGGAGTTTACGGGTTTGATTTCCGTCGGAACCTTATTTGTTTTAAGAAGGGTATCTATCTAATTTTCGTTCAAGGTCTCTTAAATATCTTTCTGGATGGTTGAAAGAGATTTTCACATGAAAAGAAAACTTGCTGTATAGTTGCTGTATACAACTGATCTGTAATACAATACATTGTACTTTTAATTGTAATAAAAAAGCCGTAAAAAGTAAGCAGTTGAAACTCAATAAATATGTGCATCAATTGTAGAAAATGTACATTCACAAAACTCACAACCCCAGATTTACTGCAGCTTCGTAAGACTCTGAAAAATGAAACACTCATTATTCCTACGGCATTTTGATTTTTCAACTCAGTTTTATATAAAACCAATTATTTTCCAGTGAAATAAATTCAACATTGATCGACGAATATGTAAAGCGCATATCCACGTGATAATGCGCTGGACTTGGATACAGAAGGCGTCAGGATTGAAATTATCGCTGTGTTCTCTCTTCTAGTTCTAAGAAAAAAATATCCGTGTAGTTTTCAGGGTATTCGAATATATGTGACTTTGGTTAGTCATATTTAAAAAAAATAAAAGAAATTACTGGCATTCTTAATAAAACATTCTTAATAAAAACGGTAAAAATATCCGATTCCCGCGTTTTACTCGTATACATGTCACTAAAGAGTTAAACTAGTTTTTCTTAAGTATAACATTCTTTTGAATATGTTAATTTATTTTCAAGATTATTTGTTCTGAAAAAGGTTGTGCGATTTGACGATGAAAAAAGTCTATTCACAATACGGATTAGCAAAATACGAGTATATCCAAGTTTATGATATTTTGAGTTCGTATTAAGGTCAAATACATTTGTCCACATGTCTCGTTATTCTTTTAGGTCATTAACGATCATTCCAAATTACTATAAATGAAAACTTGATACAACAATTTTGTATACCTTTTTAAGTTGCTTTGTATGGTTAATATTCTACCAACGAAAACGATGTCATAGAATCAGTTACTGAAAAAATTAAACAGAATCATATTGATTTTGGTAAACATCGATTTTATCGATTCCAAAATCACTAGATTTCAAACGTTCCTCCATTAGATCATGATGATCGTCAACAATCAATTTGAATAAAGATGAAATATTCTTTCCAAGTATTTTTCCGACATAAAAACTGATATTCTATAAGGTGGACAATATGCTAATATATACGACCATGGATGGCGTAGATAAACTTAATTAAATGAACAGAAGCTTGCGGCAGATTGGCGTTGCATTATGTGTACTACAAAGTCCTTCCATGTTACCACATGCGACTTGACAGAAATATGCTAATTACCTTTTGGAACAAGCGCATGACAATCCAATTTGGGGCTAAGCTAGAAATAGTGTTAATTTTAACTTATATTTTGCCTTTATTTTTTATTTTCTTGAATCTGTTTCTTTTTATATTTATTTAAGTTTTTTTAGCAATTCATTCGAACATTCGGGAGTATTTATCTCGCGACATGTTTTGTATTGGGTTGTCTGAAAAGTAATTCAAAATTATTGTACACTAATTACTCTTGCACAGTGGTTTTTGGCATTTTTACTATCTAAGTACTCTCTCTTGTCGTTGAACGCTGGTTATTCTCAATAAAATCATTGATTTAGTCGTCATCAGTGATAATCTGCCTTCTACAGGGAACATCTTCGAATGTAGTATCACATTACAGTTTTTTTAAACAACATTTTATTCACAATCGCTTACTGCATCGTTGCCAAACAAATTTTTATTTTCTTTTATTTTACTTGTACGTGTCCTTTGCAGTAGTAAAAAAGCATCATGCACGTAAAAACAACCATATTTTGTAACATCTTCAAAATAATGTCAAAAAGTTGTTCAATTAATCTGTACACCGCGTTAAAAATCAAATTCGACGAATCCTGTGCGCGGCACAATTTCGGCGTTTTTTAATTTCTAAGTTTAAACGCGTATTTTGTTTAAACCTACTAATAATTGATTACAACACCATGTAAACAGGTCATTCAAGTAATTTTCTGATAATAAATAATAGTCATTACTCTTAAGGAGATTTGAAACTTGGATTGTCGTCAGATCACAGGCGTTTATGCTTCCTGCGAGGAACACGTTAATTTGCGTCGATAATGACAATAAATGCGCTCAACTGTAATTTTTTTGTAATTATGGACCGATGAAAATTATGATGTGACGACATCTATACAAAAAATACGAAAATACTTTCCGGACAAATTACATACATTATTATCCAATTGCCTTATGACAATCTCTTCCACCCAATAAGAAAGATGTTAAAGAGGCGTTCAGTGAAAACCAAACTGGAATCCCTTTATAGGAAATCTGAGTTCCAGTATCAGGTCCTGAACATAGCCAATTTACATCTCAAATCCATTCTCTGGCACTACCATCGAGAGGAGGGGAAGATACAAACTCAGCAGACACACATGACACGCATGGCAACTAATGAAATGTTCACCATCCCTAGAGTTAAAACCTCTTTTGCCCAAAGGCAATATGCTTATTTGGCTCCCATTACATACAATGGCGTGCCGACTTCAATAAAAGTAAAGGTAGGAAAACCATTTAGACAGTCGATCGGAGCGTGGTTGTTATTGCGACAGGATTTTGAGTACTTGGGCTTTCAGGATGAATGACGAGTGGAAAGGATTTATGTGAGCTCGTGAGTGTGGGTCTCTTCTTGTTATTTTAATTTTGGTTGTTTTTGTGTTTCTGTGTGTTTTTCTTTCTTTTTTTCTTCTTTTTTTTTTGTTTTGTATTTGTTTTGATTTTTATTCTTATGATTGTGTGCGGTATATTGTGGGATGAATATTTTTGGTCTTTCTGGAGTGATGATGTGTGAGAAGTTGAGTTTCGCAAGATGTTTCCAGTTGTAGTTGAGTGTCACTGTTTGTCAGGTTGATGAGAGCGTGCAACGGGGTTTTTTTGTGTTATCAAAAATCGGAAAGAAGTATCGATTTATTTTTTCATGCTAAATATCCTCAGTGAGATACAGGCAAAATCCTAGTTTACTGGGGATACGACAAATGAAAGGCAACAAACCCAGATCCATTAAAATTATATGTCCAAATCAAATTACCTGTTGTTTTTTCTCAAATTGTGTATATTTCTTGTCATGTGTAATAATAATAATAATAATAATAATGGAAATAGAAGCCCCAATCTGGAAGTCAGACATCTAACTAAAGGTGTGGAGGTCGCTATGGGATATTTATGCTAAAATAAGCAGTGAAACAAGAATATGAAATTTATTTGTGGTCAAGCTAAAAGAGGTTATAACTCACTTGAACTAATCGTTTGGCTTCATTTGTTATTTCATTGAATCGTATTTTTGGTCAAGCTAAAAGAAGTTATAACTCACTTGAACTAATCGTTTGGCTACATTTGTTATTTCATTGAATCTTATTTGTGGTCAAGCTAAAAGAGATTATAACTCACTTGAACTAATCGTTTGGCTACATTTGTTATTTTATTGAATCTGTTGCATATTATGCCAGCAAATAATTTTTGATAAATCCTCCTCAGAGATGTTTATGAGCAATCCGTTTATCTGGAATACTATAAAGTATGACGTGAGATGTGACAGGTGACAGGTTAATAGTCATGATAATACATTTGTTCTAGTCAGTGTGCATGCAGTATGGTGCAATGTAAAGTAGGCTTTTATTTTACAAAATAAATACACTATACTAAACTTTATTAAATTATTATGTCTTACATTTAAATATTAAGATGAAGAGGATTACAACAATTTATTGTTGCAATTTTTATGAAAAAAAATTGCATTTACCATTGAAATGGAATACACGAATATCATATCATATATCATATAATATAATAAGTATGAGCAAAACAAAAAAATATGGAATGAAATATCTGGAATAGAACACTGATCATGACATATAGATATAACAAAATATTATATGGAAAACAACATCTGAAATAGAATATTGATCATGATACCATATACACGTATGAGGAAAACAAAAAAAAATATGGAATGAAATATCTGGAATAGAACACTGATCATGATATATAGATATAAAAAAATATTATATGGAAAACAACATCTGAAATAGAATATTGATCATGATACCATATACACGTATGAGGAAAACAAAAAAAAATATGGAATGAAATATCTGGAATAGAACACTGATCATGATATATTGATATAACAAAACATTATATGGAAAACCACATCGGAAATAGAACATTGATCATTATACCATATACATGTTTAAGTAAAACAAAAAAAAATATGGAATGAAATAATTGGAATAGAACGCTGATCATGATATATAGATGTAACAAAACATTATATGGGAAACAACATCTGAAATAGAATATTGATCATGATACCATATACACGTATGAGTAAAACAAAAAAAATATGGAATGAAATAATTGGAATAGAACGCTGATCATGATATATAGATGTAACAAAACATTATATGGGAAACAACATCTGAAATAGAATATTGATCATGATACCATATACACGTATGAGTAAAACAAAAAAAATATGGAATGAAATAATTGGAATAGAACACTGATCATGATATATAGACATAACAAAACAATGTATGGAAAACAACCTGAAACAGAATATTGATCATGATTTATAGGTATGATAAAAATATATGCAAAACACATCTCAAATATAACACATTGGTCATGATTTACAGATATAAAAACGCTATTTAATAAAATTTGAGAAATAGAACAATGATCATGGTGTTAGGAAGAAGAAAAAATGTAGGGAATAAAATATCTGAAATAAAATATTGATCATGATTTAAATAAAAAAAGAAACTCTGATTTATTGAAAGCAACATAGTATGTATGTTACACACGATATATTTGTATACATATGATTATTTTTTGTCCGTACCTAGCTTTATTGATATAATCCATATAAAACTTGCTATGCATGTAAAGGGTCTTTCAAATTGAGCGGTTTTTTTAATTCATTTTTTTTATTCTTGAATAAAACACAATTTACTTTGATTTCAAAAAACTTTTTATTGATCATTGAAGTATAATGTATGATATTTAAACACAATAAAAACAATATCCGCCAAATGTCCACCTCTTGCAGCTTCACAGATGTCCATTTTTCGTCAAAATTTTCGAAGACATTGTGGCATAATTGCGGTTCTAACTCACCAATAACGCGAATAATTTCGTCCTTCAGCTCAGGAATTGACTGATGGTAATTCTTATGGATCTGGTTTTTCACGTAAACCCAGAGAAAATAGTCCAACGGTGTCAGATCATATGATCTTGGTGCCCAATTAACATCACCGTTTCCGGAAATTACAATACATTTAATAATTCTCAATTTGAACGCGTTGTTGTATTTTATACGACTCCATTTTTATGAATGTCATACATTACACTTCTCAAATGTCACAAAATCCAGGCAAGTTTGCGACGCCATCTGTGTTTTAAACAAGAATTAAAAAAAATGCTCAATTTGAAAGAACCTTTACGTTCCAAAATCGTTTAAAAAAATTTATAGGTATATTAAAGAGACATGTAAAAAAACATATCAAATAGAACATAGGTCATGATGTATAAGTATAAAATAAGCTATTTAATAAAATATGAGAAACAGAACATTGATCATGATAATATAGGTATAACAAAAACATAGGGAATATAACATCTGAAATATAATATTGATCCGGATTTACAGATATTTAATAAAAACATCTGATATAGAACATTGATCATGATAATATAGGTAAAACAAAAACATAGGGAATATATATAATGTTTCCAGTTGTAGTTGAGTGTCACTGTTTGTCAGGTTGATGAGAGCGTGCAACGGGGTTTTTTGTGTTATCAAAAATCGGAAAGAAGTATCGATTTATTTTTTCATGCTAAATATCCTCAGTGAGATACAGGCAAAAGCCTAGTTTACTGGGGATACGAAAAATGAAAGGCAACAAACCCAGATCCATTAAAATCATATGTCCAAATCAAATTATCTGTTGTTTTTTCTCAAATTGTGTATATTTCTTGTCATGTGTAATAATAAATAAATAAATAATAAAAAATAACATCTGAAATTTAATATTGATCAGGATTTATAGATATTTAATAAAACATCTGATATAGAACATTGATCATGATATATAAATGTTTAAGGAAAATATTTTGGAAAAGAAATTAAGTTCAGTGATAATTTAATAAAAAAAACACATTTCTTTTTACTGACTAAAAATCAAGTTTAGTTTTTGACAAGAAACATTTCAATATAATTCTGATTGCTCAAAATAAATTGCTCAATGTTAATCAACTCACTAGATTCAAATATTTACAGCCGATCGACATAATTCGAAACTTATTTGAAGTTAAGTATTAATAATCTAACATCTAAATAAAAAAAATGAAAATTGATTTAGTTAGAAGAAAAAACGTTAACTATTTAAAAATGTATATTACTATATTTTTTTATCATACATTTCTTTGATAATGGCTATCTTTTAGAAGTGACCTACATTCATTTAAGAAAATCAATAAAATTAAAAACGTGTTCCAATTAACCTTGTTTCAAAAGGCACGAAAAGTTTATTTAATAAAAAGGTTAATTAAAAATTAAACAACATAATAACAATGCAATTGAACATAAAATTAACCCCTCAGCAATGTTTTCATAAAACTGAAATATTGGTCGTAGAATACGCTATCGCTCTAACCCTTGAATTAATTCCATCCCAGTGATTTGGGAAGCGTCCACTGAAAGCATTCGATAGATGTGCTCAAGTGGTGGGAAATAATCATGGGTCCATGTTTTATTTGAAATTCTCGGACCGAAATTTGGATAAGTATGTTTAATCATTTTAAACGGCAGTTGATAAGTAAATAAAATTCTTCAGAATTGCTGATGGTGTGACTTTAAGGGTGGTTAAGACAATCTCAAAATATGATCATGGCGCAATTTTAATTGAAATGAGGTATTTTAAAATGAAAGTGTACCAAAATTATTTATCCAATAAAAATTATTCTAAATTTGCAAAATAGCTTTAGGATTATCACACTTGTAATGTAAAAAGTCTTTAAAATTAATGATAAATTTCTGAAAATATATTTGTATGTTAAAAGTCATTTGCTGTAAGAAAAATATATTTCTAATAATTATCATCACTAGGGACACTTTATACCTTGTATCCTTCAAAGGATATTTTGTAAAATAAAAGTATTTGAATTATTAAGATTAATGTTTCGTTTTCCTGAGAAATCTTTATGGAAAGTGTACAAAACTTGACTGTGATAATTTCTATATGGGAAAGACAGGAAGATCTTTTGAAAAGAGATTTCGTGAACACAAATCCGCCTTAACAAATCCTCTAATTTATTCTGAAATGGCTAATCATTGTCACCGTGAGAATCATACTTTTTCTATCGATGATGCCAAATTCTTACATATTAGTGGCAACGGAAATAAATTGGACAGATTAGAGGCCCTAGAAATTTCTAAGTCAGTATACCGATCGGAACATCTGTTGAACAGTTATTTCCCCAAAATCTCCCCGCTCTTGGCCGAAATTATCCCTAGCCTTCCTCACCCCCCAGCCTCCAACCGTTGAAGCGTCTATATCGGTACCAGTTCGAACAGCATTTAGTCTTGTTTGCGCTACCCTGAAGATGAGGTGAAAGCCTTGAAACCGGTAGGGTTATACCGTCATAAAAAAGTGGAATAAACAGTGTTTGATAAAAATAAATTACAATGTCTTTAAACCTCCACAATGTTAATGCCTTAACTATAAACAACATACAAAACTTGAGTTGCTAAAATAATATCGTCTTAATAGAATTTAAATAGTGTTTTTATTGTAAGGTTATGTTTTTCTCAAATCTCCCTTAATATACTGGATGCAATACCTTTAAAGTATCAACTACCTTTCAAGTCACATCAACGAGTCGGCAATTAAGGAAAACAAATCTGATATTCGATAACGGTATGTCTGCACTTAACGCTTTATGTGTACATAAAATTCTACAGAAAATTTACGATATGAAATAATGTCTTGAAAAAATGTCGATGAACAGCGTGGGAAATTTATATCAGCTGAGTATTAAATAATGTTCTCTTTTTGACAGAAATCAAATGATTAGTTATATTTATTTTGGTAAATCATTTGGAGTCGCTGGCACATAAAAAAACTTCCTCCAGATTATTGAAAGGCTGAGAATGTTGAGGTCTCAAAAAGTATTCTTACGCTGAAATATTTCTGAGAAATTGTAATATTTAACAAACACACCCATAATCCCTTTAAGGGTAGTTTTGAAATAATAAAATTTTAAGTTCTTTATTTTATACGAAGTTTAAATCATCTTGACATTTATAGTCAGATGTATTTTAGAAAAATGTAAATAAAAAGTGACGTGCACTTGATGATTTTGTTTATGTAAAAAAAACATACATTTTTAGACAACTGAGGGAAACTAAGATAACTGATATTAAACTGAGAAAGGTGAGCCTCAAAACCTTCAAATTTAATTATTTATCTCTTCTAGTTTCTGATTTCTTGTTATTTTGTCTCATATAAATAAAGTTTATTCAAAAAGTTAACAAAAAAACATACCATTATTTCATAAAAATGTTCTACTTGGGAGACATAGAAAATGTATTAGGTCTCAGATCATTCATATTTAAGATAAAATGTTAAAAAAACTAGTAAAAATAATAAACATTTTTCTATATAAAAATGATTGATATTGCCTAACACTTTTAAAACTAGGTCAAATTCAGTATTTGAACTGAATAAATGAAATGAAACAAGGATATCTTAAAATATTTTATAAGAAAACTTATAAGGCTTTCAACATGTAATAAAGTTTAACTATTCATCATCTTAAATGTTAAGTCAAAGTTTAAAATGTAGTTATTCCTTCTTAATGCCTTAGTTCCAAGTGACAGTCGAAGAGCATTTTGAAATGCTATTCAAAGTCCCATTATGTTACATACTACGTGATAAAAATTAGACTACGTGATGTATGAGAAATATGATTGATTTCGTAACTCAACGTACTTGTCATGTATATAACATATATTTATTTACTAATCAATAACGCACTAAGATGAACCGAATGGTCAAGTGCAATATATCGCGTCTTTGCAAGATAAGTAACAAATCTCGAAAACAACAAATTTCTTAGAAAATGCAAAATTCATGCATCACAGTCGAATGTCAATACTCAATGCCTAATCATATTTATTTTTACAAGAAATAATTAAGTATTTAAATAAAGTACGATAAATCATAAAAAAAAATATCATTGCTTCCTTTAATAAGGAAAGCATGTGGTTTCATTCCTCCTTTTTGAAGTTATTACGAGTATTATGTTATATCAATATAGATTTCGTTTTACTTCAAAATTAATATAGATTTCGCGTTTGAAAATTACTTTGCAAATATTGATTCAGAGCTTATATACAGCTATTTATAATTTTTTTTTATATTGTCTTAGCTTATTTTAATACTTAGGTCCGTATTCATAGCTACACTGAATAATAAATATTTTTGAATTTTTTTATTGAAGTAATCAGTTTAAAGTTAAATTCTGTTCAAATTTGTTGTATCTTCTTAAATAAGGATGTCACATGGCTTAACTTCCTCACTTTTATAATTTGAAACTTGTGAAGTCCTTATCTGAAAGCATATCACAAAATTTTAAGTAATTAATACTTAGACTTGACTATGAATTCAAATCTAACATTTGGACTATTGTGACGCATGTCGTTAACTTAAAAACTAACTGCATGCTCTATTTAAGAATATTTTACTATAGGGCATCTTACAAATCTTCCAAGAGAGTGCCAACATTATTAAAAAATGGATGTTTTCAGGAATGGTATTTTTATTGCTCTGTAGTATGAACCATATTATGGCATAATATAGGTCATAGTTATCTAAATAATGAGTCATATCCACACAAACAAAAGTTGTGAGACGATGGATGTTGGCCTCAGTAGATCTTAAGATAATATATTTGTTGCAAAAATGTGATACATGTCATAAATATCCTTAAACTATTGAAAAAGTATATAAAAATATTGTTCTTATCTGATGAGCGCAAGTTTTGAACCAACGACCTTTTCTCAAGATACCAACCAGTACACAATTGCACTATCATGTACTTTGAAAGACAATTATATCCTCAGTGAGATACAGGCAAAAGCCTAGTTTACTGGGGATACGACAAATGAAAGGTAAGAAACCCAGATCCATTAAAATTGTATGTCCAAATTAAATTACCTGTTGTTTTTTCGCAAATTGTGTATATTTCTTGTCATGTGCAAAAATAAATAAATAAAATTAAAAAACAGTTTTATATCTAATTATGTCTAAATTGAAATAGTTCCATTCGTGAACTATATAATGAGATCTGATGTTTAACATCGCTAAAAAAATTATATTTTTTCAGTATTAATAATAAAAAATGGCAATTCATATAGCCTTGTTAAGGGAGCAAACTCTATTCAAGGGTGTTCTAAAAAGAGATCTTCCTTTTTAAATTTCGGAAACTGAGCCTTATTTATTGAAAGATTACAAATATAATATTACTGAAAATAAAATAACTTGAGTGTAAGGATAGGAAAGTGGCGATTATAGGCATTGAACTAGGTACTTCCCTGTATCTGAACTGTTGTATGAAACACGCTATTTAAGTTATATTTATATTATTAGTAAATTTTTGAGAATCTTAAATTTTTAAAAATAAGTCCCACTCAAATTTATTGAAATCTGGTTAACGATTAGTGAACTTTGCATATGACCGTGGGAGTTTGGTTGAGCACTGAGTACGCTTGGACGCCGTAATGCCACACTGTACTAGTTGCTAGCTTTGTTTGCTAGCTTTCAGTTGCTAGCTCATAGCTGCCACCCCCATCTCTGATTAAATTAATTCAATAAAATGCTTTTGGACCAGTGATACTATCCTTATTGCTTGGCCCTCATTTCTAACGTAAAAAGGAAAGCTATGGAGACGAAACAACATTTAACACATGCATTTTGAGCCATTTTTACTGTCGCTTGTATTTTTTTTTTTGTCATTTCATTTAGATGAAGTTTTAGAAACTTTTACCGATTCTTTCTTCTTCTTCCGCATGTTCTAAGCGTTGTGGTCCTCTTCTTTGTCTCAAACTCTGTGCACCACCTTTCCCCATCCCTCCCGGCCCTGAACCATGATGAATGCGGAACTTGAGAAAGACTCTGTGAACTTATTTATTTATTTATCACTTTTATTGCAAATACAATCTGGTGAGCTTATTGCTAGGTGGCTATCTCTTCCAACCAACCAGACAAAAGTAAATTAAGCAAGTTACATGGTTGCAAAAAACATTCAAATGACTATCCATCCCCACGAAATTCATGAACACATACTTAAGCATATCATATGCTCATAAACCCCACAAATACGGACAATCACCCAAACATTCCTTTTCATATAAAGTGAGATATCATCAATCAAAAAAAAAGGAAGAGATGGTGGAGAGGAAAGGAAAAATCAGGAATGAAACACGTTATTTTACTGACTATAAATTAAGTGTTTTTTCAGTCACTTTTTAAAGCATGCCAAGGACGGAGTGGGTCGAACATTTATATGTTAAGAAAGTCATTATCTGTGTTGTCTAGTTAATAATATGATCATCATTTATGATTTGTGTATTTCATAGGACACCTTCTTTTTTGCCCGCCTTTCCTCAAGTGTTTTCATGATCACTAGCTTTTCCAGACCCCTATAGTTTTATCAGCAACATGCCCAAAATACATAAGAATTCTTTTTTTGCGTATCGGTAATCTCCAATTCTTATATGATATAGGTAATGTTGATGTAATACAGAAATCTACCTCCATCAACACATTTTGATTTCACATATCATGCTTCTTTCTTTCTTTCTTATAATCCATGATTCCATTCCATATAATGCCATAGCGAAAACTACGGACTAAACTAGACGAATATTTGTTATTTTGAGTAACGACCGGTAAGACCTTTTCTCTGTCTAGATTATTCTCTAAAAAATAAATTTTTGGTAAATCAAGGAGATTAAGGTGTTCGATTTCCGTCGTACATTTACTATATCATTAATTACATATTTTATTTATAATCTTCAATAAATATATCCAAGAGCAGTCATAAAAAAAATCAAGCATTTAATTTGATTCCGATACCACGGGTTTATCCATTATTTGAGAGGAGTAAAATGCATTTCCTTGCGCTAAGATTTGACAAAACACAGTCAAAGAAGTGATTTTCATAATGTCAGGTCTTCAAATTTAAAATAATGTTACAGGGTCACTGTTCGACAAAAGAAGAGTGAGAAATGTGGAACTTTTGGAAGTCACCACATAGGCATGTGAGTGAATAAGTAACGCGAATGTTGAACGTATGATAAAGAGTTGTTGAACATTATTTGGATGTGATTGTTAATATTATGATGCGGTAAGAATTGTGTATGTAATAACTTCAGATTTAAGTATATTGAAACATATGATTTGAATATATTTAGTGAGTATGTTAGTATTATGAAGAAATGTATGAAATTTATGATTAAGGAATGAGATCATTTGATCACGGGTCTTGCCTAGTAAAGTGATTCTCTCAATCCATAAAATGGAGAAAAATTAAATGTTTTTGTACTTTTTGATTCACCTTTTCAATAAAACGTTTAAAATTGTAAATGTTGTTAATTGAAAAGCTTTTTGAAGACGACATATATTAAGGGATTAAATCGTGATATAACAGATATCAATTTAATTTAATCTTATGAACTTACTAAATATAGAATGTTATTAGACATTTTGCCACCACACTATGTGCTTGTTATTTAATAAAAGGATTACCGTAATAACGACGGATTTCATTTGATCAATGATGAAATACTTGATTTTCGTATAAATATTTTATCTCAATTCTCAAAATGTTTCCTCAGCAAATGATTGTTCAGCTCGTTTCGCAATGGATTTAAAGCTGGGATATAACTTAATGGCTTCACTTAATATTCTGTAATTATGTTCCTGCGACAGTATCACATCTGGTACCAGCAACTCAAATCTCTTGGTATTTCACACAATGTCGTGTGTCATCAAATGTATGGAAATTAATAGTTTGTGTAATAAAATATTATCGCCCCATTTAATTTTATTGTTTGTGGTTATTGCCGATTTATTACAAATTTTTCATTCCGACTCTGAAGAGTGTTATATGTACATTTGTTTATAATAATTGATTTGAAAAAACTACCCTTTTTGTAAAAAATACCTGATCTTACCAGTGGATCTCTGAATAAACATATTTTTCACATTATTTTAAATAAGTCAATTGTTAAAGTCAGCTATATCATTAGACCAATTACATGTTGAATTTTCAACATCACCATCATATCATGTCCCTATTGGGAATATATATATATATACTTCATTCAACAACTTTTGCTTTTGCCACGTATATAAGCCTCATTATGCGTACTCTCTAAGCATAAATGTTTTTTTACCCTTCATTCTATCAGAATTTGGTTTATTTGGTCATGCCATATTTTTATCTGTCTTTCTACAATTATACTACCTTTTTTACTACTTAGATATGTTATTTTATTAATTTATCTTTTTTTTATCTAAATATAGTTAAGATTTGTCATGTTTCTGAAAGAAAGAAAAACCAAAACTACGTATTTTTATTTGAACGAATATATAACCTTTTTTATGTAAAAAAAGCAATAAGAAATCAATATCGACGTGTAAAAAAAGGAAAACCCTAAACAAGATGAGGTTAACACAATAAAAAAGCTTCTTTACATATTTTATTTTATACATCCCAACCAGAACAGCTTTTTTACTTTACTCTTTTAATAATTCAAAGTCATAATGGAAGTCCACACAATTTCCTTACATATTACCCAATCTGTGTTGTTCAGTTAGTAATACAATACGAAATATCACAAAATTGATCAAAAAGTAAGTTTAAGATTTCCAGTAGCAAAATAAATGTTAAATGTTTAAATTTTATTTTTGCATAATAAAAGTCTTGAAGTAAAATGTATGATAAATATCTTGTAAATCGTGAAAAATAAATAGTTTTAGTTAAACGGAGTATCTTTGAAGTGTCAGGAAAACATATTTTTTCTAAAAAAGTCATAAAATGGTCATTTTGACTACCGAAATAAAAATATGATGAAGGAAATCGATTATCTGTCAAATAAACTCATATTTAAAAGGGTATGGTAAATAAGTAACAGAAAATTAATCATTCCGACAATATAGGACAGTTCATTTCGAATAATTGATTCTCCTTAAAAAATATATACTTTTTACATCAAGTTAACTATGTTACATGGAAGGTAACAGATGGTAACGCATAAATCAATTTGATATAGGTCAAGTAGTAATAAATGACTAAGGAATGGAAAAAATACTTTCAATAACGTTTTTTCTTAGGAGTGGCAGATATCAGTTGGCCTTTGACGTTGCTCTTCTAGTAAAACTGGGCCAATTCGACTATCGAACACATGAGTCTAGGGAAAATAAATATGGAAGTAATACAAATTCTACATTTATGAAAATATGTATTCATAAATGTAAAATTTGTTTATATATATCATTTATACATCGTCCCCTTTTACACCGGTTCGAAAATTGTTAGCTAGGTATTTAAAGTTCGTTCAGTATCACGGTCCCACCGAGATTCAAATTTCGAATTACTTTTGGAGATAATCCAAGTATTCTTCTCTCGCTCTCTTGTATTCGAAATTCAATTCTCGTATTCTTTCTTTGACGACAACCATCGTATGGGTGTTGGCCTATTTATACTATGATTTATTATTAAGAAGAACGCTATTCATTCATATTTTTTTATTACATAAGGTCCTATAGGCACCATTCACTTTTCGTGTCCTTTGATATGCGTGACGCAAGGACCATTGTATAAGTATTGTACAACTTATAATGTCTTATTGTTTTTCAATCTTATATTAATAATATCTTATTATTATTCAATCTTATTTTACTAGGAACCAGAGTTAAATTGTGAAGAATATTTTCATGAAATATTCTCAATCTACAATTATGTAAATTGCTGACACTATTTTGTGTTTTTTGTCACAAGGCATTAACCCTTATCATAGCATTGTAACACAGGTGTTACACAAATTTAGGGATTTGAAAAAAAAACAGAAACTCGAACGTAATTTCAAATATGGCAACACATTCAAATACTATACATTCACTATTGTGTGCAGTGGTATCATCAGGTGATAAATATTGAATACACTACAAGCTTTCAACGACATCGGGTCAAAAAGATGGCGTGGGCGCGTTTTGGAAATTGGGGTAAATAATCTTTAAATATCTAATTAATCACTACATGTGGAGAAAAAATATTCAAACCATTTTAGTTGTTGATAATTCAGCTATGTAAATATTGTTCTTGTTTTAGATTACAGAATCATTTTATAGCGCTTTTTGTGTTTTATAAAAATTGATATTTTGGCAATGTAACGTCGGTGTTACATATAAAAAAAAAACCTATAAGGAAAATTTGTGATTTTTTTTCCTCAATTTACCTTTATACCTTACCATATAATAAGGAATCACCAAAGAAAAACATTAATATTTGGATAAATTGAACTTCGCCAAGATAAAAGTTAAAGCCAATTTTACAACCAATTTCCAATAAGCACGGTTCTAGACTACATATTTCCAGTAGGTAACACGAATGCACTGCGTATCTTTTATAACGTTACTAAGTCATCTCCATTTTATAACGTTACTAAGTGATCTCCATTTTATTTTATGATCTGGAGAACTGGAAGCTGCGGACAAAAATGAGAAAATAAGTGAAATACGTTTGAAATGCGGTGCTAACGACGCGCGATGACGACATCATAGAAAAACTTTGGATTCAGGGCAGGCTGCTCACGACGTGTTTGCAACGAATAATCCAGTTATTCGATCATAAAATTCGCAGAAGATAGTAAAATTCAGAAAAAACTCATGTTAACGAACATTATGGAAGGATAACGAGACAAAGGTATTGTGGACCCCCAGCTGGTGGACTTATCAAGCCAGGAGCTCAGCAGAACCCTCTTTAACGATTGCATTCCGAGGGGGTCAAAGAAAGGAGAGATGGAGGATTATTGTAGGCAGAGATAAGCAGATGAATCTGAGAAATAACGAATCTTAGTAATGAAAAATCAATAAAAAATAAGAAAGTATTGAAGTATCAATAAAGGGTATTTTGGTGGCTTTTATAATTAAAATACATGAATATACTCTGTCTTAACGCTTTAAAACTTTATTTTTTTAAATTAGTACAAGTTCATGACTCAATGAAATTTGCCAGGAAACATTAACTGAAGCATAGAAAGGTTTCAATTTTTTTTTTTAATGTAGTGTTGAAAAAGGTTATAGGGGTGATCAGCGGCGGCTGGTCTAAAGGTGCGTTGGTGCGCTGAACCGGAAAAATAATTCGCAATAATTAAATTATATGTTCGCAAACATGACTTCCAAAAATGGTAAATATTTGTGTAGATTAAATATGTTTAAGAATGCTGACAAATAGTATGGGTATTATATTAAAAAAAATATTCCTTTCAAATTGATCGGCCAAGTTTGCTAATACTATAGGAGCGATCTCCAATACGCACCGGACGGAAACGTAAATTCATATAGGGCAGAAAGAGATGTACAGTAAACCGTGAGACAGCGATATTTCATATTTACTCAGCGTCTTGAGGTGCGTTGGTGAACAGCGCACCAACGCACCTCGAAACCAGCCGCCGCTGACTGATGATCCGTCATAAAGTTATTACTTTCGATTAAATTGATGAAAATGTTGTTTTATTATGTTGAATATCTTTTTCTCATAACTGAGTTATGGTGATAGAGAAGTGGGAAAAGAAAAGTAAATGTGATATATGGGTTAACAATGAAAGGTTAGAGTAATTTAAGAAATTCTGTTATTTATAAGTATAGTATTTTTACATATAATGGAGGAGTTATGTGGGGTTTTGAACGATGTGCAGCGATAGGAAACAAAATCAATAGTGAATTTAAACAGGTATTGTCGAACTAGATAATATCAAAATCTGCTAAGATGAAATTTCACGATACCCTTCTAGTGCGAACTTTGATGTTTGAGTAGAAATATAGGCATGGAAAAAGATTGGAAGAAGTTGAATAAATCCTGTATTATAAAAAATACAAAAAAAATATTGTGTGTATTGGGATGGAAAATTGTCATGGAAATTTGATCTGCATACCTTGAGAAAATAATTAAGTCCTTTCTCAAGTTTAACAGTAGTTAATAATAAAGTAATGAACTACGCTTAATAAAGAGGTAACAATTATATTTGATCCATAAAACAATACCTCTGCAGTAATTTTGATTTTCGTTCGCACCATTTTTTTTTTCAAATAAGGTTTCCGTCCGTTTTTTACTTAAGGCCTCCAATAAGCATTGCAATCAGTACACCTGGTTGAATTTTAAACAAAAAAAGAGTTACACTATGTAACTTTGTAAAGCCCTTGAAAAAGTGTCAACCATCATAATCATAACTAAAAATAAAACCATTTTTTTCATCCAAGCACTAATTTTTTTTTATTATTTTGATACAAAATAAATATTCATGAATTACCAAAAAATATACATTGAATAGAAATATAAAAGGTTTATTTTTCTTTACAATTGTGTCCTTGGAGTGCGAAAAAAATCATATAACGTCAATTGAAGCTCGTAAATTTCACTGATTTGACAGAGGTTGCGTTATTTGTACGGTTGAAAAACATCAATTTCCCCCTCTCTTGACACTTGGAAATTTTAAATATCAATCAATCTGTTTTATGTTTGTTATACCAATTTTTTATAAAGGTCAATATTTATGATTATTATTCTGCTTTTTAGGTGACAAATTATTAGTTTTTTAACGATTTTATACGATAATAAATACATAGAAATATTGTGATAAGGAAAACATATGAAAAAAACTAACTTCTTTAAAATAATAAGAAGGTAAATATTGATTGTATCGGGCATATGCGTCACCTAAAATACTCGTACATATGATTGATGTACATTTACTTGTTTATTTTATATTTTAAAGATGTTTTATTTCACATACTTGCTGTATACCGACTGTAATAAAATGTTCCTTATGCGTGGCCTTTGCGAGAGCTACCATCAAAAGTTGGCCAACTCATGCATGCGAAAACGTGTGAAATAGGTAATATCTCGCAAGCCATGACGGCATGCACGGGCCAAAATAGGTGCTTACGATTAGCGATTGGCCGCACATAAGGAGCGCAAATCCATATATCTACAGTTTTTGTACAGTGCTGCACAAAGTAGTCCTTCGAGCCGGATCTGCAGCATTACTGTGTCGTATATTTATATTTTTTTGAAAAATGTTTATAATGCAAAAAAATACTTGTTTTGTAAATACAGAATGATTTATCCTCCAAATAGTAAATTAATGATAAAAAATTATCATGGCCCATTTTAATAGCTTTAAAATGAACTCTATGTGATTTATATTTAGTTAACCTCTCAGGAAATGTCTATTATTTTTTCCAAAACGTACGGATTTTTCAGCGTTTTTCATACCTGTTTAAAAACTTACTACTTGCAGAATGAAAGTTTAACTATTTTATGTATTTTAGTGGGATTCGTAGGTTTATCTTACACTACAAACTAAAAATAAAGAAAAATGTAAAGGGATAATGTAAATTTTTTATTGAAATTGTGACGATTTCACGTGGAATAAATAACCCATAATCATGATTTACTATAATTACCGGAAAGCATTTTTAAAACCTTTTAATTTTTTTCTTTAATTTTAATTTTCATCAACGCCGTAATGTTTAACGATTTTCTGGGATATCATTGTAGTTATTTTTATGAGAATTTAAAAATGTCACAAATAATTTTGATGGATTAATTAATTTCTAGAAGTGAACTGGGGCGACAAACCTACCGACAGTCAAAAATCTACTTTATGCTATCTAAAAGCATTGGATTATTTTATTGTCCGATAGGGGTGGGCCCGGCTTACAATGAAATCCTTTTATTTAAATTACTTTTGTTATTATGTACGAGAGGTGTTTTTTTCATTTGGAAATAATGCGTGACTGGGTTACTATAATATTAATAAAGAGGCCCCCTTCACATAAATTGAATTAATTTTCTCGAAATCTATACAAGTAAGTATCTTTTGATTTGACAAAAAATGTGTTCAATATTCAGAAATTGGATCAGTTTCTAAAATCTTTTATGTGAAATATATATTGCACCTTTTCACGTTAAATGGTTTCATGTGTCACTCTTTCTGTTGAAAATGGAGAATATTTTCAAGAAATATATTTTTTAATTGAAACATTGAAATATTTAAATGATCCAACTTTATTGCAATATTGTAATTTATTTTTATCAAACACTGTTTATTCCACTTTTTTGTGACGGTATAATCCTACCGGTTTCAAGGCTTTCACCTCATCTTCAGGGGAGCACAAACAAGACTAAATGCTGTTCGAACTGGTACCGATATACACGCTTCAACGGTTGGGGGCTGAGGGGTGAGGGAGGCATGGGAAAATTTCGGCCAAGAGCGGAGAGATTTTTGGGATACAACTGTTCAACAGATGTTCGGATCGATGTACTGACTTAGAAATTGCAATATATTGTATTTTTATGTCATTTCGGGGAGTGTGTATTTTACGATATTGGAACCATGACTACTATATTTAACCTGTCAAAAGATCGACGTGATGGTCAAAAGATCGTTAAAGAAATATGTCATTTAATTTTTATTTCTTTATTTGTATTTTACACCTCAGTATATCCAAATTCGTGGTACAAGCATGTTGAACAGCCCTAATTATTGAGCCTTCGGAATAAGAACCACTGGAGTCGACACGCAATTGAAATTCGCCATTGTGTTTGTTGTTGTATGTCCATGTGCCGTAGTTTCACTTGCACATCTCTATCGCATACGAGTATTGTTGTCAGACGAACTATTAAAACAAACTAAGAAGTCGATACCGAAACCCTCGGGTGGATGACAAGCGTTTTTCCAACTAGGCCACAAAGGTCTTACTTTATTCTTTCACACTTGTTTTAAAACTATTGTATAAAAAATATGTCCAATTGTGTATTTGAAAAATTATTGAAATTTTAATTCGCAAATTAACTTAAAAAAGAAAAAAAGTTTGGTTTATCTTATTATGATCTCAAGTAACTGGGGATATAAACTTTTCAGCCGTTCAAACTGCCCTATTTCAAAGCTTTCAAAAGTTCATCCACATTTAATTAAACTGGTTTCAGAACTAACTTCACCATACTCTCTGTGGTTTTTCCTATTGGAAACTTTACATTTTCAAATTGCTTATTTTATAACGATTTCATCTTGAGTCTGAGAATCTCTCAAAGGGTATGTTAAGATACTCTCAAAAAAATGAATGCGTTCCGGGTAATGTGTTTTTTTTGTGAGAACTCAAATCAATGAAAAAAAAAATTTATCATACTATTTCGATTTAGATATAATTTTAATAAAATGTATTTTTAAAAAGGTTCTTTTAAAAATGTGCACTGATTAACGATAGACAAGTCAAAGTTATAAAATGGAGGTATTAAGATTAACCATGAAATAATTTAACTTTTGTAAGCTTTAAAAGTTATTTTAAAATACGAAACCCAACCCGAATGTTTACCGTTAGAAGCGTGTATGTCGGTACCAGTTTGAACATAATTATGTATTGTTTGTGCTCCCTGATGATGAGGTGAAAGCGGCAGGGTTATACCGTTACAAAAAGTGTAATAAACAGTTGATTAAACAAATTTCAATGTCTTTTAAAATATTATAAAAATAGGTGTTCTCAAAACTTAAACACGTAAATTTTGTTTAAAAACATTTTTTTTCGTAAACTGATGAAAAAGATTTAATAAATTGTAATTTATTTTTAACAAACACTGTTTATTCCACTTTTTTGTGACGGTATAACCCTACCGGTTTCAAGGCTTTCACCTCATCTTCAGGGGAGCGCAAACAAGACTAAATGCTGTTCGAACTGGTACCGATATAGACACTTCAACGGTTGGAGGCTGGGGGGTGAGAAAGGCTAGGGATAATTTCGGCCAAGAGCGGGGAGATTTTGGGGAAATAACTGTTCAACAGATGCTCCGATCGGTATACTGACTTAGAAATTTCTAGGGCCTCTAATCAGTCCAATTTATTTCCGTTGCCGCTAATATGTAAGAATTTGGCATCATCGATAGAAAAAAGTATGATTCTCACGGTGACAATGATTAGCCATTTCAGAATAAATTAGAGGATTTGTTAAGGCAGATTGGTGTTCACGAAATCTCGTTTCAAAAGATCTTCCTGTCTTTCCTATATAGAAATTATCACAGTCAGCACATAAAAGTGGTGTGTATAAACTTTTATGTGCTGACTGTGATAATTTCTATATAGGAAAGACAGGAAGATCTTTTGAAAAGAGATTTCGTGAACACCAATCTGCCTAAACAAATCCTCTAATTTATTCTGAAATGGCTAATCATTGTCACCGTGAGAATCTCACTTTTTCTATCGATGATGCCAAATACTTACATATTAGCGGCAACGGAAATAAATTGGACAGATTAGAGGCCCTAGAAATTTCTAAGTCAGTATACCGATCGGAGCATCTGTTGAACAGTTATTTCCCCAAAATCTCCCCACTCTTGGCCAAAATTATCCCTCGCCTTCCTCACCCCCCAGCCTCCAACCGTTGAAGTGTCTATATCGGTACCAGTTTGAACAGCATTTAGTCTTGTTTGCGCTCCCCTGAAGATGACGTGAAAGCCTTGAAACCCGTAGGGTTATACCGTCACAAAAAAATGGAATAAACAGTGTTTGTTAAACATAAATTAGAATGTCTTTAAACCTTCACAACGTTAATGCTTTAACTATAAACAACATTTAATAAATGTTTTTTTTTCTAAATTAAACGAAAACAGCCCGTTAAAAGTCATTCTAAAATCCAAGATTAATATGGATGAACAAAGGGATGGAATCGTAAAACATTATAATTAAGACAAATCCACAGTTGAAGTTGATATGGAGCTAACGATATGTGTTTCGAACGTGTAAAGTCAGACGTTTTGTTCTTTCTGCCTACGTTAACGCGGAAATAGTGCAAATGAATGTCGTTCATTACAAAACATTATGCTGAATCAAAAAATATAAGGGTTTAAAGTTGAAATTTCTAAAATATAAAGGTGTTTGGGATATTTAAATATATATATGTTATGTTTTCTATATTGAATTAAAATTTTATAAAAATTACTTTAAATGAAACACGATACTGAAAAAAGAAGATTGTTTCAGTCAGTCTGAATATATTGTAAAATACGATGTATTGAATTATGTTCGATGTATTGGAATACAAAAGTTTCACACGCCACCACAAGAAAGGAATTATCAATACCCTGAAAGAAATTATTAATACCCTGAAAGAAATTTAAACGTTTAACGCAAATATTATCAAATTTGTTTTCGTAAATTGACTCAATAATGTTTTTTTTTTAATATTATTTTGTGCTTTGCTTTGAGTTTCGGAGCCAGCCCCGAGCGCTCACAGCACAGGTATGACGCAAGAGATACATCTCGATATGAAGCTTTGAGCTCATCTCCATCCCTCTTGATCGTACTTGCTACTTTCTCAGTCTTTTCTCTTTACCGTTTTCATTTTCTATATCACTATCAAAATTAAATCACGTCTTCGTGAAACTTTTATAGAGGCCTGGAAATTCAACGATGCATTATGTAACAGTTTTCCTTTATAAATATTAGGTCCTTACATATGAAATTGGCGTTTTGCCGTACTGGCAACTTTGATCTCAAATATCTTCTCTTTGGTTAGGAATTCCAAATTAAAATTTATACAGCTATTTACTCAAGTATTTGTGTTTCGAAAATTATAATTCATTTGTTTTTTCCTCAATTGTTTTTTTTTCTTTGCGTCACTCAGTTTACAAAATGGAAAACTTGAAATATCGCGTTATTTACGAGTACGAGTTCCACCGTGGCACCAGTGCTGCAGAAACGGCTCGAAGGATTAATGATATGTATGGCGACGGTGCCGCAAAAGAAAACACAGTGCGTTTTTCGTTCCAACGTTTTCGTTTTGGAAATTTCGACCTGCAGAAGAAGCCCCGTGGACGGCCGGAGACCAAAGTTGATAATGAAGAATTGAAGGCTATTGTGGAAGCGGATCCATCGCAAACCACGTCCGAGTTAGCTGCAGGCTGCGGTGTTAGTGATAAAACTGTTTTAATCCACTTGAAGCAAATTGGGAAGGTGAAAAAGCTTGAAAGGTGGGTACCTCACGAATTGAGTGAAGCAAATCAACAAACGCGCGTTGACTGCTGCGTTGCATTACTCAACCGGCACAATAATGAAGGGATTTTGAATCGAATCATTACCTGTGATGAAAAATGGATCCTGTATGATAATCGGAAGCGCTCATCGCAATGGCTGAAACCTGCCGAACCAGCCAAACCATGCCCCAAGCGAAAATTGACTCCAAAAAAGTTACTTGTGAGCGTTTGGTGGACTAGTGCTGGTGTCGTTCACTACAGCTTTCTTAAATCTGGCCAGACGATTACGGCAGATGTCTATTGTCAGCAACTGCAAACCATGATGGAAAAGCTAGCTGCTAAACAACCGAGGCTGGTTAATCGCTCTAGGCCACTGCTGCTTCATGATAACGCTAGACCACACACTGCACAACAGACGGCTACCAAATTAGAAGAGCTTCAATTGGAATGTCTAAGACATCCACCGTACTCTCCGGACCTTGCCCCAACAGATTACTATTTTTTTCGAAATTTGGATAACTTCTTGCAAGGGAAAAAATTCAACTCCGATGGGGCAGTCCAAACCGACTTCAAAGATTTTATTGATTCCCGTCCGAATGATTTTTTTAGTAAAGGGATCGATGAACTACCTATGAGATGGCAAAAGTGCATAGATAGCAATGGTACATACTTTGATTAAATAAATATATTATATTAAAAAAAATCAACTTTATGTTCCTCCCAAACAAAACGCCAATTTCATATGTAAGGACCTAATATTACTGATGCAAGTAAGCGATATTTGCAGTCAAGAGGTAAAGTAAAATGAGAAATATCGTAGTTTCATTTGTTGAGGATCCTCAATATACTCTATAATGTTTAAACAATGTGGCGTTCTTTTGATTATTCATGGTGACGAATAAACATATTTAGAATGAACATTTATACTCTAAGAATTCATAGTTCAGCCTAAAAACTAAATACTAATATGTAACCTTAAAATTTTGTGATATAAATTTAGAGGAACTTAAACCATGTGACTCCCTTATTCATAAATTTAACTTTCAATACTGATTTTTTTAAGTTATAAAGTTAAAAAAATAACGTTTTAGGTCGGTCTATGAAAACCTAAGCCAAGTAAATATATAGCCACTGTAAATAACTGCAAATAAACTCTAAATCAATATTTGCGAATACATTTTTGACAATAGGATATTAATGCTGAAGTGATGTCTTTATTGCATTTTTTTTAATTTTCGCCCCAAATTCTTGTACATCTTGTTAATTTTCAGCCCAAATACCTTTTCTCGGTCCAAAAAGAATTGTTTTAGTTTTAAACTTCTTTTTCAAAATAATATATACGACCAATGTCACAGGTATTCTTATAGTCCAGAATACTAGGTGGGAAATTGGCTTTGTTATTCAAGGGAAGAAGTACAGCGCGGGGTTCGATCTGGTGAACTTCTACGTAGAAGTCCTGCGCGTTACCATACTGCCTTGCAATTCTTATTAACTCTTGCGGTATATTAATTTCTAGACCCTTGCTTCATCGCCGTCTTACTTGTTTGTCTTTCAGTTCTTAGAAAAGTTTTTAATCATAATCGTCAGCATAATTTTTGCTTCTTATCTTACGGGGAAACTATAATTGTGTTACTTTACCCATGTTCTTGAATTTACGTTAGTATTTCAAACATTATGGAAATTTAAATAATCTGTCATCTCTAGTTTTCTTCACCCAAAAAGTCGATTATTGAAGCTGGAGGAAATATTGTTTCTTCAACACATAATGAATTCAGCACACGAGTGTTGAATGGTATCATACGAATTCATTGATTTCGTTTTTATTTCGCTATATATGTTTACCTTGCGGTATTCTCAAAGCTATGCATTATATTCCATTACATTTCAAGTCCATTTTTTTAATGATTTTAGTCGATGACAGTATATTTTTCAATGATTTTAGTCGATGACAGTATATTTTTCAATGATTTTAGTCGATGACAGTATATTTCTCATAATTTTAAATAGTTTCTTTTGATAAAACAACATTCATATTATTGCATAGTATTTAATGATTTTAAACATTGGTTAGTGTTGTTTTTCTTGAGTAATATTTAAATCAAATCAATCCTCAAAGTATAGGAGATATTGGTAGTAGGTGCAGCTTTATGTATCAATTTAAGTTTAAATTAATTTTTTTTCAACCATTTTTAATTCATTTTTTTATGCTCACTATTATTAATTTTAATTTTTGATATAGAAATCACTCTTAATATACCAATAATTATAACAATTAATACATGTTATATAACTCATTGATTCTACATTAATTAATATTTTTATTATTTTATTAGTAGGATTAATTAATAAATGAATTCAAGGATTTATTAACTGAACTATCCACCTTTAGGAATCAATTAAAGTTTTACTCGTACAATCTCTACTCTTTCCGATTTTGGACTACGAATACGTATGTTATTTGGATTTTATGGTGGAACAGCTGAACGAATTACAGCGCCTTCAAAATGTTTGTCTAAGATTAATTTTTAACCTAAGAAAGGACGATTATATCACTTCCTACCAGGAGGCGCTGAACTGGTTAAACGTAGTAAATAGACGCCAAATTCACATACTATCGCTATTGTATAATATCTTTCACTGTCCTGCTGACACATCTTATCTCGCCAAAAAAAATTTGCGTCTTTCCGATCATGATCTATCAATTCAGCATCTTTCCTTCGCTACGCTCAAAAAGAGATTGTTTATTAGCCTTTCTAGTTCACCATTCTTATTTTTTAACTCTGCAACCAGTTACAAACCAATGTAAGGTTTGCTCCGTCCTTGGCATGTTTTAAAAAACGATTGAAAAAGATCTTCATTTCTAGTCAGTAAGATAAAGTATTTTAGTTGTGATTTTTCTTTCCTCTCCACCATCTCTTCCTTTTTCTTTGATTGATGATATCTCGTTTTAAATTTAAAAAAAAACGTTCGTTTTTGTAGGGTTTATGGGCGTATGCTCGCGTTTATGTTCATGGATTTCATGGGGATGGGTAGGGATTTTAATGTTTTTTCGACCTTGTAACTTGCTTTATATAAAATACTTTAGTCTAGTTAGTTACAAGAGATTGCCACTTTGCACTTATCCCACAAGGCTGTTTTTGCAATATAGTGTTAAATAAATTAATAAAAAAGAGAACAAAGGAAACGAAAAAAAGAAAATAAAAATTATATATTAAGACTACACATTCCCTACACTCCCGTTTAACAGAAAGTTCTGCTATCATGCATCAGAAGATCTGTAAAAGTTTCCTTGTAGCGTTTTCCTCTGGAAAGTTTTCTTCAGTTTTCTTATCAAATAAGGTTTTTGTTAACCTGTGCAGAAGTGGAGAAATTCCCAATATATTTGTCAAAGCCACTATCTCCTACCCTTACACTCTACTCGTTTTTTAAGGGGTTTTTAATCCCAAGTTAATCTAAAACGGGAAGTCAACAATAGTGGCGTCAGAAACGCTGTTATTGATGTGTATCACTTTTACTATTACAATCAAATATTGACGCCGAATAATAAAAACGATGGATCTTTTTAAGTTAATATTGGCTAATTTGCTTGCAACCCTAATGAAAAATTTGATGACTTTCTAAATCTCTAAAAGTTTATTCTGATGTATTTTTTTTACATTTTTGCAATTATCATCTCTGTATATTACCTCATTTCGGTGCCACCAAGATCCTTCTTACACTCTGGTGTGGCGTAAGTAGAAAAGGTCTCCCTTTTCCCTCTTTGGCATAGCTCTCTCATCAAAGTATGACTAAATCTTATCTTCTTACTCGTTTGTGATGGCACTGTAAGGGAACCTAATTCATTATTAGAACCAGTGTAGGATGCTGAGGGACAACAGCATGTTTCTGTAAAAGTAGTAATGAAGCGTACATACCTCTGGCTATTGGACTTTTTGCCATATGGTAAATTCTGTCAACCGATTGCAAGTTTTTCTTTAAACGTGTTAGTAACTATGTGAATTATAAAGCTCTGTTTTTTAAGACACTAACGGGGTTATCAAACCAGAACCCTTAGTGTGCAAGACGATAGTTCTATCAACAAAGCTACCGAAGTCGTTATCATGATAAGTTTAAAAGTTTAAAAGTCATATGAAAAAAGAAAACAGAAATGTACAAAAAAAAGCTGTGACGGGTTATCGGTGAAATATTGTAATTTTTATTTTATGTTCATATCTAGAATCGAAAGTTTTAACAATTCGAAATCTAATACCATTGTCAAGAAACATTTACACCTGACAAGATAAATTGTAAGATATCGATTTTCTTTACTCTCGGGGTGAAGAACTTCGAAAAAACTTTTTCTGAATATTTATGTTCTCAGAAAAATAGGCTTGTGTTACACAATTTTCACTTCCATATATCATGACCTTGAGTCATGTTTCTCAAACTGTGAGGAAAGAATGTTTTTATTTTTTTTACAATTTATAAATCTTATTAACATTCATAATACGTATTTTTATACATCATTGATCACACCAGAGGTTTGTCACTGTTACATATCTGAAATATGCTCAAATTTACATATAGACGTGTTAAAAAAGTTTTACTCGTAATTTATCAGTTATCTATAATTTATTAATGCACGTTTATGCGTTTTGTAAGTATTCTGTTTGTTTTTGGTCGAATTCAACTATCTACGATTTTCATAAAATATAATTATAATTTCGAGTAACAAAATACAAGATGTAACAAAATCTGTTAATAATGAAATATTAACTTGATTGACAGTAGTTAGTAATGAAACATTAATTTGATTCACAGTGGTAAGAATGAAACATTTACTTGATTCACAGTAGTTAGTAATGAAACATGTACTTGATTCACAGTAGTAAGTAATGAAACATTTACTTAATTCACAGTAGTAAGTAATGAAACGTTTACTTGATTCACAGATGTAACAAAATCTGTTAATAATGAAATATTAACTTGATTGACAGTAGTTAGTAATGAAACATTAATTTGGTTCACAGTAGTAATAATGAAACATTTACTTGATTCACAGTAGTAAGTAATGAAACATTTACTTGATTCACAGTAGTAAGTAATGAAACATTTACTTGATTCACAGTAGTAAGTTATGAAATATTTACTTGATTCACAGTAGTAAGTAATGAAACATTTACTTGATTCACAGTAGTAAGTAATGAAACATTTACTTGATTCACAGTAGTAAGTTATGAAATATTTACTTGATTCACAGTAGTAAGTAATGAAACATTTACTTGATAATACACAATATTTCAGGATTCAGTAGGTTCTGGGACGTATTCTGTGCATAGAAAAATTCTTTAAAAAAACAACATACATAAGAAGAATATATTGATGTCATTAGCCTGTAATATATACCTGTTATATTTTAAAATGTCTCCAACCTGTAAAAAACGAGAAAACGCTAGTGATATAAGGTTTGACTATATATATTTATGGAGAAATAGACAAGTATCTTAAAGATATCTCTCAGCAACTAAACAGTATTGAAAAATGACGTGGATGTCTGGATTCCAAAAAACAGCTCAATTACAATTAATTGACAAATCCCGACCTTTGAGGACGGTGCAAATTGACAAGGAATATATTACAAAATACTTTTTAAAATAAGCATTTTATCTTTGGTTTCAAATTTAATTCTTTATCTTTTTTTAATTTCCTCTTCTCTTTGGAGGTTATGCGATCATCATGACCAAGGCAATAGCTTTAAACAAATAGATGGCATCACAGTGAAACCACTCCCGTTAGCTCTTCAATTTAGAGATGCGTCACCTTTTCGTACTTCTTCATCCTCTGCAATATCAGTGGAAAGATCTTATAATTTGTTCATCGCATTATACGAGTGTATACTGAGTATTCTAACGGTCTCCTATTGGTGGGAAAAATACATCTTTATCTCTTTAATTTTATCGTCATTACTGACTTTTTAATCCATGACTCTCAGCATTATTGAATAAAATTTCTAAAGCTTTGAGTTTATTTATTTTAACTTCATTCAATATCAATGCTTCAACATCGTTTAGAGAAGCACATTGAATATGTAACAAAGCAAAAATTCCATACAGAAATCGAGAATAAAATCCATATTACATATGAGATCCTACATTTTAATCGATAAAGATTGACCCCAGATACCAAGATTTACATTTTTATTTATTTATTTTACACGTGACAAGAAATATACATAATTTGCGAAAAAACAACAGGCAATTTAATTCGGACACACAATTTTAATGGATATGGGTTTGTTGCCTTTCATTTGTCGTGTCTCCAGTAAACTAGGCTTTTGCCTGTATCTCACTGAGAACATATAGCATGAAAAAATAAATCAATACTTCTTTCCGATTTTGGATTATATAAAACCCCGTTGCACATTCTAATCAACCTGACAAATAGTGACACTCTATTACATATGTATACATCACGCGAAATCAAACTCCTCACACTTCATCACTCCAGATAAATCAAAACATTCATCTCATAATATACCGCATACAATCATAAAGCAAAAAAAATACGTTTATACAAAAATATAAATATGAAACAACAAAAAACACCCCACTCAAGAACGTATACAAAACCTCTTCCACAAGTCGTTTCTCTTGCAAGCCCAAACACTCAAACTTTTGTCGCATTAAGAACCACGCTCCGATCGATTGCTTAAACTGTTTTCCTCCCTCTACCTATATTGAATTCGGCACCCCAATGTATGTCATGTGAGCTAAATAGGCCTATTGCCTTTGGGCAAATGATGTTTTGACCCTAGGGATGGTGAACATTTGATCAGCTGCCATGCGTGTCATGTGTCTCTGCTGAGTCTGTACCTTCCCTTCCTCTCGATGATAGTGCCAGAGAATGGATTTGAGATGTAAGTTGTTTCTGTTCAGGACCCGATACTCCCTGAAAAGCTCCGCTGTGGACAACGTTGGACTCGTTTAACAATTTATTGTAAACCTTTTTAAAAAATAATCGAACTCTCAATACCCGAATCGGAAGACAGGCATCTGACAAGACCACTGAGCTCGTCAATACAATTAAGAAGATAATATTTTCAACAATACTTGTAGAAGTTTTTTTGATCATCTTTAGTCAATAATATTATAAAGATTAACAACGCCTCACAGTTTAAATGTCCCTTCCTAGGCAATATATTTTTATAGTAGGCAGACATTCATACGTAAGCCTGTTGCATGTCTATTTGATTATTTATACTGGCCTCAACAAGTTTCTCTACCGCCCCTACCCTCCTCTCAAGTACAAGTAGAGTAGCCACCTCACGGGGCCAGGGTGACGGAATTTATATTTTATAGGTCGTAAGCGGTAATCCGTTTAGTTTGTATCATATACGGTCTGCTCGTCTGATATTTCTACCCGAGACCTTTCCTCTTAATAACGGAGAGAGTTAATATCGAAGGAAGGACACAACCTTGATAATAAAAGTATCGGAAAATATTGCTTATTTATTTATTCGTTTTTCAGTTTTAAACTTCGGCAATATTATTAAATTATTAGGAAATATTGCCTCTTTATTTTTTTGGATTTCAGTTTTTAACCTTCGTTATATTATAACAGTATCGGAAAATATCGCCTATTTATTTTTTTTGGTTTCAACATTTGACGTAGAACCTTTAACGGGGTTTTTTATAAAGTCATGCATTCATAACATCATGCTATGTGTCATTTAGGGCAGTGTTCCCCAACCTTTTTAGGCCTGTGGACCGGTAAAAAAAGGAAAAAAATTTCGCGGACCACTTATACTGAAATAAAAATGTTTTTTTTATTTAATATTTTTTAAATCTTATATTGTGACAGATGGACATATGTAACTATAATTGACAAATATACATATAACAGTTAAACAACTTTAATTGTAACATTGTCTGATACAATTAAAATTTAACAAAAACCATGGGGTTTTTGCAACAAACTAATGCGAAACCTGCTGTTGATCTTTGCTAATATATTGGATATCCTTGGCTGCAGGGCTGTCTCTGACATACAAAGTACTGCATTCACGTCCAGTATATTCTTTTGTTTCGATTTTATTGAGGACATGGATGAAAATTTTATAATTAATATTTTTGCATGACGAATTTCTTGAAATTTGGCATTCTGTTTGCGGCCCGGCGGAAAGTCTCTGCGGCCCGGCACCGGGCCGCGGACCACCGGTTGGGGAACACTGATTTAGGGTATGTAGAGGTGATAGATATACTCGCCTTTCTTTCCATGCATACATCTCTCACCTCGTTCTCATTCATGCTCTCCTGTTCACAAACACCTTACCTCTCTCCTAGTCAAAATTTCTCCAATTATCTCATTCTACTCTTTCCTCGATCTTCCTCCTCTTCACTCTCTTATCATTTAAGACAAATATTTTTGTTGTTGTGAATATTTTGCAGCTTGTTACATCAATATTTACGTTTTTACATTCATTTCTACTTAATTTCCTTTATAATTATCTATACAAATATATGCAAGTGCGATTGGTTTTCACTTGTGATTAAGTATGATTTTCAGCCATCCTGTGGATTATTGGTTGTGTGCAAGTGTGAAATTATTGGTTGTGTGCAAGTTGTTATACTTCAGCAAGCACACATACTTGTTGATCAAACCCTATGTTTGATAGTAGGAGATTAAACTTTCAAGGTGACCGGTAGGTTTTATCTGCTGCAACCTTTTGTTAATTCGAGTTTTATTAAGTGCCATTTTTGTATTGCTTAATAGTAAGAATACAAAGCTACAATTTTTTTTATTCAGATGTAAAATTGTCTTAGAATAAAATTAACCCAGAAGTGATTTCACCAGGAATCAAACCTTGGGCACGTGCTTGCTTGTACCGTGAATGATAACCATAAGACTACTCCTACCAATTAAATGGACAAGTATTGTCTGATCAGTTGAAGGCTTCTGAGGGTATCAGTTATCCACTTCTCCCTACTTTGGTTGTCTTGGAGTGCTGCCACCACAGAGCAGTTCATCGAATCATACTTGGTCAGTTTATTCCTCTACGTGCTAAATTGGCAAACAATTGGTGCATTTAACACAAACAAATTAGTGATAACATGTCTTGAATTTCAAAGTGTTGGATGATTAATATATTGGTGCTCTATTTGTCCAAGATATCCTCAATATACTCGTATATCTCCAGCACCACATCTCGAAAGTTCCTCTTTTACTCTCGTTTTGGCCCTCAATGTCCAGGTCTACGTTCTATAAGTCTTTTTGTGGTTGCTATTAAATTGTATTGGCTCACTTCAGTTTTGTCACAGAGTTTTTCGTTTGCTATTGAAATTCTTCTCCAAATTTCAGGTTGAAAAATCTTCATCGTGTGTTATGCAGATCTAAATTATATAAATTTCTTGCTACCTTAAGTTCAGGTTGTTGAGGGGTTGATTTTTCCTGTCAATTAATATGAATCTTGTTGTGATATATTTCTTTTAATACCGAGTTTGTTTCCGTCAATCCATGTTATTTATTTAACAAAGAAAAATACTTGATTTTTTATTCCAAATCCATATTTTTGATAAATAAAAAATGTATGTACATTTCATGGAATAAAAAAAAGCAGGTATTTTAAAAAATAATCGATTGATATCATCGCTTTTTATTGAATTCATTTGAAACCATTTGCGGTAAGGGTGCATGAGTTGGCAAATAAGTGTAACGTAAGGAAACGGTTTATTGACATGCATTTAAGTGATTGTTAATTTTTTGTTCGTACAATTCCAATTTAAACCTTTTTTTTTAAATTTTGTACTTTTGTAAAGTATTCTCTTTGAAAAATATATTTGTAATATTATAGTCTCTAGATAAGAATATCTTTTAAATAAAATAAAATAGTTAATTTTAAATGTCATTAAATTTTTTTTCCATAAAACGAACATAATGAAGTGAAAAGTAGATATTTATCCACATTGGATGTTTTATGAGAAACAAAAGGACATATATGACGAGACGTATTGATGTAGTAGATATGAGGGTCAAGTTATTTATTTAGTCATTTCATATTATGAGTATTAAATATACAAATGATGAGTCGATTGCCAAACCGCAATCTTTTCAAATTAACCAGACAACAATAACGCATATACGAGTAAGTTCCAATTGCTGAATGAAAGGTTAAATAAAGCGTTATTTAAAAAAAAGGGATAAACGTGAAGCATTTAAAACAAATGGTTAAAATCAGTGTAATAAAATATTTGAAAATGTTTTCAAAGACTGAGAAGGATGGAGGATGGAAAATGGCAAAAAAATGGGAATTATGAAGTAAGGCATAGCGTTATTGAAGAGAGATGTAATGTTTTTTAAGTCGACGTTTGAACTTATCCAACGAGCAGATAGTAACTGGTTTCAGGGTCTAACGATATATAGTATATAGTAAAGAATGGCGTGAAGAACTGAATGAACTCGAAATGCTAATAGACAATCTCTGTTTGAGCGTAATCCGGAGAGGTACTGATTTTTTTTCTAGGTATTAAAGAGTAGGGGGACAGTTTGGGGCGTTATATAAAAAAATACAGTACATATATATGGTAGACGGTTTATGTATAGTGGAAATTTCATTTGAACACAATTTGTTGATTACAACGTGTCAGTAAACAAAAGTCTTTCCAATCAATGAGCAATTGGCGGTTCTGAAAATTATGAGGTAGACATTGTGTTATGTATTTTAGAGAATTTCCACCTAAAAAATTGATAAGGATGGAACGTTATTGTAAAAAACATCCTTAAAACACTTACTGCAAGAATCCAGTAGATTTTATATCTGTGTGATAGGAAGGAATATTTTGCGTTTTATTGTAAACTGTACAACAGTAACAGTTAAAATGTTTCCAACAGAACAAGTTACTTCATTCTGTTGGAAACACTTCATTATACGCAGGTGGTAAATATATATGAATATTTGCTTTTAAACACAGGGTTGTTTCAAAGTCTCTTGGTCATGATCAAAAATGGTCCATTGAAATTTTCTCAAATATGTTAAAAAATGCCATCTGCATTATGTAGCATTTCTATCGAAATTTACATAATAAATAATAAAATAACTTAACAATACTTTAAAAATCTTAAGAACTTTATAAATAAATACCTAGATAGATGAAATAACTTGAAACGTAATATTCACCTCAAGAATTTACTTAAATGTATGCAAATATGTAGAGCCTCATATAACCATTGTGTGCCTTAGAACAAGTATTTATGCCTATTTAGGTAGACTGTGTTACAATAAGCAGACGTATCTTTTTTAACAGGCGTTAATACTAGGGAGGTTTAAAAACATTTTAATTTATTTTATAAAATACTGTTTTTCCCACTTAAGGCGAATAAATAGTGTTTTATTTAATAAATTTAATGGCAGCTACTTTAAAAATGTACATAACAATTTAAGTAAATAAAAAATCTAAATCATGTCTGGTACAAATAGCAAAAGGTGCTTTTTTCTTTACCCATATTATAATTATTTGAAAAAAATAAATTAATTTTAAGATGTGTTTACATTAAATTATAAATCTATATTAATTTAACCGTTCCCTTCCTGTGTCAAAAAAATCCACGTGTTGCGGTGCTGCGTATTTAATGCACATCAATACACATGTATAGTAAAAATGAGCAATTTAAAATAAGAATATTCATAGCCAATCGATTAAATTAATTAAATTTGAGGTCAAAAGGGATAATTATTGAAATTTAATTGCTGAAAACATAAACAAAACCATCGGCTGACGTTCAAAAAACGGGCAAAGCGACCACCTCAAACGAAAGCCCGCGAGCTACTGAAGTGAGAAAAGCGAACGAACTGAGATTATATTTCTTGCGTTCCCATATACCGAAGTATAGTGAGATTGAGACGTGAATAGCGTCGCTTCCTTACACATAGCGATTTTTTAGAATGAATATACCTACGTCACACACTGTCACACTTTTGATTGTATTGGTGAATTTATTCCCGATTTTCACAAAATATCTCTGATGTGGCCGATAAGTGCTAATTATTATTAATATTATTTTTTCATTCAATGCGTAAATGTACTACAAAGGAAAAGCTAAAATTTGAACCCAGTATTTATTATATTTATAGAGATATTAAAGTTTTTAGAAGCAATGTGTACTAGTTACACATCACAGGGGAGGATGGGTTAAATTGCCTTTTGTTTTTTTTTTTCAAAAACACATCACAGGGAAGGTAGGGTTAATGATTGTTGTTTTATTATTTTAACTTAAAGAAAATAATACGTATCGGAAAATAATAAATATTTTATGTTTATATACAGGAAAATTTTATATTTGGTTTACACATTGCCTTATTTCCTTTCATTTCCCTCCTGTTACTTTTATATTCTAGAACATAAAAAGAAATATTGTTTTCTGAAGCTCATAAAATGAAAAGCAAGAATTTGAAAAAAAAATCTTAGGTAAAAAATTCTAAGGTCATTTATATTCCAAAAGAAAAATGCGTTCTCTGCATCGCACGTTCGGCTCATTTTTATTTTTTGTCATTTTGAGGTAGAAAAATGTTTCTGAATTTAGCAAAAAGTAAAAAATGTATTAAAGCGAAGTGCGAGAGACAAAATCGACACCATTATTCTGAAAGCATACTTTGTTTATTTCATAAAACGTTATTTTTTTTCTAAATTTAATCTTTTTTAGCATTTCAGACGAATTGAGTATCGATATTCGTTTTTTTTTTCTTTATTTTGACATAATAACATATGAGTTTAAATTATAATTTTGTAATGAAAATATGGGCGACTGGATTCAGCGTCACAAAAAAATGCCGCTTGTTTAGCGCATGTGTCATCCCAATCGTCCTGTACGGCTGTGAATCTTGGCATCTCACCAAGGCTCAGCAGCGCAAGATACTTAGTTTTGAAATCAGGTGACTCAGGAGGCTATTGGGAGTCAGATGGTATGACCACATAAAAAACGACGCTGTAAGCCGGCGCACCTGGCAGGGGTCTGTCGTCTCTGTAATTCGGGAGAGGCTGGGATGGTCCTGGCTGGGATATGTTCTGAGAATGCCCGATGATAGTTGGCCGAGGAGAGCGATGTTTTTCTGTCCATTGAGGTATCGGCGGCCTGGAAAACTCTCTCTCACGGTGTACCGTTCCTATGACAAGGAAATCAGAGCATTAGGAATGTCGTGGAGGGAGATTACCAACACCGCTCTGAATGGAGAAGACTGGTGACCTTCCTATGCTCCCGTGTGGAGCTTCAAAAGAAGGGTAAATTGAATTGAATGAATATATATATATATATATATATATATATATATATATATATATATATATATATATATATATATATATATATATATATATATATATATATATATATATATATATATATATATATATATATATATATATATATATATATATATATATATATATATATATATATATATATATATATATATATATATATTTTTTTTTTTTTTTTTTTATTTATTTTTTTTTATTTGAAATGATTTTACGGTATTATATTTATTACCCCTTTCCATAAATGAAAAAAGACGAGTGCGTCGTAAATTGTTATTCAAGTTAAGCGGGAGTCTTGAAATGTTATAACTCTGTACTGGTGTGAATCATTTATCTTCCAGTAACTGTAATGAATACAACTAAAACCTTAAAAAGTGGTGTTATGTTATGTCAGAAAATTAAATGTATCAAAGGTAGACCAGACCACATTTGAAATTAAACCATTCATCACAAGTACAAAGAGCTTCTTAAGGGGGTATTCTACTTTAGAGGCGTGAATTTCGGGCGTTTTTTTAAGACTTAATAAAAAAAACTAAAAACATTTTTTTACAGTTTGTTTATTGATGATTTGAGAATGTACAAAAAAAAATTTGATTTTTTTTTTAAATTCAAGATGTTATCAGCTGTTATATCTTGTCATAAAAAAGGGGGGGGTTAAGCTGGTCGATATGATTAAAGCCCTTTTGTAAATCTGAAACAAAAATTATACACAGTTTCTTGATAAGAAACAATTTCATTATAAATTGTTACCAAAGAAAAAAAAATCGTAAAATGGCGACTGTCTGAAAATAATTTACATTTTTTTCAAAAAATTTCATTTTTTAAAAATAATAAAATAGTTTTGAATTTTCCAAGGTAGGAACCATATAAAAATATTTATCAAAGTTTTATACAAAATTTGATGGCAATCGGTTAAATTAAATTTGAGATTTTATGTCGACCAGGTCGAAAAAAGTAATTTCGAGAAAAACGCGTTTAAAGTTTTGAGATTATTGTCTGAATCATACCGGTGTGGCGTAATTCTTGCCTCATTTATAGCTATAACTTCGTTAATATTAAGAATTTAAAAAATTTCTTTTAAGAACATATTTTTAAAGGTCTAGACTTTAAAAATATGCAAACAAAATATATTTTTTTTCAAATTTCTAGACTAGAATACCCCCTTAACCTAGTCAAATGTAGCTAAGTTAAACATTTCGGACACACAGTTATGAAGGAAAAAATATTAGGAAAGCAATAGTTGGGTAAGAAAAGGCTGTCCTATCGTCGAAATAACCGGAATTGGATGGGCCTTAGATTTCGAGAGTTGTTCCCAGCTAGCAGGGAAGCTGAATCGATTTGCTCTAACGGTAGATGCCGTTTGTGGTTTGAGATGATGAAGGCCAACCCTGAATGGCACAGCATCAAAAGAAGAACAAGAAGCCGCCTCTTTTGCCTAATTTTTTATTTTCACTGTGAAAATAGAAGATTTATTCATATTATATTTTGGCTCATTTTACAATTATTATCATTCTATAGATATATTTAATAACAGTTGATTAAAAACGCAGACATTTGACAAATGTAAGCAGGAAGTTTGAATAAAACGTCGTTAAATCCCAAATATTTTGAGATTCGTAGACTTATTTTTTTTTATTCGAGTCAAATTTTGCAAAATTCCCTAAAGATATTGTTCTTATAATTCGAGTTGCATACTCATATAACATTTTAAATGTTTTTGTTAATTTGCCATTGAATACTAAAACGTTTTTTGTTAAAATTACATAAGGGAGTTAATTTTTTTTAAAATAACGTTCATTGAAAAATTTGCCAAAATCTTCGTTTGGTTAATAACGAATTTTGCTAAAATAAATTCCTAAAATCAAGGAAAACGTTAGCGATCAACAGATTTATTACGGCGTATTGAATAAGAAAATTGAAAACCTTCTGTCAAAATTTCAAAGCAATGAAAAATACAAAAAACAGTTAAAAAACGAAATGAAAGAATCCGAAACGTCGAAAATACTATGTCACATAACCTGACAATGAGAATTGTTTTGTTTGCATGTGTCGCTGCAGGGGGCGCTTCCATTATTTCGTCTGTTTTATATACTTTTTTATATACAACTGTATATAAAAAAATATACAATATAAACATGCTTGTATACGAATGCAACATTTTGTCAAAATTTCAAAGCAATCGGTGAAGAACTTTTGGAGATTAGAGATTTTCTATTAACGAACATTTACATTTTTATTTATATAGATATCAAATTAGACATTTGCTAAACTGTCAATCGTTTTTGCTATATACGATAAACTTGATTTGACCATTTATTTCCAACGAAGAATGAACTTATATCAAACTCAGAAGATTTGCCCATTTTAAAGATCGTTGTGAAATGTTTTCATTAAAAAATCAGTATTATTTTGTATAGCGGTTAATTTTTTTGTGGGGAACGTCGTAGTTGAATAAAATCAATGATTTATGATAATTTTTGCTGCTACCCTGGTTTCGTAGGACTTATTAATTTTTAATTTGTTTAAGAAATATATGCATTTGATAAATCGATTATTTATTCCTGTTTCCTTTGTTAACAAATTTATTGCGTAACCCTTTTCATTTCTCAGCTTCCGAAAAGAAAACATAAAACTAAGTGATATATCAAACTGACCATATCATTTTAACGTGTTCTATCAGTAAATTTTACTTAACGTTTTGATAACTTTCGTAATCATGTTGGTAAGACAGTGTTACATCTGGGAGTTTCGGGTTCAATGCCCGATGGTTCCCAAAAATATAAAATAATAAAAAATGGGTTTCAGTTTTGTGCAAAGTTCATATGGTAAACATACAAGCACGTTCTATAATAGAAGTCCTTCGTATTATTGCCCACTTATCACTTCTTCTTCTTCTCAGTGCCATGTCAGGTCCCCCCAACGTTGAATATCACTTGAGAGTAGATATATTTGTCCCCGGCATCCCGGAAAAAGATCTCTAACGCCCTTTATGCCAGTCCAATCACGTATATTGCGGAGCCAGGAAATTTGCCTTCTATCAACACCTCTTCGGCCTTCTATTTTGCCTTGGATGATCAGGTGCAGTAATTTGTACTTTGCTCCTCTAAGTACATGACCCAAATATGAAACCTTTCGGATTTTAATATAAGTCAGCAACTGTTGTAATAATAGTGTTGCTGACCATATCCGTCCAGGGTATCCGTAGCATTCTCCGGTACATCCACACTTCGAATGATTCCAGTCGGTTCATACTACTTACTTTGAGGGTACATGATTCCACTCCATGCAATAACACTGAACAAACGTAGCATTTGACTAACCGTTGTCGAAGTTTCAACTTTAGATTATCATCGCAGAATACGCGTCTTATCACTAACAGCGAGAATTGTGCCTACTACAGTGGTTCCTAAACGCCCGATTAATGAGGCCGAATCCAAAAGACCCGATTAATATTGCATCCCAGCCACGCTCTTTAACCATTTGAGTATGTTGACGAGTACCATATGAATACAAAGTTACTTAAGGTTCTGTATTTAGAACAAGGTCGTGTCAATTGAATTCGATAATTGCAATATTGTATATTTCTTAGAAATTATTTATTACAGTATAATTAATATTATTTTGGCAGACACAATGTTGTATTCTTGATATGAAGTTAATGCGTACCAGTAAAATGGATAATTAAACATTTTCCAATAACTCATTAAGAGGAAAACGTGATAGAGGTAGACAAAATAAAATTTTGTTGAATCCAGCAAATACACTTTGAAAAATGGAAATAAATACGTACACTTATGTTCAAAGATTCTGACGAATTTCAAAATAGTAATTTGCAAAATGATTTATTTTCTCTGTTATTGTCATATTAAATAATGACTGAAACTTAATTTTTGATTCTGTTTTTTGACATCGTTCTGAGGATGAAGCCTGCGACGCCTTCGAAACATCAGCAATTTTTCATAGTATGACTCCGATAAACATTTTACACTAATGAAACTAAATCAAGTCAGAGAAATTGAAGCAGCTGTATGATAAAAAAAGTGAATTGAGATTTGTAAGGCGATAATTTTTGTATCATTACCGACAATCCTACCACTTTATCTGCTCTGCCTACCCTACTAGGGAAATGGCATGATGGTTTATATAAACAAATATATGATATGAATTTCAGTTGTATACGTATTATTAAGAAAGGTATTTCACATTTTTGTTTTTCAACGACTTAAGTTGTAATTCAAGGCTATAAAAGCAAGGTTTCTTCAACAATATTGTCAAGCAATTATCAATAAAGCCAGCTGTTAGTAATAAGAAATATTTTTATAAATACTTGGCACGCAAATTTCCAATTGGTATCAATCTAAGGCTAAAAAATATTTACACCCGGTTTGTGTTAAAAAAATAGTAATAAAAGTGTATTTGGCTTGTTTGTTAAATAATTTTTTGAAATTTATTTTTAACAAACACTGTTTATTCCACTTTTTTTATGACGGTATAACCCTACCGGTTTCAAGGCTTTCACCTCATCTTCAGGGGAGCGTAAACAAGACTAAATGCTGTTCGGACTGGCACCGATATAGACACTTCAACGGTTGGAGGCGGGAGGGGTGAGAGGAAGGCTAGGTATAATTTCGGCCAAGAGCGGGGAGATTTTGGGGAAATAAGTATTCAGCAGATGCTCTGATCGGTATACTGACTTAGAAATTTTTAGGGCCTCCAATCTGTCCAATCTATTTCCGTTGTCGCTAATATGTAAGAATTTGGCATCATCGATAGAAAAAGTATGATTCTCACGGTGACAATGATTAGCCATTTCAGAATAAATTAGAGGATTTGTTAAAGCAGATTGGTGTTCACGAAATCTCTTTTCAAAAGATCTTCCTGTCTTTCCTATATAGAAATTATCACAGTCAGCACATAAAAGTTTATACACACCGCTGTTGTTAAGTATTCCATTTTTGCCTTTCCCATTAAATAAGAGTTTCCGGAGATTAAATAACTAAAACATACCGCTTTTTATGAAAAATTTCAATACCGTACATTTTAAAAAAGGAAAACTATTTTTTTATTTCATTTTTCGTTCGCAAATATATCGAGTATTTTTCAGTTATACTATGTATTTTATTTCAGTATATATGATAGGTTTTCAATTGGAAAATTATATTTTTACAAATATTAAATAGATACAGATCACCGGAAGGTGTCTTGTATCACTAAAATTCGTATGTTGTATTGTATCACTCTTTGTTGTTTATAGTACAGTACAACCTAGTGGCCTTATTGCCATGTGGAAATCTTTTCCAATAACCATAAATATGTTAAAGAGGTCTTTAGTAAAAACTAGGCTGGATTTCTTCATAAAATATCTGAATTACACCGGATTTTGAACCCACAATCTATGGGTTGGGAAACAAGCGTCTTACCAACTAGGCCAATGAAGTCGCCTATATACTTAAGTTTTAAATAATACAAGCTGGCTGATTTATTGTCATCTGCCAATCTCTTTCAATAAACCAAAAATATGTTAAAGAGGCCATTAGTAAACACTAGACTGGAATCCTTTTTAAAAAACTGGATTCGAGAGGTATTTGAACCCACCACCTCCAGGCTGAGAGACAGGCATCTTATCAACTAAGCCGCAGATGTCGTTTATATACTTCAATTTTAAATAGTACAACCTGCTGGTTTATTATCTTACCGCAATCCCTTCCAACTATTCGTAAAGATTTTCAAGGAACCTTAGTTGAAAACCATGCTTGAGCCCATTAAAAAACGAATGGTAGTGAGAATTGAATTTTCGACCATCAGGTTAGAAGACTGGTCTGAAAACAACGAGACCACAGACTTCGTTAATTCTATCATTTAAAAACATGAGTGTTTATCTATAAATGCTTTTAAGACAAATTTTATTTAGGTCCTCTCTTATAATATTTATTTTGGTAGTATGTTAGTCAAAAATAAATACGTTATTTATTTACATTTCAATCAAATGACTCGCAGGCCTACATAAGTGATATTACCATACGGTATTTACGGTCCTCGCGAACGGGCTCGTCCTCCTGAGGGTAAGGTATACTCGTATGTATCTCAATTGAGAGAATGTTGTAAGATGAACCTATACCTTTGATAGCTTACTTCTTATATGTATTTATTTTCAATTGTTCATATACGAGTACATATAATTTAAGGGTGCATGTGTTCAAACTGTGTTTTCAATAAATGTATTTTTTTTATATATTTACGGATAGTAAGTCTGCGGAAGTAACTCATGGAAAATTACAAAATTAAAAAAAAAAAGATTTTTTAATAGTTATCATCAAATGGTCAGTGTGCATAAATGGATTTTTTAATAGTTATCATCAAATGGTCAGTGTGCATTAATTGATTTTTTAATAGTTATCATCAAATGGTCAGTGTGCATAAATGGATTTTTTAATAGTTATCATCAAATGGTCAGTGTGCATTAATTGATTTTTAATAGGTATTATCAAATGGTCAGTGTGCATAAATTGATTTTTTAATAGTTATCATCAAATGGTCAGTGTGCATAAATTGATTTTTTAATAGTTATCATCAAATGGTCAGTGTGCATAAATGGATTTTTTAATAGTTATCATCAAATGGTCAGTGTGCATTAATTGATTTTTAATAGGTATTATCAAATGGTCAGTGTGCATAAATTGATTTTTTAATAGTTATCATCAAATGGTCAGTGTGCATAAATTGATTTTTTAATAGTTATCATCAAATGGTCAGTGTGCATAAATGGATTTTTTAATAGTTATCATCAAATGGTCAGTGTGCATAAATTGATTTTTAATAGGTATCATCAAATGGTCAGTGTGCATAAATTGATTTTTTAATAGTTATCATCAAATGGTCAGTGTGCATAAATTTATTTTTTAATAGTTATCATCAAATGGTCAGTGTGCATAAATGGATTTTTTAATACTTATCATCAAATGGTCAGTGTGCATAAATAGATTTTTAATAGGTATCATCAAATGGTCAGTGTGCATAAATTTCATAAAAATTCAGAATTATTTGTTTGAGTAAAAATTATATTTTCACCCAGTCAAAAATATTGAAATGCCTAGATTTGTATACATTGGAAGGGGTTCCAACTTTTAAATTGAAATACCTCAAGAACAGTTAAATGTTTGTTATCAATTTGTGCCTGAAACCTGACGGTATAATGATATAACTCTCGACAATAACATAAATAATTATATAATAAATATACCAAAAATGAGGTAAAACAATATAGGTATTCCGTAGATTATACGTAATTAATTAGTTGAATAAAAAATGTAATTCTTAATTTTTAAAATGATAATATTTATCAAGTACAAAGTAAAGCTGAAATTTTTAATGAATCATGGAATTCGGATTTTTACTGTGTATTTCTTCCTGTGCTTAACATATGGGCTGAACATATCGGTGCTGAATAAACAGATTATGCAAAAGCTCATGGTGACGCAAAGGGCCATGGAGAGAAGAATGTTAAATATCTCTCTGAGAGATAGGAGAACCAATGAATGGATAAGGCAGCAGACCAAAGTAGCTGATGTCGCCGAAAGTGTCGTCATTCAGAAGTGGAACTGGGCGGGACACATTGCCAGATGCACAGATGATAGATGGACCCAGAGAGTGCTGGAATGGTGCCCAAGACAGGGAAGAAGAAGTGTGGACCGTGCTCAGATACGGTGGTCAGACTGCATTAGAAGAGTGGCTGGGAGCAACTGGAAACGATGTGCCCAGGAAAGAGAGGAATGGAAGAGGAGAGGGGAGGCCTATGTTCAACTTTGGCGGAGACGGGCTGATGATGATGATGATTCCGTAAAAAAATGTGATATATTATTTCACTTGAAGGGTGAATCGAGTGTTGAATATTTTTTTCATTTCATTAAATAATTCGTACCATTTATTTCGGACATAATATACAAGCGATATGACAACAAAACACGTAAACGTAACATGAATGTTTTTTTTGAAAAATTATGATTACAAACTTTAATTATGGAAATAAAAAAGTTAGGTTTATACCACATTAAACGACATTGCCAATCTCGCCAAATAATCGCCATTCAAAATATCGGGTAATCACGAGAACACACCCCTCAGGTGGGAGCGAGCGGGAATTCTTTTTATATTTTCTACGTTATTTGCGATTATTAACGCATACCAACTTTCCGAGTATCGTAAACGATTTATAGCATATTAAATCTCATGAATTCTAGTTGGTTTATTAAAAGTGAGATTTTCACACAGTTTCACAAGAAATATTTGATTGTTCTGATTTTTTCTACAAGGTAACACAATACAATATTTCTTTCAATACTGTCATGAAGTCAGTTATTTTTCAGAAGCACCTTGAAGACGTTTTCTTCTTGGTGCCATCTTTTACCGACTATCATATTGGAAACTACAGCTCTGAGCATGAAAATTGTTTTTTCCAAACTAATTGTGATTTTATACCAACAAAAATATGATCTTCTTTTAGATCTACTAATTTTCCATCTAGTATCAACTGATAAATCCATTTTTTATGTTTCATTATATGAATGAAAATTTAAATCTTCCAAGCATTAGTACATTATCTACCAAGCATTAGTACATTATCTTCCAAGCATTAGTAAATTTTCCAAGCATTAGTACATTATCCTTCAAGCATTAGTACATTATCTTCCAGGCATTAGTACATTATCATCCAACCATTAGTACATTATCTTCCAAGCATTAGTACATTATCTTCCAAACAATAGTACATTATCTTTCAAGCAATAGTAAATCTTCCAAATATTAATACATTATCTTCCAAGCATTAGTACATTATCATCCAAGCATTAGTACATTATCATCCAAGCATTAGTACATTATCATCCAACCATTAGTACATTATCTTCCAAGCATTAGTACATTATCTTCCAAGTATTAGTAAATCTTCCAAGCATTAGTACGTTATCTATTATTTTTTCTTTGAAGATAATCACGAATACCATTCAATTTATACTATATTATTATAGTTTTCAGATCTTTGTTTGTGATCGCAGATTGAAATCTTTATATAAAAATCTCTTGACAGCTTTCTTAAATTTCCATTAAAAGTCTATTTCACGCTATTTAGTCAACATTTGATCAAGTTTACTTAGTTTAGTTCAACAAGTTATTTTATACTTTGAGTCTCAGTGAAAATAAAAAAACAATTTAATTTCTGTTTAACTTCTAGTAAGATTTATAAGTTTGTGTAAATCCACCGTCTCAAATTTTGACTCGTTGATCGCCATTTCAATGTATCATATACACATATGATAGGATTTTTTTATTATTTTAAATAAACAAAATTTAAAGATTTTAATATTTTTTCCATATCATTAACAATAAAACATATGCTAATAAAAATGAATTATTAATTGATATTGAAATAAAATATCAAATTATAATTATTCACACCAATACCCTCACAAAAATTTTGCTCGTTACAAAATAGTTCAATTATAGTTAAATATATAAAAAAAATCATATATGTATATTTGAACTCTAAAAACCGTTGAGATTAAAGTGTTTAATTGACGAAAGGTTCATATTTCTTTTTATAATAATAAATAAACAATTTATATAACTCCCTTTAAAGAGCAGACTCTTTTTAAGAGCGCTCTAACTCGGGATTCAAACCCATTATTAATGACATATTAAAAATATTACAAAATTAATATAAATTTGTGGCCGTAATTACATGAGATATTTTTCCGCATCTGTATATTTTTAGAAAAAACGTTAAAAGTAAGAAAATCACGAAAAATTTATGAAGGGAAGACAAACTAAAAAAATATAGGTGATAATATTTTTAATTATTCTGATAAAATGTAACTGCGCCATAAGCAAAATTTCCATTTACCGATTAATTTACTCCATGGTGATGTGAAGAGATAATGTTTAAATTATCTCAAACATTAAATGAATAAATACATCACTAATTTTGTCCATGAGGAATAAAGCTTTCCACAAACGATTTTCAGTCTACTTGTTGATATAGCATATTTGGCAAGCAAGGCCGATATATTTTTTTGTACAATTCCGACAGCATTTGACCTTATAAAGTGTTTGCGATCGCACAAGACGGTCTCTTTCACTCACACCCCGAGTGGTTTAATATATCGATACTAGACTGTGACGTTCTTCCCCTAGCATTCAAAACGTGCTAGTTCGATATTTTCGAATATTCAAAACATCCCCTAAAATCGAGAGGGTTGTATTGGTAATTTGAGCTTTGGGATTGGATGTTTAAGGGTTAAAATTGAACGGCTCACATTCACTCATCCGGGCGAGGCTTTGCCAAGGACGTAGAGCGTCGGTATGGATCGGGGAATGCTTTTGCGTCACGTGGTATCGCGGGTCACGGTCAGAGATTTACACTTTCGCCCCCGTGAAAAAACTTATCGGACTTAAAAATGAGCCAGTTTTTTGTTACTGTCAGAATGTATTTAATATGCAAAGTATGTTAACTATACGTTGAATTTACTAATAAAATATTCTTTTGATTTTTTTTTTCAAACAAACGTTTTTTTATAACAGGAAATCCACCCCAAAATAGCATGATTTGTGTAAACTTTTTTTTTATCTTTAAATTGTTTTAAGAATGCTTGGCCTTTTGAAAAACAATAGAATTTATGTAATTCTTTCTAATCAATGTTTTAACATCTTAATTTTGCTATAAATTCTTGTGTTTTTATATGCAAGGGCACTGTATTTATTATTTTATTTTGTAAAAATTTTATTAATGAAATCGACCGCTAATAAATAAGGTTATTAATAATTTGATGAAAAATACTGAGCATATTATTTATGATTATATTTTAAAATATATTAGATTTTTAATATTTTAATCCAATGTTTAAACTTTTTTCTCCACTGTTTGTGCATTAAACAATACAAAATATGTATCATTCGTGCGTTAGTATCTAAAAATATGTCTTGTAAATATGTATCATTCGTGCGTTAGTGTCTAAAAATATGTCTAGTAAATATGTATCATTTGTGCGTTAATGTCATAAAATATGTCTAGTAAATATGTACCAATCGTGCGTTAGTGTCTAAAAATATGTCTAGTAAATATGTATCATTTGTGCGTTAGTGTCGTAAAATATGTCTAGTAAATATGTACCATTCGTGCGTTAATGTCTAAAAATATGTCTAGTAAATATGTATCATTTGTGCGTTAATGTCATAAAATATGTCTAGTAAATATGTACCAATCGTGCATAGTGTCTAAAAATATGTCTAGTAAATATGTATCATTCATGCGTTAGTATCAAAAAATACGTTTATTAAATAACGGTTATGAAACATTTTTACAATTTTTACCTTAAATAATATATATTATTTTATGACACTTTAGTTATTGACAACACAATTTATATGAATTATTGCTACGTTATAAAATATTTGAAATAACCAAAACGATGACCAATGGAATGTATTCATACTAGTTACAGCCCGTGAAATATTCACGGAAGTAAAACAAATTTTACATTTATGAAAATATATATTCATAAATATAGAATTTGTTTACATATATCATTTATACATCGTCCCCTTTTACATCAGTTCAAAAATTGTTAGCTAGCTTTTTAAAATTCGTTCAGGTATCACGGACCCACCGAGATTCAAATTTCGAATTACTTTCGCAGAGAATCTAAGTATTCCTCTCTCATTCTCTTGTATTCAAAATTCATTTCTCGTATTCTTTCTTTAAAGACAACCATCGTACGGGTTTTGGCCTATTTATATTATGATAGAGAAAAAAGATTTAAAAATATTTTTTCTATGTACTATTGATAAACAAAACTACAAGTTCTATATAAATCCAGTGGAGACGTTCATTGATTGTTCAGAAACAAAATGTTTATTGAATTGAAAAGAATATTATTATAATAAGGTATATTTTTTTCTTTCAACAGCAAGGAATATTATAATACTTTATTTTTAAACAAATTTAATTGACCGTCTTTCGTAAAGAATTTATAAAATATCTGAGAAAATTTCAAATTCAATCATAATCTGTACAACCCTGAAAGAATCATGGCTCATTGCAATGTTTTGCCATTTTTTTCAATTAACAGTACTATTTTTTTTTGTTTTTATAACTACATCAGCTTTGGTCTTATTGTTCTTCTTAGTTCATTCACATCCCTGTAAAGAGTCTTGATGGTCAATATTCTAGAAGCAGTGTAGACGCCCTAGCTAACGTTGTCAAGTTTATTTTAGTGAACAGGCTTCTTTATATGATATAATATACAAAAAAAATCGTGTTTGCTTTTTATAAACAAGTAATTGTTTTATAATGTATATAATACAATGATTTACGCTTCGTAGACGTTCTAAGAGCGTTATATCGACACAAATAGTGCTGTGTTAATATATTCAGCAAAATCCTTATATTTTGAAGCTTAGATCATCCATAAACTTAAAAGATAAGCTATCTTCTCTGACTTGACGAATCTACGTCGAATCATCGATTTATTAAAGAGCTTAAAAATCACTTTTTACATGCCATATATAAAATATGTTGTGTGTAAGACACAAACTACCCTTGATATATTTTTCGATACAGTGTTCGTTTCTCCTGAGCGTGGGAGAAAGCGCTCCACGGAAACGGATGCTAGGGAAGTGTTCCGCTAATTTGTCCCGTTCCTGAGCCTGTTCCTGCCTCACCAGGATAATATCTTACGCTGATTCCTTACATACAGATACGGACTTATAAAATGCTTGAAATAATTTTTATGTCTTAGCAGCACAAAGTTGATGAAAATTACGCACATAGTCGCCCTTTCCGTTTTTATTGCGTCGTTTCTCTTCACTTCGGACTAATTAATAAAAATATATCAGAGATGACTTTTTTGAAAAAAAAAGAGTTTTTTTTTAAGAAAACACAAAAAGGAGAAAACATGTCTAGCAAGTTTGTCTCGAATAGTTTAAAATAAATATAAAAAATACCCATTGTTTTAATATATTCATTTCTCCATCGATCTTTTGCATCGATTATCGGGAAATTACTATAAAAGTAAGATATCAATTGACTACAATGGAATAACTGTCGTTGGTGATTTACATAGTGAAAAAAATTCACTTGCCCTTTTGAAAGTCAATGATTTTTTATACACATATTCTGCTACACATACAATATTAAAAACTTTATTTCAAATAGTACTCAAATTCAAACCTTGAATATGGATATGAACGTATTGAAAATATTTTTTTGTACACACACACATATATTATCCCAGCGTGTCCTTTGTGGGGTAGGCAGAAAAAATAAATCTCCAAAATTTTCTATCCAAGCACACAACTTTCACATCTTCCACGTTCACATATATCATCATGCACAATCTTCCCCCGTACTTCTCACTTTACCTTCTTTCAAAATTTGATCCAGCTACGTTTTCATTGGTCCACCTCTTCCACGCATAACTTGCACTTCCAACTTGTACACTCGCTTAGTCTTTGTGTCACCATTCATTCTCTCAAATAAATGTTTATAAACAATGCATTCTGGGGTAATAAATCAATATAAATAATGAACGTTAAATGATGTTGCTATAGATACGTGTTTCTACGTCTTTCCAAAGACTTTTTTTAGGTTAAATATTCCCGGTTTTTTAGCAATGCTTTAGTCAAACTGGTGTGTTACATTTGGGGAAAAGTAAGATATTTTTTTAACGACATATACAAGGGAGATTAAATTACATAAGAATGGTGTACATAAAATAGAATGTGCTTATGAAATGTTTCGGTCTTGCAACGCTTCAACTGTAAACCTATAGAAGATATGGTTGTATAGGTGAAATTGCGGTGGTCCAGCCATGTGATTGATACACATGGGCGATCATAGACTCCGAAAACGCGTATTGTACGGGGAAGTGGTGGGCAAGCGAAGAGCTGGTGGGCAGATGAAGCGCTATAAGGACAGTCTGCGAGAGTCGCTTACTTTGTGCGAGGCGTCTGAGGTCTGGGAGTGGGTGGCTCGGGACCGTGAGGGGTGGAGAGCCGTAGGTTCTCGGGCTGATGGCGTCTTAGTGGCTAGACGTGTGACAAAGTCAGCGCGCTGCGAACATGCGTTAGCATGGCCAGGCGACTCAGTAGGGTTCACATATTTGAGTGAAGGAGTGCGCCTCTAGGATCGGGCTATTTTCTCACAGAAGATCACATGATCAACGTGGAAGAACATTTCAAGATTTACGTTGGAGAGACGAGGGGATACTCGAATATGAGGCCAGGTAGCAACGACGCTTATGAAAGTACTTATATTGGTATGATGCAAAATAATATAGGTACCAGAATACAAGAACATTAATTAGCGTTACTTATTTAATAAGAATTTTTCAGAATTTACAAACTTTTTAATACAGTCAAATATAACACCAAAGAAAGTTATGATATGTTTGAATTTTTACATAAATTTAAACGTTAAATAAAACGATGAATTTAGAATTATTTTATATCATGTACACAATGCAATAAGCAAACACTAAAAAAGTAATAAATAATCAAAAAAGTTCAAAAGGTTTCATCCCTCTTAAAAGTGTTGCCTTCGGATCAAAAAAACACACGCATTACCGATGAAACATGACACCAGGTTGGCCTAAGGATTACTCTCGTAACAAAGCGGGAACATTGCTCCTTGAGAGAGAGACTCGAGATAGGAGGTAGAAACAACTATTGCGAGATCAATATAATTGGGGGAAAAACAAAGTTATTTTTTTATGAGTAAATATTCTATTATGGATTTTGATGCAGTTAAACCTGATATCTATGATAATTTAATATATTATATTAAATTTCATAAGGAAATTATACTCCTCAATGTGTTTTATTGGTGCATTTTTATGGGTTTTTTGTTGAATATTTTTCATGAAATACTAAATCGCGTGTTCTTACGTGTTTTTTTGTTAATAGCTCTTTTAGTTGAACCTCAACCTTTAGAACCAGCATAAGCGATCGTTAGATTTACGTTCCCTTGCACGGATTTGTTGTACAGCCCATTGCATGAATACATTATTTAATGGCATGATTAGAATAGGCGTTTGAACTCGGAATATAACGTTTATAGAACACCTTTTCAATACGACCTTTGTAAAACATGTTATATTCACACATATAACCTGATTGTAAGTATTCTTGTCCAGCAAGAGAACTATCTGGTTTCGATTTTGCGTAAATTCACCCTTGAACTCGTTTTACTTTAAACAAATTAAGATGATTATCTAGGTACAAGAAAGAGCTATTTAAATGTAATCAATGTAAACCTGGACCATATTGAACCCACCAATTGTCTTCTTACTGGTATATTCTTGCCATTAAAGCTTTTTTTTATCTAGACTGTAATTACGATAGCTTACATAGAAGAAAGCAAAAACTAGTACGGGCATTATCTATCTACAATTTTTTTTAATGATGTTTTAATGATTTTTAATGATATTTTGTGAGGTTCGTGGGCATATGCTCACGTATGTGTTTATGGATTTCGTGGGGATAGATAGTCATTTGAATGATTTATGCAACCACGTAACTTGCTCCATTTACTTTTGTCTGGTTGGTTGGAAGAGATTGCCGCCTGGCAATAAGCCCACCAGATTATATTTGAAATAAAAGTGTTAAATAAATAAATAAATGTTTAACTGAAATAAAGCAGATAAATTAATTGCGAATATGCAATTATGAATGTCGAAATTTTATTGTTAAGTATTATATATTTTTTTTAGAAACATAATAAAGAATTAAAATTTAGACTGCTTTCGTCATAACAAAAATACTTTGCTTTATTTTTAGTAGTTCTTTTCAAGTTATTGCGGGTTCCTGACGACGTTGAAAAACAAACTTATATATTGTTTGTTTTACTATCCACAATACAAAATTTACAATTTACACCGTTTTTTTTTTAAAAGGCGATTTGCATAATACAATTATAGTATAGTATAATGCAAGACTACAACTGTACTTAACACGTCGCTTTTAAGTTCACATTATTTTCCGTTAATAAATATTTTTTTTATTCTTTGATACATATACCACATTATTTGTATTGCGGAAGGGATAAAATAAGCACAAAACTTATATTGAGATTTTTAACTTATTGTATTAAAAAAATGTATTTCAAGTTAATATTCATGCCGACTATTAGCACCTCTTTCACGGAAGATTCAATAAAAAATATATATAAAAAAAATAAACCGCCGTAAATTAAATTTGGAACGCTAGGATATAAATTTGGAACGCTAGGATATAAAAACCGTGAGATTACTTGTGTTCAAAAACATTATATTTTATAACCATTGAAACATATTCTCTTAAAATTTCGATGGATTTCTATAAACACACTACGCGATTGGGCAAACAAGTGTTGTATGGAGAAAAAAATGTCTATTTTGTAGCTGTAGAGAACCACTTCACTGGGCAAGACCTGTGTGGCATGGTTTCATTTCTTAGGCCCAAATTTCATTTATTATGTTTTAGTCCTAAATTCTAAAACACTCAACTGAATTATTCACTACCTTAATACACTTTAATTCTAAGATATTAAACGCATAATTTCAACCGCATCCCAATCTCAACAATCACATCATAAACTTTTTTTAAGAATTAGATTTTATTTATAATATAAAGTGACATTTAGAGACAAAACTTTCCTCAAGGTAGTTTCAACTCAGAACTCAAACTCACTACTGTTGACAGATGAAAAATATAACAAAATCAAAAATATGTTAAGTGTAAGGATAGTAATAGATAGTAGTTGCGATAATTAGATTAAGTACTTCCCCATATCAACACAGGTTCATTAAAATACATTTGATAAAAAAGACCGCAGAAATTTTAGCAAGAGAAGACGAACTACGAAGAAACTTTTGTATTCTTCCAGTATGTAATAGTAAGTCATTAAGATTTAGGTGTAATGTGTTTTTGAAGTAGTCATATATAATCATAGATTTTGATAAGACCTCTCAAAAATGGTTTCATTTAAGTGCTTCCTAAATCTGTACACCACATCCATAAATCTAACACTAAGATATATATATATATATATATATATATATATATATATATATATATATATATATATATATATATATATATATATATATATATATATATATATATATATATATATATATATATATATATATATATATATATATATATATATATATATATATATATATATATATATATATATATATATATATATATATATATATATATATATATATATATATATATATATATATATATATATATATATATATATATATATATATATATATATATATATATATATATATATATATATATATATATATATATATATATATATATATATATATATATATATATATATATATATATATATATATATATATATATATATATATATATATATATATATATATATATATATATATATATATATATATATATATATATATATATATATATATATATATATATATATATATATATATATATATATATATATATATATATATATATATATATATATATATATATATATATATATATATATATATATATATATATATATATATATATATATATATATATATATATATATATATATATATATATATATATATATATATATATATATATATATATATATATATATATATATATATATATATATATATATATATATATATATATATATATATATATATATATATATATATATATATATATATATATATATATATATATATATATATATATATATATATATATATATATATATATATATATATATATATATATATATATATATATATATATATATATATATATATATATATATATATATATATATATATATATATATATATAATATATATATATATATATATATATATATATATATATATATATATATATATATATATATATATATATATATATATATATATATATATATATATATATATATATATATATATATATATATATATATATATATATATATATATATATATATATATATATATATATATATATATATATATATATATATATATATATATATATATATATATTAGGGTGTCCCTTATTTTGTCAAACACAAAAAAATTGCGATTTTTTGCTTTCATCCCCTAAATATTTCTTATTTGGTTTGATTTACTCAAAAACAAATTTTTATCTCAATAGGATGACGTTCACCCGTGCTAAGTTGAGTGCCAAATTTGAATGTTAGTAATTATTGGTGTATAAGTTCTAAGTCAATGTAAAAACTATTGATGAGTGTATCATATAATATCTATTTTTTTTAAATTTAAATAAATAGTACTTCAAACCATAGTGCCCTCTAAAGAGTAAAAATGTATTCAATTACTGACTTAGTACTAAAAAACCTATAATTCCAAACATTCAAATTTGGCGCTCAAGTCGGCACGGGTTAACGTCATCCTATTGTAATAAAATTTTGTTTTTGGGTAAATCAAACCAAATGGAAAATATTTAGGGGGTTGAAAAAAAACAGGTTTTTGACAAAATAAGGGACACTCTAATATATATATATATATATATATATATATATATATATATATATATATATATATATATATATATATATATATATATATATATATATATATATATATATATATATATATATATATATATATATATATATATATATATATATATATATATATATATATATATATATATATATATATATATATATATATATATATATATATATATATATATATATATATATATATATATATATATATATTAATATATATATATATATATATATATATATATATATATATATATATATATATATATATATATATATATATATATATATATATATATATAAATATACGAGTATATATACTATTCCACATCGTAGGACTAAAAACAATGACAAAGGCTCTATCATAATACCATGTACAATTGGATCGATTCGGAACAATCACTTTATTTTGATGAAGACGTAATTTACCTCTAAGTTCTACTTGTTTCTGAAAGGACATCTCTCAGACACATATTAGAGATATACAATGCAGACATTCCATTAAGGGACCCGAGTACAAAGACACAAATTCTGTATTTGTTTTTATCTTAAATATTAAAACACTCAGCCGAAACATTCAAATTCTAAAATAAACTTAAGTCCAATATCAGAAACTTTTGACAATCAAATCAAAAGCTTTTTTCCATTTTGTGACAAACTTTAATAATTTATGTTAAAGAAGAAATAAAATAAATAAATTAAACAGTTATTTTATATTTTTGTGTTTACCACTGGTTTATTTTGAGTTTACTACTGGTTTTGAAGACTTCCGTTTTCATCATCAGGTTAAGATAAACTAAATTGCCACAATATATTTCTTCTTTAAGTACACATAATATAAGAGGAATGCGGTAGGAGGAGAGTTATGATTCAATGGTAAATGGGGCGGGGAAAAAATAATCTTACGGGCAGACCAGGGTCTGGATATCAAAGGGGATGGCTTTTAAATGGGAAACATATTTAACAAAGGGCAATTATTTAAATTGGTTTGATTGTTTATAATATCTAGACTTAATTTTATACTTTTTCTAATCTTGAGAATTTCTAAATTGTCAAGCTGTAATCCCCCTTTGACTTATGTGTAGAATCCGCAAACCACAATTGATATCAAAGGAATGGTTATTTTCAATTAGATGGTTAGTGAACTCTGAAAAAATATGGTTATTTAGGCATCTTAAATGTTCCTGAACTCGTTTTTCGAAATTTGATATAAAATAAATCCACAAAAATATAAAATAAGTGTTGTATTTATTTCCTTTTTACATAAAATATAGCACAACAAAGTGAAACTAAAGTATTTTCAAAGATTCAAGAAAGAACTTTAATAATATTTTTAAGATGGTAAGTTATATGGGATATACACCGAAAATCTTTCGATGGCTTTAGTCGAACTGTTGATGAAACTTCAAAAGAAATATTTCCAAAAAAGATAAATCCGCCACTGCAGGGCATATCACGATCACTGAGCCAGACTACCTATTTCTCCCACAAGCCCAACTGTCTTCTTAACCCACCAGCCACGAATCCCCCACATTAATTTGTATCACGTAGGTACCCATGTATCTCCTTTATATGAGACATGAGGGGAATTTTTATTCTTTATTACGTTTGTAAGTAGTTAAATAGCACAATTGCTGGTTTTTTATGAAAGTGTATATTAAATTTTCAAGTTTATGATTCATTTGGGTTAAGTTGCGATTTAAACTAGACTCGAGGAATATGTATGTTAAGTACGTAGAAGTTTTAACTAAAAGAAAAGCTATTTTACAAACAAACCATCATACTATATCCATGTCGAGGTAAGCAGAGAGGACTGATTTTTTTATATCGACATACACCCATCGCCTCCTCTATATCTATGCATCTACTCACTCAACTGCTAAGATTTCACTGACATTTTACATATTCTTCTCTCAAAACATCGTTTACTTAATCAACAACCTTACTTTTTTGTATTCTTTCTCTTCCACGCCTTCTATACTATTTTTGTTTTGTTAATCTTTCTTCGTTCATTCGATCCAAATGGCCTTTCAAATTGAACGGTTTTTTTTATTAATTTTTTTTAATTCTTGAATAAAACACACAATTTGCTTTGATTTCAAAAAACTTTTTATTGGTCATTGAAGTATAATGTATGCCATTTAAACACAATAAACAATATCCACCAAATGTCCACCTCTTGCAGCTCCACAGATGTCTACTCTTTTGTCAAAATTTTCGATGACATTTTGGCATATGTTAATTGCGGTTCTTACTCACCAATTACGCGAATAATTTCAACTTTCAGCTCAGTAATTGATTGAAGGTCATTCTTATAATATAGATCTGGCTTTTAACGTAATTTCAGAGAAAATAGTCCAACGATGTCAAATCACATGATTTGCTTGCCAATTAACATCACCGTTTTCGGAGATTACAATACATAAAATAATTCAACAATTTGAACGCGTTGTTGTATTGTATACGAGTCCATTTTTATGAATGTCATACATTACACTTCTCAAATGTAACAAGACCCAGGCAAGTTCGAGACGCCATCTTTGTTTTATCCAAGAATTTAAAAAAACTGCTCAATTTGAAATACCCTTTATATGCTATAACAATTTCATTTGTTTTCTACTTCCTCTTAATAAACACACTAACCTTAATAAATCCACGTTCATCCTTAATCCCTATATTTCGTATATTATCCTTTTTGTCACCTCATATTTTTTTATTAGTTTATGCATGTCTACAGCATTTATTGGTCTCATTTCAGTATTTTCGCACAGTCAAGTTCCACTGCAGTACATCAAAGTTAGTACTTGAATACTGTTCTATAGCTATATAATAAATTTAAAAGCTACATCGTGCCATATGTTATGCACACGATATCGCTATAAAAAATATGCCCAGTGTTTGATCGTGCGATTAACGCCTTGGTATTCGATGACCTCCGTAGCCTAGACTCTTAACTCAGAGCTTAAATATTCGATTTCCTTTAGAACCTAAAATATATTAAAAAAGGTTCCAATCTACTTTTCATTTAAAGCCTCATAAACAGTATTTCTAGTTGGTTGAAGAAGATCGCCACATGGCAATCAACCACCAGGTTGATACAAGTAGATACAATACAAGAATTTAATTTTCTATGTTGTCATTTTAATATCCACGCTGATATAATCATCCATGGATGTGATCATACAAGCAGTGTATCGTTCATTTTTATTGAGCATACCCAATATCACGTAATCTTCTTGTTGGGTTTAGATAGAAAGGGCAGAGCGTCACTATTTCATTCTCTTGATCTTACTAAACTTTTTTCGATCTTCCTCTACCATAATTTCCCCTCTCATTGGCATGGTAGCATTTTTAATCCCCAATCTATTATACTTGACCAAAATACTACAACTAGCTCTTTTTACTCTACTTAACACATCAGTGTTAAATTTACACCCATTCTTAATATTTTATTTAACATGCATTGACACACCACATATTTTTTACTAAGCAAATTATAAAGTAATCAGATAACCTGTGTTGTGATTTTTAGTAAACTTATTTTACTATAAAACTGCTCTTTAAGCCCATATTATCATCACTTGTGGCACAGACATTCAAACGAAAAATGCACTAAAAAATGAATCCACCTTAATTTGAGCTCGGAACACCAGAATATAAAAAAATATTAAAATACCTGTTGACCTTTTTTACAAATTATTTTGGTCATTTGAACATATTTCCTTAAGCTTTCGATGACTTTCTCTTAACGCACTACGTAACAGGAGAAAAATTTTGCCATGTCTGTGTTTGTCACCCAACCTAAGATCGTCAGTGGGACCCTTGATTCTTCGCTTGGGTTATATCATAACCATCTCCATTGACGCCGGTGTCTCGCGTCGTAGCGTTTATACCGCTTTCCGATGAATACAAAGTGTCGGTCCTCCCACCACCCCCGGTGTATTGAAACCTTCCCATCAGTCACCGAATAAGGGTGGTTTGGATAAAGAAAATTCCCTTATTAAATAACTTAATTCTGTACCAAAGGCACATATTGTAAGGGACGTGTGACGTATGTGAAAAGTTTACTTGTCATCCATCCATTATTTTATATTACTTGAAGGATATAAGAAAAAAATACATCGTCATCATCAGCCTTACAGCCCTGGATGAACTTTGACTTCCTGAAAGAGATAAGTGCCATTTATCTCTTTCAGCAACCCCTCTCCCAATCGGTTATTCCTAGTGAGCGAAAATTCTGTTACACCATCCAGCCATCTCGGTTTGACTTATGTTCTGTTTTATCATATATCTCATCGAGTCACTAAACAAAACCTTTTTTACAGGGTCCATGTCCTGTATGCGATGTAAGTGCCCAAATAAGCGCTGCCTAGCATTTTTTCTTACTTTTGCCATGCTAGCTTCACTATAGAGCTTTCTGATCTGATTCCACGCAACGCATTCACAAATTGGTCTTTATACTCCACGGAAAATCTTTATCTCAAAAGTATCGAGAAATAACTATTTTGTTCCACTTTTAATTATCCAGGTCTATGATACGTAAGTAAGCATATGAATTATTCTCAGTGAGAAACAGGCAAAATCCTAGTTTACTCGGGACATGACTAATGAAAGGTAACAAACCCAGACTTATTAAAATTGTATGTCCAAATGAAATTACCTGTGATTTTTTTCCACAAATTATGTATATTTCTTGTCATGTGTAATCAATAAATAAATAAAAATAAAATATTCAGTTAATCGAGCAAATTACATTAGAATATTACCCAAAACTCATTTACATTTATTTAAATTTATTTTCATTCAATTTCAATTATTTACTATGGTAATACTCATAACAACCCACCAATAATGACGAAAATAAATAAATATCATAAAATGGCATTGTGCTTGTCTATACTGCTTTACGTTGTCATCGTATTACTACTTCTCTAATGTCGCTTGCTCGTTGTAATTGACGACGCGATCGTCTCTTTCTTTTGGCGTCTGATGTGTTTTTCACAACAATCTTATAATTTTGATGCATAATCAGTCAGTAATACTTTAAAAAAAAACTTTTCGTATGCACAATCAAAAACTTAAATTTTAAAGGTTAATTTTAATGAAATTAAATCCATTTCCGGAATCAACCTGAAAATCATTAAAAGTGAAATCAAACTCAGAAAAGATTATATATTTTAGTGACAGAAAGCTTTATTTATACTATTAATAACGAAATTTATTATTTACACAGCAACAGTAAAAAGTGTGAGTCAATTAATGATGTTAATCTTATCTTTGAGTGTTAATATTATACATGTTAGAATAATCAAGCATTTTGATTCATTATAAACTGCTTTCTCGTTTCTTTTAATATTTATGTTTTTCTGTTAAACAGTCAAGTCATATTTTCTTAATACAAACATTATTCGTCATCGTTATGTAATGTCTCTTTACTCACATCAAGTAGAGGCCGCTGCCAAATAATAATTGAACAATAAAAATGTGTTCTAACCATGACAAACTCGTAAGTTAAATATTAACTATTAAATGGTAACTATGACATCTAATGTTACATATGGACATAAGTACAGCCAATTTTATATCGTTTGATGATATTCATCTTTCTTATAGTAAACTTTTCTAAGTATTTTTAAATAAAAATTGTAATAATCTTGATTTTAGTTATATTCCAGCATGTCGTTTATTTATGGGTGAAATTTCGGAAATTTTGGTATTGGATAACGCTTGTCTTATCATATCTTGGTGCCAAGATTCATTCCTCTATGACATTACACTAAATGTTTTGTCACAAACACATTATATTTCATGTACTCTCGAAGTAGTTTGTCCTCATTGTCTCGTTTTTTTTTCTGGAAGTAATTGTAAGGAAATCGGAGTTGTAACATCAACTTGTAAAATTCATCCCCAATTGTCCCCACCATTATGTTATTTTGTGGAGTGGAATCATGGACCCTCAAAGTAAGTAGTATGAACCGGCTGGAAGCATTCGAAATGTGGATGTACCGGAGAATGCTACGGATACCCTGGACGGATATGGTCACCAACACGAGGGTTCTTCAAAGAGCCAAAGTTGATAGAGAGCTGCTGACTAATATTAAAATCCGAAAGGTGTTCTACTTGGGTCATGTACTTAGAAGAGCAAAGTACAAATCATTACACCTGATAATTCAAGGCAAAATAGAAGGTCGAAGAGGTGTTGGCAGGAGGCAAATCTCCTGGTTCCGCAATGTCATGATTGGACTGACATAAGGGGCGTTGGAGATCTTTTTCGGGCTGCCGGAGACAAAGATATCTACTCTCAAGTGATATTTAAAGTTGGGGGGACCTGACATGACACTGAGAAGAAGAAGATTATATTATTTTATTTAACAGTAAGAAAGGCCTGAAAAGAGTTTCAGGATAAGAGTTAAAACACGTTTTGTGGTTATTAAATTAATTAGTGAAATATGAAACTAATTTATTATTTAGTATTCGTTTATGGAGTCCCAGACGACAAATAAATTGACTGTACATAATTACACGTTATGACGTTTTATGAACCTGGTTTCTAATAAATTACGCAAAAATAGCAATTCTAAAGCTAAGAATTATAACAAGAATATACGACATTTGATTTTATGTCTGTTGTGTTGTTATACAGGCTTTTATAGCGTGACATTTCTGTTGGGGAAAAATGTCTGCCATTAGCCTCGTACAATGTGATAGATGCGATTTTCACACTCTCTAAGCATTATATCCGCATTAACATATAAATGGATATCTTAACGTGACGTAGGCATGGTTGGTTCGTCTTATTCTTGAAATAATAAATCTTTTTTATTACTTGTTTGTTCATGCTTTCCTCAGAAGTGTCTTTTCGGTCACATTTTTAATAAACCACTTAATTAAAAAAAAAAGTCGAATTTTATGTACTCGTGTATAAAAATATTATCGTACATTAATGTTCGAATATGTATATGTTTTTTTTTGTTCCTCAAATTATATGAATTACTCCAGTTACAATACATAATCTGTGACTGATTAATTTATTATTCATATTGAATAATATTTAGCAAGCTCCTTATAATACTGCTAGGCAGTGCTAGGAATATATCCAATGTTCTGAACTGTTCGTCTCACTGAATATTAAGTGATGGCATTGTTCGTACAAGTTGGTGCACAGAAGACAATTTCTTGCAAAGTTGTAATGATCGGGAATACTAAGTAACTCTTATATTGCCGGACAGTTAAAATTACACTGCACTCTTTTTTAATAAAAATAACGCGATGGATGCTTTCATTCTTGTTTTAAGGCTTTAACAATTTATTGCACAGTGTCAAAATTTCAACGTGCTGTGCATATTTTGAATATTTACCGTTTGTTCTTTACCACAAATATCTCACGAGCTTTTTTGTACAAGTCCTTAATTTTTTTTCTATTTGAATGGATAGTGACTTGAACTTTCAAGCTTTTTTCTTATTTATAATCAAAATAATTTCGTCAAATTTGTTTTAAGACTTTTGCAGTCCTTTGTTTCAGTTATTTAAGGTCTTTCGGTATGTTATGTCGCGTGGTGTGGGTTATGATGTCCGCATTACGAAAACATTGCAGTTTTCGAAACGTCGGCATCATGTTCAATACTCCAAAAGACCTTATACAACTCAAAAATTCACTTTTACTCGCTCTACATATTTTTGAAAATCAATAAATAATTATTGTCGTTTTAACTGTTGATATTTTTTAACCATAAAGAATTTTTTCAGCCCGCAATATTGCAAAAAAAATGTGATAATTAAAAAAAATAGCTGGACATTAGAAGATTTTGAAATAATGTGATTTTTTCAAAATATAGAAATTTTCAAAAATTTTGAAAATTCGAAAAGTTAAAAGGGTTTATAGTCGAGCGCGCTGGTCGAAAAATGACCTGAGCTTCGCAGCTTTCGGGTCGTCTTTTGTTATTTTTTTGGAATGATGAATCGATATTTAGTATAAACAAGTTTATATGGCCCTGTAATTGCTGATTAACAGTAAGTTGAAAATATTTACTTTAATTCGTGTAAAAATCGCACTTGAAACTTTAAACGCGTTTCCTAAAAAATCACTTTTTTAAACTATTCCCTCTAATAACTCCAAAAGTAATAAACCGATTTTAATCAATAAGTACCGATAAGTTTTAAAAGTGTTTTAATGAATATTGTGTTAAATGTTATATCATGTAAGTTAATAAGAGTATTACAAGTTAGCTGAAAATACAACCTGCATTAGAGTGAACGGAGCCGTGACAATTGGATCAAATTACGTGACAGAGATATAAAAATATCTGAGACAATTTTTATTTATGGTTCAACGATTCTTAAATTTCCGTTATCGTCTTTCTTAGAACGGGAGAAAAAAGTATGCATTTTAAATGTTTAATTAACATTTATAACGGTCATGCTTTTATTCAAATGTTATTAATGTAATTTATTTTATTTGCTCGTTCACGTGAAGTTAAAAAAATAACAGAAAGAGTTATATAATAATGATATTAATGTATTTTTATTCCATGTTTTGAGAAAAATACTTTTCTCACATTTAAAGTGCACATAACATAAATATATAAGACACAATATACATACAAACAGACCAGTCATGTTAACAATTTTCATACATGCACATGAAATAACTTTAGGAGAGATTATGATGATGGTTTGTTGATAAATAAAACTTGTTTATATTGCAATGCGGAAAGAGAAATTTAATTGATAGACGTAGGTATTTATACTATTCTTGAATGTGTACGGGGATGCGCGCACGATATACCACCGTCTCGTTTCAGCATCCACAATACGATTCTTGTCATATGTATAGAAGGTATCATTCTGTTTTGGGAACTGGCGCGACAGATGTGTTGCCTTCTCGCTCTAGCATGGAATGCGCTCCACACCTGATAGTGAGTTGAATGACCGGCGTGTGGACCTTGCACTTGTTTGTTTCAAATTGTTAAGGTATGCAAAGGCCGTTTCACCGGTCATTGACCGCGCATACGAACACCACATAACTTATGAAAATAAGAAAAAAAAATGTTTTCAAAATATTTAAAAAAAAACTTTTTAAGCGCGGCTTATGAAATCATTTAAATTTCATACACATGTAACCCAATTAATTATTTTTTTATATTACTAAAAACAATCATTACAAAAAAAAATCTTTTTTTGGTTGGCGTGGAGACAAAATAAAAGATCTGTCCATATTGAGCGCCATGACGCGCGAAAGGACAACATAACGCGCCCGCTGGGCCATTAATCCCCGACACCCTTCCCCACGCGCTTCTACATTGCCTGGCCCTGCGCCCTAGTCGGAGGCGCGCCGCAGAAAAGTTATCGGAATATTTTTCTTTATGTGCAAACTTTGATTGGCTAGATAAGATTACTTTTCAACAGCTATTCTACAATGTGATGATAGGCTCAGTAAGTACTATTTTGTAATCGTTTTTTTATTTGGTATAAAGTATGAAGTTCTCGTCAGCAAACAAATTCAATTTCTCATGATAACTTGGCGATTAAAATTTTGGGGTAAGAAACTATATTTTAAAAATGGTTCAAGAGATTTTATCCGGATGAATTATTTTCCCAAGCTAAAACCTTATTTTATTTGAATCTTTCTTTTTATACCGCTTATATGGTATGTTTCATTTTATTGATTCAGAGCACCGTTTTGCGACGAAGGCAGTACACAGGCTTGATGAAATTTGTACGTTACAAATGTAACACACACGTTTCATTAAACCTGTCAATTATCTGAAGGCTTTGATATCTTAGCCATCAATGCGTCAAATTTGATCTGTATTGGGTAAAGTGTAATAGATTCGACACAAATGAATGGACACATACAGTGTCTTCCATATACAAGATATGTTCTCAAATACAAGGCATTCAATATTGTTCTCAAATACAAGGTATTTCATAATTAGCGAAAATGTACAAAGAGATTTTTTTATTTGACTTGAGTGTTTGATTGTAAAATATTTAGACATTTTTTTTATTTGGGTGCCACTTTTATAAAATTTATATTTGTTTTTGGTAAAAAAATGTGTGTTGAAACGTAGTTATAAAAATGGCCGAACTGATGCTTTGATTTTATTTTTATTCGTGTTTTTACAGGAGGTAAATAACTTCTTGCAAGTTGTTATAATTTATTCCCTAAAAATATTACATTCCATCCATGACCGAATTCTTTCTAACAAGACCGAACTTGTTAGAAAAAAGCTTTAAATTAGATTGGAAAGTAAAATAAATTCAATGGTCTATGAAATCGATATTTTTTAAATGAATAAGGTAATTAATTGAACATTACTAGATACATGATGAGTTATCAATTATCTCTTGAAAATTACTAGATACATGATGGTGGCAGCCGTCGGCGACCCTTTTAATGGTCTCCTTTCATCGGAATCTGTCGAAGAAGATCGATTGAAGAGCATCCGTTGTTGAAGATCCCGTCGCAGTCCTGATCAGGTCACTCCACCTGGTTGGAGTTCTTCCTCAAGATCTCGTTCACAATCACAAGTATATCCAGGTTATTCGGCTCTCTTCTCATGATGTGGCCGAATACTGCAGGACACATCGCACACACAATGACAAGAGGCGATCCTTTATTTTAAGTTCTGCTAAGATGGACACATTTGTTTTCATAGCTGTCCATGGTATCAGAAGCATTCTGTGCCAACGCCATATTTCAAAGGCATCGATCCGTCGTCTTTCCGATTCTCCCAAGGTCCAAGTTTCAACATCATACAAAAATATTGAGAAGATTAGCATTTGGATCTCTTTATTTAGAATCAGCCCATTCAAAGATGTGAGAAAGAAAATACTTAACACTTGTTAATTGTTCACCTATTAACATTCCATCCATTCCAATTTAACCGTGTCTGCTCTGCCGTTGTTGTATATTACCAATTATCATATTATTTGCCTTTGCCTGCCAGCGTGTCTCACTTTGATTTTGTCGATCTTCGTCGGAGATTCCGGAATTTTGATCCTCATTAACAGATTGTCTTTGTTCAGCATATATAGTATGTCGTCGTAGCTGTCGTTGTTTTTCATTTTGCAGTAACACACTCTTCTTCGGTCAAGCTGGGTCATCCAGGCATTATAAAACGATTTGTTTTGTATAACGTTTCAAAGTAACAGTCGCATCAAATTCTACTGACTTTAAGCATTTAATACGTTAAGAAAAATCAAGGATTTTCTTTTGTAAAAAAAGTAAAAAAACAAACGTTTAGTTGAAAATATAAACGACCAAATTTAATATTGCAAGTACTCGTGCATATCGTACAATTACCGACTTGTTTTCTTTCATAGCCAATATTTCAAAATTGAAATACTTACGTCACGCAGTAACTTTTGCACATGTTTTGTTTCATTTTTACTTCATGGTCAAAGTGTTTTTTTATTTCATTTTCAGCTTCACGGCATTAGACAAATTTTATAATAGATTGAGTAACTACGTTTTCATATAAACATCGTTTCAAAGTGTACAAAGCTTTTAAAAACATTTATTTGAAATACTCAAATCTGAGTATCTCGTTGAACACATTTAATGAGGGTTGTTTCCCTGAAATCTTAAGACAATACACACTCGTATTGTTGATATTGAATTGTCTTACGTTTGGGATCGACAAGTTGTTTTGTTATCTTTCAATACACAGTGGTACTTGAAAAACCATCCCTCTTCTCTAAATTTACACCCCATTCATTAGATTCTGAAAAGGTTCGGGTAGTTTAATAATTTAATTACTTATATCAATTTACGTAAACAATGAAATTTTTTATTAAGAAAGTATTCACTTAAATAATAAGTCATGTTTATATTTTTTTTAACAAAATATACTTTCATTAAGCCAACACATTTTCATACCAATTAATTATTTTATGACCACTTAAAGGTTCCTTTAGTTTGGTTAGCATTGAGAATCAAACACAAAGTATCCGGGTAGAATAAAAATATTCTACAAAAAGAATAGAATGTATTCATCCTTTACCTAAAATGGTCACCTCCGTGATCTAGATTGTGAGATAGACGCTTGACTTCTAGTTGGTGAGATAGACGCTTGACTTCTACTCGGGAATTTATTCGGATATGTCGAGGGTTACCAAATTAATTAATTATCCTACGTTGATCAAAGAAATATAATATTTTGTTAGTTGTGCTAATTATAATAAAGTAAATCATTCTTTGAATTATCAAAAAGCTTATTTTAAAGAGCTTTACATTTTTAGAACGCTTTTAAATATTATAACAGAACAGAAATATGATTCGGTTGTGATTTGAATAATTTCTAATTGTTTTTTTACGACAATTCACATTGTTGTGAATGCCAAATGCCCATTTTATATTTTATGGATAAGATTAATTAATGAATTTTGGAAGAATATATAATTAATAATCTGATGTATTTTTTACAGAAAGTAGATGAAGTTTTCATATTCGTTAAATTTAAGAAACATTTCGAAGAGACTTTAGAGATAGAATCTTTAAAGACAGACAGAGAAAAAATTACAATATTATTCAATAAAAAAAGCAAATTGTTCTAACAAAGTAATAGTATATGTTATGTGTGAAAAAAAAACCTTTACCGTTCTAAAGTGTTTACTCAGTAGATATAAAAAAACACTTCTTCTCAACGCGTCAACCTTGGGTACTCGTTAAGTATCGTTTCAATGTTTTGGCGTATGTCGCAATCTCTTCCGATAAACTAGAAAGATTTTAAAATTGTCTTAAGTTAAAAACAGGCTGGAGCCCTATTCGCAAAAATGGGTATCAGCGAGAACCGAAACCTAAGGTCATCATCTAGTTGTAAAAAAAAATTGTTTAGTTGATTAATTTATTTTCGAAAAAGTTTAGCAAAGAAACATGACTTAAATCGTTCAAGAAAGCAAAAACGATAAATATAAAAGAAAATAAAACACCAACAATCGACCGTTAAGGGTGTGAAATAGCCTTCCAAGAAGTTTATTATAATTTCACATGTGGACCTTAACGTTTGATTGTTTTAACAACACAACAAAAGAAAAACAATAATTCTTTTTTATCTTCCTTATCATCTGACCTTTTGGATATAAAAAATAAATTTCCTCCGTCCACTGTTGCTTCGTGCCGTTGTTTTCCCTTTTCTCCCTCACATAATGTGGCGATGTTGTGATACCGTTTCAATGGGCAAATTTATTATGGCTGCGTTAATCTCATTTCGCACACAACCCCTAAATAGGGGTGTAACATGTGTTTTATTTTTCTCTACGGCTTATATACTCAGAAACGATTTTTACGTTAGAGAAAAATAAACATTTAATAAATATCAATGTTTGAAACGTCCCTTGGAGGTATAAATAATTACACAGTCGTGATAAAGGGAGGATTAAATTGAAAAATAATGGACAGCTCATTTTTTTGTGGTCGTGAACTGACAATTGAAAGGGTTCCTTTTAATTGTTATTCTCGATATCTAAGGGTTGGTTGGATTTTGTTAGATAATCAAAGTTATCCTTGAATTTAAAGTGCTTTTCAAATATTGATATTATTACAATGGCTAAATTGGCAGAACTATGGTGAAATTAAAGCGCCATAACAGCGTGTTATATTCATATCATATCGTTATACGGCTAGACAGACATACATGATTTCAGCTTTATTCTACACTGGCATCCTTGTTTGCTTCTCCCCCGTCCATGCATCTTTATAAGTAAACTTAAATTTTTTAAGTCTTTTCATTATTTCTCCGTTTCGAATGCGATTATTTTAATGGTGCAATTTTTTTAGGGTCTTTCTTAAATTTTGCTATTTTTCTTATTGCAGTACATTTTTTCGAAAAAACTGCACCATTCATGACTGAACTATGGTGCTAGTAATTGTTTCAATAAAAATAATTGTGTTTCTAAAATATCTTGTTTTGTAAAAAAAAATTGCACTGCTACTCAAAAATTGTAAGTGAATAATAGTAAAAAATATTGTTAGAGTTAGATTGGCAGTACATTGGTAAGATTTTTAGTTTTATGAGATTGTTGTTCGAACTGTGAAAAATCGTGAGACGCATGCTATAGTAGGATTTGCAGTTTTACGATATTTTTGCTTGAATTGTAAGATGCATTTAAGACCTTTAGTAAGATTAGGAGTTTTATGATATTGTTGTTTGAACTGTGAAAAATCGTTAGTCGCATTTAAGTACTAGAGTAAGATTTGTAGTTTTACGACATTATTGCTCGAACTGTGAACAATTTTGAGACGCATTTAAGTACTATAGTAAGATTCGTAGTTTTACGATATTGTTGCTCGAACTGTGAACAATTTTGAGACGTATTTAAGTACTATAGTAATATTTGTAGTTTTACGATATTGTTGCTCGAATTGTGAACAATTTTGAGATGCATTTAAGTGCTTTAGTAAGATTTGTAGTTTTACGATATTGTTGCTTGAACTGTGAATAATTTTGAGACGCATTTAAGTACTGTAGTAAGATTTGTAGTTTAACGATATTTTCAGTCGTGATGAGAATAATCGTGAGAACGGTTTATGTTAATAGTAGAACAACACATGTTCTTCTCAAGTACATCTCATTGCTTCTCAAGCACATCTCATTTTGTCTCGTTAGATCTACCTCAATCATAATAAGCTATATAAGAGACAACAGTATTGTTATCAGAGGAAAGTTAAAGCAGTGAGTACTTTTTAGATTTAATGAGAATACGCCCGACTTTGTGTTCCGCTATCCAGCAAGATGTTATGAAAGTATAAATTAGCCGCACCTGCCTGTTTAGCGCTTTTTTCCCGCGGATACATTTGCAATTTAATGTACGAGTACTTACTTCTGAAACATTTTTCGCGGATACGAATAAAAAAATTCAACTTTTTCGTATGAATAATTGATTTGCATAATATTTATATAAAATGATACTTTGTATTTTGAGGGATTTTCATAGTGGAAAAAGTGAGAGAAATTCTTTCGGTGAAAATAGTAAAATTATTAAATTTTTTTACTCACATACATATCTTTATTGGTTATTATTTAGTTCCATTATTATTTGAAATAAAATAATAAATTTAAATTCATTTAAAATTTTGTTAATACTCGTACATATAAAATGTACTTTTTGAGGAATTTCCGATATAGTGGAATTCGGCACAAAAATATTTTTAACATTAAAGTTTAAATTAAGCAATTAACTATTAAATAAATTATGGCATATTATTTATGTTAAATTTATTTAAAAAATCTTGGTTTTAATTGTGTAATTTAACCATTCTTTGTTTTGTGATATCACTTTTTAGTAAACCAAATATTATATTCCTATAGTTCACCACTTGACAAATAAAGTATAAATTGATATACGAGTAGATATTCAATTCATTGGCAAAAAAATATGCGCAAAAAACGAAATGTAACAAGTTTGTTGAATACCGTACAAAATGGCGGATATATTGCCATATGTTAATTTCTTACAACCAACCAGAAATATGCTAAAGAGGCTTTCAGTGAAATCCATACTGAAACCTCAAAAAATTGAATACCAACGGGACTCGAACCCGTAATCTCCAGATCAGAGAACAAACGTCTTACCTAGAGGTATTTTGTGACATATGTTACTTAAACTTTTTTCAACAGTACTTGATGTTAATACCACGGAAATTTAACTTTCATTTTTAACATATGAATAATAACTTTTAATACGTATTTATTCTTAAAACACTGTTTATTCTACTTTGTGTAACCGTATAACCCTACTAGTTTCAAGGTTTTCACCTCATCATCAAGGGAGCACAAACAAGACTTGTTTGTGTGAAACCTTGAAATGATGACAAGGTGAACACCTTGAAATCGGTAAGGCTATGCCGTTACATAAAATGGAATGAATATTGTTTGATATAACAAATTTCAATGCCTTTAAACCTCCACAATGTTAATGCCGTAACTATAAGTAATATTTTAATTTTATTAATTGGCAACTAATACATTTCATTTTAAATTTGCTATGTCAAAATAACGTCCACTATTCGTTCAACGTGCCCTAACCAGCCTTCTTATCACTCAATTCTCGCTAAAAAATATTTGTTTAGTGAGGTGAATTAATGTCTCTTAATTATTTTTTTATTTCCATGTTATATATATACATTGGTATTTTCATGCATTATGCAGTGGCAAAATAACGTGCAATAATGTGGTATGCTTTACCAAAATCTATAAAATGTGCAATACCAAAATAATAAAAACAAATATAACAAAGTCTATGCAATACCAAAATAATAAAAACAAATAAAATAAGGTTATCGATGGCCATCAGAAGGAAGAGGAGATTGAAAAGGAGGATGAGGGAAAACCAGGATAAACATTATTGTCTCTGAAAGGAGATGTAATGCATTTCAGTTCGCTTTTTTAACCATGTTTGCAAATCTTACGAGTATATAGCTGGTAACAGAGTCTTACAGCTTAGACAAGTGTTTCCCACGGTGGGGCGTACGCCCCACCGGTGGGACATTACGCCTCAGAGGTGGGGCACCACGTTTCAGAAATGGGACACATCGGCAATTATCAACTATTCCACATATAAATTTATAATGTAATATATTCATTCACGACTAAATATATCCACGTGCATTCAGCAATTTCATCGACCGTTATTTTTGCATACTGGCAATACTGATTATCGAAGTTTGACAGCTACTTCATTTGGCTACACGTGTGACCAAGACATGTGACCTGCTCTCTATCGCAAAACACATACCCTGAATGTCTCTAGAGTAATATTATTGTTTTCTTTTTACATATTTCAATCCTTGACCATTAATAAATCAGTATTATCTTATTATTTATTTCGTATATTCAATTGTCATTTGTGTTTTGTAATAATTTCAGTTATAATATATATTTTGAAAATTTACCTACTGTTTAATTAAAAAAGAGGCCGGTGGGGCATATGACTTTTGAAAAGACTACGGTGGGGCATAGCATAAAGAAGGCTGGGAAACACTGGCTTAGACAGTAAAAATCGAAGGGATTAATGAGTAGTGATGCTGGAAGATGGTGATGCGATATATTAAATTGTATAATAATTGCTGTGACATGTTAAAGTTTATTTTGTCAATAAATAAATACAATTATTGCTTGTGTTATTTTAAATATTTCACTTGTTATATTTAGTGTTTCAATACGTTTGAAGACTTTCTACAAGTTTGAAATCGATAAAGTTTCTTTGTACAATAATATGCACCCCTTATTGTAGTTTTTATACTTCTTCAATAAATTATTCAAGCTTTGCAAGGTATTGATTATTTGTTACGATATACTTTTTGCAAAGAAGTATCGATTGACCTTGTTTCATTGTTCTTGCTTTGTAGAATATAATACATTTGTTCAACTTTCAAAAGTTTAAGTTTAATTACTACATATTTTTTTTATTTTTTTTATTTTTTTATTATTGCACATGACAAGAAATATACACAATTTGAGAAAAAACAACAGGTAATTTGATTTGGACATATAATTTTAATGGATCTGGGTTTGTTGCCTTTCATTTGTCGTATCCCCAGTAAACTAGGCTTTTGCCTGTATCTCACTGAGGATATTTAGCATGAAAAAATAAATCGATACTTCTTTCCGATTTTTGATAACACAAAAAAACCCCGTTGCACGCTCTCATCAACCTGACAAACAGTGACACTCAACTACAACTGGAAACACCCTGCGAAACTCAACTCCTCACACATTATCGCTCCAGAAAGACCAAAAATATTCATCCCACAATATACTGCACACAATCATAAGAATAAAAATCAAAACAAATTCAAAACAAAAAAAAGAAAAACACACAGAAACACAAATACAATAACAACCAAAATTAAAACAATAATAAGAGACCCACATTCACGAGCTCACATATATATTGATAATATTGTTTGTCTTTTCAATGAACTATTTTGAAATGAACTTTCATCATTTTTAATGAACTGGTTCACTAATGAACATATATCTCTTCTTGACTACTTAAATCGTCAAATTATTTCATTAGGATGCCAAAATATTTGATTTTTCATTTAATACAAATTTAATACCAATAAAATGTGGAGTGTATGAAAAAGAATGTAGATAAAAGTCTAAATATAATTAATAACTGCAGTAACAATGAACTCGCGCTTTTCTCAGAAATGACGTTGTTATGCTTACAAAGTCTATTAATGAGCTTAATTTGTAATTTATACAACGCGTAATGGAAGATATCAATTTCGGAAAATTCATTGAGAGTCATTATGTGTCTTAATAGCTTAATTCGTAAATACGGAACCGAAAGCGATCTTTACGCACAATGGCGTAAATAAAATTTACATGTAAAATTCACTGAACAAAATGTTAACCATAAATGACATACTAGCGAAGACCAGATTTCAGTGATACTTAAATTGTTTTGTTGCCAGATCGTTGCTTGGATTAGAGGTTGAGGAAATAAGATATATATGTCATCCAATGAAAAAAGGAAATGGTTGTTCTGAAGGAGGATATTCGATCGCTGAAAGTGGCGAGGGTTGTTGTATATAACACATAACTCTGGTGAAAGAGGCCTAGCAAAGCTAAGCTAACGTGAGAAAAAGAGTCAACAAAACCGGGGAGAAAAAAAGTCATTGTTATGATCGCTTTGAGGCTTTTCAGATCCTGAATAATCCACCTACTTTATTTTAAATATTGCAAAAAAGGACTATCTAATTACTTACAATCACCTACAATGTTATGATGTGTCTAAACAACATATTTAAAATTTAAATAAGTATCCAGTTCCCATAAAAATAATCAAGTTTTTTGATATAACACTTTTGTATTACTTTACTTGTTTCAAGTATCATAAAAATAGAAATAAAAAAAAAAATTTCAGCGATTATCAATACTATGCGTATATCGTTATTTCCTTAATTCGTGTACAATGTTGAAAAAAAATGTCTATCTTTTTTCTTGAAAGTAATTGAGTTTACAACATGGCTTCAACAGTACATTATACAAAATGGTTAGGTTTCCTGTCAAGTTAAGTTACATAACCTGCGATGTTTTCTCAGTTCATCTGACGTAGATCAGCTTTTCCCTTGTCTTGTATCTCATTCTGCCACATAAATTCTTTGTCGTGAAACAACAAAAAGCCTGGAAAGAAAGGTCGTAATGACATTTCAAGAAAAGAAACTGTTGCAGTACTTCTAAGATAATTTATTTATTTTCTTTTCAACGGATACATTTGTCATATCAGTAAGTTCTAAATTTTGGTCCGTGACTGGATTCCAAAGTCACAATCATTTTATGCTGCTTTTTTAGCATTTCTAAAACAACGGTACACAACTCTTAATTTAGAAACTTTAAAATGAATGTAAAAGAAAATTTTGTATCTTGGAAGCATGTTTATATTGGATGGCAGCGAAAATGCGATATTGAAAGAAAATGAACATATTTTTAACAGTTATATATTTGAAAACTCACAATGGAGCGATGGGTGGGTTTTAAGACATATTTTACCGATCGCAACATTAAAAGAAAAGTTAAATTGGATCTTTATAATTTAGTGTTAGTCCCAACATAAAGATATGTGAGCAAAGTTTAGATTTATCCAAAAGTGATAAAAATAAGCTAAATGCAGTAAAAATGAGAGTGTTGCGTAGATGTATGGAAAAAGAATGTATACAAGAATAAGGAATGTGAAATTAAGGAAAGAATATGGATATAAAGAAGATGTAGTGCTGAAGATAAAGAAAAAAACATTAATGGTTCGGTCACGTGAAAAGAATGATTTACACAAATAATCTATGCGATTAGTAAATAAGGCATGAGAAGTTGATAAATATCTAAAAAAACCTGACACAATCAAATAAACCCATTTTTGTCAAAAAAGAAATAGTAAAAAACATTCATAATGACTGCCAGTGCCAGGAAAGAGATTTATTGCCTACCCCTATAGGGACGTGGCTTGATGGTGATGATATGCAACCCAAATGAGAAGACCTCTTAAAAGCTTATTTATCAAAACTGTGTTTTTTTTTGTCCTAAGCTTAGCATTTGTATGTAATTGTAAAACATATATTTATCATTTATCTTTGTGTCAATAAACTTTATATTAGCAATCAATCAAAGGTTTCGGCTTTCACTTTGCATACCTTCGTATTGATTACTTTATTATTCCACTTACAGGACAAATTACTTACAGGATGACCAATTAATTGAGTTGGGAAGTAAGAAAAACAACGAATAGATTAATTAAGCAGATATTATCTACACAACTATAGTAAAAAGTTTCGCATCACTGACATTTGTACGGTTTTGACAATTAATTAATATGTTGGCCACTATAACTCGCATTCGAAAGTCACTTTACTTCAAAAAAACATGTCGACAAATTTTATTTACGATTAGTGAGGATCTGACACTGGCAACTGTCTTTCAAGTTTTCTAGATAACAGATTATTTAATTTATTTTGTTTAAATGAATCGTTTTTTAACAAAAATAATGTACAATACGTAATGTTCCACTTGATTCGATAGAAACATTACATTGGTGTTGTTTCTTTCAGTCAACATAGTGTACACTATTTATTTCGCTCTGTATAATATCATTATAGATTTATTTTCAATATTATTTTAATTTTATTTTTCATTTTCCAGTCTTCTTTTCACTTATGAATATTTCTCTAATTGGTTAAAAGATATTGCCACAAGGCAATAAACCCACTAAAGAAATAAACCTTAGAGGCTAATTTTCCCAAAGTGTTTTAAGTGCAAAATTTATCACGGAAACGATTTCAAAAGGCAACAATCTTTTGGGATGGAATAAAATATCCCTCGCGGCTTTTGCCGAAATGGTAATGTCTTATGGGTCTTTTTTATTTTTTTTTGTGGAAAAGAGTATGGCTTTTTGAATGCTTAATATTATATACCGTGGGCCCTTTTCGCTTTGCAAGACTATATTGAAGATCAACGAAAACTGTGTCGGCTCTGCTCTTGGAATAATCAATTATGGAATGTTATTTAATTTGTAAGAAACTTCTCAGAACCCTTATATTTTCTTATAAGACCAAAGAGTTTCGTTGTAAGTTTAAGTATTGACTTTCGCTTAACGCCTTTTCTGAAAAACTGATAAATTGAATAATAAAATGATAGTTTCTCAGATTTCTTTATAATAGAAATCGAACTCATATAACGAAAACTTAAGTTGAATATAAGATTGAGATTTTAATTGAAACCAATTAAAACGGTGAAGAATAAACATATAAACCATTAGAGTAAACCTAGTTGCGAATACGCATTTCTTTCAACCCGGGGGTTGCGAGTTTTATTCTCATTGGTAAACAGATTTAAAAAAAGAACTTTTCCGATCTAGCGTACACTTAAGGGTTGTTTAAAAAGCTTTCTGTTCGGTTAAAAGAGATTTATATATGGAAATTGACTCACCAGAATGTACTATATGCAACAGTTCGTTATACAATATAACACCAACAAAAGTTAAATTTTAAAGAAAACGAAACATTTAAAAGTAAGCAGGGTGTGTCGTTTACCATCAGTTAAATCAAACACTCGTTTGATCGTTATTTAAATGTAGCGATTGAAATTTCAAATGCTTCCCCATTGAACGTAGAATAAATGAGTATGATCATTCTGACAAAGATCGCCGAATAATTTAACATTTTTATAATGTAAAATAACAACCCCCTTGTTATAGTTTCACGGATAGATATCTATAAGTTCAATCAAACACTATTCAATACGCACTTTGAATGCAATACAACAATTATACTTGCGATAAACCAACCCTGAATCAAGGCAACAGCTTCTCAATTTTTTTTAAAATTAGGTTGACTTCCTGCATAGAAATTGATAAGGAATTCACGAAATGAGGTTTTTCGGTAATACGTTATAAAGAAATGAAACATAATATTCGTTGACATGTCATAGTCACATCAAAATATAATATGAATGCGTGTTCATGTCGCAATATATCGAAATGATGCGTTCAACTCATATTGACTTTCACAAACGTTTCAAAATAAATTAAAGTAACTTATTTGAAATTACACGATTTAACAAATGTAATTGACCTCATGAAAACATTTCGATGTATATAATTATGAGATTTAAATTTGAGTGATTTTATTCAATTTATATTTATTTAAAATGTTTTCTACATTACCATATCCGTTTTATTCAAGAAAAAGGAACACAGATGTGAGTGGAATGTGTTGTAGAGGAAAGCACGGAAAGTACCGTATTAGCCCGACTATAAGGCGAGGTTTTTATTTAAAAAGGCGACACGTAAATAGGGTGGTCGCCTTATATTCGAGTCACAAAAATAGTGGGTAACAATAAATTCACTACTCGCGATTAGCGAAATGCCAACATTGTAATGAGTGCGTTCAAAAGGCGTCATTGTTTACACATAGCCTGTGCGTGGTAATTTCTGCCAGTTTTGAGGTGTTTTTTGTACTGTGCTTCGTTTTGCATCTTTGCTACCTAAAAAATATTATAACTGACCATATTGAAAGACGAGGAGCTCGAAAAAAATCAAGTGAATCAAGAAATAAGCAGAAGCTATGATTCCAATTTTAAGGTTACGGTGGTGCGTGCTGCAGAAACAAACAACTGTGCGGCTGCCAGACAATTTGGTACCACGGAAAATAATGTTAGACGTTGGCGTTTACAAAAACATGACTGGATGAATGCACATTCTTCAAGAAAAGCATTCCGGGGGCCTAAGATAGGACGATTTATATCGATTGACAGGAAGGTAGCAGACTACGTCATGGAAATACGCGGAAAGGGGTTCCCCATAACAAGAGAAGCATTGCAGTTGAAAGCTCGCAAAATTGCAAGAAAATAAAATATACCAGAAGATAATTTTAAAGCCAGCATGGGTTGGTGCAGGCGAATGATGGTTCGACATGGGTTGAATTTGCGGCGACGTGCAACTTTAGCGCAGAAATTATAATAGTGAGGGGAATGTTCTTTTCTACAAAAAGCAGATAAAAAATAGGGGTCGCCTTATAATCAGGGTCGCTCTATAGTCGGGCCTATACGGTAGGTTGGACCAAGTAAATGGTATTTTGAGACAAGGTTATGTAAACATTCTGAGAAATCATAGGAGGGGTAGTAGAAGGGTTAAAACGAAATATGTGTTTTGCGATAGAAATGTTTGGTGGTGTTTCGTCTCTGATTACACCAACAGAGAAATGACGTGATGGCATGTATGTATATGTAAATGAAAAAAAAATAAGAGTGCCTTAAAACAATTTGTAATTATTTAAATATATGTTTGTACAAAAAAGTCATTTTCAAAGTCGAATATGGCATAATGTATACATATTTAAGAAGTTAATTTTCAAACTTAAATATGCGCATTTATAATGAGTTTACTGAAAAACATTATGTAAATGTTCAACTTGACGTTATTTTTTTGACAATTTTCTAAAAGCTTCGTTAATTTCCATTGTTTATTTATATATATATGTATTACGAAAGCGTCTTACGAAAAAATAAATTTGTTTTGCTTCGAAATCAAACGTGTTTTAAATTGGCAACATAAATTTAAAGTGATTTCAAATTCTGATTTTATTTAATGTTTTTTTCAGTTAGTAAAGATGAGTTTAACTCATATAATTCTTCTTTAACCAACATTCTTTTTAAACCAATTATAAAAAAATATAATTGGTTTAAGAACAATGTCTAGCTGTACATCAACTTTGCCTTCCACGCACATTAGAACAGTATATTTAACATATTATATTGGTATTTCTCCATTCATTCGATCAACATTTCCAAAGCATCTCAGAGTGGTTTTTATTCATCTTACCTAATATTTACATCAGCTTTAAAACTTTGCATTAATGTTAAGTCACTTTATTGCATATTGTCACACTTTGCCACCCCATGGATCATTTTCATTGGACGCATGTCAACAATATTTATTTAATTTTTTACAACATTTCGAAATTCAACCCATCTCTATTATTTACGATTTTTAAAGCTCTAACAATTCTCATGCAATCAACTTTATGTATACATGTTGTATTTTATAGTCAGATGTATACATGTATTATTTTATATCCAGATTTAAGAATTTCCTCGTTGAAATAACTTAAGATAACGCATTATATTGTACTTGTAACCAATGTTGTTTTAAAACATATTTATGTACAAACTTATAAAGTCTACTAAAGCATTTTTTTTTTAAAGAATAGATATGACCGAGGTCATAGGTATCCTTATACCCTCGAACACTAGGCGGAAGAAGTGCCTGTGTCGTTCGACACGGTCCTTCCGAACGGAAGTCCAGCGCGTTACCGCGCGGCCATGCAACTCACTCAAATTTTAGTTAATAGTTAATAATTAGTTATTGAGATTATACGAGTAAGACTGCAAGATTATTTTAAGTCCATCAGGCTAAATATTTTATTCAACAACGATATAGTTACTTATAATTATTTGTATAACACCTTTATAACGAAACAAAACAGCATAGGCAATCGATATGTGCATTGTGTCGAGTTTAATAATTTTGACTTCTTACAACAGAAAAGTAATGTTAAACTCGCTCCGTCCTTGGCATGATTTTAGAAGCGACTGAAAAAACTCGTAATTTCTAGTAATATAATATGTTTCATTCCTGATTTTTTATTTTCTCTCCACCATCCCTTATTTTTCTTCTGATTGATTATATCTCACTTTACATGAAAAGGAATGTTCGTGTGATTGTCCGTCTTTGTGGAGTTTGTGGGCGTATGCTCACGTATGTGTTCATGAATTCGTGGGGATGGATAGTCATATGAATGTTTTTTGCTACCACGTAACTTGCTTCATTTAATTTTGTTTGGTTTATTGTAAAAGATTTCCGCCTAGCAATAAACCCGTCAGGTTGTATTTCCAATAAAAATGTTAAATAAATAAAGTAAAGAACTTTATGAATCTGCTTTTTAATTGTATTGGGCTCATCTGGGTTTGCTTTTTATACTATAAAAACTGCTTATATTGTACGTCAATATTGATTTAAATTTAAATGTCACAACAACAACAAATTTGAGTGTGTAAATAAATTATGATGGCAATACTTTATGTACATTATTTTTTTAAATTTAACTACTTCAAAGGTTTTCAATATGTTCAGGATAAAGAACTGTTTTTAATATTTCTCTGAAATCCTTCAGTTTATTATTTATGTACAGCTTCACAGCAAAATATTATTATGATCAAGTCAAGTAATATAAAGAGCTCTGAAATTCAGAAAATTTATAAATGGAATTAGAACCTTTTAAGAGGCTTCTTATATTTATGACTGCTCCAAAATACTTTACTTGAACTAGTTTTGTAAGTTAGTTCCAAAATACGAGGCGTATCCAGAAAGTAAGTGTACTGAGGCTCTCACGACCGGATGGATTTTATTTTCGACATGTTGGCTACACTTCCGTGTAGCCTGACCCTTCCCCTCCGCAACGAGACCGGTTCGAGGTCAGTATGTTGAGAAGTGTCAACGCGACAACACGTTTCGTGAAAAATGTCAAACCAATCTCCCGCCAAGTGCGAAGTTTTGTAAAAAGGCAAGAGTTTTTGAGGCGCTGCAAACTCCATGGAGATGAATTTCTCCGCTCCATCGTTACTGGAGATGAAACTTGGGTTGCGCATTACACGCCTGAAACCAAAAGGCAGTCTCAACAGTGGCGTCACACCTCTTCATCCTCCCCCAAAAAGCTCAAAACCACAATTTCAGCCAAGAAAATCATGGCATCCGTGTTTTGGGACTGTCAAGGCATAATTTTAATTTAATATATGTCTCAAGGGGAGACCATCAACTCTGCAAGATACTGTGAGACCCTAAAAAAATTGCGGAGGGTGATTCAGAACAAGAGAAGAGGCATGCTGACAAACGGAGTCTGCCTGCTGCACGACAATGCAAGACCACTAACGGCCAACGCCACGAAGGAATTGCTCGCCTCGTTTAAATGGGATGTCCTGAACCATCCCGCGCATTCCCCTGACCTAGCACCTTCAGATTACTATCTCTTTACCTTCTTGAAGCTGCACATGGGTGGAAAAAGGTTTTTAACCGACGAGGAGGTAAAAGAAGAGGTGAAAAAGTGGACGGAGGGGTTGGCGGGAAACTACTTCGAGGAAGGCATCAAAAAGTTGATACCCCGCTTCACCACCTGCATTGAGAGGAATGGCGACTATGTCGAAAAATAGCTTACATATGCACTACGGTAACCACGTAATTTTTTGTTTAAATAAAAAAAATTGTAACCTACAAAAATTCAGTACACTTAGTTTCTGGATATGCCTCGTAATTTACTTGAATGTTTCACCTTTATTAGCCTCCTTTTGGGGGACTACTTGGGGAATTAAATCCAATTTATTGATATAAATTTATATAATGAACCTTATGCAGATGATCTTATATCAACTTTTTTTGACTTGAATATTTGATTTAAAAAAAAAACTAAGGAAAGTCAAGATTTTCAGTTTAAGTTAATATTCTTATTCAATAAATTTAAAGGTTATATTGTATAAAAATAGACAAATTAATTTGAAAGACATCAAATTTAAAATGAGGTTCAAGGTGAACATATTTGGCATAACTTTTTTTTTCTTTGAAGTAAAAATGCGTCAAGTTATCAACACCTGTATTAAATGTTCGCGAATTATTGACAAAAAACAGTGACTCTTCTTGTAACCTCTGTTGGCAAAATGTCAAATATACTCTCCAGCGCTTTCTTGTTATTTATTGCTAGATTATTAATTTCCCTGACTTAAGCAGCAAAACGAATTTTTCGGGGTTTTAGTAAAAGCAGGTGCTTTTGATGAAAACGAATATAAAATTTACGAAAATAATTTGTTCAGTTTTTGACGTTGAAAAGTAATTTATATGCACCATAAAATTCGTAACGGACTTACGAGTATGTCACATTTGAAAAGAAAACTTATTTTTTAGAGACTACATATCATAATTTGTTTTATTTTTAAACCATTAAAATTGAAATTCATACTAATGAGTATAATTTTTTTTTTCAACAATCGAGTTTATGAGTTTTAAATTTTTTTTCGTGTTTGTACTAAAAAATTGTATCCTTGAGATATTTGTGATAGAATTTTGAATTCACGTTAAATTTATAACCACAGTGTATTGATATTTAAGTAAAAATTAAATTAAACTTTGCTTTTTAAACTTTCTTTTATAAAAAAAATAATATTTTCTTTTCCTATCGTTTAGGTAACGTATTACGACCTTTTTCTCTTTTATTCTGTATAAGTTAATTTTTGACATTGTGTATTGCTTTAGAAATAAAAAGAGATTAATTTTAAAGTTAGTAGTATGGACTGACTGAAAGAATTCGAAATGTGGATGCACCGGAGAATGCTACGGATACCCTGGATGGATATGGTCAGCAACACAAGGGTTCTTCAAAGAACCAAAATTGACAGAGAGTTGCTGACTAATATTAAAATCCGAAAGGTGTCCTACTTGGGTCATGTACTTAGAGGGGCAAAGTACAAATTACTGCACCTGATCATCCAAGGCAAAATAAAAGGTCGAAGAGGTGTTGGCAGGAGGCAAATCTCCGGGCTCCGCAATAAATTTGATTGGACTGGCATAAGGAGCGTTGGATATCTTTTTCGGGCTACCGGGAGAAAAGATGTCTACTCTCAAGTGATATTCCACGTTGAGAGGGCCTGATATGACACTGGGAAGAAGAATTTTAAAGTTGATTTCAATTGATCTAATACAAAAAGTGAAACGTCTATCTTTTAAACCGGGGGTTGCGGGTTAATTTTAAAATTTAGCATTTCGAGTATATTCGTTGAAAAATTAACCATAGTATCTTGTTTGATCTATTTCACAACGTGAAGAAATAATTGACATCCTATTTTTTTGACATGTGTTCGATATTTATACTGTATTCTACTTTCGATGTATAAAGTTTAATCTGATAGGTTTACTGCTATGTGGCAATCTCTCCGAACCGACCAAACACATATCAACGAGGCCTTAAGTAAAAACCACACTGAAAGTCTTTTAAAAAATGGGCAAGCTAGTAAAACGCTTGTCTCCTAACCCAAGGGCTGCAGGTTCTCTTCCCATTGAAACTCAGATTATTATAAAGAAAATTGCAGCCTGTTATTAGCCTTCACTCAAAGTATCTAGAACATTTGGATAGTTGTTTGGAAAATATTGCTACATCGTAATATGCCCGCTAGGTTATATGGTTTCAATGAAATCGTTATATAAAACACAGTAAAATAAAACTAATGAAATGGAAATCGAAGCCGTAACACCCAAATCGAGAGTCGTAACGCCTAGTTAGTAAGTTTTCTGACCCATGGACATGTAAGTCGTTTGTCAGAAAACAATAAATAACGAAAAACAGTTTTTACGCGATGAGTAAACGAAAATAAAATTTCAGTCAAAGTCGTGTAAGGAAAATAAAAGAGCATATGGGGCATGATCTAATTCATTGGACAAATCCGTTCAACAAACTGAGAAATCATCAACTTCAAAAATCTTTCAAAAGAACTGATATTCGCGAAATATGGAAACTAGCTGTGAAGGCAATCTTGAACTAAGACGAGTGAAATTCGTAATATCCAAGACAGCTGCGGCAAATACAATAAACAGGAGTAATAATACAAAAATAAAATTTGACAAAAAAATGAGGGATCAATTATACTCGCACATCCCCAACTTAGAAAAAAGGTGAATACTCGGAATAAATTCCAATTCTACAAAATCGCTTTCTCAGCGGGAAAAAAGCTTTCTGTAATAATAGTACTTGTAGTGAAGCACCGTTTCATCCCTTAAATTTCATATTTTTTTGGAGTGTTGAGGCCACTTAAGGTTGAATAGGACTCCTTTTTATTATTTTTAAGCAAATAGACTTTCTTCTTTTGTTTTGAAGTACTCTTGTTTTTTTGTCAACAAAATTTTATGCAGTATCCTTTACTAAAGTTTTATTGGCATTTCTATGTAGAAATTTGACAGTAACTTCATATAAGATAAAAAAATATTACGATTTGCACATCCTTTGTGGGCGAAATAAAACATTTTGTCAGTTTTTATGACAAAGATAAAAACATGTTCTTAAGAAAGTTGTTGTAGCATTTTTATATTACGTAATGGGATAGAATTATTATTTATTTTGATAAAATTTAATATAAACATAATAATTTTACACTTAAATGTGAAAAAATCTATACAATAAACTTAATTGATAGGCCTGTTTACTTTACAAAATCATAGTCAAACATGTATGTCACTTTACTGAAGTGTATTATGTAGATATTGTTCACATTTAAGTTTAAAATCACTCTGTTTTAAATGGAGTTCTACAATATAAATAACAAATTCAGTTGTAAAACTAAACATGTACACGTGTATTGTAAAACGACTATATTGAAACAGAACGATTTTACATTTAAATGTAGAAAAGTATATACAATAGACTTAAATTAAAGTGACAGTCTGTTTCGCTTCACACACGCATTGTAACATAATTATTATTTCATACTGTTTAAAAATGGAGTACTTCTTTATCAATACCAAATCAATTAATTTTATTTATTTTACTACCAATACAGCTGTTACTTGAATCCGCAAATCTTTTGAAATTTAACTCGTAAATATTTTAAAATAATTGATATATCAGAATTTTTTTTTTATGTAAAGTTTTTCATGTGTATACTTGGCGTATATTCTTTATTTCAGTTCAAGTATAAACAAGCTTAGTAGTTAAAATATAAACGAATAAGTGATAATCTTAAAACGTCAAATAAAACTTAAGTCTGGTTGGTTGGAAGTTTTCTTAAGTGGAAATTTGACAGTAACTTTATAAACGTTCTAATCTTAGAAGATAAAAATGTTATATAATCTACGTCCTTTGTATACGAAACGAAGCTTTCTTGTACATTTTGGTTTTTATTATGAAGATAAACACCGTGATTCCTTCTGCCGTCAGTCATCTCGCCAATGGGGGCATTCTTGGAAGTCTGCATAAAGGACATTGGTGTAAACCTTTATTAAAAATAATGAATTAAAGTTATATAGTAAGATTTTTCTTTTTTTATAATTTTATTTGTGTTTATTTCATAACCTAATTTGCTATATATTTTATTAACAAGTACTTGAAATGTAATATACTCATTGATATTTTAGATTTTTGTTTTAAAAGTAATAATTTTTAATGTGTGAAGTTTCATTTTCTTGTATACACCATGATATTAAGAAAAACGATGAGTTGAAATATAATGATGTAGTTAAGTTAAGAGAAGAAGTGTTGAGACTGTTTGGACACACATAAAGAATGAATGAAAAATTTTTTACAGAAATAATCTATTATAAAATTTTGATCTATCTTCATAGCGTTGTTCGTAAGACGGTTGTTTTTCAACCCAGGGATTGCGGATATCTAGCCCGCATGAGTTTTTTTAAATAAGGATCCAGGTTGGTTTTCACTAAAGACTCTTTTACATTTTTCTGGTTTGATGGAAGATATCGCCACATGGCAACCTCCAGTTATTTTTCTGTTAACAACAAAAGTGTAACGCAAAACAAAAAAAAAACGAAGTTTGGTGAGACCTTAAAGAACGTAGCACGACTACGGGAACCCCCTTTTTAATATGAGAGTATTCATGACGAAGTGTATGGACATTGCAGAAGTAGAAGATTTGCGTAAGAATAAAATGTAGTGTAGACCTTTTCTATCCACCTATCCCAATTGGGACATGGCGTGATGGTAATTATGTGTATTTTCTTAATAATCAGTAATGATGCGCCGAAGTTCAATTGAAAACAAAGAATCAACAAAAAATTACAACTTTTATTTATTGGTAGAAATATAAAGAGTTATATTTGACGATGTTCAGATATAAATTAAAGAATTTATATATTCAGATATAAATTAATAATTCATAGTCAACGATGCACTAAAACATACATACTCAAAACAGATAGCACCAAACTCGGCTAAAATGAGTCCAAAACAGTATTCTAGTAACAATTTTAATATTTGCAGTAAAACGTGGACGCGAAAAAATGCCAAAAGGAGCAGAATAAATAATGTAGAAATGGGTAGTACGAAAATAATTCACGAGGTGTAGAGCACAATAAGAAATAAAATGATTAGGAATGAACGTGAATTTAAGTTAAGTGTATTAAAAAATATGAATAAGAACACGTTTGGTTTAATAATACGTTGCGCATGTAAAACGAATGAACGAATAAATACTAACAAAACAAATATACTATATAAATGTGAGTAGAAGCTGTGGTAGAAAAAGACAAATGAAAGTATGGTTGGATTAAGATTATGATGTTATCTAAGATGGAAATGAACAGCCACAGAAATCGTAGGAGTTGTATGAAAAGACGTATGACTGTTGAAGAGGGGAAATATATTACGAGATAGGAAAGTCTGGCACTTTGTCCTCTCTGTTTACCACAAAAGGGGAAAAGGGGTGATTATATGTATGTATTTTAAATATAAAATACACATTATTTTTGTATTATGTAATCAAAATACTCTCGCTACCCTTCTAGGCCCTAGAACACTTTTGTTTCATTTTAATTACATCACAGGGAAGGCTACGAATGGTCCAAACGACATTTCCATTATTCGTTTTGTTTATTTGCAATTAACTTATTATTTGATTTGGAATCAAAACGAAAATTAAACAAAATTTCGAGATATGAAAATTATCAAGAATATAAAAACAAAATATTAAATTTGTGAAAATCTCTTCTTTCTTTTATTTTATTTGCATTTATATCATTTATAATGTTTTAAAAATCACTGTTCGTTTTTGTGATTTTCTTATTAATTTTTTTTCGTTTCAACTTTTCTTACCTATTCAAAAATGTTGACTCATTTTAAATATACATACTTTTAAGTATTACTCTTTCGTTGTTTACATTATAATCATATGTGTATATTGATCTGAAAAAAAGAATAAAAGAAAAAAAAATAAGATTACCTTGATCACCAATAATGAAGTAATTTGATTTCAAACTGGAACAAATCACAAAAGTCATCTACGCGCAACAAGTCAAACTTCAACTCTCAAATTGACCGGTAAAACAGTTTTCTATTAAACCTATGTGGTTTTAAAGAATGGAGATTATTGTATCACATTTGTAACTGCCCATGAGTCGTTGTTTATACCACTGAACACACAAATATTTAAAAAAACTTTGGTTGATTCATATGTGCATCATTGCGCACTGTAGGGTTAAATATGATACATTATTTATTTTGAATTTATTTTAACATGGATCATTTATGGTATGTATTTATTTAACAAATGTGTAGTTCATTTATGAATAAATGTTAAATATTATTATTAAATTCTGTGGGAAATAATTCAACTATAACATAAGTTTTCCTTTACGAAAACTGTCCATATATTTTTTAGTAAAAAAGAGCAGTTAAATTTGATTTAATATTTGTACAAAAAAAGAATCCTGTTAATGGCATTTAGTTTTTCAAACCCTTCAACAGTTCAGTACTATATTGAACCAGACTCTAAAAAGCTAAACAACTTATTTATCTGTAAAAATTATTACTGATTTCGAATTTTATAATATTGATGACATGTAACTTAAAATTGAGATTGCCATAATGCAATAAGCCCACCAGGTTATACTTTATACAACGAAAATATAATATGTCGTTCAGAAAGTAGTTTTTGTATTTCTCAGATATATTCGTATGTCGCTAGGACCACATTTTCATACCTACCTTCATTGTAAACGTGCTAAATTTATATTATTATGAAAGGTAAACGTTTTTTTTTCAGCAATTGTTTATTACCCAAATTGCCGGAGCGGTGTTTTGTCATCACTTTGGAGATGTACTAAAAATTTTTGTTTTCTCGGTGATTGATGCATTTTTACTACCGTAAATTAAAAATTGAAACACAAATAAAAAAAACAGGTGTTCAGTGTGATGTGACAACGCAGTGTGCGTCAAATATCGTTTAAAAAAATTCATTATTTTTTTTGGTGCAATTTAACATTTAAATTTGAAGCATTTGGTGCAATTTAACATTTAAATTTGAACAAAAAATAAAATATATATTAATTTTCTGGAGAACCCAATATAAAAACAACTGAAATGTTCCACGTTTAGAATTAATAAACTTGTATTTTTTTTGGTTCGAAATTCTTAGCGAAACTTGTGTATTATTATTTTTTTCTTCATAAAATATGATAATTGCGTGGTTTGAAAATATCATAAAACGTAACATTTATACGGGCTCACTATTCGCAGTTTATACTGACAATTTGTTTACATCTTAAGACATAAACATTGATGAAGAAGTAACTTTTCATGCAAATTAAACGTTTGTTTTTTATACAAATTAAATACTCTTTTTTCCAGTCCATACTTAAAAGTATAGATATCTGAGTATTTCTTAATAAATAACCTTGTTATTTCACTAATGACATTCATCCCGCTACACGTGTTTTAACTCTTATACCGAGACTGTCTTCAGGTGGAATCAAAAGTAATTTAAAATTGTAATACAAAGAGTCCACAAAGTTTAAACTGAAATCTGTAATGATGTTTTAATATTCATTCAATAATTCATTCATTAATTCAATAGTTTTAATATTCATTCAATAATTCGCATGGAGCCCTTCGTATGGATTCGGACTTATTGAAGAGGGTGACCGGGAGATAATATTGACTTTAAATCTCGTAGTTTGTCATGTCACATGTTGGTAATACTAGCGCAATTAAAGATTCAACACAGTCACATACGTCTAGCGCTCATGAGTGAGAGACTCGTGCGCGTATCTCACCAGAATACCTACAATATTTTACCAGGAACCGAATAGATCGCCTAAAACCGTTAACAAACAAAATGCTTACCATTAATGGACAAATACTTATTTTCAAGGATAAAATATCAAATATTTGAAACTGAAAAAAAAACTTCTTATTGTAATCCTGATTTGGTGAGTTTTATGAAAAATGGAATAACATAATATTAAACCTACTCGTATATAATGGAATATATCAAATTCAAGTCTTAATAATATACTGTAATATATAATATTAAAAAAAATTATTTCAATTTAAGGACTTTTGGGCTAGTAAAACAAATATTTTCCTATAGAAATACCTGCGTCATCACGACCGCAAGTTCAATGGGGTTGATGGCGTGGTTCCGGGGGTGGTTTCAGGGGAAGACTGAGGTCTGAATACTAATGATGAATGGTAACGCTGACTCAGACATGTGTTAATTTAAATAACATCTCAACTATTATACATGTTTTTTTAAAGAAATTTCAAATTGTTGTTGCCTATCAAAATATTTTTCAAAAGGCCATGCTGAGTTAACTAAAATTAGAAGTTTAAAGATGAACATTAAAAATATGTATTCAAATTCTAATCATAAAGGTATATTTAATAAAATATATGTAGAATATCGTAGAAAATGAAGTTTAGAGTATAAAACAAAAAAAAAAATTCTCTTCATTATTACATTGGGACGGACATAGGAGACATATCTCATTTTCATATTATAATCACACACATTTTTAGCTTCTGCACGTTTATATATCTCATCATGCATACTTTTTTTATTATAAAGGCTTTTCACTCTTAAGCGTGTCTACAGATAGCAACATATGAAAATGAATCATACAACGTGTTTTAGAAATAACTCTGTTTATAAAAAATACTAGAAATTACATCATAGACGTTATGCAAAATTTATTTTTTTAATCTGAAAGGATACAAATATTATTCTTTGTCTTATTTTAATAATGGTATCATTCAAATACCGATCTTTCTAAATACGTCTGAATCTTTAAACTGCAGTTAAGCATTACTCTGCAAGTCATTTCTGATAGTATTGCCACGATTTTGTGTCGGATAGCAGCTTTCAGCCTGATAAAAGGTGCTAGAGTTGACCCAGTCGCGTTCATCGGTTTCCTTGACAGCCATCGTTTTGCAAAAACATAACTGAAAACCTGTATGACAAATTCTCCTCACACTTCGATCAGATATTCCCATAGCGGCATCATGCTTACGGGCTAAACTTCGTGGAGATTTAATGACGGCATATCATATGTTTGAAAGGTTTATATTATTCGAACGCTGTGAAGTCTTCCAGATTATTTATTTTTTTAAAGCCAAACCTTTGACTCTGAAATTTGTGACTCATAATACTATGGTGTCCTTGTCACGAACATTAACGACACCACCTAGCCTGAAGTGCGTACGAAATAATGACTGCGTTGCGTTGATATATTGTAAATTGCGTTTTTCACAATACTCACCCCTCTATGCCAAAAACACTACTAAACAAGTAAAGTATATACTCAAAAGTACAATTCCATCCCATCTCGCACTATTAGCGCCTGAACAACGCCGGTGACAAATATAAGAGGTATTTCTGCTGCACTTTTTTTTCTGTTTATTTCTTAAAAAACTTCATAGCATATTTATAATTTTAGTACCTTTTTTTGTACGTTATTAAAATATATGTTTTTTATACTTGTCTGATGGATCAAAATTATGTTTTATAAAATAATAAGGATCAAAACTTGCTATCAAAGAAAATACCTAGACGTTTTATTGAAAGTATCAAAATAGTTGTTCTAAGTTTCTATCTAAACTTATTTTTATAACTTAAGGTTAAAATTCAGTTTCGAATAGTTTAAGGACAACTTTCTTAAATAATAATCGAATATCATCACACAATTTTTTTACTTTAATATTATGAATACAGAAAGTTTATGCTTTTAGGATACACATTTATATTGAAAAAAAAAAGAACTTAAAAGTTACTTAAACAAAAAAACATAATATTAACCCTTTTAATCCCACGGGGCCGATTATCGACCCCAACTGGTGTATCCCACGGGGCCGATCATCGGCCTCAAAGCTTTCATACAAGTTTTTATGTTGAATAAAAAAAAAATTATGAAATAGGAAAATTTCTTATTATTTTTACACTCTACAGGGAGGTCTCCACAAAAAAATGGGCTTTTCAAACTAAATATTAACTGAGATAAAAAATAAAATATAAACTACTGTTTTTTTGCCGAAAAATGCTTGGAATTTTCGCACATTTTGTGCAAAATATGCTGGGATTAAAAGGGTTAAGCTGAAGAATTGTTTGACATCAAGATCTTTATATTTAAAAGGAAGTGATAAAATGTATCCTACATGTGAAGGCATTCTATTGAGCATTGGGACTACGTTTCAGGAATTCAAATTAGAATCGCAAAAGAAGTATTTTTTCAGTCAAATGATTTTTTTTTCGGAAATGGGATATTTCGACCTAAACCTGATTATTAAAATACCTGTGGTACTTAACACGTACCATTTTTTTATTCGTATTTTAAATTAAAAAATTCTTTCCGTATTTTTCGGACCCATAAGAGAGATTCTGAAAAAATCGACACTGGATAAGTCTTAAAGGAAATTGTATAAGTATTAACGTCCAAAGATAGGTTATAGGTTCTACAGAAAATAATTTTAACTAGCAAAATAAATAATATACACGCATTTTATTTTATATATA